>CAOKZL010000988.1:0-600000 GCA_948472985.1 Iguana delicatissima | reverse complement strand
AGGAGTGAGGAGAATCTTGCTCTTCCTAGTAGACTCAGGAAAAAGCCTCTCTTGGAAGAATGGATGAAGGGGGGAGAATAAATGTGTAAATAAATTCATATATACATACATACATTAATATTGCAACCTTTCCTAGCTTGTCTATTCTTCCTCATTAATAACTTTTGCCAGGTTAATTACACTCTAATATTGTTTGACCATATGGATCTTGGCTTGCATATGTGAAGTGTTGGATGGGATGTGAGTGTGTGGGAAAGGGCTTAAAAGACTCAATGTGCAGAAAAAAAACCCCAGAAACCTTTTAAAAAAAATATTCAGAGTATTCTTAGTAGATGTCTTCCTTGAAATAGAAGTGGAATTCTAACCGCCATCATCCCTGACTATTGGTGCGGATGGTTGGGGCTGATGGAAGTTTGAGTCTAACAACACAGGGAGGGACACTGATGCCTGACTATGGCCATTTCCACACTACACTCTTATAGCGTGATTATTCCCTTTTCAACATCCTATGGAATCCTGGGGTTTACAGTTTGGGGAGGGGCCGGCCAGACCCTCCCCAAACTGCAAACCCCAGGATTCCATTGGATGTTGAAAAGGGAATAATTGCGCTATAAGAGTGTAGTGTGGAAATGGGCTGTAGTCCAAGAAACTGGAGCACTTTTCCTGTGCTTCGAGTTCAAATAGATTGCATTAGAAAGAAGCTTATGATTAGAGAGCATACACTGTAATACCACTTTTTCCTTTGTAATGAGCCAGCTAATGTAAATATCTCTTTTGAACTGGGCATTGAATGTCACAGTGCCATCTTTAGATAAACTGGCTTTTAAAGTGTTGCTGAATTTTTCGTGAGCTGAACAATCTCTGATTTATGAGCCCTATATGTAAAGAATGTCAAAAAGAGTTGCATACTGGTGTAAGAAACATAATAACCGGCTCTTTCCCCAGGGAACCATTTTACTTGTTCTCTGGGTGGTTATTTTTTTATGGGCAGCCTATTTTTTTTTTTTTTTGAGCAAAACAAAACAAAACAAAAAACCAAACTCAAAGGAGCATGTTTCTAAAGTACCACAGCAGCTGCTACTTGCAGACGTGCTGAGAATAAAATGGCATTGAATGGTGTGATAACTGTGGTTTAGTTCACTCTTTGCATTGCAAATGGACTAAAAAGTTACCTCTGGCTTTCTATTGGAAAAATGTATCAGTATTCAGCTCATGTGACATTCAGGGTTCTAAAGGTTTTACATCTAGTTCAGCCTCAATTCATTATTTTGTAAATAGTTCGGCTGCACAACTTCTTGTCTCTTTTTCTGATGGATGATTAAAAATGCATCTTACGAGAAGTCCAAGATGTCTTGTGCGGGAGGGGGAGGGGGGAGGGGGAGGGGGAGTAGGAAGAGAAGAAGGCATCTGAATAAGACACTGAGTTTGGAAAGTACTAGAGATGTTACATTATTCTGAACCAGAAAAATGAAAGAAAAATATGAGATGCTGGCCTGACTGCTCCTCTAAATCATGAAGACACATCATCATTTCAGATCTGGCAAAACCACAGCGTCCATCAAGTCTAGCATCCTATAACAGCTGGCAGGCCTAGTGCTCTGGCAGGACCTAATACTAATTCCTGTACTCATCCCTCTTTTCACAGTGCAGCACTAGAAGCTGTCCCATGTAGCTGGATCTCAGTGCTGCTTTCATCTTCACAATGCTCCTGCCCTAGCATCATTCTGTGATGTCGTTGGGAACTAAAAGGTAGTTTAAATCCCATGCTCCTCTGAGTGTTGGTACCACAGCCAGGCAAAACGACTGGCAATGCCTACTGACAGAGAAGCCCTCTACTCAACAATTTGCCCAGGGGCCCTTTCACACTACACAGTTATAACACTAGGGCCCTTTCTGCAGGACGTTGTCATCCCGCATTGGGAATGGGAGAAGGACGGGATCTGGACAATGCTTATGCATGAAGTTGTCTGTGTACCGTCATTTTCCCATCCCCAGGTGGCGTGACAGATTTTACCTGTCAATGACTGGCGATCACGCAGCCCTCCTGCTATCCTCCCACACTTACCTGAGCTGTGGAGGTTCAGGAAGCATGGTGGTCATGCTTCCTGCACTGCACAGCCTGGGACAATGCCCAGCTGCACTGTGGGAGGAAGAGACATGGCCATCGCATCTCCTCCATCCCCGCAGATAGCCAGTGTGGATGGAAGTGCTCCTCCCATGTTCTCCTCCTGGGAGAAGCTCTAACTGGATCCCTGCAGGATGCCGTTAGGATCCATAACCTGCAGAAAAGTCCAATGATTCCGCTTTAACTGACATGGTTCCAGGCTGAGGAATCCTGGAATTTGCCATTTAGGGAGGGGTATTTAGAATTCTACTACAGTATTCTAGAATCTTCTGTGCTGCTGCAGAGAAAGACTTGTCATCTGATTCTCCAATCTAGCTTCATGGAGTTGTGGGACTCCTTAGAGGATCTAACATTTCAGGCAAGATCATATGGAAGGAGGAGATCCTAAGCTGCTTAGGTGAGTACATACACCTATTACCTCTTTCTCTCCCCAGACCCTTTTCCTTGCTCCTGGCCTCTTGATTTACTGATGTTGCACAAGTGAAGCAGATTTGGAAACACCATGGCATGGAAATTCCATGCCAAGCTGGGAATGCTTGGAGATAAGTAGCTGGCTTTAAAACTACCTCACACAAAAACATCAGACTTTCTTGTCCTGCAGGACCACTCACCCTGAAATTTATTTCTTTGTTTGGATACCCAGAAAAGCACTGTAATTCCTTGGAACTTCAACTGGTGCCCTGAAACATGGGATTTAAGCACACTATGCACATGTTGCATGTTGATACCACTTTAATTGCCATGGTTCCATCCTATTGAATTCTGGAATTTGTAGTTCCATTTAATATTCAGTGCCAGAGAATTTTTGTTTGTTTGTTTGATTCTTTCCATTTGTATCTGGTCTGTCTCCTGCCAAGGGGCCCAAGGTGACTTGCAAAATTTAAAATAAATGTTTATCAAAACATGTACTGTCATATAAGCTAATTTTTTTTAACCGTCAGTTCTATTTAAAACACATAGTTAAAACTGTTTAAAATATACTTATATTTAAGAACATAATTGAAAACAGACCAGACAAAAAACACAGTACACAACTTCAAAGTACCTCACCAAACTATAAATCCCTGGATTCCATAGGACAGACCAATGGCTGTTAAAGTAGTGTCAAATTGCTATAAATCTGTAGTATGAATAAGGTTCTGGAAGCCTTCTCACAAGTAACTAGAATAGGTTACAGGATTTCTCTTTTCCATTTCTTCAGGGCATCATAGATTCAATTTGCACTATGTACTATATCTTCTGAAATACAGTTGGATTAATTATGGAACTGGCTACTGTACAGATCAAGGAAGTGTTCAGACTTTGTCCTTTTCCTATCTGTAAATTTTCAATGTGCAGAAGCTCACTGTTAAAACACCACAAAATGCTTCTTGATGTGGCTTCGTATATGATTGTAGGAAGGCTCTCCTCATGCAGTTTTACTAGCAGGACATGCACTCCTCCCTATATGTAATTGCATCCGAAGAATCTTGATATGGTAATTTATTCAGTGCATCATGATAACATCTTTTCTTGCCCTTTTGACATGACTGACCACCATCTCAATGAAACACACAAGAATCCTAACTCAATGATACACATATCTGCAGCAAGACTACTTTTCTAGATGGTTCCATCAGCAATTGCTCATGGGTAATGTGAAAGAGAGGCCTAAATACTCTAAAGGTACCTGATCTTGGAAGGTAAGGAAGGTCAGCCTTGCTTAGTACTTGGATAGGAGACAGCCAATGAATATCAGCTGCTGTGGGCTATATTTCAAAGGAAGGAACTGGCAAAACCACTTCTGAATATTCTTTGCTAAGAATTCCTATGAAATTCATACGATCACCATAAGCCAACAGGGGACTTTAAGACGCGCAGACACACAATGCAAAGGAGAGGAAGTACACAATACAAAAGCCATATTTTTGAGGAGTAAGGTATTATCAGTTTCACTTTGGAAACAAAGCCAGGAAGTTAAAAAGTTGGGGACAATTAAAAAGAAGAATTTTGAATGTACAGAAAAGTCCCAGTAAAAGCACTAAAAAGTCTCATTCCTACGTGATGGAAACTGGATAAAGCACTGACCTTTCTGGATTTAGCCAGAAAGTTTGACAGTGCTAAATCTCATCCTGGGCTCACAGATTCAACATCTTGTTCATTCTGTTAATTTTTGTTTATGTTCATGGTTATAACCAGACAAGTACTATTACCCCAAAGCATGGGTGACTCAAGGGCCCACCCATGATGCCAGTACCTCCATGTGACAGAAGGGAATTAATTAGCTCAAGATTAGGAGGTCTGCAAGAGGGGGGTAACTTAACAAGATCTTTCCACCAATGTTTACTGGGTCTTTCAGGAAAGAACCAGCCGATCCAAAATGTAAACTAAGGCCTATTTCGCACAGCATTTCTGATGTGAAAGGGCCACTTGAGCATTGTGTAAATGTGAGGAGCGGTCCACACAACACACTCACATTTGCACGATGCTCAAGGGCCTGACGCAGACTGCACATGCATTTTTTCATTTTTGGCTTGAAGCCGAAAATGCTGTGGGGTTGTGCATCACTCTGGGGCCTTGCACGCACTTACCTTGCATGTGGAACCTTGAGCTGGGCCGGTCGTGCTTCCTGTCCAGTGCAGCCTGGAAAGGTCCCCAGGCTGCACTGCGAAAGGAAGAGGCGGGGCTCTCGCATGAGCAGGAAGCTCATGCAGAGCCGAAGAAGCAGGGAAGTGAAAGCCTTCCTCTGGAGGCTGCTCACGCGACCCCCGCACCCCAGCACTGCGAAAAGGTAAGGTGCAAAAACGGTCTCTAAATATGTGTGTGTTTTTTTTTAAAGTTTCACACATTCATGCAAAACATCTGAGCACTCACACATGCACACAAGGACTATTGGAAGGCTAAAGGGAGGAAAGTTGTGGATAGAGGAATTTTAGGTTTTGGGTGATAATTACTCTTCTGGGGAGAAGCAAGAAAAAATGGCGATGTGGCTTAGGTAGGCACCTAAGGACAGTTCTCATTTGGAAATCTGGCTGACAGCATGGCGTTCAGTTAGGCAAAAGACTGCACTGACTCATTCAAAACTGAGGGTTTTTATATCCCAAGACTACCCTGCGGGTATGGGTGTGAATGACTTTCCTGGCTGAGTGGACAATGGTAATTACAATACAGACAATTAGGTCTGGACAGAGTTAATGGTCCCAGTGTTTAGGTGACAAAGGGTTAATGGCCGTTGTAATAGCTCTGTACCGTAGAGAAGTTTTGGAGGCAAAGCAGGGAAACATCCGGGTGTAAGGGAACAGGGTTGAAACAATCACAGTTTGGTGACAACTTCTCTTTCCTGCACAGAGATGTTCCAGCTTCAGCTTAAGCCTATTGTCTCTGGAGTTGCTAGGTAATCTACCTGATAATGATTTTGGCTGTGCCGAGAGTGGTGTGTGGGCTGACCTGCCTTGTTTAGAGTCAGTAATTTTCTTCTGTCCAGCTTGACCTTCCAGTCACCTCAGGTTCCATTTTATATCAATGCCAAGCAAGGTAGTGCCAATTAAGCCATATCAATCTTTGGGGGTCTGTGGGGCTGTAACAGCACAATTAAATTCAAAAAATTATGGTGAACAAAAGATATCCAAAATGAAGGATATAGGGCAGTTTGATAGACGACAAAAATGATATAAACATTTTACACATTGAACCAATATTTCAATTTGTGGCATTTCTTAAAAAAAAAATTCACTCTCTCACATTCTCATTTTGCATCATTTTATACTGACCATAACCTTCCTGTAATTCTATCTTCATATTGGGTTATATGTGATAGGAGAGGACATGATACTACTAAGAGAACAGTAATGTTTCACAATGGCTAATGGTGCTATTTTTATGTGCTACAGATGAAGAGCTAAGTGAAATAATTGCCATGCTGGGTCAGATTAATGATCCATTTATCTCAGCATTTATCTCTAGCCAGATGCTTCAAAGAGGTTCACAAGCTGTGTGTGATGGTGAGAGCTACTTCCTGTTGTTAATTCCCATAATCTCCTAGTCAGAGGTATACTTCCATTGTATATGAAAATGAACATTGGCCTCGGGTTGTCATGCTGTATTGCATGCAGACACAGGGGTGAAGAGCACAGACACATTCTTACATTAAACAAGAACAACAACTTGGATTAAGAACCTAAATGTTTGCAGTATATTAAAAGTTTAATTTAATTTTGTGTTCAGCATCAGTCCGTGTCTTCAGTGAAGGCATCAATATTGCATAGGATGAGATGAGAATCACATGGCCCTCCAGAGGTTGTTGGAATTTAGGACCTTTCCACACGAGGCGAGTGAATTGCTCTGTGCCATTACTTACCGTCTCTTCTTGGGTCCGAAGTAATGCAGACTTTCCCTTGAGCCCTTCCGCAGTGCTCCTCCATTAGTGCAGGGCAAACCGGAGCAGTGCGAGGTCTGTAGATCCGCACTGCTCCGGCTCAAAATGGTGGCTTCTGGTGTCTTCGTGGGAGTGGACCAACCACTGAGGCTGGCCACACCCACAGCTCGCCCTCCGCTGATCGTAGGCTCACATTGGTGCGAGCCTGTGCATCTGCACAGGTAAGTAGGAATGCAATGGCGCGTTCCAGAAAATGTAAAGACGTGATTCTTCCAGTCTTTACTTAGCGCGGGGGAGGACCTCTTGGGGGCGCGTTGGATCGGACTGAGGTGTGGAACTAAGTTAAATAGTCCGCACCTAGTCCGATCCAAGGTGCAGATGACCTCCGTGCCAGGACACCTTGGCCCATTTTAACTGCCTCGTGCAGAAAGGGCCAAAGTCTCAACCACCTCACCAGCATAGCCAATGGTGAGAAATCCTAGGACATGAAGTTCCACAATATCTTGAGAAGCATATGATTCCCAACCCTGACTTACACCGTAAATGGAAACCCTATGGCCTTCTTGGAGTTGTTGGACTACAATTCTATCATTCCTAACATTGTGGCATGGGATTTGGATTCCAGCACTAGTTCAACAATGCCTGGAGGGCCACAGGTTTCCCATCTGTCTTTTCTATCTTCCCTTCAGTCCCATATCTGTGTGATCCCACCTTGGTTCAGATTAGGGATGGAAAGAATATTTTTAGTTATTCATTCCCAGGTCAAAATTAGTTTCTCAGCAGTCAGGAGACTCTTGTCAGTGAGTGAGAATTTTGTGCAATTTTCTCCTAGTATTTGAATATCTTGTGAAAGAATTATTCTGTACAGAATTCTGTACAGAAGAAAAATGGGTTTTCTGCACAGAAAGCACTATTTCGACTGCTTTTTGATTGTGCCAAAAACCTGTATGTTTTTCTCCACAAAATAACTCATGTGCAACACTCAGGACATTTGATTCGGGGAGAATATTGTAGAGGAGAAAACTGCTGTAATTATTCATCTTTTCTAGCCACAATAAAATACTTGAGACTTTACATCCTTGGCACAGAATTCCAAAGTAATTACCACTTCTGTTCCCAGCCCTTAACAGTCCACAAACCCAAGAGGGGATAAAAAAAGCCTGAAAGAATGAACACCACTCCAGACAGAGGCTATTTCCACACTACACTGTTATAGTGCTATTGTTCTACTTTCCACTTCCTATGGAATCCTGGGGTTTGTAGTTTAAGAAGGGACATTTAAGAATTCTCAGCCAGAGAGGTCTTTGGCTCCAGTAAACTACAAACCCCAGAAATCCACAGGATGTTGAAAGTGGAATAATAGTACTATAACAGTGTAGTGCAAAAATGGCCATAGTTTGTCTGTTTCTGAGTTTGTCTGTGTCTAGCAGGTGAAGACCTCATATGATTGGCTGAGTGAGGTGAGGAGACCTCATATGATTGGCTGGCTGTGAAGATTCTATGGAATCTTGGGGTTGGAAGTTTAGGGAGGGGCCTTTAGAATTCTCAGTGAGAGCTCTTGGGCCTCAGGCCGGTCGCTATAGAGATGAGGCCTACCATCAATAAGGATGCCAGAAAACGTTTGGGAGGCATATGTGAGAGAAATTAAAGTGACATACACAACTTAGCCCATTTCCACACTACACTGTTATAGTGCTATTATTCCACTTTCAGCATCCTGTGGAATCCTGGGATTTGTAGTTTAAGGAGGGACATTTAAGACTTCTCAGCCAGAGAGCTCTTTGGCCTCAGTAAACTACAAACCCCAGAATTTCACAGGATGTTGAAAGTGGAATAATAGCACAATAATAGTGCAGAAATGGCCATAGTTACAAGGTTTTTTCACCTCACACAGTGGTTGGTATGGGTTCCCTATGTGAGGAATCTTAAAGCTGAAATTCAAAACAAAAAATGCTTCCAGAAAAATGTAAAACCATTGCACAAATTCAACAGAAAGAAAACAAAAACAAAAAAAGCCAATACATCAACGTCACCAGACAAACAGATTAAACTGGGGACTATAGGGAAAAGTTACAAGTACTGGAATAGGCTGGTTGCTATGGAGACAATGCCTAGCAGCTGAAGGGGTTAAATCCAATGCCACTTGAATAGGAAAAATAAGCAAATTGAATTGTGCCTCTGAGTAAATTGCAGATGTCTGTCTTATCTCAAATTTTATAGAATGGCCTTGCAACAAAAGGTCTGGGAATTCACAGGGAGGCACTATACTCCCTACCATTATTTTGTATCATCTTCTAAACTAACTCTTTGTTCTCTTCTGTACACGTGCGTGCTAAGTTAATGATGTAATGGAAAGTTAACCAAAGATCTTTTTCTCCAGTGATGGGCGGGCTAAGTAAATGATTGATTGCTGACATAGAAGGCAAAAGGTATATAGTGATGCTACCTCAATTAATTGACACAACAGTTCTGGGATAACTGTTGCCCTTGCGCAAGGTATTGTTAACAATAAACATGGCTTTTTGATTTTTCCCTGAAACCTGGTCGTCTCCACTTTTCTGGCTACAACACAGCAACGAGGACAGTGTATTCCTGTAGGAGCCCAATCTCTGTATGTTAAAAACTATGAATACAGATTGGATTGCAGAATATGGGGATAAGTTATATGTACTGGAATAAGCTGGTTGCTATGGAGATGAGGCCTAGCAGCAAGGAGGAGAACAGTGTATTCTCTCAGGAACCCAACCTCTGAATGTTAACAACTCTGAATAAAGATTGGATTGGGGAATATGGGGAAAATTTACAGGTACAGAAATAGGTTGGTTGCTATGGTCATGAGGCCTAGAAGCAAGGAGGAGGACAGTGCACTCCCTCAGCAACCCAAACTGTATATGTAAATAGCTGTGAATACAGATTGCATTGGCAAACATGGAGCAAATTTACAGGAAATGGAGAAGACAGTTTGGTGAATCCTTAAGAGGAAAATAGAAACCCTGGGCAATGCTAGGTAAATACACTAATATAATATAACCATCAGCTTTTTTTCCTAGGTTAAAAATTACCAGGCGAGTCCTCTGCCTCAGAATTCTAAGAAGATATGAGGGAAAAATAGGGAGAGAAATCCACTGTGTGGATTTCTGTTTGAACTTATGCCTCTTTTGTTTTATTACT
The DNA here is from genome assembly GCA_948472985.1 of Iguana delicatissima. Lineage (NCBI taxonomy): Eukaryota > Metazoa > Chordata > Lepidosauria > Squamata > Iguanidae > Iguana > Iguana delicatissima. Next base: position 590,350 of record CAOKZL010000988.1, on the reverse strand, counting down.
GTGATTGCCAGACAAATTCGTGATTCTTCTTCTTGATATAGAAAATTGTCAGCAGTGGGATGAATGTGCTTGTGTGTGCTGTCTAAAGTGTCATTCTACCTCTGACCCTACAAGAGAGCTTTGCATTCAAGCACTGCACAGTCAGAACAATGGTACAATATAAAGATGGAAGTATGCAAAATAAGTCTTGCCAGTCAAGCATTCAAGAACTTGGTCAGTTTTCCTCCAGCCCCTCTTGCCAAAGAACACAATTTGTTCTTCAAAAAGGTTTCCAATCTGAGTATACCTTACATTTACAATGTAACCAGGAGTCTCTTCAAATGTTCCCAAGAGAACAGCTCAACTGAATCTATGAACATTTGTGATCACTATGGCAAACTCATGAGGACTATATTTAGACATCTGACATTACTTAATCCCTACATTGGCGCTTGAGTCTTAAGGAATACAAGGCATTATTTTGGATGTCTTATAGGGTTGTAAATATAGGAAACTGTTCCTTGGTCCATTCCTTAAAAATCTAGATGGAGGAAGGTGAAGATGGAAATGAAATGAGTTCCATTTCTCAAAAAGTAAGAGTTGCATGTGCATGCTCATCACCTGATAACAATAATTTATCAAAGACAACAAACAGAGACTTGATATTATCATAAACAATTTTTTTTTTAAGCGGAGGCAGTCTACACATTCAGTAGTGAGTTATCAAGTAATCCTTTGCTTACAGGCATATGTGAATTAGCCTTTGGTCTGTTTTCTCTAATCTCTTTTGGCAAGCCTATGCAGGAATTTTCTAAAGACTCAGATATGTGAATTTGTCATATCTATTCCCTGAAGGTCACATGACAACTGTTCTCCGTTATCCTCACTAATACATGTGGCTGACTGGAGGAATCTAAGCCAGTGCAAGTTGACACAGGTACAAACTATGCAGCATTTCCTGTAAGAAATTCCCTCTTTTGCCTTTTATACTCACCTCTTTGAATTTTGTTTTTTTTTACTTCCTGTTTAATAGTGAGGACCTATCCTGAAGGACAGGAATTGCCTCTTGTTTTCAGTGAAATGGGAGATAAAGGAAGCATTTGAGAATGTTAGATAAATTCCAGGACTTTTGCCAGAACTCTCACTAGGAAAAGAAGTAGCAGCACTACCTTGAGAAATAGTGATAAAACAAGAAAGACGAAATAAATAGAAGAAATGGAAAATGGACAAAAGAAATGGAAGACATGGGGAAAACTGCAACTGCTGTTAGTCTGGACTGAATGTCAATCTCAGGCCCTTTCCACACGTGGAGGGAGAAACGGGGTAAAACGCTCAGAAACAGAGCTTACCAGAAGCCGGGTAAGTCCGTCGCCACAAGGAGCAGCGCGAGTTCGCTGCTCCACACTCCTGCGGCATCCTGCGGCGTCCAAAATGGCAGCTTACGGCTGGCGGAAGCTCTCCACCAACCGGAGAAGCTCACCAACCAGAAGCCCGCCCCCTGGCAGATCTGCAGGCATGCATTTGCGCGCGCCTGCAAATCTACACCAGGGTGCTGCGACGGGGTGGAACGGGGCTGCACGCTCGTGTTTTATAAAAACCACTTGAAAAGTGGTTTTTAAAAAACACGCGGCGCTACCACGTCCGGTTGCTTCAGGGCGGTTTGAGGTGTAGAACCTCAAAATTATAAATGCCCCAGCGCACTCCACGGTGTAGACGACCTCCGTTAGAGGTTGCTCTACACCGTTTTAATCACCCCATGTGGAAAGGGCCTCACAATGTTGTCGGATAAAATGGTCTGATTCTTTGGACACCACCACAGTAAGCAATTTGTTAGCAGAAATGGGAGCTAATTGTCAAATGAGGATTCCTTAAATTTGCTATATTACCACCTTATTTTACTCATTCCCAAATGTAGGCTGGTATCCTGTTAAGCAGTTACAATGTCATAAGTTAGACTTACAACCTTGTAACTGCTTCATATTTATATTAAAATTTTGTAAGCCACTCTAGGAGTCTTTTTGGCTAAAGGGCAGGGTGTAAATGCTCTAAATAAATAAATAATCATATTTGTGATCATAGCACCATTGCCACAACAGAAAGTACTCCCAAAACCTCCCTTAAAAGCCAGGCAGATGATCTGAATGATCGAGTTCTGTGGTACTGGAGAACAGGGCACTGCAGGGTGACCAACTGCCTCCTGCCACTGAGTGATGGTGTAAAGAACAGAATCCACAATTGTTTGTTGCATTATTGCTGGCAGGAGGGAGAGGGCTAGCCATGTCACCCTGCAGTGCATGGAGCAACCACTGAGAAGGTTCTTTCCTATGTCCTCACTAAACATTCCATAGAGAGGTGGTGAGAGCAAGAGGATGTTGGGTAGAAATGTGGTGACATTTGCCCCAATTGAAAATGCATTTGATGAGCATGTGTGGAAACACCTGGGGAATGACTTGGCAAGTCATGATGTAATCCCTAGGGGACATGTAGTAAGGGCTGAGTCATGATAAAGTGAAATCATGACAAGGGGTTGCATTAGCCATGCTGATGACTTATCAGCAGGTGCGTATAAAAGAGGAGTGAGAAAACTCTCTGACTCCGAACCTCTGTCTGAGCGAACCTCTGCTTGATGTGTCTATGATGCTGAACCTATGACTGTGGATCTGTGTAACCTGTGTACAGATGTGTATGTATTGCAATTCTGAAGATTAAAGCCTTCAGGTATTTTGGATGACAAACTCTGTGAGTATGTGTTACTAACCAGTGGGTAGAGGGGTCAGAGCTGATGCTGTAGTTATACTCTGCTGCACACCTTTTTGCTGTTTGGAAACTCTGCCATGTTATGCTTGCCTCTGGGACACTTTTTGTCCAGAGAGTAGTGTTTCAGGGAGGATTCTGTGCTGGTGCTGTAAATCAATCTCCCATCAGAGGAAGCCTTCCTCTAAGGTTTTTAAAACTTAGGCAGGCTTATGTAGGAAGATACCATCTTTTAAAATTATTTATCCACTTTCAATTACTGTTATAGTAAAATGCAATTTGTAGAGCAAGACAGTTCCTTGCCACTTGTTTCTAGGCACAATAAAGTTGTTCCTATACTAGAGGCAATTCCATGAGCTAAGTATATCTTGAACAGGTGGTGCTGACTGGACCCCTCTGATACTCTCCCACTTCCCTGACTCTAGAAGAGTGACACTGTCAGTTATTTAGATTAGCTTATTGCTCAGCCTTACAAATGTCTTACTCAATCTCTCCACTTTGAAGTTTTAAAAGCATAACCTTTCTTGGTAATTCGCAGAAGGGATGTTATTAACAGTTCAGTTTCACTGGCTACTGCATAGTTAGGGGGCATGTGGGTAAATATAGGACTTTCATTGTTATACTGCCAATGTTAGCACAAGTGCCTCCTACTAAAATTTTCCCTCTCTCTTTCCTCCCTATGTTTGACTTCAAAGCTGCCCCAAGCGCCTTCACAGCTGATCCATATATTATGCTGATACAAATACGAAAAGGATGAAATACTAGTAATTGATATATTGGTTCGTACTATAATAATGATAATATCTAGGAATGATTGGTGGATCTGCCACTATGGGATCATGAAATCAGTCTGGATTTTACTGCTGCTAATCTTGAAGCTGCTCTGAGTTAAGCAGGAGCTCTACTGGTCCCAAACTAGAGTTTAGCACCAGAATTCCTTAAAAACACAGAAAAAGTGTTAAAATGTGTTTGCATGGGTAGCATTTTTTTAAAAAATGTAGAGTTGAGCTCAGAAAGTGGAGTAGGGGAATAGCTGTTTCCACACTCAGGAATGACTGCATCTAAGGCCATTTACACACCACACTGTTATAGTGCTATTATTCCACTTTTAACATCCTGTGGAATTCTGGGGTTTGTGGTTTACTGAGGCCAAAGAGCTCTCTGGCTGAGAATTCTAAATGCCCCTCCCTAAAATTCCACAGGATGTTGAAAGTGGAATAATAGCACTATAACAGTGTAGTGCAGAAATGGCCTAAGTTAGACTTTATTATTTATTTATCATGTGAGTGCCATTTGAACCTGTACCCTTCTGCTTGAAAATCATGTGCTCTGTGCCTGGTCTTCCTCCTACTGTGATTGTTATTGACCAGTATATTAGGACTGGAATGCTTAAACTTTAATGATATTGGCATAGGATAATATTTCATCTAGTTGTCTGTCATCTTTGTTTGTGGAAAATCCTAAAGATGGCAGTAGGCTGTTGTAGACTTTGTTAAAATAGAATTATATGAATCCAATTAACAGATTAGGCTGGTATAATTTGAAACAGCATGTGCAAATAATGAAACAAAGCAACCTGCTTTGGTTGTCTTACAGTAAAGTTGGGCAACTTGTGGCTCTATGGATAGTGTTGCATTGCAATTCCCATCAGTCCTTGCCAGCATAGCCAATGATGAAGAAATAGGGGATTTTTAGTCCAACAACATCTGGAAGGTTATAAGTTGTTGACCATAATGTAGGACAATAGTCTTATTGAATAGTCTCAATAAATAAGATCTGAAAATCTGCCTTCCTACCACTCTTCTTTTGTCTACACCCATTAAAGTTCTGGATGATTCCTGTCTTAGTTGATCCTTCTATGGCTCACATGAGTATAGATGCATATCTTTCAGTTATCCGAATTTGGCAGGAACAGTGCCGACTTGGTCAGCAGCTTTTCAAATGTCTCAATTTCTCACTCCTCCTCCCATGTTCTCCTTTTGTCCTTAGCTTCTTCAGTTGCTCTAAATTGAGTTCAAAGTGCTGTTTTCATCTGTGAAATGTTGAAGAGCATGTAGGTAGATGTACCACAGAGGAAGTCTTATCCTATCCCCTGAACTCTTAGAAGGACCAGACATCTTAGGCCATTTCTGCACTAGACTGTTATAATGCCCCTCTCTAAACTGTAAACCCCAGGATTCCATAGGATGTTGAAAGTGGAATAATAACACTATAACAGTCTAGTGTGGAAATGGCCTTAAAATGCTTTTGGGTGCCCACCTATACTGTTACATTTCCCCTATCTCTGTCTGGTCCTGCTATTTTGATCAGTCCTATATTGATTATAGTCAGCCCACCCAGTGTTAATTGCCTCAGCTGCAATTTCTCAAATCCTTGTAAGTGTAAAACAGTAAAACAGTAAATAAATTAACAGTAAATAAGTGAGTAGTAAATGAATTAAAAATACCTAATAAATAATATACTTGCAACCCAGCCAAACAGTTTGCAGCCAAAGAAATGCTGCTGACCCTGCCAAAAAAATCCTACTTTGTGCAAAGAGCAAGATTGTTGGCCCAGGACGTATACAGCCCTTCTGGATACACTTCCTTCCAGTATCAACCCAGCACACATCTCTGTGTTACTTGGTTTCATGCCTTGCTTCCTGACTGACAGGATGTAACCTTGTCCATGCCCCACACCCTGCCAGGACATGTGGGAGCACATTTCCTGAAGGCACTTAAAGAAATAACGGGTCATCAGGAATGTCATTCCCAAGTGAGATCTGAATAGTTTGTTACCTAAGCCTTATTGATTTTTTAATTGATGTGTACAACCACAAGAGTGTCCTGTGGGGATAAATGTTTTGATGGTAAAGATGGAAACAATTTAGCAAAGTGTGACACAGTGAGATTTCTAATGTTAGGACATTCTGAAATTTGATTTGCTGATCTCCAAAAGGGAAAAACTTTGATGGACAAAAGGAGCCCAAGTAATTCCAGAGATGACAATACTAATCTCTTGACTTTATAAATATGGCATATTGCTGGGCTGAGTTATCAGAAGCCTGACAACAAGTTAGTACAAGTCTTAGCAGCCAGATAACTCAGACTTATTAACTAATCTCATGCAGTGTGGATCTTCATTACACAGAAAGTTCAACCACTGAACAAACTGGGAGTTTGTAACTTACGTTTACCCAATGCTTACTCTATTGCCCACAACACCAGGCATTACAATAGCAAAAGCTCAGCTTTCATTGCTTCTGCTGATGTCCTTTTCCCTCATGTTTCTGTGCTATAACTCAGGGGTAACTTTGCACTATTCTAAACAAAATTCAAAGCTCTATAACTCAGATCTCCACATATGCCATAATATATTTTATTGTATTTTAGTTGATAGAAGTAAGGCCACAAGCCTGCTATCTAGTTACTCAATTGAACTGGATAAGATCTCAATTCTTAGTGAAAAACTCCATTGGGAATGTAAACACTTAGAGATTACTTACTCTGGAATAATGATGAGATAGTTAATTATATTTCAACAAGGCCATTTAATGGCAGTCTTCAGTTTTATGAGAAACTAGTCAAATATACTAATCTGAATTGCTGTCACATTATGCTTGAGTATCTCCTAGTGGATGGATGAAAATGGTGGCTCAATTTAGACTGACTTGAAACAGATGCCTGTGTGGGGGCACTTTCCTACATAGAGGGAAAGTGAAATAGGCTGAAGTGTGAAACTTCTGAATTAAAATTAATCAAGATGTCCCATGCTATTCCTTTGGGTCCTAAGAGAAGCAATGGTTTCCTGTCCCATTACAGCTGCTAATTAACAAAACTGGGGACTAGGGATGGAAGCAATATTAAGCAAGAAGTGAAAAATGGCCAAAAATGTATTTATTGAGTGTTGGGAAACTGTGATGAGGAGAATCTTGGACTGATGAGAATTTTCTTAGTTTGGGACTTATTCTGTGCAAAATTGTGGGTTTTGCTCACAAGTCCCCAGCGATAGCATTTTCTGCATTAAAAACGTGCGTATTTCATACAGAATAACTCCCAAATTGCAAATAACATTTGAAAAAGTATACAGTTCTTGAAAACTATCTCACAATGGGAATAAAATGGCTAGAATTACTCATTATTTCCTTTGAGAATAAAATGAGTGAAGAATTATGTACTGGGGACAACCACTGGATACCAGTGAAACTTTTCCTTCCACATCCACATCTAGAAAATGTTTTATAAGGGTTAATATGTCTTAAACCAATAGTTCTCAAACTTTGGTCCTCCAGGTTTTTTGGTCTTCAGCTCCCAGAATATCTGATTGTTGATCACAAGTTGGCTGGAGCTTCTGGAAGTTGAAACCCCAAACACCTGGAGGACCAAAGTTTGGGAACCACTGTCTTAAACAGCAGTGCATGCCACTTAATTTTCACCAGGCAATCAGATGGAAACCAGCATTGTGACCTATCCGTAATTCACTGGTGTACTTGGCACTCTTCTTAGCTGAGCTACATGCTTTTCTGGAAGTTTACTGCCACCTCATACCTCTTTCTCCTCTTCCATGTAAAATATATATTGTTATACCAGAAGGCAGAGTTTGTGTATGTGGCAATTCTGGGGCTGAATCAGCCTGAGCAATCTTTCCCTCTCATTCTCCTAGTCAGAGACATTGAATATGCCTGGCTACCCAGGGTGAAACCTCCCTAATTGGCAGTAATGAATTAAGTATACTTCAGATAAAAGAATGAGATCATGCATTACTACAATTGCTTTGTCCCAGTTTCCAGTGCTCCAAGTCTTGCCTTGAGCTGGCTTTTCATTTCTTTTTTTAAAATAGAAGTCACTAGTTTGCATGTATTGGTCAGAATTGCACAGGAGGCCCTGACTTTCTGCAGGCTGGAATTGTGGGAGTGAGAAATGGTGCCGGGAAAGAGCACATTCTAATCTTTGACATCCTTGATACAAAGATTGTATCTTGATCAAGTGGTCAGAGTCCGCAAAAGCTTATACTAGAAATTTCTGCTTCCTAGTTAGTATCAAAGATACTGCTAGATTCCTCCATTTCATTTCATTTCTTTTTTTGCCAAAACACACTAACCCAGCTAATTCTTTGAATGTAAGGACATAAATCTGTGGCCCCAACTTGCTGAAAAAGGGATGCTATGAATGGCCACCCCAGAAACAAGCATTGTGTGCCTATCTGTGTGCCTTGTTTGGAACCAGATGTCCTCCAGATTTAGTTTATCAGCTAGCCATTGTGTTTCACGCAGGAATGAGCAGCAGCTGAAGTATACATACTTTGGATGCACAGAAGCAGCTGCCTATGAATGTTCCTGAATAACTCCTGAGTTATCCTTACTTGTGAACAGACCTGTATGAGGTAGATTTTTCACCATGTTGCTTCTCACCCTTATGTCATGTATAGATTTTGGGTGGCAATGATTATTATGTTGCAAGGTTTTGGATCTTGATGGGTAACAAAATAGACATTGGTGGCTTTCTCTCTGTTCTGCTATTTATGATCCTAAGCACAATGCCATTGGGCATCAGCTGGTACTTTACCCAGTCATGTTTATACTTTCTGTGTCTGTGTCTTAGAAAACTACTGAAGAATATTTTAAAAGAAGTCAGCTTCATGGAAATGTGTTTCAGGTAATATGACCAATTTATATTAATATATATGCCTAGTTTACAATCATATTCTGTGTACTATCCCCTTTCCTAACTTTATTCTCATTTCTTCCTCCCTTTCTTTGCAGTTATATTTTTAAAAATCAAATTAAAAATATTTTTTTCAAAATCAAACAGAGCTTGTACAAGTGGAATATCATTATTGCACGTTTTAGTACTGATTCACAGTGCTAGATTAATTTTAATTTTAGTAGTACCTTAGACTTTTTGCTAAGATGGCTGAAAATACAAGAGCTGCTTTCTCAGTTTATACTTTAATTTGAGTGGCTTCAGGAGTATATTCAGCAATTTTCAGCTTACAGAATCTTGGTCCCTCCATTTTCCACCCTTCATAAAGGTCAACTCTTTTTTTGCTTTTGGCACTTTGCTTCAGCGTCTAGCTTCTTCATGATGTCCGTGCATTTCCTTGAAAGGCTTTTATCAGTACAGAGCGGGTTTTGATTTCCTTACTTTTATGTCACTTTGAAAGTACATCACAATCTTGACATCTCCTGCTGCATTAAAGAAGTCACACAAAACACATTTGTCTGGATGCATTTAATCATTTAGAGTACTGTTTGAAACTCCAACTTAAGTCATGTACCTTTTTTTTTTCCTTTAGTAAGTACCTAAAAAGAAGTATCTCTCAGCAGCGCACTGGCAAAAGAGCATCAGCATTTGAAAGCTGTGAGGCTAGTAGAGAGATCAACTGCTGGTCTGAAGTTCAGCTGAGGGGGCAGCACACAGATATTAATAACGGAGCTAAAAGCGGCAGAAGGATCATGAACAGAAGCTGTGACACTGGAGAAGAAGCCATCAATTCAGACAAATTTGAATGTTTATATATTGAGAAGTAGAATATTATTTAACTCCCTTACATAGCCTCAGAAGCTGATATCACAGTCCTGGTGGATGACTGCTTTTACCAGCATCTGCTGATCGATTGAGCTGTCACAGTCCAAGTGTGTCAGAAGGTTGAAAAAGCCCTCCAGGCAAATTTTTAATGGTGCTTGTCTTCAAAGAGAAATGCTGCACTTCTCACTTCAATAGCCCTGCTGACACCAGTCAACATGGTGTCTCGACTTGTCTTGCCCAGGATTATGGCAGGCTCTGCTTTTCTGGCAATTTTGTTCTTTTTGCTAGGTTTGTATCCAGTTTCCATTGGCAATTTTTGATTCTTCAACAAAATTCAAGCCAGTCAGGACTCTCAACTGGTTGAAAGCTACAGTTTCTAATGATTATGAAGAATGCTTGGTATACCATGTGAAGATAAAAAAAATGAATATATAATTCAGTAGGGTCAGCCTTAACCTGTTACTCTTATTTATATGGTACTGCCCAACCATTTCTACAGAAGGTGAATTCTATGTGACAGACTTATATCTGATGTTTGCTGGCCTAAGCTTCTTCTGATGAAAAAAATGAGACAAGGGATCTATAGGAGATAGTTCTTTTGTCTCATAAATGGCTAAAACAGTACTTCATCCCCTGCTGGAAAGTTTATGCAGTATGGCTGAATGACAGGTGGTATTTCTGTGACTTGCTGTGGAGCATTCTAATATGCACCACCATAGTCAAAAATATCCCACAATAGTTTTATTGCCTCAGATACGTACATCTATCCCTGAATTTTTCATCTAAATATTATAGGAAGAAGGTTCTTTATTCAGCTATTTGGTCCATTATTCAAAGATTTCTCCTCTTCTGTTGCCCATGATTTCAATAACTTCAATTTAAAACTTTTCTCCTCGTACAGCAATTTTTCCAGCGATGCTCTTGCTGGATGTACCTACAATGGTAAGTGAGACATACTGGCAAAACAACTGTAAAAATATAAGAACCACACAAATACATTTTTCTTATCTTATTGGTTGGCATATCAGACCAGAAGAATAAATGAAGTAATTTAATGAAAACAAAGCAACTAGCTCACGTCTTCTCATTTCTCCGCTACTCAAGTGCAGCTGTCACAGTATTCACTCTGCAATGAGCACTGGAAGAAAGAGACAATTCTGTGGGTTTGTTAGTGAGAATGATTTTATAAATCAAGTTCCTTTCATACTATTTGTTTATTACATTTTATTTAATTTATATCCCACCTTTCTCCCAGGATGGGATTAAACTATAACACTATGATTCCGCCTGAACTGCCACGGCTGCGTTCTATGGAATATTGTGGTTTATAGGTTAATGAGTCTCTAGAGCTCTCTGGCTGAGACTTCTACATACTCCTTCCTAAACAGCAAATCCCAGAATTCCACATGATGGAACTAAGGCAGTTAAACTGGAATCATGGCACTGTAAAAGTGTGGTGGGTAAAGGTTCCAAAAGGATAGATTCTAATTTTTAAAGAGTTGCTAGTGAATTTGAAGCTTTTTTAAGACAGAAAGCCAGGATATATTCTTTAATGAATAAAGATTGATAAGTCATAATTCCAACAGAATGTCTTCTATCATTTCTTTCATTCATACTTTACCCGAGGGATAGGGATTGTAAAGCTTGCAGCCATGTGCAGCCCTTGGGAGGGGGTCAATTGCAGCCCTTGAGACCCTTAGTGATCCCCCTCCAAGCACCTACCTGCTCCTTTTTTTCACCTAAAAACTTTTGCTTAGCCAAAAGTAAAACAAATGAATAGACTGAAAATCCTTTCCAGGGTTTTAAAATACTACTGAGCAATGCAAAATGCTGCCAAACATTGAACTCTTCCTACCCAAACTGTCTGAAAAACAATCAGAAGTGATGCCTTATCACTTCCACTGTCCAGATTAGCAGTTTTGAACTGTGTTGTGGTGCTCTGGAGGAGCTGAATATAGGATCATGAAGCACTCTGGAACATACCCAACCTTGTTCTACACAAACCATCAGTGATTTGAAATTATCAACCACCCATTTGGGAACTGGGAGAACAAGTTCTTGGTATTTCTTTCCTTTAGTACAGTGGAACCTGATTCATAGAATCATAGCATCATAGAAATGTAGAGTTGGAAGAGACCACAAGGGCCATCCAGTCCAACCCCCTGCCATGCAGGAACACCCTCAAAGCACTCCCAACAGATGGCCATCCAGCCTCTGCTTAAAAACCTCCAAAGAAGGAGACTCCACTACACTCCGAGGCAGCATATTCCACTGCCGGACAGCCCTGACTGTCAGGAAGTTCTTCCTGAGCTTCAGGTGGAATCTCCTTTCCTGCAGCTTGAATCCATTGCTCCTTGTCCTGGTCTCTGGAGAAGCAGAGAACAAGCCCTCTCCTTCCTCTACATGGCATCCCTTCAAATATTTAAACATGGCTATCATGTCCCCTCTTAACCTTCTCTTTTGCAGACTAAACATACCCAGCTCTCTAAGTCTATCCTCATAGGGCATGGCTTCCAGGCCTCTCACCATTTTGGTTGCCCTCCTCTGGACTTGCTCCAGCTTGACCATGTCCTTCTTGAATTGGGGTGCCCAGAACTGGACACAGTATTCAAGATGGGTCTAACCAAAGTAGAGTAGACTGGTACCAGTACCTCCCTCGATCTAGACACCATACTCCTATTGATGCAGCCGAGAATTGCATTGGCTTTCTTGGCTGCCGCATCACACTGCCGACTCATGTTCAGCTTGTGGTCTATGAAGACTCCTAGATTCCTTTCACACGTACTGCTATCCAGCCACGTGTCCCCCATCCTATATTTCTGTCTTCCATTTTTTCTACCTAAGTGTAGGACCTTACACTTCTCTCTGTTGAATTTCATTTTGTTAGCCTTGGCCCAGTTCTCCAATCTATCTAGGTCATTTTGAATTTTGATCCTGTCCTCTGGCGTATTAGCAACCCCTCCCAATTTGGTGTCATCTGCATGATTATTGTTTTAGAGAATGGAATAGGTAGATGAAGAGACTAAGGGCATTTCTAGACCAAGATTGAGTCCAGATGTTGTTGAACTACAAATTTCAGCCACCCGAAGTGTCATAGCCAATGGTGAGAAATGCTGGGAGCTGCAGATCAACAACACTAGAGGGTCACATGAGTTCTATCTCTAATCTTGACAATATTTTTATATCAGTGTGGCACCACTTTAACTACCATAACTCCACACAATGGTATCCTGAAATTAGTAATTTGTTGAAGTACTTAGAAATCTCTCTCCTAGACCTCTCTACTGCACTCAGTTCTCTGAACCACAACAGTAATGCTTTCTAGTTGGAAATGTTAGGTACCTCATCAAACTACAAATCCCAGGATTCTCTACAATGGTGGCATGTCAATTAATGTAGTATCAAGCTGCTATCATTGTGTAGCACAGGTTACACTCACAGTCATTGGTGCACACGGATATATGAGCAAAAGCTAAGAATTTTAAAGGTGAGGAGGAGTTTTTGAAACTGAGAACTATAACTCAGAGACAGAAAGATGAAAGGCTGTCACTTTTTTGTTCTGTTAGCCTTGATCCTTGATAATGTCTATGTCATACATCATATCATTGAGCAAAGCAACAGTGGTGTTGACAATCACTAATGTGTTTGCAAAGACAGGAGCTGTACTTTTACCTCCCTGCAACATTAATAATATATTGTCAATGACGTGTTGTGCTTACAGGCAGCAACTTTCTAAAAATTTCACGTTACTTTTGGAAGTAAAGTTAAGTAGTATGCAAAATGTGTGAGAAATCAGCCTTTTAAAATCAAAGTGCACTAGATGCTGTTAACATTTCAACACAACGTCTTCAGATGAGGGAAGATAATTATATACATGGTGAGGTAGGGTAACTATCATTAAAGCTACTAAAAATATAAGCATTGCTTCTTGATTTGACATTAAGTATATATTTTTTTTAAAAAAGCAGATGCTTTCTGTGGTAAACAAACCTTCTTCCTGCCAGACCGCTGCTTAGTCTTATCTTTTAATTAACATTGAACTTTAAAATAAATGTGTCTGTCCTGAGTGCTTATTAAATAAAATAGAAGTGGATGCAAACCAGATTCAATTATTGGGATTTTGTCTTATTAGTGGTGTGTGTAAACACACAGAGACACTCTTATGTGAATGGCCACATTAAGGAGTCCATTATCCTGGCTAGTCTGATTTTAATGTCACTTATTACCAGGCAAGAAAGTAAAATATTGTCATATTGACAACCATGGAGTTTAAATATCATTAATATTAAGGTGGCCAGCAAAATCCATCACAGAATCTACTGGTACCAGATTTTCCCAGTTCTGAATGGGCAGCATCCTCAGAATGGAGGGATCTGTGCTAAGACGAGAGGGATCTGCTGCTCTCGAACTTTATAGAAGCAGTGTATTTGCCAGCATATAAGATGCACTTCCCCCCCAAAAAAATGCCTTCTGAAAATGAGGTGCATCTTATTCGCCACCACATAAGGGTAACTCCTGCCTGCTGGGGTAAAAAGGAAAAGAAAGGCACCTTTCTGTTTCTTTTTGCCTCTGCGGGGAGTTTTCCCCACCCAGGCAGAATTGACAGGAATGGGAAGAAAGAAGCTCCCTCTTCACCTCCCCCCGCACCTCTCTGCGCCTCTCTGCACTCACTCTCCACTCCCTGCACTTCTCTGCACTCACTTGCCACTGCTGGGCACCTCTCCGCACTCACTCGCCACCCCCCCTGCACCTCTCTGTACTCACTCTCCTCCTCATGCCTCTGCACATTCACGTGCCACCCCCCTGTGCACCCCTCTGAACTCACTGTAATTTGGCAATCACATGTTCTTCATTCTCACATAACAAAATTCCCAACTCCAATTTGGTCTTTTCAAAGTCATTATTCTTTTTATCTTCAAGGAATCTTAAGTAGCATTGTCTGTGTGAAGGCCATTGTATTGAATGGCCTTCTTCTTGAAGTTGTTTTATTGTTTTCATCTGATAGTCTTGCTCTTGTTTTCTTAGCAAATCATAATAGGTTATCCACATTTGATCTGATTTGCTCTTCCATCTCCATTTTCAACAAAATTTTGTATCATTTGGCAATCAAATGTTCCTCATTATCTCGTTAACAGAACTTCTAAATCTGATTTTTTTTTTTGGTCTTCAATAAATTTTAGATAATATTGTCTGTGTGAGAGCCATTGTGACACTGTAGATTTATTTCCAGTCTCTTAAGTGGACTTCCACCTTTGCAAAACTGGAAATTCCCCCCAGTGTTTTACTAGGGTTCTTGCCAGCCTCCCAAAGCTGATTCCCACGCTTGGAACGACTGGCAATCTCTCCAACTCTATCGGTATGCTGCCACCACCACCCTGAATTATGAATTACTTAGACAGAACAGGAGAGACTCTGCCTAATCTCTAAGCGTAAGGATCTTCTCCCTCCTCTTTCCCCTGAGTGAGAGAGGTCCTATGTAGCGTGTGCCAACCCTGGCGTGGAAATGGAGAGAAACGGAGGTTTATAAAAGTGTTTTAATCAAGGCATGCAAATAAACAATATATACTTGGGAGACTCCCCTCTCCCAGGTGCACTTAGTTACAAGAATTTACAAAACAGATATAACAGCACAGATACATTCTTAAGATCAGCCAATTCCCAAAATAACAACATCCCTAACGCGACTAACTACTTATTTCTAGTTACTCACAATTAGGGTATAAGCGTAGATGGTCTAAAGGAGGAGAGGGGGGGTCCAGGAGACACAGCATGCCTGCCAGCTCAACTGGGCCAGCTCTCCCCTCTCTCTTTCTCTCTTTCTCTCTTTCTCTCTGGCCACATGGCCTCTCAGAAGTTTTATATTTTCCTCCTTGGAAGGATCTGGAAGCATCTCCAAGATGCCCACCTCTTTTCCTTTTGGTTGGTCAGTCCTCACCTTGTGACCTGTGATGCTGACCCTTTCCTTTTGGTTGGTCAACTCTCACCCTGTGACCCTTGATGTAATCCTAACATCTCATTAACCCTTGGTTTACCTGAAGAGGGAAGTATCTCCCTTTGATAATGGGAAGCCCCATTATCACAGCCATTGTATTGAATGACCTTCTTCCTGGAGTTGTTGTGCTGTTTTCATCTTGAAGTCTTGCTCTAATTTCCTTAACAAATCATAATAAATTATTCATGTCTGGTCTACTCTCATTTCTGTTCTGTAAAGGCAGAACCAGAGAAAGTTTGAATGAAGGCTGGTTTTGTCAACTCATCATGCACCTTGAGAACAAAATGTACGATTGGAAATAATGAGAGAGATTTGGTGGATCTCTGTACATAGCAGAGCAATTAACACTCTAGGCAGATGTTTGAACCAGCTTACCTTATTCTCCCTCACACTCTTAACTCTAGCTGACAAGTAAACTCAAACTCAGACTTCTTTAAAAAGTATACGAAAATAATTTATTTATAGATACTTGTGCATAATCTATATGGGTTCATCTTCTTGGAGAAAGGTAAGAAAAAGAAAGGTATTATATGTTCAGAGACTTCAGAGCATCTACCTTTGGAGAGCTCTTAAGACCCCATGTTCCATAGAGGAATAGGCAGGAAGGAAGAGAGAGGCACAGAGACTCCCAAGAACAAAGAATGCTTACATGCCATAGGAAGAGAGTGAGTGTGAACAAACAAACAGGAAGCAGTCTATGGGCTCTGTGCCCAAACTTCTAGAGTGAACATGCAATCTAACTACCAGTGAATTTAGCGTATGCAAAAGGTTGCTATCTCCAACATGTCCAGAATGTGGCAAAGGTACCTGCAAAACAAATATAGCTTCATTTTAACTGATTTGCCACAGCAAGATCAGTTTTAGCAAACTCTTCCACTAGGTTGTGTGTGAAACAAAATATTGAGGTTTTTTTTATTAGCAATTTTGTAGGGAGGGGAGTACTTAATACCCTCAGTGAGAGAATGAAACTGTTCATCTGTTTTGTGTTTCCTCTTAAATGCTTTCCGTTTAGATAGTCTATGATTTACAGGGATAGCCCAAGACATTTTGCTGCCTGACACATACCTCAGTCACCTAAGTCAAGGTACATAAGTACCCAAAGCCAGCCAAATAATTTTCATTGGATAGACTGTTCAACAAGCACCTCTCTTTGTTTCTGGCATTAGCAATACAGTAATAACAAGTGAATAGCCAACACTCTGCTGCCCTTTTGGAATGCTCCAGATCTTTTGCCTCCAGCAAATGCATCTGTCTAGTTCAGGGTCATATCCTCCAACATTTCTCAGATGAAAATTGGGACATATGTGGCCAAGCAAAATCAGTGTGGTCACAATGGCAAGAGTTATTAATGAGGAAGAACATCCATGCTCAGAGGGTCTGCAGAAAATTGCTTTTGCCTGTCACATGCAAAGGAAAGATTTCATCTCCTCTCCTCTCCTCTCCTCTCCTCTCCCTTCCCTCTAGCCCTGTTAACTAAGTGCAGGTTTGAACTTTGAACCCAATTTGCAGCAACTGAAGTAAGATGAGGATGAAGGGGAAAAGAGGGAGGAAGAGAGAGAAGTATGCCCCATTTCCGCATGATGATATCCTCATGCATTGTCCCACAGCAGTCCCGGCAGGGAAGGGTGCATAACAGGAATGCTCCTTTCTGCACCTCATTGTCTCCCTATAGAAGGGAGAATGATGGCCCTGCCTCTTCCTTCTGCAGTGCAGCTGGGCACTTTCCCATGCTGCGCTATGGAAGGAAGTATTGCCATCACACCTCCCTGCCCTTCAACATGATAGTAAATATGGGAGTGCTGCACAATTGTAGGTGCAAAACAGATTTTTCTATTTTGTGAATAGTGCACAAGTGCAACACTTGGGGATGGAATGGCAGTGGGCTGGCAACGACATTGTGTGGAAGCATGACCAGTCAACCACTGCTATCCTATCCCCAAAGAGGCACAGCCTCGTTGTGTGGAAATAGCCTGGAAGATTTGAAAAGCAACTGAAAAAGTGGGAAGATAGAGGGTTACCATAACTGGGACTATCCCTGCCAAACTGGGACTGTTGGAGGGTATGTTGAGGAAAATGCAGCCCATAGGTAGCATGCAGCCCTTAGAATTATTATTGTGAGCCCCTTTTTACTATGGCTTTTTCGCACTTTGCGAAGAAAACTCCCTGTTCTGTTACTTACCAGACTGGCTTGCTCCCTTGGAGAATCCAGGCTGATCTGGAGCAGGTGTGGCCACGCTACACACTGCTCTGGGGATGAAAATGGTGGCGTCCGGTTGGTGGAGGTTCTCCGCCAACCGGTGAAGCTCACCAGCCTAAAGCCTCCCCCAGAAGATCTGCAGGCAAGCGCTTGTGCGAGCCTGCAAATCTATACCGGAGCGCAGCCACGGAGTGGGATGCGCCATGTTGTTGAAAGACCTGTTTTAAGCAGTCTTTCAATAGCACGGCGAGTGAGCACTTCTGGTCGTTCCGGAGCGGGCTGAAGTCCGGAACTACAGAAAGTAGTCCAGACATAGTCCGCCCCCAAGTTTAAACATCCTCGATGGAGGACATTCTGCCCCGTTGCAAAAACAAAGTGCGGAAAAGGCCTTAGTTTGGCTCTCCTAGCCATATTGGCCCAGGAGATACCTTTTTAAAAACAGAAAATGAAACAGACTTGACTTCCAGGCATTTGAGGGGATTTTTTTTTTCTGGGAAGGCAATGGGAGTGCAGCTATCAAGGTCAATTGGTGATTACACTTTTTTGGGGGGGGGGTAGCAATAGGGCCACTAATTTGCCTTCTCTCTCCATATACACATGCACTGTGGCTCTACTTTCAGTAGTGTACTTGTGGACTCCTCTTCTCAACATCCTGCTGAACAGATAGATGTAGCAGGTAGGACACATTGGCCCAGGCATGATGGTCCCTATATAGCATTGGTCTAAAGCTACATAAGGTACAGATTTAAAGTTCTAACTCATTCTCCCTGAAAAGAGGTGCAGAATATATGTTTGGGAAACAAATGAAGAAAGATTCTGGAAAAGATTCAGCCCCTTTCTCTAGAAAATGCTTGTACCACCACAGGGCACTGTATTTTGAACCATTCAGTTATTTCTCCCAAAAGCATGTACTTGCTTATTCCTCCTGTGAGGTTTCTCCATGATAATTTCAATTTAACTTGTCAAAGCAAACATTTCAGTTTGAGCTTGTGTCCCAGTTTTTCTTACCTGAAAGCTCAAATTTTATATTATACAACAATATTCCCTCAAATGTAAGAAAAGAAAATGGGAAATACTGTTACATTTTTAATCTGCACAATATTTCTTACTCCATCCATTCCACCCCATTTTCTCTGGCTAGAACTTTTTTTTTATTTTACAAAGTATATCACATTCCTTTTTTTCCAAATTCCAGACCACTATAATTGCACTGAAGCTTAATTCATAGTTTAGCAGAATGAGCTTATCACTTTTTACCAGAGGTGGATTATCTTTTTTTTTCCTTCAGAAAAAGAACAAACAGCCATAAACACAATGCCAATTACCTAATTATGTTGCAAGATCATTAGCTTTCAACTTACCTTTGTGAGTTGCACTTTCTTTGACACTTATCTATAGCCCTAAAAACATGAGCGATGGAGATTCTTCGGCTGTCCTTTACAAAACATTCCCATCATGCCTATCTTTCAGTGCATTGTGCAACCTTTATAAAATATAGGCCAATTTTTTTATCGTCACTGGCCATGGCCAGCATCAAATTGAGTGTCACTAGTAAATCTTAGCAAATACTCGTCTGGAGTGTATATAAACAGCTTTAAATCCTGTCCTGTGGAATTTTGCTCTTCAGACCAGAACTTACGATACCTGAAAGGTAATGGGTTTGTGGAGTGATGGAACATCCATATCTCAAAAATTGCTTCTCTGCACTTGTTGATGATCATTTTGTTGGGAATATAGAAGCAGGCATTAAAGGAAGGCTGCAATTCTGCCAAGAGTTTTCGTGATACTGGATGGCCTCTCCCATTGTGAACCAGTATGGTCTACTGGATAGAGAGAGTTGTATCTGGGTTGCTGTTCTAATCTCATTATTGTTATGGATATTTGAATTCAAAAGACTCAGGATAGCTAATGAAGACTAAATAATCAAACACATAAGTGGTGCCCACTTTCTGACACAATCACTAAATTGCTACAAATGCTAAACTTCTAGTTCATTAATAACTTTAACTCTGAACTGCCAAAACCAAGATCTGGAAAAAGATCTTGAACTTTAGTTGAGACTGCAGGAGATGTCTTCTTAACATAATTTCTGTTCAGAATACAACAGTCAGCAAAGCCAGCTTGGAGCCAACAGCAAGTTGCTTCCTATGGTTTGGTAGTAAATGGGCTAGAGTAGCATGCTGAGATTCCCTACAGTGTTACATTAATGCTAACATCTTGATGCAATCCTCCAATGACATTTTTTTAAAAACAAATCTAGCTTGCTGCAAATGTGATCGTCTTTTATATCTGGATTCATTTAAATTATTCTCAAGGTTAAAGTTCTGGGAGCGCCTCATGTGTGACCTTGAGAAAACTTCAGTCTTCTCTAACTGAAATTGTTGTAAACATTCTGGTTTCTTTATACCAAAAGAACCCAAAGCAAAGTATTGCTAAGAGGCAACCATGTTGCTCTGTAGTTACCAGTTAACAATATATAGCTGTGAGTCAGAAATGGGCAGATGTGACATGTAATGGAATTGCTGATCTAATTGGGAATACAAAAATCTTACTCAGAAATTTTATTTATGTTTATTTACGTTGACTATACAAGTTTCATCAACATGAGACACAGTTTTTGTTTTAGTTCTTGGCGGAAATCTATACAGCACAGTGACTACTAGCAAAAAGTGGCAAGTAATTTTGGTTGTCGAACTTCTACCACAACATAGAAAAGGGATTGCTTTCTTTTCTAGGGACTATGGAAAATCCTTCCCCATACAACATTTCCCCACTGAAAGTTCCTCTATTCATCAACAACTTGTCAGTGAAAAAGCCACCAGCTCCTAGGTCGGGTTCCCTTTACTTTAATCATAAATTGGGCTGGGATGGTGAACAACTCAATGAGGTCAGGGTTCAGTTTTCTGTCACTAGAACTTTCCAGGGGCCACTTGGACTGCCAGAAATAGCACCCCCTCACACGCACAAAACAACCACTGAGAGTGCATTACAGTAATCCGAATGGGATGTAAACAAAACATACAGCACTGTGGGTAGATCTGAGTTCTTCAGGAATGAATGCAGTTGGTGAACTAGCTTTAACTGTGTGAAAGCACACCTGGTCACTACTGAAACCTGAGACTCAAAGGTCAGAGCTGAGTCCTGGAGTAAGCCCCAAACTGTGAACATACATTTTCAGGGAGAGTGTCATTTCATTTAACATAGGCTGAATCCCTATTCTCAGATCTGTCTTTCAATTGACCAGGAGCACCTCCATCTTGTATAGATTAAGCTTCAGTTTGTTTGCACTCATCTAGGCCATTACAGCTGCCAGGTACAGATTTAGTATAAGAACAGCTTCCTTGGAGTTAGGAGGAAAGGAGTGATAGAGCTGGATATCAATTCCTTGGAACTGAGTGGAAAGGAGAAATAGAGCTGAATATCATCAGCATACTGGTGACACTCACTCATAATTTCAGATACCCTCTCTCAGTGGTTTCATGTAGATGTTAAATAGCATAGGGTATAAAACAGAACTCTGAGGGAATCCACAGGTCAATGGTTAAGGAGTTGAGCAGGAATCCCCTGACACCACTCTCTGAGAGTGCTGCTCCAAGAAAGAATGGAGCCACTGTAGAACAATAGCTCCAAGTCCCTGAGGCAACTCAGAAGGATACCATAGTATTGAAAACAGCTGAGAGGTTCAGCAGTACCAATGGGAACACACTCCCCCTGTCCAATTCCCTGCATAGGTAAACCACCAAGTTGACCAAAGTTGTCTCAATACCATAACCAGGCTTGAAACCAGACTGAAATGGATATATATGCTATTATGCTACCTCTATTTGTGATTGCATTATTTGGATCTGCTATCTGTTACTTTATCATTTCTATGTAAATATTCTCTAATGATAGGATTGATCTGTTCTTGCCAGAATTCTTATTTGAGGGGCCAATGCTCTCACCCCTACAGAGCTACACTGCTGCTACAATTATTTCTTCACCTTTCCAGCATTGTTCTCTCCATATGGAAGTTAACCTTCTGTCTTAGAGAAGCTCTGTAGTTGATAGTTCCTCTATTATTTTGGGATGGCATCTGAACTTTGTGGAGACTTTTACCTGCATTATGAAAATCACTTTAGTACACCAGTACATCAGATAGGGATAGCTTTTTCTAAAAAAAAAAAAAAAAATAGAAAAACTACTTATTTGATAGCCACCAGTGTATTAGTGCTTATAAAGTAATCTCTGTATTTCATTCTGAGTTCTGCACAAGCAAGATGCACTCTGGTCATTATTGTACTTACACTTTACAGGGGTTGTAGGCAAATGGTGGGAGCATGACAGATGAATCCTAAAATGAATTTTGGTTCATGTCTCTAAAAAGAGATGGTCAGAATTATGTTCTCGACACAATAATTTTAAGACAGCTATGCCTCTGATAGCTTTCATATCACCCTTTATGAGCAGAGTGAGGTTACTCTATAATTTAGAACATTGCAGCCATTCATACTTTACTTTTATCTAATGACAGCATTTTCTTTCAGGGTTCATAAAAGAAGCAGCACGCACCTAGGGAACTTCTACTGTGATCTCTATTTAAACATGAAATATCCTGGCAGAGAAAATGGAGGAAAACTAGCAATTTCTGCGTATAATTTCTTATTTTTTTGAAAGTCTTTTCTTCCTTGGTCGAAAGTAACAATCAGAAATACTAGGTTTCAGACAGTGAGTCTTTCAGCTCACAGCCTGAGAGGTAACATTCAGAATTATCAAGATGAAAGAAGAACCTCACTAGAATGGATCAAAGTTCCATCTATTCCCATCTTCCACACCATTGTCTTTTCTGAGTTTTGTATTACAACTCCCATCAGCCACCAGGAAGATTAATGATCAGGGGTGATGGAGTGATCCAAATAGAAGAAGGCTAATTCATTCCAGCATCTGATTTCCAATATAGGCCATCCAGGTGTTGCCGGGAAATCCCATATTAGTGCATGAAGCCAGTAGTTTTTCCCAAATGTTTTCCCCTCCTCAGGTTTAGGAACTGTGTCCAGAGATTGACTGTCTCTGAACATAAAACTCTCATTTAGCTATCATAGCTAACAGGCTTTGGTTTATACCTTCTTCCACCACATCTTGTGGCAGCAACTTCTGTTAAGTTATATGCACATTGTGTGAAGAAGAACCCTAATTTTAAAGGCCCTGAATCCTCCTAGCACTCTCCCAAAGGCCTCAGACCTCCCAGTTTTTACCTTTTGCAAAAGAAAATCATTCAAAATAAATCAAAATCATCCATGAACATGTTGGTTTCCTTCCCTTTTGCTCCACAACTTGCTCCCCATCCTCCACAAATTTAAAATTTGCTGTAAGGTGGCAAATATGGGAACAGGGAGTGATACATACCTTCCAACATTTCATAGATGAAAACCAGGACACATGTGGCCAACAACATCAGAGTGAGGCTACTGGGCAAAACAAGACCCCATCCTTTCTTCCCCTCTCTCCCAGCTGTGTTGAGTGCAAATTACTTCAGCACTTTGAACTCAGTTTGCAGCATGTGAGGCAAGGTGAGGACAAAGAGGGAAAATGAAAATCGGAGGAGGAGGAAAGAAACTGGGACTTCTGAAACGCAACTGAAAAACTAGGATGAAAGAGGATTAATTGAGACTCTCCCTGTCAAACTGGGACAGTTGGAAAGTATGGTGGCATGACTTTCTTAGATCAATGAAA
Organism: Iguana delicatissima; assembly: GCA_948472985.1. NCBI lineage: Eukaryota > Metazoa > Chordata > Lepidosauria > Squamata > Iguanidae > Iguana > Iguana delicatissima. Next base: position 567,210 of record CAOKZL010000988.1, on the reverse strand, counting down.
AAGCTTCTTCAATAGTGAGCCTTTCAGATTAAAAGATGCTCTAAGGCTCTGTCCACTATGAGGGCAGCAGCTGAAGACTTCATGGTTGGGAATTAACGAGGTTATCAACAAGAAGTGAGCGTAAGAGAATAAATCCAAGCAATGCTTTTTTCAAATTAACAAACTACAAAAGAAACACACTTTTCTTTCTACTAACATCAATACAAGAGGTTTTTAATAGTGCCTAAATACAATTGCTAGTATCAATTAAAGTAAACTCACTGAAACAATGGGGTTTATATAAAATGTTGAATTCTCATTCAGCCATTGATTCAAATGTCTAGATGGGACTCATAATTTGATTTAGGTCTTGATATATAAAGAGATACTCATAACACCTCTCTACTCAACTATTCATCTCCCTCATTTTTTTTCTTTTTACAGATCTCTCTAGATAATTAGAGGCACATTTAAACAATGAAACAGTTGTCTCTCCATCCTCTACCACACACATGTGTAGAAACTCCTGAACTAAGTGATTAATCAAATGGTCACTATGCTAATTCTTGATAAATATTTTCTCTATGGCTCCCTTTCCTTCACAAAATCTTGGACTGTGATTTCTCTCTCTCCCTCCCACTCTTTCTTTCAGGGGGTGGGAGACTTAGGCCCTTTCTGCACTGGGGTGTTAAAACGGTGCAGCGCGACCTCCGATGGAGGTCTTCTGCCCCGTGGAGTGGGTTGGGGCGGACTATTTTCCATATTTCCTCACCTCAATCTGCTCCGAAGTGACTGGAACTGGTGTTTTTTAAAAACCTATTTTCAGAGGTTTTTAAAAAGCATGGAGCGCGCAGCCCCGTGCAGATTTGCAGGTGCGCACTAGTGTATGCCTGCAGATCTGCCGGGGGTGGGCTTTATGCTGGCGAGCTTCTCCAGTTGGTGGAGAGCCTCCGCCAGCCGGAAGCCGCCATTTTGGATGCCACGGCCACCATTTTGGACGCTGGAGGACTGCGGAACAGCGAGATAGCGCTGCTCCTCATGGCGACGGACTTGCCCAGCTGCCGGTAAGCTCCGTTTTAGAGTGTTTTCCCCCATTTCCCCCTCCATGTGCGGAAAGGGCCTATATCCAATCCTACTATAAGCATATCTTTGGGAGTACAGCATATCCAATTGAATTTAATGGAACATATCTCCAAGAAAACATACATGGCATTTCATGTAAGCTTTCTCAGATGCTGGATACCCACATCCAGACCTGATGGATTCTTCAATTTTTATTTTTTTTATTTAGTCCTGAACCTTCATTTTGCTATTTCTTCTAAACTTTTAAAAAAATGTCTGATAGAGTCCCTAAAGGAATTGGTTACAGTAAGTATAGCTTACTGTTAAGAAGGAAACTGATCAAATGGCCTTGGTCTCTAGGGAGAGTTGAGACTTCATTCACTCTAGGGCCCATATATTGGTCATTTTGAAAACCCATGGCATCTGTAGAGCTCTCCTCCATTTCAAATGAAATTCAGATGAGTCGATTCTCTTCCTATCAGTTTTCTTCACTGTTCAGCTCTCACAACCCATACATAAACTGGAAATATTATGGTATGGAGTGTGCTGGCTTTGGCATTTAATGATTTATCTTTCTACTTGAAGATCTTATTTAGTTCCTTCATAGCTACCTTACAAACTCCCAGTCTTCTTCTGATTTCTTGACTATAGTCTCCATCTTGATTTATGGCCTAGCCAAGGTTTAGAAAAGCTTTAAAGATTTTGCTGTCCTCAGCATCCTCATTCAAGTTACATAAGTAATCTGTGGTCATTATTTTTATTTTCTTAATGTTCAGCTGTAACCCAATTTTTGCATTTTCTTCCCTGACTTTCCTAAATAGTCATCCCAAAGTTTTGCTGTTCTCTACTAGCAGTATGGTGTCATTTGTGTATCTTAAACGTCAATGCTTTAAGATACACAAATGACACCATACTGCTAGTAGAGCTTTATTAGACTCAGAGGAAGGAAGCATCCTTCTTCAAATTTTCATGCTTCCTTCCTCTGAGTCTAATAAAGCTTTCCATATGCTATGTTCACACTTAAAGCCCTTTTCACATGGTATTTGCCATTCAAAAGAGGGCCTGGAGTGTTGCACGATTGCAAGGAGTGATCTGCACGATGCACTCACAATTGCGTGACGTTCATTTTCAGCTTGAAGCCAAAAATGGTGCACAATCACGCATTGCTCCTGGACCCCGTGTGCACTTACCTGACGTGCGGAGCCTCTGTAGCTGGGCCGGTCACGCTTCCTGCCCCAGTGCAGCCTGGGAAGGTCCCAGGTTGCACTGCGGAAGGAAGAGGCGGGGCTCTCGTGCGAGCAGGCAGCTCGTGCAGAGCTGAAGTGGCAGGGAAGGCAGAGTCTTTCGGCAGAGGCTGCTTGCGCGATCCCTGCAACCCAGCGCTGGAACAAGGTAAGGTGCGGAAAGGGCCATATACTATATTATAAAAATAAGGTGCTGGAATTTAATCATTCATGTGCTGTACTAAAATGTATATTTTGTGGTAACTCAGACATTCAAGTTTTTTTTTTAATTCCCTGTAATTCATTTTTCCTCCAGAGGTAAAATAAAAGGAAGGTATTAAGAACTGATGAGTTTGCAGAGTTTGATTTTCTTCAAGTTCTCATTTCTGACAAAGAGAAATATAAGGACAAGTGATACACTGAACTACCTGCCACGTTGAAACAGTGAAAAAGATCTGTGTCTGTCACTGATGGCAGGAGCAGGGGAAGCTTTGTATCTTGGGATTTCTCACTCTGACCCAAACTACAGCTTACAGATGTTGTGGACCATGTAGTCTCTACATGGGCTTGGCTATTAAATGTAAAATAAATGGAATGCAGCAAATCCTTAGCACGTTGGGTTTTTGTTTGTTTGTTGTTTGTTGTTTTCTTTAAAAAAACCAAAAACTTCTTCAGCACTTTTTGAGCAAACTCCAGTATGAGAGCAGTATGTAATTTGCTCAGGAACTGAAAATGTCACCTTAATCATTTTGAACTGGTTACAAAACAGTTTTTTTCTGGTTTCTTCTAAGAGCAAAATAGAGTATAGCTTGGTCTAACAAAAAAGATACCTGTTTTATTTGTTCTAAGTATTTCCGTATCGCCTCCCTGAAGCAATGCACAGCAAATAAAACACACACACACACACACACACTTACAACAATACAGAGGTAAAAACTTTAAAAACAAATTAAAATTCTCTTTAAGAACTTTTAAAAACAATCCAAAAATAGTCCTTAAAGCTATTTTTAAAGAAGGATATGTTCTTCTTGCCACTGGGCTGCTGGATTCATAGGGGCTGCTGGATTTGTAGTACATCAAATTGGAAAGTTCCCAAATGAGCCAGCTACTGGTTCACCCTCGCCCTCAGGCATGATAGCTGACTAGTTTTAAATCTAGATGAGAATATGCTCAAAATAGTCAAGCTCTGATAAAAACTTGGGGAATAGGTGGATCTTAAAATCAGCTCCCAAAATACTACAGTCTGGGGTTTTTATTCTCCTAGGAGTGGGGAAAAAAGGATTACATGTTTTGGTTTCTGAGACTTGGTATTCAGTCTGTCTTACATGATGATCACATTTGATTGTACATCTTCATCTATGTTAAGAAGCTAAGAGCAACACATAATCAGCCAGTGACAATATCCCAAATAATGAAGCCAGCAGCCAGCCACTCAGCCAGCCAGCCACCACAGTAAATGTGACTTTATGTCTGGGTGATGTTAATCTGCTATCTGATGAGTACAAATAGAAATAACAGAATACAGCAGGGAAGATCATGTGGGAGCTGATATTTCATTCCTTTTCTACTTTTATGTGGATGTTTGTCATTGCTTCTGACAGCACTGGCATTTTGTTCTTCATTTTATTGGTGTCATAGAAATTCATCTGAAGGAAGCTGGTTAAAACATGTCTTAAATGCTGTAGATAGTGCAAATATAGCATACAAGAAACTAACACTTGCCCATGTTAATCTTTAGAAGGCAGCAGGCATAGAAATGCAGGGCCTGGATGAAGGCCCTCAAACATTTTGTCAGGGACATGGGGTGATATATGGCAGTATTACAGAGAAAAGGATAGCTGCTTGATGGGCTTACACTCCCCTGAAGGCTCAAGGTTTGAAGTTTGGATGTACTCTGGGAAGCTAAAATATTTCCACTAGTCAGAAGTGTATTTGCAGGGTTAAGGCTTGTGCACTAGCTGTGCCTCTTGCTAGAGATGTCAGATCTAGCTATAGTGATAGGAGTTGTCAGACCTCAGAACCTAGCCCTGAATCTCCAATTTTCATGGGTCATCTCCAGGGGAAAGCAAGGCCACAAATTCTCCAATTTTACTAATTCAGCTGCAGGCAAAAGGAAAGGGCTGTGGGCAAAACTCCATCTCAGTTAGTATAGCAGCAGCTTGCTACTGTTAGCAAGGTTTAATTTGCTGGTGCAGTTTACAAAGACTATTTGTGTGTGTGTGTGTGTGTGTGTATTTACTTAGGCCCTTTCCGCACAAGGCGAGTGAATTGCTCCGTGCCATTACTTACCGCTTCTTCTTGGCTTGAAGCAACGCGGACCCTCCCTTAAGCCCTTCCACAGGGCTCCTCTGTTTGTTCCAGGGTGATGCAGAGCAGTGCAAGGTCTTCAGATCTGCACTGGTGAGGCTTACAAAATGACGGCTTCCAGTTGTTTGTGAGTCCAGACCAACCGCTGAAGCTGGTCGCGTCCACAGCCTGCCCTCCACTGATTGCAGGCTCGCTTAATGCATAACACTTAATGGGATCAACAGGTGCTGTTCCTAGGTCTCAGGTTTTGGCAGGCAAATCTCAGGACTTGAGATGATCCTGAACTGGCAACCCTAGTGATGATAGATGTCTTTTTTTTACATCCCGTTTGGGATAACACATTCTATATGCAGTGCCTTGGAAGCGTGTTCAGAAATTTCCACAGGTCCAAAGAGCTGCAGGCAGATTGGGAGCACAGAATTCCCTTGTTGCAACAGCTCCACTGGCTGCTGGTCTGTTTTCAGAAACAATTCAAAGTAGTGGTTATACCCCTGTACAGTTTAGGAACATATCTCAGTGTATAAGCCTGTCTGTGGTTTGATATCTTTGTTGAGGGGAGTCTTCTTTCTGTCACACACCCCTCACTGGTACATCTGGTAGGAACATAGGAGACGACATTCTTGGTGGCTATTCCTAGGCTCTGGAATCCCATTCCTAGACAGGCTAGACTGGCACCCAGTCCTTCCTACCACAGATAAGTGAAGACTTTTTTGTTTGAGCCGATCTTTGGAGAATGATTGCTCACAGGGAAAAGGCCATTCATAATGTGCTGCATTGCCCATAGTTGTGCTTTTTCTGTTTTAATTGGCAGCTTTTAATTCCATTGATGGTTTGATTATATCTGAACTTTCGTTTGGTGTGTAATTGTACCTGCATCTGGGGAAAAGGTGTGATAACAAACAAACAAATTCCCTGTTCAGTAGCTTACTGGGTTATTCAGCTGGCCATCTTTGGTAACCGGTGACTAAATGGACCCTTGATTTAACCAGCATCAATGTATTTGTGGAAAAACATATCCAGTCTTACAATCGAGCATTTGCATAGTCTAAGGTTGCTGTCCTGTCGTTATTTCTCCTATACATGTAGAGATTTGTGGAATTGGGGGGAGCATGTGTAGTTGCGTAGAAATGCTGAGTATAACAGGAGCAGTGGGGATCTAATTGAGAATTAGTGTAAGCTGGCATTTTAGAGACCAAATGGTCAGTGTTGTTTATTGACTGGGGCGATAAATAGAAATTGGCCAGCTTAGGTAAATTATGTTTGGTTTTGTGCTTAGATGATAGCAATCAGAGGGTGATTTACGAGGATTAAGCTGGAGGATACTGGTGGAGTTTAAGCTGGAGGATACTGGTGGAGTTTAAAATTAAAATATCAAAGACCAAGGAAGTATTTCTAAAGATCAAAGTGACTGTAGACAGGAGTTGCTTTAACCAAAAAAACCCCACAAAAACCCCACAACCATTTGGCAATTACCTGAAAGAACTGAAAACCCTGAAATGAGTGTCAAGAATAGATGCTGATGAATTATTGGGTTTTACTATAAAACAAAGTAGCTGAAGCAAGGTTTTAATTCCAGCAAAGTTTGTTTACTTGCCTATTGTGTTTCCAATAAACAACATGGAAATCATATGGTGTTTTCTTGAGCAACATAAAGTAGCAGTTCTTGACAGCTGCACAAAATAACAACTCTATTTTCATAATTTTGGCTTTTTTGCTTTATTTGAATATGATTTTCCTGGATGCAAGATGTAAACATTCAGTTTTATGTCTACTATAAACAAAGAGGAAGATTAGAACCTGTTAAAAATATATTTTGGGACTAAAATTCCCCAAATCTAGCCATTGGCCATTCTAGCCTGGGGATCTTGAGTTTGTGATCTTAAAAAAAAATGGAATGTTTCCAAACTTTCCTTATGACACTCAGGTTATGGAAGGATTGTAGCTTGACATCCTTCATAAACATGTTAATCTTCTGAAGAAGTAAATGCAGAAGGTGTCACTTTTTTGTCAAGTCTAAGGGAACAAACATCTGTAGTCAAGTTCAGTTAGAAGTTTCCATCCTTTTAATTTATATTCATGTTTATAGCTGGCTTTTTCTGTTGGAAAAAACTTTTGTTCCATGCCCTTGATGCCACACTAATGAAGAGCAAATGAGTCTTCTGGCCATACATTTTATTTTAAGATCATGGATTTATAGAAGTATAGATTTTAGATTCTGTTTTCAGGAAAACCCAATACTAATTCACATATTACAATATGACTTTCATTTCTCCCAGCTTTTGGAAGAACTCAAATTCACTTATATAGAATGTTGTATCTGGACTTGAAAAATCCAGTTCCTAGTCCCTACTGAGCCAAGAAACTCACCAGGTGACCTTGGGCCAATCATGATCTGCCTTACAGGCTTGTTGTGAGGATAAAGTAAGGAGAAATAGACTGGAATCTTATACACCACACTGAGCTCAGCAGAAAAAATGCTGGATAGAAATGCAACTAATTTTTTAAAATATTATTTTTTTTAAAAAATCTCTCACACAGAAATATAATCTGCAATACATGTAGAGACTGCAATTGTTTTGTGCCTTCATGTCAACCCTGCCTTAGGGCAACCCTGCCACAGAGTTGGCAAGATTTATCCACAGGAAGTTGGGTATTGTATTTCCCTAAGGCTAAGGGAGTGTGACTTGCGCAAAGTCACCCAGTGGTCTTCACTGACGGAGAGAGCATTCAAACCCTGGTCTTCTAGAGTCCTAGTCTAAGGTCCTTTACACAGAATGTTGTCATCCTGCCATGGAGATGGGAGAAGGACAGGACTGTGATGATAGTTACACATGATGTTCTGGTCTCATCCTTCTTCCATCTCCACGTGGTACAATCACAGAGTAAATCACTGATGGGTTTTCGCTGTCAATGACCGGTGACTGCACCATCATGATGGACTTACCTAGTCTGCGGAGGGTCTGGAAGTGCAAAGGCTGCACTTCCTGCCCCAGTGCATCCTGGGAAAGTACCTGGCTGAGCTGCGGAAAGAAGAGGCAGGACCATTACACTTCCTTGATCACAGATGCAGCCAGTGCAGAGGGAAGTGCTCCTGTCACACTCCTCTACTGGCACAGCCACTGCTGGGATCCCCATGGGATGACTTTTGAAGAAGGTAGAGTGTGGAAAGGGCCTAACACTCAAACTTCTATGCCACACTGGCTTGAAAACACATGTAGGGGTATGAGAGAGAAATGACTGATCCACAGAGATCCCCCTCAAAAAAAAAAAAAAAAAAAAAAGACAGACAGATTAAAGTTTGATAATTATATTGGTGATGGTGATATCAGTGTCATCACTAAAAACAATCATGGCTGAGATTTTATTAGGAAGATTTGGGAGAATGAGGTTTAAGGGCACCTGTTAGACCTTCATAATATTTTGAAGGCTGCGGAAAAAAGAAGACCAATGAATTTGCACATATTCATTCCCATTAACCCAACCTTAAAAATTATGAGTTTCTCTAAAGACTACATATGGCATAATCTTCCCATATTTGGCTTTATATCCTGGGAACAGATCGTGTATTTTAAGATTGCCATTTGGGAACATAAAGAGCTCTCATGAGGAAGAAAAAGAGACTGCACTTTAAAGACAGAGCATAAAATAAGGGCTGAGGGAAATGATTTCTTAATTAACTCAAAACAAACATTTACCTACCACTCACCATGGGAAAAGCATACCCCAATTAAGAGCGGTCTTTAAACAGACGGTGAAGCATTTTATTCAAAGCAATAGTGTTTATTTTATCTTTTCAGAGCCATATATATGTATATATTTCAAAAGAAAAATAAATTGACAGAAGTGTGTGCAAAAGAAGCTTTGTTTTCATTTTGGAGGGCATGACATTCAGGTTATTGGTTTAAAATGAAGAAGCAAATTTGAATGTTAAGAAAGTGGATGTTGCCTCTAAAGAGAGCATTCTTTACCTGTATGTGGTCTGTTTTGAAATATACAGCAATCATTTATGGGCCTCAGAGTTCAAAGATCTTGTTGACAAATGAGGAAAGATTCAAGGGAGAGCTACAAAGATTATAAAAGAAGAATGTTTGAAATAAAAATACATAGTCAACAAAAAGGAGTTTAGGGAGGGAATATATGAAGCTACAGATTTATCACAATCTCGGAACAAATTGGAAAATTGTCCAAAATGGAAATCTGGATGCTGTATCTACTAAAGATTGGATAAGAAACAATAATTGCAGTTACCTGTACCTTGAGTTAGAGGCCCTTTTTGCACCTCACTTTGTTGTGGAGACATCCAGTGCGGGTTCTGGTGTCGGCCCTGCTGGGAGCATGACAGGAACACTCCCCTCCACACTGGCTGCCTCCAGGATCCAGGAAGAGCAATAACCATGCCTCTTCCTGACGCAGTGCAGTTGGGTACTGTCATTGCACTTCCAGGGCTTCTGCAGGGAAGGTAAGTGCAGGTACATGGTCGGATGGCAGTGTGAGCATGAGTCATTGACAGAGAAAACTGATCAGTGATTTGTGGTGTGATCACGCCACCTGGGGACAGGAAAAGGACGGAACCACAACAACATCACGCATAAGCGTTGTCAGGGTTCCATCCTTCTCCCATCCCTTTAGCAGGTTGGGAAGGTGGAAGGCCTGAATCTTTTTATATGGCCATCTCAGCATCTTGTGTTTGTAAGAAAACAATGTGTGACTACTGAATATAGTATAGCCCATAGGGTCATGTTTGCATTTATTAATTTAACCTAGTTTTATGTTTAGCATTATTACCATTGTGATGGCAACCCATCAGATTATCTAGATGAAATTTAGTGGGAAAAGAAGAACTGCAGGTTAGTTTAGAGGCAGAACATATACTTTACATACCAAAAATCCCATATTCATTCCCTGCCATCTCCAATTAAACAGGTGTATAGAATTGGCAGATGGGATCAATGATCTGAATCAAGTTTATATAGTAACTGCAGAGATACCAGTGTAGAGCTAAACACCTTGAAGGCACCAGATTCTGTTATGAAGCACCTCGGGCACATTCAGAAGGATATAAATCACATATAAATATATGCATACATCTTCCCAATTAGCTTAAGTAGATACTCATCCATGATTGTTTACTTTTGCCGACCAATGCATGATGTAACAAGACCACAGATGGAAATTGGGTGTAAAATATGGGCCACTTTTATTTATCTATCTCCTATTTTAGGTTTATTCCTTGAGACATGCAAACAAGAGACCTAGTATGGGATCAGCTGAGGCAGTGGTTTGTCCTAGACCTCCTCAGCAGCTTTCCCTACGTGATATACCAGAGCCCCAGGGATAAACCCATATGGTGGGTTGCTCCCTGGCCGATAGTTTCTGGACAGAGTACCTGAGGACAAAGTCCCCTGGTCAACTGACTTGAAGTGAGATGAAAACACTCAGGCCAGCCTTAAGGACAGTCTGCTTCCCTACCTCATCATGTCTCATGACATGTAGAGCAGCTCCTGAGGACTCTTCTTCACCCCTGCCACCTGCTAAGTGACTGCTTCTTTAAGATAGTCCCCTAAGCCAATTCACAAAGTCCCCATCAACATGTAGGGCAGGCAAAAACCTATGGAAAGGGGGAAAAATCCTACTTGGTCCCAAAGTGACCAGCAAACTTACACTGCATGGGGAGTAGGAGAGGAGGCCAACTTTTGATATAAAGAGAGTGAGAGTGAGGGGTGGCACAAGCTTTTATTAGCTTTGCCACTGTACCCCCACTCTCCTTTTCTGGAAAGAGGTCTCATATAATATACAGCCCTCTCTCCTTCCATCTCTCATATTGGCCCTTTCCTCATGGGGGGGCTGAAATGGGGCTGCGCACGCAGGGGCGGAGCTTACCCGCGAGCAGGTTGCTCCGTCCCTCCAAAGAGCACGGATCCGCCGTTCCAAACACCGCCAAATTTTGGCGGCGCTCGGCGGCTCCCGGCAGCACCCAAAACGGCAGCCGGCGGCTTCTGGCGGTGCTCCACCAATTAGGACAGCGCGCCAGCCGGAAGCCCGCCCCCGGGCAGATCTGCAGGGGCGCGCTACCGCGTCTCTGCAGTTCTTGACCGGGGGCTGCTATGGGGCAGCGCAGGTAAGTTTTATAAAAACCACTTTTGAAGGTGGTTTTTTATAAAACTCACAGCGCCACCCCCGGGGCTGCGCTAGAACAGTTTGAGGTCTAGAACCTCACTTTTTTTAGCTGCTCTAGCGCAGACCCCGGTGAAGAAGACCTCCTGGAGAGGTCGCTCTAGCGTGGGCAATATGCCCATGTGGAAATGGCCATTGTTTCATTTTGTCTTTGTATTTAAATGACAGATAGTACAGAAAAGGAGGGAGGGAAGGCAAGGGCAAAACTTTTGCCCGATGGCTTCCATGAGCTGGATTTCTTTTGTAAATCTTTTGTTGATTTTAGGCAATTCAATATGAACAAGGACAAGGAGTTTCCATATTTTACATTGTTACATTGCAGCTCTATTTTTGTCCAAGAGATGGATTCATCACTACAAATTTAAAGGGATCAACTGCTTGAGCTGATAGGCTATAAAGTATTGATGCCTGTTAGGGACTGAAAGCACATCTTCTAAAATGGAAACACAAATTATTTTCTTAGCAAATCTTAAATTTCTGTTCCCAGCAGTAACTCTTTTAGCTTACTTTGCTGAAGTCTGAGCTTTTGGAGGCCTGTATTTATTGATATGGTTTGGAGGAGAAATGTGGAGATTTTACTGTTGCCAGTGTATCCAAAACCAACAAATTTAGTTTACTCCATACTTCTTCTTTTTATTTATTTAATCACTTGAGAGTTTTACAGTTTCTGTAGACAAGCTGGGATATACCTTTAGTCACTTGGATTCTCAGGTATTTGATACAAGAAAACCCTGAGCAATATCTTTAATTTTTTTTTTCCTGTTCAGCCAAATTAAAATTTGAGCACAGAATTCTGGATATTTCTGTATTTATCATTAGACATGTATATTCTTGAAAGTCATCTAACAGAGTTTTTAACCTACTCTAACTTTTTCCAGGATGCATTTGAAGTAGCATTTGCACAAAGATTAATTCTTGAATGCATGTACATTTTAGACCGTAGGCCTTTGGCAGGGTTTTTATTTTTTTACTTGTAAAGTGCAATGTTTATTGATGTATATTAATGGCACTATATAAACAAAATGATAATGATAATAATTATCTGATAATAATTCTCTGATTTCTGCCTTTTGATTCCCAGATGTCTACCTCATTGCCTCTACAAGAGGTTCTAGTACAACATTAATTAATAGCAGTAACAACGGGCATCCCTGGTATGTGACACAAATGAATTGCCTTCAATGGTTAATTGTTTGACATAATAAAAAAACACCAGTTTTTCAAAAACAGAAGTGGACATCTAGACATTTTCAGTTTGGTATTTCTTCCCATTTTTTCCCCTTCGGAGTCTGTGCAGCCCTTGAATGATCTTAGGATAGAAAATTAGCCCCCAAACTTGTTACAGTTGCCCATTCGTGATGGAAGGAAGACTTTGGGTCAGGTGTCCAGCAATAGCATGTCCCTGTTGGGAGAACCACTTAAGTGGGCCATCCTACTGTTGGAGAAGGGAGAGGACATGAATAAATTAATGGACTGTTTCCCATGGTATATTTGTCCTGCTAAATTTTAGATGTTTATCAGACATTTAAGTTGGTTTTATTCCTTCTGGTCAGGAGAGGTGTGTTTTAAAAAAGGGGATAGGGAAATGGGCAGCAGCAATTTTCCTGTACAGGTGGATAAAGGAGACAGATATAGTTTTGTTATTGTGAGAGGTGAAGGTGTTAATCACCTAAGGAATGCCTTAGCAAGCCTTAGTGACTGGCTCAGTGAGTTGAAATTGTTGCTGCTCTGCAGTAGCAATAGTATCTGGAGAGGGGAAGGAGAGACAGAGGCTCTTTCCACTCCACCCTCCCAACCCACCATAGGGATGGGAGAAGGATAGGACTGCGACATTGCTTAGGCGCAATGTAATTGTAGCCCAGTCCTTCTCCTGTACTCAGGTAGTGTGATTGTGCCGCAAATCACTGATGGGTTTTCCCTGTCAATGACCGGTGATCGTGCCACCATCATGGGCTTACCTTGTCTGTTATCATTTCTGCAACTCACCTTTTTGCGGAGCTAGGGTGCAGGGATCATGCGAGCAGCGTCTTGCGAGCGGCTCTCATGTCCCCATTGCTTCAGCTCCACAGCTGCTGCCTGCTGGTGAGCAGGTAGCACGAGAACCCCTTCTCTTCCTTCCGCAGTGCAGCCTGGGATTTTCTCAGGCTGCACTGGGGCAGGAAGCGCAAACACCGTGGCTCCGGAGCTCTGCATACACAGCAAGTGCACGCGGGGCCCAGGAGCAATGCGCGATCATGCACCATTTTTAGCTCAAAGCTGAAAATGAAATACTGCACGATTGGTGCCTGCCAGCCCCTGGAGCACCACACAATTGCAAGTGTGTTGTGTGGACTGCTCCTCGCAGTCGCGCAACACTCCAGGGGCCCTTTCACATGGCAAATGAAGTGCGAAAAGGGCCTGCGGAGGCCCTGGAAACTAAATGGCTGTACAGCCTGAGAAATTACCCAGCTGCACTGTGGCAGGAAGCAGCACGGCCATTGTGCTTCCTGGAACACAGAGGCAACTGGGGTGGAGGGGAGCACTCCTGTTGTGCTCCCCTCATGGCAGAGCCAATACCATGATCCACACTGACCAGGTAAGGTGTAGAAAGGGCAAGAGTTACAAGAGCCTATGGGTTGGTGCTACATGTTAGACAGAGTGAAGCCTACCATGTTTCAGGTACAAGAAAAAAAAAACTGGGCCAGACCTCAACAGTTTGTCAGGTTCCACACCTCTAAATAGATGCCTTGCCCTTTAGTCTTCTGGTTTTGAGTGTAGAGATGTTGAAGTCCATTTCCAGGTTACATTTTCTTTCCCCCAGAACTCTTGCCACTCACTGTTTTCCTTCCCCAGAAACTAATCTTGCTTATTCTAAGGGAAACAAGGGCATTTTGAAAAGGGAACAGCATGTGTGTCTTTCAGTCTCTGGTGGTGCATCAATTTCCAGACAGGATATGCTCAGGCAGTGGTTAGACAATAGCCATTTCCACACTACACTGTTATTGTGCTATTATTCCACCTTCAGTGTCCTGTGAACTTAAGGAGTTTGTAATTTCCTGATGTCAAAGAGCCCTCTTGCTGAGAATTCTAAATGCCCCTCCCTAAACTGCAAACTCCAGGATTCCATAGGATGTTGAAACTGGAATAATAGCACTATAACAGTATAGTGTGGAAATGGCCAATAAACAGGAAATTTTATTTTCAAAACTTTTGTTTCAACAGTACTAGCCCACCTCACTGTACTCAGTTCACTTTGTTACAACTGTATCCTTTCTATTACTTTCCTGAGTTCTACTGAACGTTCTCCTTTCCTACCTTCTTTCTCCTAGCTGGTCAGAAATCATATTCACTGTTTGGATAACTGCCAAGCCATTTTTTTCATTCCTCTTCTTTCTCTCCACCCGCCGTCCCCCCTTTACAACAGTCCAGGGACTCTAATAGACTGAACCCAAGAAAGTATGGATGCCAACTCTGTCTGTCACACTGTGTTTTTCTGAAGGTGGGTGCCTGGGACAGAATTTGAATGCAATAATGCACCATCCATTCCATTGCCATACAGTTTGCTTCTGCTCCACTGATTGCCAGAATGATCTTAGTAGTACTGCTAGGGTTCCCTTTTTACAGATTTTAGCATCTAGGTTAAGGCTACCTTGTTGGGACTGGTCCAGGACTTCATGGTTTCCATGAGTATCTGGGTGCAGAGAAATTTGCTGTATTTCTGGTGCCATGGACAGAATATGACCTGATGGGGCCTCTGCAGGCTGATAGGACAAATTTAAATTAATACATTGACACATAGAGGTTTTTTTAAAAAGATAATTTGATTTCTGGGAAAAAACTGCTAAAATATTTTGCCAAATCTACATTACAGTAGAAAAACAAAAACAAGATTTTTTTTTTTAGAACGGTAAATAATAGCATTGGCTGTGACTGTCATACATTACCAAAGCAATTCACGAAACACGCAATCGGTTCAATCAAATCAAATGGGGCTAGAGTGAGAACAATTCTGTGGTTTCTATTTTTCACAGTATATTACAGCTCAAAGACAACAGCTGTAATCAAAATCAAAATAACCAAAGCCAGGGGAAGATAACAAATACTACATTTTCGGCTGTAGAATTCATGAAACATTTTGTGCTGTTTTTTAGTTAATTGAGATGATGCTATTCAGTGATACTGTTGAATGGTTGAGGTTCTTTTTTGTTTTGTTATTGCAAAGGTGCATATTATTAGCAGCAAAGTAGACAAATACATGGCTCATGGAATATTGAACAGGCTGTTTCCTGAGAGAGAAACTACTGATAAATAAAGAGCCTTTAAAAACTTGCTGTAGATACATAAGGAGTTTGTGGCTTTTAACTGGGCTTGGCACAGCTTGGAAGACATTGCCTTCTGAACTGTGAGAACTTCCCAGTTGGTATGGCTGTACTGGTGGCAGTGGGGGTTCTGAGAGCATAGTCCACAAAATAACTTTTCCAGCCTCTGGAACTTAGCATGACTTTTTTTCAATAATAATAGCTATAGTAATAGTATAGTTTTATGTGACAAAATCCCTATTTAGGTTGGCCTCAAAATTCCAACCCTTGGGCTCCTATCACTGTGCCCTTTTACCCTTAAGATACCTCTCTGGATCTAGTTACTTGGGCCTCAAGGTGATCGTTACACTGGACAAGTGGTTGTGCTCTCTGTGTCCAATATGGTGAAGCATGAGCGGTTTTCTTTTTAATCAAAACATCCAAACAGAGGATTAGAAAATAAAAACAGTTGAAAATTTAGTGAAGTAACAGGTAAAATAAATATCTAGCATTATGCTGGTTCCAAACACAGTATAGAGTAACACTTTAGCTTTTCCCTGAATTCTTTCCACATTCTCAGCATCCTAAATTCATATCATCTCCATTCTTATACTACTTCATCCTTTCTGATTGCCCTAACTAACCCTTTTTTGAGACAAGTTTTTAGGATGAATCTGACAACTTGAAAGTACATGTACGTGCACGCACACAAACACTACTAGGTTTGCCCAGCTGCTCAGCATGACATTTTCAGCAAATAGGAGTTGTCCATTCTGTGGAGATAGATTTATCTTCCTGGATGCTGACGTCTAATGGTGCCTGCTTGCCAATTTTATATAGATGCTATTTCATATAGCTGAGGCTTGTAGGCATTGCTTTTAGTTTTCTTGTGAGCACTACCATTTTCTTCAGCTTCCTCCTCTACTTTGCCAGTGGAGTCAGCCTTTTGAATCTTTCTGGTCTTCTCAGGAAAGTTTTTCAATTTGAAATATATGTCTGTGGCAAATTTTCAAAAGCTGTAAGAGAACTACTCAAAAGTTGATGCCTAGACTGTCGCTATTGCTTTGCTATCCTTTATTTATCTATTTGATTGATTGATTGATTGATGGATGGATGGATGGTTTGAAATCCCATTGATCCATCTTCTTGATTCAATCTTGGTCCATCTTCTACTGCTTGCTATCAAACTATTTCACCACGTGCCAAAGCTGTTTTTTCAAAAGTCAGAGTTCTTGTACCCTAGCCAGTAGGCTGCCACACAGAACCACTAACTTCTTTCTGAAAATTAGCGGTTTATACCTTACTCATGCTGTTCTTAATTTCCATTTGACCCAGGAAGTGAAGTCAAATTGGCAACTCTCCCTATTGACATTATGGCAGTGCCCAACCAGGATAAAAACCTTGTGATGATGACCTCCTGCAGCAGTTTCATTACCATGTGCTATAGAAGTCACAGTGGCATATCTCAAGGCCTCAAAACATGACAGGTGAGGCACATTCCTCTCTTCCTATTTGTCAGCACCTTTCCCTACTTATCTACCAGGGAACAGAAAAGAGGAATATAGTCTTCCCAAGACTCAATTATGTGAAGAATTTTCAGATTCCATTGTGTGGGCCTCTTGGGCCCTTTCCGCAGCTTACCTGATTCCGGCGTGGGTGCGTGGGGATCACGCGAGCAGCCTCTTGTGAGAGGCACTCGTGTCTCCTCTGCTTCTGCTCTGCAGCAGTTCCCTGCTGGCCGGCAAGCAGTGTGAGGGCTCCGCCTCTTCCTTCCACAACGCTGCCAAGTACTTTTTCAGGCTGCGCTGGGGGAGGAAGCATGAGGGCCGCATTGCCAGAGGCTCTGTGCTCAAGGTAAGTGCATGTGGGGCCCTGGAGTGATGCGCAATCACGCATCATTTTTGGCAAGAAGCCAAAAATGATATCATAGAATCATAGAAATGTAGAGTTGGAAGAGACCACATGGGCCATCCAGTCCAACCCCCTGCTATGCAGGAACACCCTCAAAGCACTCCCAACAGATGGCCATCCAGCCTCTGCTCAAAAACCTCCAAGGAAGAAGATTCCACCACACTCCAAGGCAGCATATTCCACTGCCTGACAGCTCTGACCATCAGGAAGTTCTTCCTGAGGCTCAGGTGGAATCTCCTTTCCTGCAGCTTGAATCCATTGCTCCTTGTCCTGGTCTCTGGAGTAGCGGTAAACAAGCTCTCTCCCTCCTCTATATGGCATCCCTTCAAATATTTAAACATGGCTATCATGTCCCCTCTTAATCTTCTCTTTTGCAGACCAAACATACCCAGCTCTCTAAGTCTATCCACATAGAGCATGGCTTCCAGGCCCCTCACCATTTTGGTCGCCCTCCTCTGGACTTGCTCCAGCTTGACCATGTCCTTCTTGAATTGGGGTGCCCAGAACTGGACACAGTATTCAAGATGAGTCTAACCAAAGCAGAGTAGACTGGTACCAGTACCTCCCTTGATCTAGACACCATACTCTTATTGATGCAGGTGATAATTTCATTGGCTTTCTTGGCTGCCGCATCACACTACTGACTCATGTTCAGCTTGCAATCTATTAAGACTCCTAGATCCCTTTTGCACATACTGCTATCCAGCCACGTGTCCCCCATCCTATATTTCTGTATTCCATTTTTTCTACCTAAGTGTAGGACCTTACACTTATCTATGTTGAATTTCAGTTTGTTGGTCGTGGGCCAGCTCTCCAATCTGTCCAGGTCATTTTGAATTTTGATCCTGTCCTCTGGCATATTAGCAACCCCTCCCAATATGGTGTCATCTGCAAATTTGATGAGCGTGCCCTCTATTCCTTCATCCAAGTCATTGATAAAGATATTGAACAGCACTGGGCCCAGGACAGAACCCTGTGGCACCCCACTAGTCACTTCTCTCCAGGATGAAAAGCAGCCATTCGTGATCACCCTTTGGGTTTGGTCAGTTAACCAATTAGAAATCCAACTAACAGTAGCCCTGTCCAGCCTGCATTTTACTAGCTTCTTTGCAAGGATGTCATGGGGAACTTTGTCAAAGGCCTTACTGAACTCGAGATATGCTACATTCACAGCATTCCCTTCATCTATCAAACTCGTAACTCTATCATAAAAAGAGATAAGATTAGTCTTGCATGACTTATTTTTGAGAAATCCATGTTGATTTCTCGTGATTACAGCGTTGCTTTCTAAGTGATTAGAAACTGACTGTTTAATGATCTGCTCTTGGATCTTTCCGGGTACTGATGTCAGGCTGACTGGGCGATAATTATTTGGGTCCTCTTTTTTTCCCTTCTTGAAGATGGGGACAACATTTGCCCTCTTCCAGTCTGCTGGAACTTCTCCTGTCCTCCAAGATTTCTCGAAGATTATAGCAAGTGGTTCCGAAATGACCTCTGCCAGCATTCTTAATATCCTAGGATGCAATTCATCTGGCCCTGGAGACTTGAATTCATCCAGTGTGGCCAGGTATTCCTGTACCACCTCTCTACCTATTAGGTGCCGCATTTCCCCTGCTTCCTCACCTGCTCCCCAACCTCCAGGTTGAGTGCTTGTATCCTTCTGGGGAAAAACTGAGGCAAAGAAGGTGTTAAGCAGTTCTGCCCTTTCTCTTCCCCCTGTGAATAATTCGCCATCTTCTCTGCGCAGCGACCCTATCGTCTCCTTCTTTTTTCTTTTGCAGCAGACATATTTTAAGAATCCTTTTTTATTGTTTTTAATGTCTCTGGCCAGCCTAAATTCATTCTGTGCTTAAGCCTTTCTGACCTCCTCCCTACATCTCCGGGCTACTTGCTTAAATTCTTCTTTGGTGGTTTCCCCCTTCTTCCATTTCCTGTACATGTTTCTCTTAACACTGAGCTCAGCTGAGAGTTGTTTAGTCAACCATTCTGGTCTCTTTAGATGCCTTCCATTTTTCCTCCTTATTGGCACAGTTTTAGACTGTGCCTTCAGTATCTCACTTTTAAGGAACTCCCATGCCTCCTGAACTCCTTTCCCTTTCACTATTCTTGACCACGGAATTCCAGCCAGCATCTCCTTAAGTTTATGGAAGTCTGCTTTTTAAAATCTAAGATGAGTGTCTGGCTACCCTTATCTTCTCCTTCCCACTGAATGCCAAATTCCAATAGGGCATGGTCACCCCCCCCCCAAGATCCAACCACTTCTACTTCATTAACAAGGTCATCCCTGTTAGTCAGGATCAGATCTAGAATATGTGATCCCCTTGTAGCCCCTTCCACCTTCTGGACCATGAAATTGTCTGCAAGACTAGCAAGAAAGTTGCTGGACCTTGCTGTCTTGGCAGAGTTTGACTGCCAACATTATATCCGGGTAATTGAAATCTCCTATTATTATTGTAACTCTCCTTTTTGAATGTGCAGTCATTTGGTTGAGGAAGGCGTCATCAAAGTCCTCAGTCTGGTTTGGAGGTCTGTAGTAAACCCTCACCAGGATATCCCTATTGTTTCTTGCTGCCTTAATTCTTGCCCAGATGCTCTCGACCTGGCTTTCTGGGTTTAAGTCATGGATCTCTTCACAGGTGAAAACATCCCTGAAATACAAGGCTACTCCTCCTCCTTTCTTGTTAGGTCTATTTTTACAAAATAGGCTATACCCCTCTATTCCTACATTCCAATCATGAGACTCATCCCACCAGGTCTCAGTGATGCCTATCAAATCGTATTTATTTTGTTGTACTAGGAGTTCAAGTTCATCCTGCTTGTTTCCCATACTCCGTGCATTAGTGTAGAGACACTTAAGTCCCTGGGCCCTTCCTGTAAGTCCTGTACTATAGTTTCCACTCCTCCCACCATTGGACGCTTGTGCTACTTGGCCAATATCATTTGAGCCTTTTCCCCCTGCACTCATCGAGTCCTTGCCCTGAATAATATTGTCTCCCTCCCCAGGGGAACTTAGTTTAAAGACCTCTTAATCCTCCTTGCGAGACTGTTTGCAAAAACATTCCTGCCAAGTTTCGTGAGGTGCAGCCCATCCCTTGCCAGAAGCCCACATTCATGGAAATTCAGGCTGTGTTCCAAAAACCCAAACCGTTGCTGGTGACACCATGTGCGGAGCCAGTTGTTGACTCCTGCTATTGCTCTTTCCCTTTGTGCGCCATATCCTTGAACAGGGAGGAGAGATGAAATGACCACCTGCGCACCAAGGTCCTTAAGCTTTGTTCCCATAAGTTCATAGTCCTTTGCTATGTGGAAAAAGCTGCGCCTCGCAGTGTCATTGGTTCCGACATGAACCACAATGAGGGGCTTATGGTCAGTGGGCTTGACCAGTCTGGTTAGTCTCTCCGTTATGTGGTTGATCTTGGCCCCAGGAAGACAGCAGACCTCTCGATTGAGCTTGTCAAGTTTGCAAATTGCCGTATATTGTGCGTTTGGCGTCTGCTAGTCCCGGCAGTGTCGCATGATTGCGAGGACAATCGCGCGACACTCTGGAGGCCCTTTCACGTGAGAAATGGCATGCGAAAAGGGCCTTGGTTGCTGCTAAAACTATATGGCTGCTAAAACAATATGGAGTCTAAACATCTAAAACAATATGTAATAACAAAAGTTAAAATGTATAGATCATTCAGTTAAAATAGTACTTTGAAGCATTAAAAATTAAAACAGTTAAAACACTTAAAATAACATATTATGTATGAAATACACCACCCCCAAATACAGACTCTGCATTGTAATGAACCTTTACTTTGAAGTCTGCTGTTTGGAGTTGTGTTCCCTTGACTAAGACGTTTGCTTTCAAGTTCTTTTCAGGACTGCCTACATGAACTCTGGATTGCCCAGTTATTGCTGGCATTGTGGCATGTATATTTGCCTTTGTTCAAGAAACAACTGAAGTGCTCTTCTTGGTTGTTCTTTCCGTCTGGTTTTGTAATGCTGTCTCCTCGGCATAATACATTCACTTCCAACTGTTTGCTTGGAGTCCTATCAACTTCTTTTTCTATTCAGTTTGTTTCATCTGTTTCTTTAACTTGATTCAGTCTATTGTGTGTCTGTTCTTCACTGATAAATTCAGATGAGTCTTCTTCCCTGAGGGAATCACTACTACTTCTTCTAGGAACTCCAGATTTCCTGATTCAGGTACATCATCATTGCCAGTTACACCACGATCAACTGCACCCTGTTCACTGTTCTTTTCCAAATTGGTTTTTAGAAGCTGTTCCTCTTTTATCTCATGGTGAGCAGTTACACAGTCCCCAGGCACTATTTGGGCCAAATCATTCCCAATCAAAAGTAGTCCAAGGATATCTGAATAGACAGCTAGGTCCTAGGGTTCTTCTCAGTACCTACACCTGATATTCATCCTCACAACTTGTACTGGAAAAGCTGGTTCAGTGGTGTTTGCAGATTTTTGCTGAAGCTCTTTTAAGTATCTGAACATTCACAGTGTATTTCCCCCATTTGTCACTGTTGCTTTTATACTAGAGCAGCTCTTCTAAGTATCTTCTGTGTTATGGACTATTTATCTTAGTTTGCTTGTTGCTCACAAACTGTATGCAGTATCAATTCTGGCAGGTTTAGGTTTCATTACTATAAATATCTTTGTGAGACTGCATTAGTAGGTGGTGGGCTTCAATATGTTGAAAACATTTAATTATGAACAGATGCCCATCTGTCAGGAATGCCTTAGTTATAACTGTCTGCACTGAGCAGAGGTTGGAAAGGTCATTCTTCACGTCACTTTCTACTCCAAAATTCCATGATTCTATAACTTTTTAAAAACATTACATTTACCCTAAATCTAGCTGTATTAAAGAATATTACTTAAAGCTTTCACTTTTTCTAAATGTAAGCAGTAAATTAGAAACAATTTTTAAATAAAACCAAGTGAGATAAACATAATTTCAAAATTTCCAATTTTAAGCAAGGACTAGGAAATGGAATTTGCAAATAAATTTTAAAACATTCTTTAAAATAGCCAAAAATGATAATAGCCATATATCTCTTGGGAGGAATAGACTGTTCACTTTATTTTTCTTGGTGGACTGCCAACATTCAGGGACTCCAGATATGATGTTAAAACATGGAACAACTTGGTACAGGTGTAGTTATCTGTTCAAATAAGTTGGACCAAACCATTCAGATCTTTCAAAGTGGAAAACAGGATGCTGAAATGCACTGGAAATCAATGCAGCTTTGGTGCAATATGATTTGACAGTCTAATTTATTAAGGACTTCAGTGGCCACATATTGTAGCAACAAAGTTTTCACGTAGTCTTCAGAGGCAGCTCTGTATACAGCATACTACAGTTCTACAAAGTTGATTTAGAAGATCAGTAGATTTAAATCAGAAGATGCCTCTGATAGGCCCATGAACAAGGAATGAGAGAACAAGTTTTCCTTTTCATATAGATGGCATCCGGACTTACATTGCTTCTGAACATGGAATTTTAATTTAGCAATCATAGGCTAATAGGAATGGAAATAATAATTACTTTTATTAATTTTCTAGCTGAAAAATGGATCTCCAAACACTTGAGCAATCCAGTCAGGAAGAATTATACATTGACAAGAATTTTGCACAATTTTTGACAAGTACGTAGAGATCTCAAAGGGTCTCAGGAAATTATTCTATGCAGAAATACATGTAGATTTTTTGCATGAACATTTTGGGATTTATGGGCAACTCTGGCCAACTGTTAGTAGCACAATTTCATGCTACTCCTAACTTTGCTGGATTTATTATTATCTTTAAGCGTATAAAGATATGGAAGAATTCCACAAGATCAGAAACTCAGTTTCCCAGATAGCCTCTCAGCTCAGAAGTAGGCTGGGGGGCTGTCTGGTAGAGAGGCACACCCTGGAAACTACAACATGCTCCACTACAAAGCTGAAGAATCACAAGGTTTGCTAAAGGTCAGCTAGACGGCAGCTTCTCCAATATTACTGAAGAAACCTGGATGGCCCATGCTGAGAAACTGCACCCTCAGTTGGTGATTTATTATGCTTGAGTGAGTATTAAAGATTTGTATCATAAATATTTGAAGTGCAATCTCCACTGAAAAAGTATTTGAATGTGAAAGTAAGTGCTGAGGGAGACTCATAGCTTTGTGCTCAAGGACTGAAGATAAAGCTAAGTGGCAATTTGGACAGGAAATAAGAAATTAGTGTTTCCAACATTTAAACAATTAAAAGATATATGGAAGCCATATTTCAGAAAATATTGAAGCCATATTTCAGAAAAGGAGAAATAAATATTGCCTCTGACACCAGAATTTAAGCAAAGAGTGATTTATATGACATCATAAACTTGGCCACTAGAAAAAATGTACATATTAGATTAAACTGACCTAGTCCTCTTTAAAATTCAAGCTTTAATATCTGAGATGTCTAACCAGATTTTAGATTTGAATAAATGTATTAACAGAAAATAATGGGAATTTAGAGCAGAAACTAGACTTGTTAAGATTACATCTTGGCATCAGATGATGGAAAGCCAAAGCAAAACTTCTGCTGCTTCTGCTTCTTTTTCTTCTTTATATCCCACTTTTCCTAGATGGAGACTCAAAGCAGTTTAAAACAATTAAAATATAAAAACATAGTTAAAACCCATAGCATACAAAACATAATTAAACAATCAAAAAGAATTAAAACAGTGTTAAAATGCATGATTAAGCATATAAACTTGCCAAAAAATTCCCATGAGAGGTTTGCCTTAGTGTCATCATAAGTCAGAAATGACTTGAAGGTACACAAGCAGCAATATGTACAAAGGCATGTGGTTATCTTATAACAGTGTTTTCTGAATACAAAATTATTTTTTGCATAAGATTTTTTTGTGTCCCAAAACTACTGTTTATCAAGAACTTCACAAAAGTTGCACAACACTTCCCCCAACAGTCTTGAACAACCTTCCTCCTATATGGCCTCTTTTTACATGGAAAACAGGCCACCAAACTCCACAGTTTTCCAGCAAAACCCCCACATGTTATTTCTGTGCAGAATAATTTCCAGAAAAACTTCAGGATGTGTGAATACCAGGCAAGAACTATGCAGAAATGTTTATCTTCTCCCACACTGGGCAGAAAACTCTGGGAACTGTCCATCCTCATACATAAGGATGAAACAGTAAATTACAGTCAGCCGTCCACATTTGTGGGTTTCACGTTTGTGGATTTGATTATTCACGGATTATTTCCTGTCACCTCTACTGCCTCCCTAGGCCATTTTTAATAAGGTCTGCAAGCCTTGTGAGACTGGGGCCCTTTTCGCAAGGCAGTTTGCAAGTGAAAGGGCCCCTTGAGCATCGCATCAATGTGAGGAGCAGTCTGCATGACGCACTCCCATTTGTGTGACGCTCAAGGCCCTCACGTGCAGCGAACACACATTTTTTTATTTTCGGCTTTTAGCCAAAAATGACCTGTGCTTGTGCAATGCTCATGGGCCTGGGCCACACTCACCTGCTGTGCGGAGCCTCTGGAGCCGGCCGGTCACGCGTCCTCTCCTCAGTGCAGCCTCCAACTCCCAGGCTGCACTGCGGAAGGAAGGGGTGGGGCGCGGGCAGGGTTCTCGCGTGAGCAGGAAGGAGCTGCGGAGCTGAAGCAGGAGGCTTGCAAGAGCCTTCCTGCCCAGGCTTCTTGCGCGAGGAGCCCAACCCAGCAGTGTTAAAAGGTAAAGTGTGAAAAGGGCCTGAGAAACTGCGAATGAGGCTGGTAAGTCCCTATTAAAAATGGTGTGGGGTTGCAGTGGAGGTGGCTGTAAACCCCACCAGCTGCCCACTTCTGCCTTGTGAAGGAACTCTGAAGCCTCAAAGGAATCCATGGTGGGTTGAATATGGTGATCATACTTTTTTTGTGTTAAATATGGTTTGGGAGGGCCTGGAGTTATTCACTGTTTTTTCACTTTCATGAGGGCCCTGTGCCCCTAACCCTAGTGAATGTGGAAGGATTCACGTCTCTAATTGCTGATGACCATAGCTGATTAATATTATCTCTATGTGTATTTTTTTGTTTAACTCTTTTAGAAAGGTATCTGAATCTAGTGGCTTTTCCAACATCTTGTATCAGTGAACTAAACTAGTCTTTTAGTCATCCAAAACTTACCAGCCCATCCTAATGTTATAAAGTTTTCACATAAAGGTGATCTTAGGTTCTAACTAGTAATTGGCCAGCTTTTCTCACACCGCTCTAATCTTGACAAAAGAAACCATCACCGTGTTATACTGGACATTATGCTGCTGTTCCACAGGCATAGTCAGGGTATCCTCTGGAAAGAACATTGTTACCTCATATTAATTGGAATCCATGATCTTCAATTGCAGTCCTATGTTTTATATATGGGCATCCCAAGGTGTATCAAAATTCAGTTTCTTGGAAACAGGAGAACATGTTCATTGATCCCAACTAAAATGAACACCACCTGAGGCCCTTCATCCCCTGCATTCTCTTTTAGCAGTGTGTCAATCCACCCACAGTGCTCTTGGGATATGATCATTTGGTAATAATTGATGTAAATACTGCTGAAATTGCATCCAGCTGCAACACTAATTAAGGCAGCAGTTACTTTTTAATCCCTGGTGAGATGTCATCTGAGGTTATCCTTCACCCCCCTCCCAACTTAAAAGAGATATGCCAAGGTCTCAACATTATGTTGATGTCCACAACTCATTTACCTTAAAGTAGACACATTGACATCAGTGGTGGTACTTTGAAGTAACTGGATTGTGGATGACGCCAACTGTGGGTTAATTAGCCACTTGCCTCACATCAAGGGTAAGAGAGAAATTATTTAATTGGTCTTTAATTATGGTAAATACTCCTAATTACTTGTTTTACACAGTGGGAAAAACATGCTGAGAAGGGCAATTAACCATAAAAGCATAATAATAACACATGTCCTCTTTAGTTCCCCCCTTTTTTTTTGTACACTGAAATAAATTTTACATACATTTTGTTTTCTGGAAGCTAAAAAAAAAAGACTATTTCACTACGTACTCCTTAGTCATATATTTTCAGCTCTAAATATTTCAAAAGTAGTTTTTGGAATAAAGGAAAATGAACATCTATTGTTCAGTATCTCCCTGTTTCTTTGTATCTTGTTAGGAAATGATCGAATATACTCTGATTTCACATGTTGGTTGCTTGGTACTTGTATTTTTGAATGATTTTATGCATGTCTTACATGTTGAGAATGGTGAGATGGACTTATTTGCTCGATTGTTACAAAATGAGCAGCAAAATAATATAAGGTTTTGTTAAAATATTAATTTTAACATTGTAAAAGTGAAGCCACAAAAGAAGAAAGTTGGGTTAGCATGAACCACACTTTGAAAATGCCTCCCCTCCCCAAACTTATTAAAAACCACTTTGGAGCACTGAAAGAAATCTTTCAGGGAAAGGCATTTCGGAGCTCCAGGGCCACTGCCATAAACCTCCACTTCTGGTAGATGATGGAGGCAATCATTTTGTTCTCCCAAATACTCCCAGAGAAAAACTTACTGCATTGCTCTCACTGTCATTCTATGGACATTCTATGCAAGCAGTTTGATGGGGCTGTCGAATCACTACTTTAAGTTGTAGCAAGTTTTCTTTTCCTGTGCAAAAGAGGAAAATCTTTGGTCACCTTGTGTTCAAAGGTACGAAGGGTTCCTGCTTAAAGCCCTTGAAACTTTGCCCACTTCTGAAGATTAACCCAATGGACCCAATCTTCAGTATTCATTTTTATCTCATTTTAGCCTGAAAGTGACAAATTACTATGCTAAATACCTCAACACTCTATTCCTCTGATATAGTAATCAATACTATTGAAGGCCTTAAAGAATTAGACACAAACTAGTAAGCAATTTGATGTTTCAGAATCTGTGTGTTATTCTGCCTGAAAACAGTTAGGAATTGGCATTCCATACTAACGTGTTTGTAGTCTTTCTTCATCAGGAATGGATTTTTTTTTAATGGTCTTCATCCCTACATGGAAGAGTTTATAGTATTCTGATAATGAAATCACGAAATTAGAGGTGATGGTTCCATTGTCACTATCTTCCAATAGTATTAGAATCTGGCAGCCATTTAAAGCTGGTAAAGGCACTCTGGACCATAATTGCTACTTGTGGATTCCAGGACTAAAGCTGGTTTCAAGAATGAATTGAAGAATTTCTTATTATTTTTTTTCTCCATGAAGATTAAAGCAACCTAAGGACATTCATCAGCAGAACAAAAAAAAAACAAAAAAAAAGAGGTCCAGGGTTCCAAGAGTTAAGGATCCTTCTTTTCCACTATAGATTGCAGCCTCCAGGATGGATCAATATTTTTATTAGGAAATGGGAATGGTGTCAATAGTTTCAATTCGAAAACTATCAGAAGTAAACGGTTTGCACCTCAGAATTCGTCCACTGTAGACAGTGGACCCTGCTGCTACAATGGGGGTAGGAATGGGGAGAAAAAAATTGCTCAGGTCCCACTGTAATGGGAACTTGCCAAATCCAAAGTGATATCTGAGCTAAAATGTAGCTGCATGTCAAAATTAATAATAACAACAACAACAACAACAACAACAATAATAATTATTCTATTTATTACCTGCCTTTCCTCAAGGCTTGAAGTGGGGTACAGCAGAGGTTAAAATACAATTAAAAACACATTATGATTAAAATACACTAAACTACACTAATATCCATACTTTTTGGTGGGCTTTTGTGACTGAGTTTACAAGTAAAAATAAAAGCATGAAAAACGTGTGTATAATTGGAGTATGTGCACACATAAATATATTTTTACAGAAAATTCCTTGTAAGAGTGCATATACCTGGAAAAGTGCATGCAAAAACATGTGACTTTCAAGAAATGTGGACAAATCTTGTGTGGACTTTAAAATAAACAGATCTGCAAACTGATGTAGGAGTGGGGCGGAATGATTTGAAAAATGAGGAGTCACATGAAATCTGAGACCCTTTCACAGTAGATAATTATAGTGCTATGACTTCACTTTAACTGTTATGTCTCCATCTTATGGAATCCTAGGATGTGGAGTTGGGTGCAGGGGTGGGGTGGAGTATTTGGATTCCTCAGTCAGAGAACTCTGGTGGATGACCAGACATTCTACAGATTCCAGGATTCCATAGGATGCAGCCATTGCAGTTCAAATAGAATCATAGGGCCTTTCCATACTACACTATTATAGTGCTATTATGCCACTTTCAACATCTTGTGGAATTCTGGGGTTTGTAGTTTACTGAGGCCAAAGAGCTCTCTGGCTGAGAATTCTAAATGCCCCTCCCTAAACTGCAAACTCCAGGATTCCATGGGATGTTGAAAGTGGAATAATAGCACTATAACAGTGTAGTGCAGAAAGGCCCATAGTGATTTAATTGCATAGTGTGAACTGTCACACCATAACTGCAGCTGCATATTGTGGAATAAGAAAATGTTAACAAAATGTGCTCATGACTGTCATCTGCAGTTTGGACTTTAGCCGAGAATATGCAGAAGACTGCATATTCAGACAAGAACTTGTATCTGAAGCCCAGGGATTCAATTTCTTAATTTTGTAAAAAATCATTTAAATTAAAATTGGGCTAGAACCTTGAGAAACACTGAGTTGAAGAAGATTAAGAAGGAAAAGATTAATTCCCTTCCTCCCCCATGCATCTCCTTAACCCAATTGAAGGAACCTCTTTTACAGCATTAGCACAGGGAACTCCTGAGGAAGAAAGGAATTGGCCAGAGTCAGATGGTGGCATCTTTGGTGAGTGTTCTTGCATTTCTTAATATCCAAGACTTGGTGGGAGGAAAATATATTATTCAGTTTTCATCTAAACTGTGCAAGGAGCTACTGTATAATTGGATGGAAAGCACATTGTCACTAACAAATAAAAGCATTTGCTTGTGGACTCTGAAATATGATTTTCATTTTTCAGCTGGAAGTTTGCCTAGCCTTTCCCGAGTGCAACAGGGCTGTCAATTCAGTTCAAGGTGTACCTTGTTTATTTAGTCAACTCACTTATACAGTGTCTTTCACTGTGTCCTTACAGAGCATTTTGTTCAGGATAGGTCAAGGTTTAAGCCCCAGCAGCTGTCATTTACTTTACAAAATAGCTCTTTCTGTATTCCACGGTGATCTACCCAAAGGCCTTTATTTTTGTTTAACTTTTAAGAAAATATCGTGAAAAAAAAATCTGTAAGTTTCAATGGTGTGTTCCCCCTGCTTTTTAAAATTTAGTGTTGCCTTCTGGCTCTAAAAGACCTATTAGACAAATGGAATTAAAATATCTCCATTATGAGAACTGGCAAGCACACATTGGAGGGAATTATGAATAATGGGCTCAACTTGGTAACAATAATTAGGGCACTTTTCCCCCTTTGGAAGTGGGATGTGAAAACAGTTTTAAATCTGATCTATTGAGATGACACTCAATAATTCTAATGTAGTTCAGGCCTTTTTTTAAAAAAAAAGTAAAACCAAATACTTGGCTGAAGTTCTCTAATCTCTGCTAAACCACAGAACAACTTTGGGTAACAGGTGCGGTAAGACAGGTGCTTTAAAGAGCATCTCAAGATAGCACTTAAAGATGAGAAAGGAAAGACTGAAATTGAATGAATTTGATTTTTGATCTATTTTATAATGACCTTTACTCATCCAACACCCACTGACAGACTCTGTCTGCTCAGCACCAAGTCTATTGAGTTCTGCGTGCCTTACTCCCAAAGAAATCAGTATAGGATTGAGGCCTGATAGCTGGCTGGGAAGAAATCTCTGACACAATGTGGGAAGGGCTGGTAAAGAGTCCAATCCATAATATTGTTTTGACCAATGACAAAAGATTGAAAAACATGGGCATTTTTGTCAAGAGTCTCACACATGACGAATTAGATGCATTAGTAACATAATCTTGTTACAAAATCTTGTCACAGAGCAACCCAACTCTTGGTTTAAATTTTCTTTTGGTTTCTCAGTTCCACTCCTAAGTGAAATTTTCTTAATAGTAATAACTGGAAAGGAAAAGAGCAAAAGAATATTTGCTCATCAAGGAATATGCACTACACAAAGCATATCTCAAATTCCAATGCTGATGGATGCAATAAAGAATAAATAGCAAACTGCATGGAAATAGATTTACCCTTGTAGCTGTAAATATTATACCACCCAGAACATGCCTGATGTTGGAAGCTAACCAGTGTCCTACCTGGTTTGTAGTGAGATAGGAAATCACCAGGGAATGCCAAGGATATCCAGTCAAGGATGGGAAGTAGTCTTACCTGAAATACTTGAGATCCACTGTCAATTAGAACTGACAGCCCTGGGCTAGATCAACCAACTCAGGATTAAACTTGTGTATTCTTGAAAAATGCAAACACACTTCAGTGAATATGGAAAAAATGCACTAAATGTATGCTTTGATAAAATTCTGTAGAAATGTATAAATTTGGAGAAGTGCACATTAAAAGAAGCCAGTGTGGTATGGTGGTTTGAGTGTTGCTCTAGGAATCTGGGACAACAGGAGTCAAATTCTTGCTCAGTCATGGAAATACACTGGATGTCCTTGGGCAAGTCACATGCTCTCAGGCATCAGGGAAGGTGATGGCAAATCTCCACTGAAGAAATCTTGCCAAGAGAAGCCTATAAGTCAGAGTTGACCTAGAACATACACCTAGAACACCTAGAACAGTGGTTCTCAACCTGTGGGTCCCCAGATGTTTGTGAACTTCAGCTCCCAGAAGCCCTGAGCATTGACCATAGGGGCTGGGGCTTCTGGGAGCTGAAGTTCACAAACATCTGGGGACCCACGGGTTGAGAACCACTGACCTAGAAGCATACCAAAATGCAGACACACTTTAAGCAATATAAGGCAGCTTCCTATGCTCTAAAAACAATGTAATCACATACTGAGATTAATTTACTAGTGCATCTCAATGCATGTTTGTTCAGAAGTATTAGGTAAGGAATTAAAGCCTTAGGGGAAAAAGTAAATGTGTATTTGCTCTACAGGATGGATAACAGCAATCATATCTCTCTCACTGATTGACTGCATTTTGGAACAACATTTTGAATTAACATATTCTGAGTGATCGTCAAGCAAGAAACAGCTGTGGGCTGCCTTTAACTTATACAATGGGGTTAAAAATGATGTAGCCTCGTAGATGCTGAGCTGCAACTTTTAAAAGTCCTAGTCACCATAGACAATGGTGAGAAAAGCAGTCATTTATTTATTTATTTATTTATTTATGCATTAAAATATTTATATGGCACCCTATATCACAAGATCTCCAGGAGATGAAACAGATAAAATTAGTTTAAAGTAATTTAGAACAAGTTAAACAGTTTAAAGTATGTATTAAACAATTTAACAAAGCAGATTAAAGTAGTTTAAAACCTGTACAAAAATGGGCAAAACATTAGACTCCAAGGCTCTGATAAAACAATGTTTTAGTTTGGTATAAGAAAGAAGCCAGTGTGTACACCAAATGGGCATCCCAGGGGAAGGTGTTTCATGATTGGAGTGCTGCAGAACAGAATGTCCTCTCCTTCAGTCATGAGACAATGCATTTTGGCAGCCAGTGCTTTCCTTTAACATGAGTGTTATATGGTATTTGTATGATGTTTTGCTAAGCCAGTAACCTAGCTGCTGCATTTTGCTTTCAGTTGTCTTCAAGGGTAGCCCCACATAGAATACATTACAGTAGCCTAACCAGGTAGTTGCAACTGCACAAAAACAAAACAAAACACAGTACTGTGGCAAGGTTATCCTTGTCTAGGAAAGGCTACAGCTGGTGGACCAGTCAAAACTGGTTTCAAGTACTCAGAACCACAGGGTCCATTTAGACAGAGATAGATCTAAGAGTACCCGCAAGCTACAACACTTGTTCTTACAGGAAGAGCATAATCCCATTAAGCGATTACTTACTCAATTCCTGAACTTGAGAAAAAGGCATTCACAGAGCTTCTGTTGTAATTCAACATCTGGAGAGCCACACAATTTCTACTGCTGTTTTTGAAATGTCATTAAGATTAAATTTTCTGCATTTGTTACTTGGGAATAATTCCCCTTGTAGAACTATTTTTTTAAAGTGAACATATATGGCATCAAGCTGCTTACAATGTTTGAGACCCAGATCCATCATTGATTTCAGTCCCCTTGTTCTACTTTAATTTTTCCAAATATTATTGTTAGTCTGAAAACAGAATTTCATCATGTCGCCAACAACTGTTAAATCATGATCCCATCTTTTGGAAAGCAATCCTCTGGAAATCTGCTGTTTTGTATAAAGTTATTGGAATGCAGCCGCAGCATCTGTAGTTCAGATATAAAGTGTCAACCTGACATGATGGAAATGTTCATAAACTCACTGAACCTAGGTAGTAAAGATAATGGGTGCACAATGACATGGCGTGACTTATTGGAAGAGACAACAATACCAGGAAAGGTGGAAGGCAGTAGTGAGGCTATTGGGAGAGTATGGTTGTAGGAGAAAGTTGGGTCCAGATGGTAAAGTAGACAGATGCAATTGTCCTGTTTGATGGAGCCTTACAGTACCTTATCCTGCTCCATGATCTGTTCAAGACAAAAGTTACAGAAGTTCTGTCCCGTATCCAACCTAGCAACCCTAACAGAAGCTGATGTGGCAGGACCTTGTAAGAAGCAGTCTCTGCCCCACCCAGAATCCATAAGGCTAGTTTTTAAAAGGTAATTAATTATGTGATGTGTTATGAAGTGTCTCCCCATTAACTCATTATTTATACACTGGAAAAAAAAACACCCCTAAAAATGATGTCTCCCTCTGTGTGTATATGTGTATGTGTTTTGAATCAGGGTGGATGACCTTTTTTGGGGGGGGAGGGAGGGTGAGACATGCACTTTATTAAGGTTTATGTGTGAAGGTTACATGCTGGCTGAGAACTAGGTGGAAAGCCATGGTAGATAGTGCCAGAGTCAAAAGTGAGCAAGTCCAACAACCTTCAGAATGTAAGTTACTGCAACATTAGAAATTTGGAGACTGGAGAAAAATTCCATTAGGGAACAGAATTCTTACTTGGGGGTCATTTAGACTCAATCAAGGAAGACATGTCTCGGAACTGGCAAGACTTGAGGAGTGTGGTTGATGATAGGATAGCTGGGGATCTCTCATCTATAGAGTTGCCATAAGTCAAAGTCAACTTGATGGCAGTTAACACCATAAAACCTCATAGCTACATCTCTGATGTAGCCATCTTCCATTTACAACTTTAGCACTTGATTTATCTGATCAGATGGACTGGCCCACAGTTCATGGTTTTATACATAGAACAATATCTACTGAAAATGTTTGTGAAGTTTAGCTATTTAATTCACAAACAACATCAGTTGTTGGCTCAGGGTCCCAAAATATCTCTCCCTCATTGTATGCCATGAACTTCTCTGTAACTCTGCTAAAATACATTCAAATGCTAACCTCATTTGTGTGGCTTAGTGAAAAGTCTGGCCACACTTGCTCCAACCCTGGTCCCTAGGTTCAGTGTAATAAGCAATGTGAACTTAAAATGTGAACACTGAAGTAATCCTTCACAAAACTCACTGATGAAGGCAGTTATGTTTCCTCCCTGGTACAAAATGAACCATAATTATTTCTGAGAGGAAATATTTATGCAATGTATGAATTATCTTGCATTGACCCTGGAACCTGTGGGTAGATGTGTTAAAGTTCAGCTGCTATACTCTTCTGAATTCTAATATCTTATTGTTTGGTCAGCAATTCCCACACATACCTTTCTAAGTTAAAGGGAAGCTTTTGGTGTTTTCCAAACTAGAACATTATTTTTCCAATGAAACTATGCTTAATTAGACCTACTGTTATTCTAGATCAAGCATGTAGTCACTACACAAACATGTAAAAAAAATCACTGTGAAGTTTCAGTTCAAACTAGCAACCCCTGCCTCCCCAAAGCCCACACAGAATTGTTAAAACTTGTTGCTTAAGGACAGTGTTACCCCAAAAGGTGGGTGACTCAGAGGTCCACCTGCAGTGCCACTGCCTCTGAGGAATAGTAGGGGATTATTAGCTCAAAGAAGGCTTGTGATGGGAGGTAACCTTACAGAATCTTCCACCTATGTATACTGATATTAATGCAGGGACACCAATTGGAGATTGAAAGTATGTTTTGTTGGGGGAATATCTCAAACACATGCAAGATTCAAGCAGTCTCACAACCACACAAGGCTAACTGAGGGAAAGGAAGGAAAAACTGGATAGCAAGAAGTTAGGATGAAGTAGGTGATATGCACCTATCCTGCATAGAAGAGGCAAAGCAATGTGGTTCGAACTAGGAGTCTAAGGGTAGTACCAGAACAGGAATAGAGCAGCAGAGTGATGGCCTATGTCCAGAGTACTAATGACTACAAGTTGTCTGGCTCGGAGCCAGGGTTTAGATACCTTTTTTTCTGCCCTTAGGTGGAGGTGTTAATGGGTCTCTGGCAGAGCAAACAATAGAGTCCAGAGCAGGCTAATGGCTTTAGGATTAGCATTAGATGACAAAGCA
Organism: Iguana delicatissima; assembly: GCA_948472985.1. Classification (NCBI taxonomy): domain Eukaryota; kingdom Metazoa; phylum Chordata; class Lepidosauria; order Squamata; family Iguanidae; genus Iguana; species Iguana delicatissima. The sequence goes on along the minus strand of CAOKZL010000988.1, from coordinate 532,721 downwards.
TTGATGAGAATCATGATAGCTCCTTAATGGCTGACGGTGAGGAAATCAAGGAGAAATTTGGTGGGAAGAGGAAAGGGGTTGAAAACAATCAATTGCCCTGTTGAGACAGTTTCAGGTAGTATTGTTTTTGAAGGTTGAGTCATAGAGGGGATTACTGCAAGCTCGTTAATACAGGAGCTTCTCAACTGACCTTGACTATGACTTGGCCGTGCCCTGAAATCCCATCTGATCTACTTTCACACATGTTCAGCCAGCCCTCTTTGTCAGCATGGCTTTTAAGCTGCAATAGTGTATAATTTATATTTTATGCTGATTAAATAACATCTGGTACCAATCACACCTTGGGACGGGAGTGTATGACATGGTAACAACAATCCTAGATTCTCTATTTCTGCTATATACACAACACACAGACAGGTACTAGAGCTGCCAAGCTGGATATGGTACAGGGTTTATCTTGCTTTTTGTTGTTGTTATTTGCTATCAAGTCAGGTTAGACTTACAGTGGCCTTATGACTGAGGCCATTTCTGCACTAGACTGCTATAGTGCTGTTATTCCACTTTCAATATCTGATGGAATCCTGGGGTTTGCAGTTTAGAGAGGGGCCTCAAAGGCCCCTCTCTAAACTGCAAACCCCAGGATTCCATCAGATATTGAAAGTGGAATAACAGCACTATAACAGTCTAGTGTGGAAAGGGCCTGAGAGACTTCCAAGAAGCTTTATTCATCAACTTCTCTGCTCAGGTCCTGCAAATTCATTTTCTGTAGCTGAACACCCAGTAACATCCATCCTCCATGATCTCCCAGGGATTCTGAGGGGATCCCAAAAGCTGTTATAACTGTTGCATATCTAGCTATGGGAAGAAGTTGGATACTTTGCTTTTGCTGCCCCCTGCCACTTTCCACTAGACAGAAAATAGCTGGGGAGGAGGGGGGAAAGCTGCCTCACCCAAATAATATGCTGGGAGGGCAAGGGAGAAAACACATCATCATTCCACCTGATGGAACTTTACAGCAAGACTTCTTGATTGAGAATCTGCTGAATATTAAAGCAACAGAAACCTTGACCCATATTCATCCCATAACCTTAACTGATACACTTTAGGAAATAGGTACAACTGTATAGCCAACATCAACCAAACACAGCAGTGTAATAAAAGGGCAACCCTCTGTGTGCAGTCGCATATGGACGTGGGAGTGGGGGGGATCCGCCCCAGGCTGCAATGTTTTTGGGACATCCCGGCCTAAGCCATGCCCCCACGTGCCTTGGCCACACCTCCATGTACTGAAGCCATGCCCCCATGCATAGTGGCCATGCCCCTCACACGGTAGCCCCCCTCTGCCCCCCTCCACACACTCCAAGCTCTGCCACTGTCTGTGTGCAACCATGTTATTTGTGCTTTGGTAGGATCATTGCAGAAATTTTTTTTAAAGATTGACAGATGTAGTGGATACAAAGGAAGGCAGAATCTGAGCTGGCGTTTTCTCCAGTGGTCTCATTTCTTCTTACCTTCTCCACCCACAGCCTTTTTCTTACTTTTGTCACTGTCTATGCCGGTATAGCTGCATCAGTGTGATACACCAATAGGATCCCAGTCATTGTTTGTTTGTTCATTAAACAAGATGAAGCCTAGAAGAATATTGGTTGGAGACTCAAAGTGAGTCTGATTGAGGTCGAGGTCTACTCCATGGCAGTGCAGGCAGCAGAGAAATTATTTTTTGCTACCACCGCAACATCTGAAAGGAGCCATCCAGCAGAGCTGTTACGAACAGTCAGAGGTCTATTACACACTGGTCCTCAAGTCAAAAATGCAGACTGCTCAGCCTTGTATGGAGAATTTCTATGGCACAGATATAATTCCTCAGATTTGCTCTGGCTTGGATGCTGTAGTTGGTACAGATCCAGTGGATATAACTTTGGCTCTTGCTTGTCCAATGTAATTGGACACTTCTCACTTTGTGCAGCCTTGAGGATGTGTACAGGATCCTTGGAAGGTGAGAACTGCCACATGGGTGCTAGACTCTTGTCCTTCCTGGCTTATCAAGCAGGCCTGAGGGGGATTGGCTGATGCGGTGAAGGGGGTAGTTAGTGCCTCCTTACAATAAAGCAATATTCCAATTTTCCTAAAGAAGGCAATTGTGAGGCCTTTATTGAAAAAAGCCATCCCTGAATCCCTCTATAATGGACAACTATCAGCGAGTGCCCAACATACCATTTCTGGGCAAGATATTAGAACATGTGGTAGCCCCCCAACTCCAGAGGTTTCCGGATGAAACAAATTATCTAGATTCATTTCAATCTGGTTTCAGACCTGGGGCTGGAGAGGGGAAGTGTATCCCTGTTGGTTCTGCTGGACCTTTCAGCAGTGTTTGATACCATCAACCCAGAGCATCCTTCTGGGCTGCCTTGCTGGGACTGGATCCACTCCTACCTGGAGGGGCAAGTCCAGGAGGTGGTGCTGGCTGCCACCTGCCTGACCCCCTGGCCATCGGCCTCTGGGGTCCCCCATGCTATTTAACATATATATGAAAGTACTCGAAATGGTTGCCCAGAGTTTTGTGGTGTAGTGCCATCAATATACAGATGACACTCAACTCTACCACTCCTTTCTATCCCAATTCAAGCGGGCTGTTCTCGCCCTAAATCAGTTTCTGTCATCAGTTATGGTCTGGATGAGGACAAACAAACTGAAACTTAATCCAGACAAGACAGAGGTGCTCCTAGTGGCGCAGTGGTTAGATGCCAATACTGTAGCCGCAAGGTTGTGAGTTTGATCCTGCTGGGCTCCAGGTTAACCCAGCCTTCCATCCTTCTGCAGGTCAATAAAATGAGTACCCAGCTTGTTGGAGGCAATTAGCTAACACATTGTAAACTGCTTAGAGAGCACTTAGCTGATAAGCGGTATAGAAATACGCATGCTATTGCTATTGCTCCTGGACAGTAGAAAGGCAGATCAAAGAATAGGGATTCAGACTGTGTTAGATGGGGTTACACTCCTCCTGAAGACACAAGTTTTGCAGTTCGAGTGTACTCCTGGACTCAGCTTTGAAGCTGGAGGTTCAGGTTGCTGCAGTGGCCAGGAGTGCTTTAGCACATTTAAAGCTTGTCCATTAACTGTGCCCATTCCTTAAGATGTCAGATCTGGCCATGGTGGTACATGCCTAAGTTACATTCCGCTTGGGCTACTGTAACAAACTGTACTTCGGGCTGCCTTTGAAGAATGTTCAGAAACTTTAGCTGGTTCAGAGACCATACCTTGCCCCTGTTGAAACAACTCCACTGGCTGCCAGTGTTTTTGGGCACAAGTCCAGGTAATGACCTAAAAAGCCCCATGTGGCCCAGGTTCAGGCTACTTGACAATCTGCATCTCCCTGCATGAACTGCCCTAAGCTCTAAGATCATCAGAAGAGGCCCTTTTCTCAGTCCCACCACTCTCAAGAGTATGGTTGGTGGGATCATGAAAGAGAGCTTTCTCAGTATCTGCCCCTAGATTTTGGATCTTCCTTCCCAGGGAGGCTAGAATGACTCTCTCCTTGTTGTCCTTCTGGCAGCAGGCAAAGACCTTTTTATTTAGGCAGAAATTTTTGTACAGAAAGTTTTTAAACAATGGGCTAGAGGGTGCTGTACTATTGTAATCCAAACAGCTTCTTTTAATTTCTTTTTAGCTGTTTTAAGTCTTTTATAGTTTTATTCTGTTTTAATATATACTATTTAAATATTTTTAAATTGCATTGTTTTAATATGTAAGCTGCTTTGAGGCCCAATGTTGGGCAAAAAGTGGGATATAAATAAAGATGATGAGGATGATGAGGATGATATCATCACCATCTTCACCAGGACTCAAGATGACTTACATGTTAAAACAAATACATTATCATGAAAACATGTAACCCCCCTATAGATGATTAACAATGCTAAAAACAATTTAAAGCATACAGTTGAAATATTTCAAAAGCAGTTTAGAGAAAAACAGTATAGGTAATAAAAAAACACATCTCATACTCTTAGAAGCCCTTTCTTTAAAAGCCTGCAATTCTCAAACGTTTGCTGGATATTATTTTTTTTAAAATCTGCTGACGAAATGTGTGGGCCATCCTGATGTCCCCATAGAGGAAGTTTCAAGCATAGGGGCAGTCCTTGACGAGGCTCCATTGTGAGTCCTTACTATTCACGCCTGTGAAAGTGTTGGGAATGAATACCCTCTCTTAAGGATCTCAGGCCCTGGGCAGAATCTGTCAGATCGCCTGGACCTAAGCTGTACAGATCTTTATAGGTCATGAGCAGCACTTGTAGTTTGCCTGGAAACAGAAATTAGGTCCAGGTTATGTGACAGATATATATCCCTATATGATTTTCTATTGCTCTGTGGTTAAAAAAAGTATTTTTTTTTTCATTGTTTACCACATGCACAACTTGCCAGTAAATGTTCAAGCCCAATTTAAGATTCTGGCTTAGCCCTTTAGAAACTTTAAATGATTTGAAGCTTGAAGAACCATCTTCATCCCTACCAAACAGCTGACACTTAAAGACAGGAACAGAAAGCCTTCTCATTTGCCTGCTTCTGGAGCAGTTAGGTTGTTGGGTATGGGGATCAGGGCCTTTTTTGCACTAGCGCCAAGTCTCTGCAAGGCAAGATCAACTGAAATCTGAAACTCAAGCTCAATTGTTGCAATCTTTCCAAAAACCTTCCAGTATCATTCCCTTGAGACTTTTTCCCCCTACAATGTGTGATGTGGGAGGTTTCCGTCTTCCTGTGGGGTGCCTCTTTTATTACTGTTACTATTTTTTATTTAACATGCATTGTTGTATCATTTTTATGTTCTGAGCTACCTTGCGATGGTTGTGTATCAAAAGTAGTTTAAAATTATTTTAAATAATGATGCTGATGCTGATGATAGACTTAGCCAAGTTGTCTGATGCCACCAGTTTACTTGGGATAAACTACAAGCAGACTGTGAAAGATTCCCAGACGAACTCTCCAAACTGGGAGGATGAGTAATGAAATGGAAAATGAGTTTCAATAAAAACAAGGCAAAGGGCTTCAGGCAAGAAAATAATAATTTTGACTTCAGAGCTAATGAGTCAGAACCAGGGGTGGACAGAATAGATTTAATCCAATTTTCTGAAGGTGCCGATAACCATGCTAGTCTGTTGAAGCAAAAGAACAAAGAGTCTAATAGCACATTAAAGACTAACACATTTTATTTGGCAACATCTTTCATGGGCTACAATCCATGAAAACCTGTGCCAAATAAACTTGTTAGTCTCTAACATCTTACTATCCAGTTTGCTGTTTGGTCAGTCTGTGTCTGCTTTGCAGTTCTTCCTCAGTTTCTCTATGTTTCTCTATAGATTTCTAAGGAAAAAAAAGAACAATTTAAAATCAACACTGTTGAAATAGATTTAATTTTTTAATTAAACCAGCATATTTTAAGACATTTACAAGATGCTTTGAGATCGATCCTTCCTTCCTTCCTTCCTTCCTTCCTTCCTTCCTTCCTTCCTTCCTTCCTTCCTTCCTTTTGTTTTTAACTCGTTAGAGAAGTCATGAATTGAACCACTGCTGTACATGTGAAAAATGCTGAAAATGCCTCAGAAGCAGCAGTGTGTCATGAAAATTTAATAATTTCTTGGGTTTTGTTGTTTGAAAGCCTGTTTCCAATGTCTTTATTATGTTTTTAATCCTTTGTTTTGCTGAACACCACTTTGGTAGCTCTGAAAGAAGGTAATACAAAAAAAAAGGGCATAAATTAATAACAGAATCATAATTTTAAAAGATTACTGTATGTTGCAGGTGCAAAAATGATCAAGTAATGTGATCTGAGGCTGTAGCAGTTCTCATACCAGGAGAAGTAACATATTGCAGGTTATTTTGTTTAGAACAAAGGTCTTAAGCTAGAGTACAGAATGAAGAAGTAGAGTGTGAAAGCAATAAATTACAGGCAACAGTGTTACCTTTAACTGGTTGTCATTTTGGGCACAAATTGGGCACAAAGTTACATTTTTAAAAGCAATGTAAGAAGTAAGAGCAAAATTATGTTCTTGATGCAGAAAGTAACAGTTTCTAATTAATTATTTGAAAAGTCATTTCAAGAAGTGTTTTGATTTTTTTTTCAAATTTCACTCTTTTATGAATCCTAAGGATATTTTCCCTCAAAAAAAAAAAAGAAAAGAAAAAGAAAAAGAAAAAGAAAAGAAAAGAAAAGAAAAGAAAAGAAAAGAAAAAGAAAAAGAAAAAGAAAAAGAAAAAAAGAAAAAAGAGAGAAAATAGTGGAAAAGTAATGGGTCATGTAACATGGTATTTTTTTCATCATTATAATCACAACAACTGGCTACTTTTTCAACACTGTAATGACTCCAAGCACTTGGAGAAAGTGGATTTTTCCCTTCTGTCTGGCAGTAAATAGAAAGTTTTCTCATTCTCGCAGTTATAAAGGCCCTGTATGTGAATCTGATACTTGTATAGTTTGGATGGGCACCATATCTAATTGGCATCACATTTAATTGGTAACACACTTTAATTGGCACTGATATCAAAATCAAACCTGAAAGTGACCGGGAGGTCAAAGCGACAGAGGGAAATTCTCACTGTGAATGTGAGAAAGAAAGGCAGGTTGACCTAAGACACCCTCCAGGTAAGACTAGGTCATTTGTTGGGCAAATAACTGCTGTCCCTTGTGGATTATAAGTAGAAGCTGGAGTTTCCCAGAGAACACAATAGCTAGAAGCCCACCAGGACACTGATTGACTTATACCTGTCCCCTGTGAACCTCGACTCTTTCCTCTTTTCTCAGAGCACCCACAATAGAGAGATATTACAACACCCATCACATCTTTGTCACCCAAGCACTGTGAACATTAGAGGGTTGATAGTCCATTGTATGCACCACAACTCCCTTTGTTCCGTACTTGGAACTGCACATAGCCGCCACTGCCGCAGGTTATTTTTTTGAGTACAAATACCTCTGATTCCAGGCTGCCCAGTGCAGTCTTTTGAAGATCTACCTGTCACTCTGTCTGTCTGGCTCCTGAATGAGAACTGTCATTAGGTCCTACCTAAGCCACTCCACTGCTTCTCTCTGCTCCTCTCCAGATTCTGGTAATTATCACCTGAATCCCTTGACAAACTCTATCCTACTTTCCTCCCTTCTCTTTGGCTAGCTCTGTCATGATTGTGTGTGTGCTTGAACTGTTGCACGTGTGGGTGAATTTATTTAAATAAAAACACATTTTAACTTTCATTTTACTCTTTGACATGTGTTTTTCTTACATGAGCCCATAAAAATTGGTAGGAAAGGTCTCTCTCTAAGTTACTCCCCTCTTGCAAGCCTCCTAAACTTTGAGCTAATTCATTCCCCACTTTTGTAAGGAGGTATTGACATCGCAGGATAGCCTTTGTGGCACCTACATTTTGGGGTAACACAGTGATAGAACTTGAGATTATGAAATGAATCTAAATTGTGGGCTATTTGGGACTGGCAAAAAAATAAGTACTTCATACATAGTGCATTGTTAAATTATGGAATTCATTTTCTCAAGATGTGGTGATGGCTGTAAGCTTGAGTGGCTTTCAAGGTTGGTTGGACAAGTTCATAGAGGAGAAGGCTACCAAGGTCTACTGACTGTGATGATTATATGCTGCTACCTACAGGCATCACTCCTCAGAAGAAGGCTATTGCCCTCATGTCCTGCTTCTGGATTTTCCATAGGAGCCTAACTGGCCAGTGTGGAAAAACCAACACCTTTGGTCTACTCTAAACAATACAGGCCTCTCATTCCTGCAACCAAATTGGATCAGAACAGGCTTTTATGATAATCCAGCAGAGCTCTTCTGAAGTTTTGAACAATAGGATTTGGATGCAAATTGTACATTCTCCAATGTGGAGCTAAGTTCTGTGTCATTGTGTAGGATTATAAGAAAGGAAATGGGAAAAAAAGGCAGGCACATCATCCAACAGCTTCTGATTGGATGCAACTTAATATGTGACATTTCCTACTTGCCCCCAGTAAAAGCTTCCTAGAGAAAATGTATCTCATTAGATTGAGCAACGAGAGGAATTCTTCTCGTACCAGCTTCTTCAGTGACTTTTTCTCTTTCCAACAATTTGTTCACACCTGGCACTATCTGGGCAGTTTTTCAAATTCCTTGACCATGGTTTCCCAAGTGGGTGATAGTCACTCTTCAGGCTTTCTGGTTTATTCCTTTGACCTTGCAAATCTCCTGTCAGGTTTTCAAACTTCAGGTCCTTAAATTTAGTCAGGGACACATAGTATAGTTTAGAATAAAATTGTGCATCCCTTCTTACAGGTCCAGTGCAGACCACAAAGGGAAATCATGATGACTCATAGAGTGATAACACACTCACCAGTCCTTCTAATTAGCCACCTGACTTTGATGTTGTCCATGAAGGTAACTGAAATACATGGCTGTGTGTGCCTTTTCCTTAATCAAGACTTTCCCTCTTAATCTCTTGACTTTTTAAGTGAACACATCTGCTGGTTTTCTTTAAGCTTGCCATGCGTTATAGCTGAAAGCCCCAGAGAATGAGGATCATGGATAGATCCTAATTCTATAATTGGCAGGGGACTCAAACCACCTAAAATTTAGTCCAACACAGTGTTTTCTACAATACCAACAATCGTCCTTTAAGAATCAGTTTGGAGTGCTTATAGAAAAGGAAGTACAGAATCCATAAGACTAACTTTTTCTCTTTCTCATTTTAAACTAAAGATAACAAAAATGCTAAATATACAAAAGAACAGAACTGTAATCCTGTACACATTTACTAGGGAGTAAGCACCATTGAGCGAAGTGAGAATTGCTTCCAAGTAAACATCTACAGGATTGTTCTGTAAATAAAACTAAGCAAACAAATTCTCCATTTCTCTCCTTCAAGCTGTCATCCATCCCCAAAATATCCTCTGGTGCTCCTGTGCAGATGGCAACAACATATGTCCAGCTGCTCTCAGGCAGAGAAATCCACCTGCAGGAGTGAATGAAGTCTTCATGTTGGCATGGCTTCAACACCAAAAATAACATGAAACATAGCATGCAGCTAGAAGGCAAGTGAATTACCATTTTAGTATTTATCTAACTGATGTTCATCTAAATGACTGGCTTTAGGAAATCTTTAAGCACTTCTGCAATGCACAGCATTATTTTGGTTGGTTTCACAGCAAGGGAAATATTCTTGAATATATGACCCTACCAATACCAGGAGTCGTGTCTGAGTCCTGGGAGGGAAGTTAAAGAAAAAAAGGAAGAAAGAAAAATTGCATCTTTCTCCTACTGATCGAGTTAAAATTCATGGGGTCACTGTCAGCTGACAATAAATGTTAAGGCACATATTACTATTGCATACAACTTTTTTATCTGTTGAAAAACTTATTTTTCTAACAGAGACTCATAATCCTTCCTGGAAAGACACCAGTCTGCAGTAGACTTGAGGAAAGGAAGACCTGGTAGATATCGGTAAAATCAGTTCCCCCCAAAACATGTAGTTAACAGAGCTGCATTGCAAAACATTACAGAGCCTATTCAAGGTGTGAGTGATGTAACTGGATAAACAGGCAGGCTGAAAAAACCAAGTTGCCAGCCAAAAATGAACATCTTCTTCTATGTTAGTATCATTGGTATTACAGTGATGGTCTGGAGACTACATGCCACCAACCTTCACCCTTGACGCCTTCCTCTGGTCTACCATCACCTAAGTCCTTCCTCATACCAAAACAGCCAAGGCTTCTCCCTAGGGCCACCTCACCCACAATGTTTCAATCTGAGGAAGCATTCCTTAGGAGGGAAGCATTTGGGGCTAAGTAATTCTCTGGCAACCAGCACTCTCTGCTTTATGCTGGAAAGCATCAGATGGGCAAGCTCCTTGGATCAGGTGTATACACAAAGTCTCACTTTTAGGGCCCCTCAGAATAAAATAATTGGTGGGTAGGGGCTTTGGAGAGCTCCCCTCACTGCCTGATGCCAAGGGGATTCCTCAGAGGAGATCATTGGTAGGTTCTGAAAAGCTGTGTTGCCTGCTCTCCTGTTCATGCCTCTGACACTGCGGAAGAGGGGGCAGTTTTGTCACTTACGCACTAGCTCCAGGACCTTGCATGTAATTCAGGATTGAAAAATCTATGAAGAAATTCAATAAGGAGAATTTTGGAAGCAGAATGTTATAAATACTTCCATCTCTGATGAAGTCCTCTATCAGGGCAGCCATCCCATAAAGGAAAGATGTTTTGATCATTGACACAGTTTTCCTGAAAATTTTTGCTGTGGTATGCAGAAGTACATGGACTCATAGATATAGTCACATTAAAACTGGTGCTTTGCAGTGCTCATATCTTGATTGTTAACATAGTGGCAAGGTTGGGTTGGGTAATTTATACCAGTGAACCTAAGGAATATAAAAATGCCACAACCTGAAATATACTCCAGTTCTAATAATAAGGGCTCACGTTCACAGTCACCTGGAGTTATGTATTTGTAACTAATTTGCATTCATGTATTCAATAATATAGGGAATGCATAGGGAATACATAGGGCTTTTAAAAGTCCCAGAGTCCTGACAGCAGCTGCAGTGAGTGATGGGTGTCTGCGTTCCTGTTGATTGGGATACAGCAGACTGATCCTTCTACCCACCTACCATCTTTAGTACAAGGAAGAATTGCTCTGAGAATATTGCTTCTAACTGTTGCAATTCGTATTGGGCCAAGAGACACTATTTAGCTATGTAACTAAGACTGTTATGTAATCAAGTAGCTAATTTGGAATCTCCATCATTACTGCTAGCAACAACAACAAAAACTTCTTAACCCTCCTCTTCCTATAGACTGAGGTGAGCAGCAACCACAGATTAGACACATAATACCACTTAAAAGATCATATAGAAACAATACATATTAAAAACAATCAATACAAACTTTAAAACTGTTCGTTTAAAAATTATTCTGATTGGCACACAAGAAGAGACTGGTCTTTACTGCTGTTTTAAACTCAGAAAATATATAGAGTTGAAAAATCTCCTTTGACAGGTCATTCCACAACCATGTGTGTGTGTGTGTGTGAAGAAAACTAGGCTGACAGCTTCATTTGGCTGTCTAATGTAAATGTCCCCCAGAAGACCTGAATGTATGGATTGATATATAGGAGAAGAGAATCTTATAAGTAACCTGGACTCAACCCATGCAAGGCTTTAAACGTGACAGCCAACACTTTGCACCTTGCAAGTCTAGAATCCATTTTACAAATCCTTTTAGTTTAAACAGAACTCAAGAGGGGTACGATACAGGATAGAGCAAACAGAGGAGCAACAATAATGGGGGTGAATGAGGTAGAAGAGGGCCAGTGTGGTATAGGGGTTTGAGCGTTGAACTCAGGAGACCAAAGTTTGATTCCCCACTCAGCCGTCGAAACCCATTGGGGTGACCTCGAGTATGTTACATGCTCTCAGCTCCTGTGACAGGCTCCCCTTAGGGTCATAATAAATCAGAAATGGTTTGAAGGCATGCAGCAGCAACAACATCAGCAACCGCAACAACAACAACAATAAAAGCTACCTAGGCAAAATGAAGAAAAGCTATGGTGGCCCTTGGCAATCAAACATACAACATCTCCCTCCTATTGTCATAAACATTAGATAATCTACCTTCATGAAAGACGCAGACTATGTGGTTTGAATGTGGGATTAAACTCAAATCTATCAGTCTTAAAAATGTTTTGTGTTAGGGTTGGATAGATCAGTCTATTTCTGACCGCAGCTGGTTTGTTATATATCATTCACATATTCACCACATTTCAAGCTCAGCCTACAATTGAAAACAAAACAAAAACATTGGGAAATCTCCCAAGAGAAAGTACACTTTAAAGCATTTTGTATGCATTTTTGTATGTATTTTATCTTACAATACATGTTGTTCAGTACATTTGTATACTTCTTTCTGTATCACCAGACTTGGAAAAGTGCAAAATGGAAGAATTAGCATTTTCTAATCCACATATTGGCCCATGAATTGTGAATTAGATTGGCTCGTTTAAAAAATGTAGCTCAAATGAGTCTCCCTACAACGAGTATGGCACACAAGGCTGTTTGAGGATAAGGTTTCATTCTTTTTCTTGCTTTTTGGAAGACGGGATCATATGTTCATGTAAACAGAAGCCAAAAAGCTTTCTTTGTTGGTTTTCAAAAGTGCGTTTCTTGCTCTCCCAGTTGAGGTAAATGGAAGCTTTAAGCCAACTAAAAAGCTTACAGTTGTCTGAAACAAGCATTCAACTTAGGTTTAATGAGCTTGTTACTGTATATTAATTAAATTTAAATTGCTCATTGAAAGCTATTTTTCGGAGGCTTTCTCACCATTTAGCTAACTTGCTTTAAATGACAAAAGCAATAAGAACTTAATTATGTTCCTATTAATATATTTTAATTTCTGAAGCATCTGAGATTTTTAATGGGCAATTCACAAAGAATAATGAAAGAAGGGAGATTTTATCATCTTGAAATAATTACAGCACTAACTGCTCTTCTATGGCAAAGAGATAGAGCCTATCACAACACTAATGGATTTTTTTTTTGATACAGAGAGAAATAAAGTTTCAATATCTTGTGTATATCATGCCATCTTTGAAATGAAAACAGGACTTCTTGGTGCTCACCACACAGAAGCTGAAATCTCTGTTGTTCATATTCATTCTTCAGTTTTTAAAAAAGTGCTATAGATGCATTCATATATTTTTATAGGGAAATTGATGCATTTACGCGTATGTATAGGCAAGCTGCATTCTATCACTCTGTTTAGTTTATATACAGAACATATATTTGAAAAGCAAGATGATACTTAGAAAAGTAGTGAAAACTGGGGGAAAGAACATCAAACATTTAAAATATGTAGATGATAAAATATTATTATCTGAACATAGGAAAGACTAGGGAATAACTATTAATGAAAGTTGAAGAAGAAAGTACAAAAGCTGGGCTATAGCTGCATACTAAGAAAAAAAAGTTATGAAAAAATTATCATCTACATAACTTTCAAGAGGGTAATGAAGACATTGGCCATTTCCACACTAGCCTGTTATAGTGCGATGATTCCACTTTCAACATCCACTGGAATCCTGGGGTTTGCAGCTTCGGGAGGGGCCAGCCATCCCCTCCTGAAACTGCAAACCCCAGGATTCCAGAGGATGTTGAAAGTGGAATCATTGTGCTATAACAGGCTAGTGCGGAAATGGCCATTGAGATAAAAAGATTTCCTATAACTTGGCTCAGCTACTGACCAAAATGGAGATTGTAGTAAAAAAAAATCAAAATAAGAGTAAGATTTGGAAGGGCAGCCATGAAATAACTGGATAAGATCCTCAAGTGTAATGATATTTCTTTAAATACCAAAGTCAGAATTATCTGTGTAATAGTGTTTCCAGGTTCTGTGTACTGTTGTGAAAGCTAGATGGTGAAGAAAGCCGGCAGGAAAACAATGAATTCATTTGAAATGTAATGATGGAGGAGAGTTGTATAGGTACCACGGACTGCCAAAAAGACAAATAAATAGATCCAAGAGTGAATCTTTCCTCAGTTCTCACTGGAAGCTTGGCTGATCAAACTCAGGCTATTGTATTTTGGACATATCATGAGGCAACATGACCCATTGGAAAGAATGATAAGGCTGGGTAAAGTTGAAGGCACTAAGAAAAGTGGAGGCCTGCATTACAGATGGTTTGGCTGAATCAAGGAAGCCACATTCTTGAGTTTGCAAGATCTGAGCAGAGCAGCTGCAGATCTTTCTCATTCATATGGTTCCCATCAGTTGAAGCTGATTTGAAGGCAATCAGCCATAATAATTGAGGTGAAATGAGCAGGTGGGCACATCAAGCCCCACCCCTAGAGTTTTGCAATCTGCTGCCTTTGCTGCTATATGGAGCATACTTTCTGAGGAGGAGGAGCCTCCTGAACTCATCAAGTCATCTCGCATGATTTAGAATCCTACATATGCAGGGTGCTTTGCTTTTTGAGACCTTCCATGAGCACAGGAGCCCATCTCCCCTACTTTAGACACTGTTTTGCTTTATTTATTAGAGATATTCAAATCCTCTCTTTCCTCCAGTGAGGTCAGGATAGTGTACATGGCTATCCTTTTCCCCACTGTATCCACATAACAACCCTGTGAGGTATGTCAGGCTAAGAGATGGTTCAAAGATAATCTTTGCATTCTATGAACCAGTGAAGAATAGAACTCAGATAGCCCAAATCCTGGTCCACTATTCTAACTCCTTTACCTTACAGGTTCTCAATTATTATGTACAACTCAGTAACAACAATAGTACTGGATAAGAGCAGAAGTGTGACTTCAAGGGGGCAGGTTGAGATTCATGGGCTATGATCCTACTGAAACAGGTTCGGTTTCCCTGTCCCATTGCTTTGTAGAGGGATTGGAGGATTTTTGCCTTATGAATGTCAATCTGTATCTGGCTGTAGTTCCTTAGAATTCATTGCTTTGATCACTTGAGCTGCCAAGTGTTCTCTAGTAGGTAGATCAACATCAACAGTCTCCTTAAGAATATTCTGAAATTTATATTACATGAAAATAGACATGCATCTTTATAATTCTTTTAATATATTTATTCTGTAAAACAACTTATGATGAATCTCCACAAGGGGAGTAGCTACATAAGTTAATTGTTGTACATAATTATAAAGGAATTAATTATATATTAAAATAATTATTAAAAGAATGGCAAGAATTATAAAAATTATATTCTCCTACAATATAATGTAGGCATATTTCTTCTTATAAGGAAAAGGTTTCAGATTTATAAGACACATGATACTTATTGTACCTTTCAGTGGTATGGAAATTATCTTAAACAATATTTGTACCATATAAAGCATGATACATCTTGCATTTAATCTGTTGAGGAATTTCCTACTGATGTGGAGCATTTACATAGATTTCAATAACCACTACTATTCCAATACTTCCAGTGCAGCATTTAATCAGAGTATTGTAAATTCAAAGTGTTTTCACCCATCTTGAGCATCGTGTTTTCATATTTGGCTCAATGCTCACAGATTATTGGACCCTAACTGTTGCAGTCTAATAGTATTTACAGACATTTGGTTATCTTCCCCCCCCCAACTACTTAACAACTTGAGAGTCTTCTTAAACAACATTTTTTTTGTGGGGAAACTGAACATGTTAAGTTTGGCTTTCTGCTACCCTTATATTGCATTTTCTCCATTTCTATTCTCGGGTAACACAGCTGAGGATCCAGCATTGACTTTTGGTTTTGTTCCCAGCTGTGGGATTTCGAATCTGCACTCTTAATATTTTCTTATGTTTTCACCAAAGAAGTGATCTTTGGAAACTTTTGATTTCTAAAATGAAAAGTATGAAATGCAAGAAGTACAGTGTTCTTGTTGATGTTGTTGTTGTTACTGGCAAATCATAAAAGATTTTCCATACTCTGGGGCATAAATCTCAGGAGGTGTACTTCCATGGGATTTCTCTTCCACAGATCCCGTCTTCTTTTTTCTTCTCAGTGCTGCTGCATGGTTCCTTGGTCATTTAGGGGCCGGAGGAAGGTTGAGAGGATCTGAGCACCACCTGACTGCAGTCCTGCAGCCAGTGGAAAAACTATTCTGCGGCCAGTGGAAGAACAGCCACTGAACTTTCTACCTTCAGGAGGGAGGTAAACATTCATTTATTTCAAGCTTGTGAGGGAAAATGAATAACTTCCACACTTTTCTCCTCACTGCAGAGAGAATATTTCTACACAGTTCTTACCTGGTATTCAGACAGCTCAAAGTATTTCAAGAAATTATTCTGCACAGAAATACACTAGAGGATCATGGTTTTTGTTTCCACTTATTTTTTTGGTGCTAGATTGTTGTTTTCTGAGCAGACATTGGACTGCAGCTCCCAGCATTCTTCAACATACAATATTTCGGTTTGTTGGCATTTGAAGTTTAACAACTTCTGGAGGTCCGCACAGGTCTCTATCCTGGTAAAAATAACAAAATGTGAATGGCTGATATTTTCAGCCGATGGTAATGGAAGAAAAAGATTTGTGTGTGTTCTGCTGAATAATTTTTGCTGTCTTCCAATTAGTTACCACTGAAGTGCCTATACTTGCCCACTGTAACTTCTGCTTGTGGTGTTTTTAGCAATCTCTGACAGATGCAATTAAAAATAATGAACTTTCCAGAAAAAAAGAAATAAAAGAACTGAAACAAAAGCTGTGCTGAAGAATCTTTTGTTTCCCCCTTTGAGCAAATCTCACTCCAGTACACAGTACACTCCAGTGAGGCTATGATGGGAAGTATAAATCACAGCTCACTAGCTGAGCCTTGCCCTTGCTGCAGAGATGTGTCAGAAAAGTTCAGACCTGAAATAAGGCAACTGGCTCAAGACCAAATTCTCTAGATCTGTCAATTAAGACACTTGTGAAAGATCAGGGTGCAATGAAAAGTGCACGAGGAAGGATAAATAGCAGAAAGATTGAAAATATCCTGAATAATTTGCAACAGCAACAGAAATCAATAGAAGCCGAAAGGCAGAGACCTTAAAGGAGGCAATTAGAGCACATACTATAAAATCAGCTGCCATCCGCCTCTCTCAGCAATCGCAGGCTTGGGGGAAAAAAAAAACCAGAAATAAAAATCCATTCTGTAATGCTGGATGCTTTTTTAGATGGCTCAGAGATATAACAACTATGAATATTAGGCTTTAATGGAATGTGCCAATTCTAAGAAGTTGTAAAAGGTTTATTGTCAAATTATCCAGTCAAGCAATAGAATGAAACCTTTATATGTGCTTTGAGTTGGATTATGAACAACTCTAATTAAGTCAGTTTGGTAGAAGGACATTGGAGCTTGGAAATAACATGTTAACAGTAATGATGTTGCCTGTAATGCATGACTTTCTGGGTAACAAGGGCAAAATGATGCTATTTTTATGAAATGATGTAGCAACCTTATATGGTGCCACTGTTATATCAGATCACAAACATTGGTATTTCACTGAGGTTACCAGCCAACAAAATAGACAAATGGGGCCTAGCTGGTCTTGAACTTTGTTTTGTTTTTCAAAAAGCAACCACCTCTTGGTCAATTTCTGTAAATGTATATATATGGGAAACAAAGCTGCATTTTGGAGATGGTTGTAAGATGTTCCTAAGTAAAACTCTTGCCCCCAAGCAAAATCAGCAAGATTTAGTGTTTGCGGTTGAATGGTAGACTTATTGTACTATTTTATTCTTTCCCATATGTCACCTACAGAAACATGAATAGAAAGTCTTCCTTTCTAGAGGTCCATTCACACTACATAGTTATAGTGATATGATTCCACTTTAACTTCCATAGTTCTGTCCTATTGAACCTTGGGATCTACATTTAGAAAGGGGTATTTAGAATTTTCAGCCAGAGAACTCTAGTGCCCCACCAAACCACAAAACACAGGATTCTATAGGATGTGGAAGTGGGAATTAAAGTGGAATCATAGCACTATAATTATATAGTATGAAAAGGTCCTCAATACCCTGCTGTGGGTTAATATGAGACAATGGCTGACATCACTTTAGTGATAAGTCTAACTTCCACCATTCTAACACATTTTTAAGGCATTGCAGAGGCGGGAATTCTGTTCTAACCATGCAATGGCCAAAATCTCCCTAAACCCACCTTTTCTCTGCTGCAGTCCTTCCTCCAAGAAGCTATTTCCATGTTGGCAGAGACTGGGGGAGCAGCAAAGACATGTCCAGCTATTTTTCCTCTAGCTGGAAATACAACCATAATGGCATCATCCAGGACCTTCCAAAAACACTGGCAGTCCCTGAGGATACCTCTTGCAGTGTGTCCAGTTAAAAGAAAATAGCTTGATGTGTCTCTACTTTCCACCAACACAGAAGTGGCTGTTTGATGGTAAGGGTGCTACAACAGAGAATGCAAGGTTGCATTGGGAGACATGTTGCAATTACAGGACAGAGATGCATCTCCTGATACAGGATCCCAGCTAATGACTAAACAGACTCATTGGAAAATGCAGACGTCCCCTCCAACATGCATGTTAGACAGTTTACTGATCCACAGGCTTTAAGTGGAGAATGTACTTTCCAACATATTTCCCCTCTCCTCCACAAGTCACTTCAAGAATTTGTACTTATATTTTCTACCAGTGATCCAAGGTCCAGGTGGGGTGGGAGTGGGGAATCATTTCTGCTGAGGTTAGAGGTAGCCAGTGTCCTCTCTTTTCACACTTAACGTGTACTTTATTGTCCCCTATCATTGTGAAGTGAACCTTTTAAAAATTGATTCTCCCTGTCCGCTTCCTTTTCCATTCACTCCCCCCCTCCTTTAACAAGTAACATCTGTTATCCCTTTCCTCAGTATGCCAAATTGTTATTGTTGCTGTTATAAATCAGGATGGCCTCAGGGGACCTTGGGTCACATCATTTCTGTCCGTCCTTCCTTCCTCCTTCCTTCCTTCCTTCCTTCCTTCCTTCCTTCCTTCCTTCCTTCCTTCCTTCCTTCCTCCCTTCCTCCCTTCCTCCCTTCTTCCCTCCCTCCCTCCTTCCCTTCCTCCCTTTAAAACAAATGGGCCCCAAATACCACTCCAATGCCTCACATTTGTCATGTTTTAATCTCCCAGGCCATTTTAGGCCCAAGAGAGGCTTTTCAAAAAAGAGGAAATATTTCAAAAGTCGTAATATAAATAATTAACTTTTATCTGTGTTTCTGTCAACATACCCTGGCCCTTTCCCTCACAGAAGGGAGGCATTCCATTTCTTCTTGCTAGCTTTCAATTTTTCTCTTGACTACTTTTTTCTACCAAATCTTATTCATACTCAGGCATGTATGAATGTGTGCTTGCATGCACCCCCCCAAACACCGATGAGGGAAGGAGAGAGAGAGTCCAGCTCTCCAGTTCCTGGCTCTACTCCCCAATGCCACTTTGTTCTGCAGTGGACTAGGTGGTAATTGCCATGAATTCAGTCAAGACCAGAGACTAGAAATGCTACTTTTTTGGACTACAGTTCCCAGAATCCCCCAGCCATCATAGTCAGAGACATGCTGGTTGGGTAGTTCTTGGAGCTGAAGTCCAAAACAAACAACAAACAAACAAACACAAAGAAAACCTTTCTCTAAACTCTAGTCAGGATGGTTCTATTGACTCAGCACAAGATGATACCGAAGGATACAAATGGGCAATGGTGGCTAATGGCTTCTACGCCCTGGGTTTGTGAATTCTCCCTGGGTTTTAGTCTGAACTTAAGGAGCTGTCCAAGTGACTGAACCCTACCCCCAAATAGATTTAGCAATGGGCAGCTCCTTTAATTTTTGGCTTACAAAGTGGATTGGATCAGGGCTTATTTTTTTCTCCACTTACTTCTCAAGATGCCAGAGAGCTGCTGACAAAGAGATATTACTTCCTGATTCACCCAGCAGCACCACATGAAATTAAGTGGGGCCATGCACCATGTGAAGATGCTGTAGGCATCCTTTCAAAGCAGGAGATATTGAGGTAGCATGTGCAGGAGGTACATTAGACTCCCTTGTCTAAGTGGCACATTTAGAAGGGTGATTCTGAGGGCCACCCCTACATCTGATACAGCCAGAAAAGCTCTGGTTGACACTGCTTCCAGGATGCAAGCCTACAGCATGACTATATGGTGTGCAACTACAAAAAAATAATGTATGGAGATAGATGGGGGTATCTTCCATTTAGACCCCCAGTGATAGTACAAGACACCCCAATCCTGCAAGAAGTTCTTAATCTTTTTCTAATAGCAAAAATTGGGGAGGAGGGTACTGAGAGAGAGGGAAAATAAAATTAGAATGAATAAAAAAATAAGAACCTGTGAGGAAGGATAGGAAATTAGGAGGAGAAGAAAAGACAAAGAATATCTTCTATCAGTTGTAGGCAGAATCTTCACATATAACCAAGAAGTTGAGAAGCCACTCTGTGTATGCATGTGCCTTAAAGTCACCTGTTGATATAAGGTTACCCCATGAATTTCACAGGGTTTTCATAGACAAGGAATACTTGGGGGTGTTTTTGCCAGTTTCTTCCTCTGCTATTTGTTGGTGGTCTCCAGGGTTGACTATGTTTAACAGCTTGCAAAATCAGGTGGTATCTGGTGCCTTCAAGGTACTTAGACAGGAGAAACCATTACCCTTACCCTGACAGTGAGTTTTGTAAGATATCTTACGAATTAGAAGAGAGAGCCTCAGCAAGATAATGATTGAAAAAGTGATGGCAATGTGGACTGAACCAGAACTGACGTTTATGTAATGCAGAATGTTACTACAAAATTTGTTGATGAAAAGCGAGATGTTCTGGCTGGTGTCCTGTTAGTGATGTATGTAAGCATAGGTCTGCATATGTGTTTGTTTGGTTAGTTGGTTGTTTTGGAGGCTGGTATCCTGTTCTTTCCAGACTTGTAGGACTCATAGTATTGCTGTGATAGTCCCTCTCTCTATGGCTGATGGAAATGGTGAGAGATTGGAAAACATCTGGCTATGTCTCATAGCCAGACACAGCATAATGAGCTCAGCAGATCTCCACAGAAGATGTTATCAAATCTGTGTCTCCTCCAGTCCTCCTTCCTTCTCATCAGCCATGCAGTGGCCATTCAGGGAGGCGATTTCAGCAAAATCATGAGTCCTAGAGATGGTGAGGGAGGAGTCATAGCAGTTCTCTGCCTGCAGAACTCTTACACTGCACTGGGAAAAGTAGGATCTGCCAGTAGCCCTTGCAGCTGTGGTACGAAAGATCTACTGAATGCAGCTGGCAAAGCTTGAAGCAATCCAACTGTTACCCTGACTTCTGGAGGTCCCATGGAGTCACCCTGATTCACTCCAAGTTATAAAGGTTGGGGAAATTAGCAGAGCACTGGCAATAGCAAAACAAGGGGCAGGATAACCAGGCAGGATCTTTTACCCAACTTTATGGGGTCAAGCCAGGCAAAAAGCCAGACATATGTACCAATAAATGAATTTTATTAAATGAATATATTCTCACACACCAACGCACTCAATCACTCATGCACACAAAGCCTATTGAGAAGGAAAAGAGTTGAAAATTGATAGGGGATATAGCAAAGGGAGTGTAGAGGCGGTGATACTGCACCTATCCTGAAGTCTTCGGTCTGAGAAGCGGCAAGAAGAACGGAGGTCAGCAAAGAGATGGCTGAGGGGATCACTCAACTAACAGAGTGCCAGTCTGCTGGCGTGGCAGGGAGTTTTCCAAAGAGACCCTCAAAAACTAGGACTACTTATAGGGCAGAATGTACCTCGAGGGCAGGCCTCTCCTGGAAAGAACAATGGCCAAAACAAAGGAAGAAATGCCACACAATGGCTTTTGGTCGTTTCCAAGTGGGTTGTTTATAAACTTTTTTCCCCTTTTGCTTATATGACATAAGTGTCTCTGGCAATGAAACCGAAAGTAGCTTTATTCCCGCTCGATCACAACAGCTATTTCCAACTTAGAAAGAGTCTTTTATATTTCTCCAGTTGGAGAAGAATCAAAACAACTCCAGTATCTTATCTTACATTCCTTCCCACATTATTTTTTCTTAATTACTCACAGTCTTTTTCCATTTAGAAGGGATTCTTCGGGGTTTTTATTTTTCTCTGCTCCGGGAGAAGGAATATCAGCCTGCTTCTGCCATAGCAGTTGGCTCCTCCCCCCTACACAATGGCAAATTGGAAGTTTGCATGTTTGGTTTATGCTGAGTAGTTTGCATGATTTGTGTATGCAGATGGATCTTGCCATGTAGGATTTTTCTAAAGTTGGAGTTACTCAATCTGGGGAAAACCCAATAACCCACTCAGGTTGGCTGAAAACCTTTTGTCTGCATGGATGTGTTTAGCCTGAGGTCCCCTAGGGAAACATGACTGGGGTTTTTCCTGGCCTGACCTATTTTCGGTTGTTCAACCTTTTTGTCCACATACCCAGGCAACCTCTCTGGCATGGCGGGCATATTTGATATCGAATTTATAGTCCCCGAGATAGGGTGTGCCAGTGGGATAACACAACCATGGCCAAAGCCACTAGACATATGTTCATGTCTGTACACTCCTTGGTCACAGATACAGCAGTCAAGTATTCTATCTCAAAGCAGAAACGTAAGAGTTGTCATTTTCAATTGCTGTTTCTTTCTTTTTCACACTTCCATTCTTGCATGGACTGTGTATATGCAGTGCCCTAGTAATAGAGGAGTTGGGGCATTATCTGCTCTAGTCTATTTATATTCAAGCTGTAGGGAGCATTATCTGGCTTTCTGACTCACATGAGAAATTAGTCCATGACAAACAAACTCACATTTTTGTAATGGTTCTTACTATTGTGTGTCCCAGAGAGCCATCCTCATTGCATCCAAAACTGCCAGTTAAAGGGAAATGGAGATGTAGTTTACTGGATGGAATATTTCATCATCATTATTATTTTAGTTCAATGAAATCTTAACATAACATAACAAGGTAATAGTTTTATTGTAACTGCCTTGTAGAATTTATAATTGTATTGTTTTATTATTTCTAATTGTTTGACATGGTCAATAAATTAAATTGATCTGATCTGATCCTTTCCTTACCTTATTGTTTCTGAAAAATAATCTTGCTCTTTATTAAAGCCCATATTGTCAACTGCACAATAAATCCTATTTCCTACTGCACATTTTATTTTCCTGCTATGCCAAATGTGCTCAGCTGCATATTAGGTAATGCCTGGAGTAGATTTACCATGCTTTCAACTGTCAGCTGACATTGGGAGAGGAGTGTGCATATATGAAGTACTGCTGACCCACTCAGGAAATACAGAGACCAGACTTTTAGTTGAATAGAGCCACTTTTATTATCTATCTAATTTTGAACACTGAAATTTTAAACATGAACTGCAATGGGGAAGCTACCCAGTGTGCAGTGATGTAGACTTGAGTCGGACTTAAGTCGCTTCAGTGACTCGACTTGGACTCGACTTGGCCATAAATGATGCACTGACTCAACTTGACTTGTATATTTTTAATGGCTGACTTGATGCCCTTGGTTCAGCAACATAACGTGCTTATCCAGAAACTTTATGACTTTGAACAATGCCTCCATCTCTTTTCGTCTACTAGTCACATGACAATCTGTCCCAAGCCTAAAGTGTGGGTGCATTTCTCAGAGGGGAACAGCAAACAGGTTAGGCATATCAGAGGAGCCTTCTAAAACGTTTTCTAAGAGCAAAAGACAAGACTCACCCACAGTGTGAAGGGTGCGTATCTCAGAGGGGAACAGCAAATGTGTTAGGCAACGGGCTTCAGGAAGAAGGATCCTTCCTTTTAAAGCTTTTGAATCTTCAGTAATGGGAAGTAAGAAGGATCCTCTTTCCCGCTTCCGAGGCTGCAGATGGCAAAATTGCAAATGTGGAGAGCCGACTCTGCTTAAATCGTTAAAACTGAATTTTTTCAGTTTTAATAATTCTGGAATTTTGTTTGGAGTATAAAGTTGGTTTTCAGACTTGAGACTTGACTTGACAATTGACTTGAACATATCTTCAAGGACTTGAGACTTGACTTGAGACTTGAAGGTAGAGACCTGAGACTTGACTTGAGACTTGGAATAAAAGACTTAAATACATCACTGATTCTGCTGAGTCATGGGGTCCCTTTCTGACCTCCTCCACAACAACCTGCAGGCAGCCCTGGGGAACAATCTAAGGGGAGCTGGCAACACTGCAGCCAGTTTTCCTGGTGGAAGGCCCCACCTAAGGAACTCCCTCCCCCCACTCCCATGACTTCTAGAGAGGACATTCCCCAGGCAGACCTCAAGGGTGATCTCCTTCCCCAGCTCTTGGGTCCCATGACCAGAAGAGGTAAATCCAGAGACCTCTCCTTCACCAAAAGGGTGCCTACTGGTGCTGTCCATACTTTTAACTTTCTCTTCCCACTACTTAGCAAATAAGCACCTAGCTAAGGACCACAAATGCCACTATCTACCAAATAAGGACCACCCTGCATCAAGCTTCAGTGCAGGATAGGCCCAAAACCAAACCAAACCAAACCAAAAATAAAACCCAGCCATTTATGACTGGCTTCCTTTCCTTCTGCGACCAGCAAGGTCATCCCCTCCCCTGCACAACACACACTACTTGTACAGGAATGGAAAACAGCCTGGAAGTACAGCAGAAGCTCTAGATCCTACTTATCCTATGTGTCTTCTATCCTTTCTGCTTTCTTTTTTCTTCTATCACCATCAGCCATCTACTCTGATATCCATTGTCTGTTTCCTTTGTTTCCCTTTTCTTGCCCTCCTGCTTTGCATCCTCACTCTTTAACTAACTCCATTCCTACACATAGCTATATATAGTATATATAGGAGAGATATGAATCTGCAGCTATCTTATCTTCACATGCAAAATAATACAAATAGTTTTGATAGTTTTCTTCCTGTTGTAGGGAAAAATGAAGTTTTTTTTTTTTTTTTTTTGCACTGCTTTCTTCCAGGCTCCAGGCACTGAAAATTGTTTTGGGGAATTATTTCAAATATAGGAATACATACGGTTTTTCTACGTAAAGCCTGCTTTTTGTTTGTAGAAAATGTTTCCTACGTAGAAAAATCTGTTTTCTGCAAAGAATACAGAGTTTCCTGTACAAAAACCACAATTCATCTTTAAAAAAATTGGTTGATTAGTATTTCTGTGCAGAATAATTCTTCAGAACACCTTCCCAGATGTGAATATTGGCAGGCAATTGCACATAAATCTTCCCAGTGGACTTCCTTGAGTTTCAGGAGACATATTTCTTGGTCAGGAAACAAGTAAGAATGAATATCCTTTCCACAGCTTTTATTTGGGGAGGATTTGGCACTCCATTCTAATTAATAGGCTATGGGATAAGGGCAGGCCAGGCTGGTGAGGAGAATGTGGTCTCACTGTGGACCTGAGGCCCATCTGAAGGTGAAGTAATGCCCTCCAATGGTTTCAACTCACAGTCTGAGAAACACTGCTCTTGGTAAATGCAAACCTTTCTGCCTTTTCTTTCCAGGATAGTAAATGAATCAAGTAAAAGAGTTTCTTGTTTATTTTCAGACAAAAAGGGGTTCTTTTCCCCTCTCAATGCAGTTGTTCTGAATCAATATGCTTTCATGTTAATTGCAAAATTAATTCCTCTATACCTCATGCCATCAGGACTTCAATTCAACTTGAATCTCAAAGTGTTGGGAAAGATATACAAAAGAAACTGAAATAATGGCATTCAAATAAATAATTGCCGTTTATTTTAATAGTGTTACTTCTGTTGACTACAGTATGATAAAAACAGAAAAGTCACATGACAATAATCATCTCAGAACAAAATGCAGCAGGGTATTGACAAGTCAGATACAGACATTTCACTGTTTCAAAACTGGATTTTCTATTGAAAAGTGTAGCATTTCAGGTGTGGAACAAGATATTTCTCTAACATAGAGAATGAATGCTGGTGTTATTAGATAATATGTGTGTTTGTATAGCACTTGCAAAAAAGCTTCCACCCTCTCATATCACCAGCCAATGTGTGGATGATGGTGAAGCTGGTATAACCAACTGGACATCTTTGCTGAGGAGTAGGCAGGCCTAAGGTTGTACACTTCCTTTTACAGGACTCTGGCATCATAGCAGATGCTCTCCTGGCCTGATGATGTCAAGAAGTTTAGCCGCTGTTATTATTGAGTCCCTGACTGAAGAAAGGGTTGGAGATTGTTCTACCCATTGTCTGGACCAGAAATGTAACTTTCTCTTTTTCTTCCACAGGGGAGGATGGGGACAGGCCAAACCACTGTCTGTGGGGCTTGTGAATGTAGACAGAGAAAAGCTAGTTTTGCTCTCTTTACCTATTTAGAGAAGAGGGAGGAAGAGCAATCTACTCTCACTCAAGTGTTGACCATCCCACTGAGCCTGGCACTCAGGAGGTGTTACCTCAAAATGTAGATGACTCAGGGGGCCACCCATGATTCTACTACCTCTGTTCAAAGATGGGAATTATTAGCTCAAATTAGGAAGCCAGTGGGGGAAGGGGAAAGCTAACAAGATCTTTGACGCCAATGTTTATGGAGTCTTCTGCAGGGAAGTACCAACCAGAGATTCAAATGTAAGCTAAAATGTGTTTTATTGGAGGAATTAATCAAATGCACAAGATCTCAAACAGTCACACATTCACTCAAGGCTAACCAAAGGAAAAGGGGCAAAGATTTAAGATAGCAAGATTTCAGGGTAAAATGGGCAGTAGTTGCCAGTCCAGAAGAGCAGTGAAGAAGCAGCGTTGTGGCTTAAACTTGCAGAGTGATGTTCAGCAACTGATGAACTGCAAACTAACTGCCCAAAACTTGGTGTTTAAGTACTGTATTTCCCTCCCTGAAGGAGTGTGAGTTAATTGCTTTCTGGCAGAATAAACAATGGAGTTTGCAACCAATACAATGAGATCTGGAATGTGTTGATGGTCGTACTGTTAGGTGACAAAATATTGATGGAAGTCCTGACAGCCCTTCAATGTCTTGGTTGTGTAATGTGGCTGGGGAAGGTTTTGGTAGAAAATGTGCACAGCAGGGGTGCATGCCTGCAGCATGTGGGCATTTTCTTTTACTATTGTTTTTTTTTGAGGACAGGCAGTTGAGAGAATTAGTTAATCTATAGCAAATTTATGACTTGGCCATGCTGAGGTCAACTCTGACCTACTTTTGTTCATCTTCCCAGCCAGCATCCCTTCTCTACGTGGCCTTTCAGCCATAAGTGTATGGAAGTTGATTTCATGCCAATTCATATTTGCCACTTAGACCATATCGAAGCCTGGGGGTATACGGCTGCTAACAGCAGTGTATACAGATACTATCTGACTGCCAATGGCTTTGCAGACTGCTCCCACTCCCAAGAGAGAACAACCTACAGATGGAATTCCCATCTTCACTAATTGAAGATAATAGTAGGGATTTCTCCTCAACACTCTCCATAACCATAGGTGGAAGGGCTTCGGAAACAACTTGAGCAGACTAGATGCTGACCCTCAATGGAGCAAAGGATCCACCCCTCCATATCCTTGTTACATACCTATATAGAGAACTTCCATACATGATTCTTTAACCAGAATCCATGCTGGATTGACAGGTTGTACTTGTGGTTTAAGCATTTTCAGACTAGAACTGGAATTTGCATTTTTTTTAAAAAAATTGACAGATTCTAGGACAGTTCAGAGACATATGAAATGTGGCATGGGGCCCTCTCCGCACAAGGCTGATACATTGCAGTAGCTTTGTATTGTCGCTTTTACATCTGCACATTAAACCAGTTTGATGTCGTTCTGTCTTCTGTGGTTCCGCACAAGTTGAGGGCTTAGTGTGGTTAACATCAATGTTAAACTGATGTATTGTAAAAATGAAAAAACTCCAATGTAAACAACTCAAACCATTTCTGCTGTGTTTTTTCCTACATGAAGAAGTGTTACATCAATTCACACACTTCTGCCAAAACGTAGCAACAGTTTCTACAACTTTTTTTTTTTAATTGACCAATCAGCAGCAGTGGAGTGGAGTGAGTGAGGGGAATAGGAGTTCCAAGAGAACTGACAAAGCGGAAGCTACAAATGATTTTCTCTGCTTTACTTCAATAGAAACCGGAGGGCGTGTAGATAGGAATCAGGGTAAGTTAGAGTAAAAAAACACCGCTCATGACATGCAGTGAAACGCTCCTCCACTCTAGTGCAGAAATGGCCAGGAATGGCCAGAAGATCCCACCTCTCATGTCTGAAAGCTTCTGACATGCTGAGGTAGGGTGGGGAGCAGAACACTGCCATTCCCATGATGTTCTAGGACAGTAGTTCTCAAACTTTGGCCTCCCATATGTTTTGGATTTCAGCTCCTAGAGCAGTGAGTCTTGGCTAGAACTTCTGGGAGATGAAATCTAAACATCTTGAGAACCAAAGATTGAGGACCATTGCATTAGGAGCTGTGACAGGTCTGCTCTGAGAGTTTTGGCATGAGAAAGAGATGGTTCTATTAATGTGCTGGCATGCACAGAGAAAAATCTACACTGGAGCATGGGTTAATAGAGCATAATCTCTGGCTCTTCAGAATAGATCCTAGGAATCATAATCTCTCCAGCTTTCCAGATATGGAGAATACAGCCCCCAGTAATGCATAAATTAAACTCTCAGTTTTCACAAAAATCTCTAATGCTAGGAAATTTTCATAGTAATTATCTGACTGAAATCCATTTAAAACCTGTAATTGAGCTATTATTTCCAGCATAAAGGACCTAGTTCTTTGTTAACAGGGATTTTTTGTAGCTGTATTTGAAGTACTTTTTTGTTTTGTTTTAGTACAACAATTTGGGTAGATGCCAACCTCCCTCCCTATATTGCCGTTAAATGAAGCAGACTGAAAGACAAAATTACTTGATCCTCTAATGGCTAGGGTTGTTTATCCCTTTTAACAGTATTCAGCATTTCTTTCTTTCTTTACATACTATCCATTTGACTCCAATTTTCACAGACAGAGAGAGATTTTTAAAAAAAGGCTTCTAAACATACTGATACCAACTATAAAAAAGAGTGTCATCATGATTGATAGCAATGCTTTGGAAACTGTTTTATTCTGAGACTCATTGGACATTCTCAAGCAAGAAAGAGATCTTAAAGCAGGCAAAATATTTTCCATTACCCAAACTTGGAAGTGTATTTATGCATTTCCAAAGAACATGTCATTGAAAATAAAACTTCAAGACATTTTTTTTCTCTTTAGAAAAAAGAGGAATAAATAGTTAGCTTTTGGGGATAATCACACTTGGTCTAAGCTGCAAACATGGCTTTGGGACAATCTGCCAACTGAGTGGCCACAGGGGAAAGGATGCTTTATAGCTGAAGATAGTGGTAGTCTCTTGATGTCAGGTGTGATAAGATTCTGGCAATTTGTCATGCAGAGATGCTGCTAAAAGACTGTAATCTCCTGATGAAGAATACTGTTCTTTGAGATGGAAGGAGAAAATAGAGGCTTCCATGGATCTATCAAGGGAGATATTAGAGACTGTTGATGCTACAGCTAACTGATCTTGAAGCTCAGCATGCAGTGCTGAACTCTCCTGTCCTCCTGTCACATCCTTTCTGAGGGAGTCATGGCTGAAGAAAAGGAAAAGATACAACACAGTGCTAAATTAGTTCTCTAGTAGGAATGTAACTGTCATTCCAGTAGATTTTAAGCATTATAATTCATTGTACCCTTGCTTGGTAAACCCCCTAGTTCTATAACATAGACTGGACATGGTGTTGTTGTCGTTGTGTGCCTTCAAACCATTTCTGACTTATGATGATCCTAAGATGAACCTATCATGGGGTTTTCTGGGGCTGAAAGTATGTGACACACTCCAGGTCACCTGGTGGGTTTCCATGGCCAAGCGGGAAATCAAACCCTGCTCTCCAAGATCATAGTCCAGTGCTCAAATTACTATACCATACCAACTCACTGACTGGATATGGAACAGGATGCAATTTGTGTCTAGAAATATGGATATTTCTAGGCTTGCAATGCATCATGGGGAAGTGAATAAAGTTCTTTACAATATGTGTGCATGTTTGAAAAATGTGCAAACAGCAAACACATTTGAGCAAAAATATCCACATAAAATAGTTTTCTACTAAAAGGTGAAGGGACACAGGGGTGGCCAGAACAGACTTGAAAGGAGAAATGAGAATGAAATTAACAGATTTGCCCATACTCAGTGGCTGCTTATTTGTTTAACAGTAAAGTAAGTCTGGCTGGGGCACAATACTCCATTCAGTTTCCTGAAAATTTTCTCTTGAAGAAAAAAAAGTATATTTGTTTGTGTATTTTTGGTAGTTTCTTCAATAAAGGTAGGTGAGAGAAATTTTGCTGATTTTTTTCTTTTATGGTGTACATACTGCTTACTGTCATATGTTTTCTTCATGTTTTTACATTTTTAAAAAATCATATGACACTAGAAATGGATTAGACGATAATTCATCCATTAAAAAAATGATTTTTCCCAGTTCAGCTTCTGGAACTGAAAGTGAAATGAAACACAGTTCACACATGGAAACCTGTACATATCCAAACTTGCAATGCATTTGGCAATAAGAGGAAAAAATGTATTTGACAACAGGTACACTCTTTAAAGCTGTGCAAAACAAATTGTCTACACTTCTAAAATGTGCATAGATAAAATTTAATCAATGTATGCAAACATCCAAGAAGAGGTACATTCAAAAAGGCACACAAAAATACTTGCGGATTTCATATCAGAGGGCAGGAGTTATATAGCACCTGGACAGGATGAACTTTGTGGTGGAAAAAATTAGAACCTGGATGAGAGTGAACTTAATGGATGTGTCCATTATGGAAACTGCTAATCTGAAGTCAGTGCACCTGCAACACACAACAGCCCATCAAGGATTCAATATATTCCCTCCACCCCCCTTCTGCTTGTCTATAATGTAAAAATGACAGGCTACATTACATGATTGGAAGACTGCTCCATTTAACTTTGTAGCTGACTGGTCCTCTAGCTTGTTTTATCAAGCTCACTTTATTATGTAGCTCATGAGCTGGCTAGATCCTTTTTGTCTATGCTCTTACTCAAACCAGTAAGATTATTCACCCAAAGAAGACACAGGATTCAGCACTGTAATATTATGAGTCAGTATTTCTGCATATAAGCACTTCTATGCTTCTATTCAGGGCCAGTTAGGTCTTGATATATCAGGATCTAACAGGGCTTGAATGGGTTCACCCTACCATACACTACAAACTCTTTCCAGTACTGTTGTGTATTGCCAGCTTACCCCTCCATCCCCATATCAAACTCTGTCTTCTTACTTAAGAAATGTGGGACATGACATCCATACTGCAGCCTGTTGACAATTGTTCTGGCAAATCTGCAAGCAATGGTAGGAACATAATCACTGTAATCATGGGGCTTCAAAAATGGAGAATAAATAAGAATGAAGGTAATAAATGAATCTGATGATTGACTATGTTGCACTCTTTAATTCATGCTGGCATCCAGGTCAGGTGCCTCACCTACATTTTGGATCATCTGACCCTGTACCATGAACAGATAGCGATTGGGCATAACTGCTCATGCATGATTAGGACATGAATGGTAAGTGACAGAGGAAGAAAATGAAATTGAGTTTTCTATTGATCAACTGATGAGATGCAAATTAGTGCAATCTGGTTTTTCTGCATGACTTGTGGGATAAATCAGAATTTTAGATGAGCCAGAATTCTGTTTCCATCAGATTACACATACATCAGTCTTCTTGGAAAAAGACATAACGAATTTTGACTGCAAGGAGCTTAAGCTTGGCTAATGAAGGAGATTTGTGTGCTGGCCATAACATACAGAGTTTCATCTGTTCTGTTCGGCTTAAAATGTATATAATTTTCTCTTATATCTATTTTAGAGCTACAGTCCAATCTTGTTCACTTTAATACCTAAACTCATTATAAGAAAGTTGATGAGAGACACTACTGTAGGATAAAGCCAGCATGGTATAGTGGTTTGAACATTGGACCACAACCCTGGAGTTTGATTGCCTGCTCACTCATGGAAATCCATTGGACGACCTTGGCCACATCACATACTCTTAGCCCCCAGAAAACCCCATGATAGGTTCACTTTAGAGCAGTGGTTCTCAACCTGTGGGTCCCCAGATGTTTTTGGACTTCAGCTCCCAGAAGCCCCAGCCACTATGGTCAATGCTCAGGGCTTCTGGGAGCCGAAGTCCAAAAACATCTGGGGACCCACAGGTTAAGAACCACTGCTTTAGAGTCATCATAGGTCAGAAATGACTTGAAGGCACATAACTACAACAATATCAACAGCTATTGTAAGATGTCTTAAATGGAATTACATTTTTGAGGAAGTGAAGAAACTATAATTTTAGTGATCTGGGTGTACAAATAATGAGAACATCCTCTCCTTTTATCTTTTCCTGCAGGCATCTTTATGAAGGTGTCTTTCACACTACACTAGCTCTTGGATCCCATTTTAACTGTCATGGCTGCATCACATGGAATCCTGGGGTATGTAGTTTAGGGAAGTACTATAGCTGTCTGGTTCAGAATTCTAAATATCTCATAAAACTACAAATCCCAGGATTCCATGGGATGTTACCGTGGGAGTTTAAATGGGAGAGAGAGATTATGGACATATTCACTTAATATCAGCACTGCAATTGCAGCACAATATTGTTAAGTGTATTTAAAAATTGTAAAAGACATTCCCCATCTAAACAGGAACACACATCATTCAGTATTTATGAAAATGCATCTCCTCCTAACCATATTAATCTGCAGAGGGACTATTAATCTGAAAATATTAATGCCTTTGATTTTTGAGAAATTAGAGCAAAGAATACAAATCCTTGACTATGTTCAGTCTTAACTACTGCTGTGCCGTTTTTATTATTTATCAGCAGTCATAGCATACTAGAATAATAATGTTAATTGTGAAGTCCAGAAAAAAACCTCAAGGGAACCAGTGGGTAAAATTAAAAGCTGGGTAGAAAATGGCTAAAGGAGAATCACGTAACAAAAACAGCAAGGCCAAGTGAAGAGGAGGCCAAGTTTCGTGGTATACCAGGGTAATTACATGCATAAAATTGTACTATGCATAATGAGAAGAACATCATCATGCATTCTGTGAATCTTGCAGACTGAAGCTGAAGAATGGAAAGGAATGCCGACTGGGACTACATATAGCTGTCTCTTTACAGAAGACAGTCCTTTATTCTAGAAGTTCTCAACCTTTTACATCTAATGTCCTACCAACCCACCTTATAAAAGAATCTAGGTCCCACAGAGATAGGAATGAAAGCCCCACTTTTCCTAACAGAGACATTTATATATATAAGACACTCTGTTATTATATCCATAATTTCCAGTAGTCCAAAGCAATTATAAAAACGTGGGAGAGGAACAGAAGTACAATGGATAATTCCTAGCAGAAGGTGGAACACCAATGATATTTGCAAGTTGGCATGGAATTTAGGGATTAGGATAAACACTGTGTCCAGATTTACTGCTAGCATACCAAAAGGTCACCTACGTAAATTTTAAAAGTTAATTACACAGTGTATAGAATTAACATCATTTAAAAATCTATTAAAAATAGAAGATAAAAATCTAGAAGACAGCATATAAGCCCATTGCAGTCAATTCCTAAAAGACAGATGGAATAGAAAAGTTTTTATGTGCTGGTAGAAGGCAAGCAAGGGTGTTACTCCAAAAGATGGGTGACTCAGGTGTCCTGCCTCAATGCCAATGCCTCTGTGGAAAAGTGGGGAATTACTGCTCAAAAGAGGCCTGTGAGAGAGGGGTAATCACAGGATCTTTTCACCTGTGTATACTGGTACTAATGCAAAGACACCAGTTGGAGGTTAAAAGAATGTTTTATTGGGGGGAAATCACAAACATATGCAATGTTCAAGCAGTCTCATAACCATACAAGGCTACAGAAAGAAAGGAGGGGAAAAATTGTACAGTGAGGAGTTGGGATGAAGTGGGTGACATTTATCAACCCTGAAGAGAATAAAGTTGCAGCAAGATGGCTCAAAGATAAGAGTCTGAGGCAGCATGGAGGAACAAGAGTCTTGAGTGCAAAGTGATGCAAACATGTTGCAAAAAATTACCTGTGCAGGAGTTAGGATTTTTATACCCTTTTTCTGCCTTGAAGGGGAAGGTATTAATGGCTCTCTGGAAGAGCAAAGAAAGGGGTCCAGAGGTGGCTAATTATCTTAGTATCAGGTGACAAATCATTGATTGGAGACATGATAGCTCCTTAATGTCTGGGAAGGTAAGGAAACAAAAAGGGAAGTTCAGCAGGAAGGAAGCAACAGGATGTTGGTGTGATAACTGAAGCTCCTGTCACAGGATGTTGGTCCCTGTTGCTCAGGGTGGAGATGACAAGCAGCAGCTGTTGGTCCCCGGCTCTGGCTGGAGATGAGTCCTACAGCTCAAAAGCTCCTCCTGCTGCCATGGGCCAAGCAGGCATGGATGTCCCTCTGCCTGCTCCTTTAGAGCAACAGGGATCCAATTCTGAAGATGGTTTGGAGCCTGTGCCAATCAACCCACAAACAAGGCGGAGACTCAAGAGAGCTGAGTAAAGGGAGGCTTTCTTGATCAAGTTCAAGAAGCAGTGACTAGCCACACCTATGTCTTGGGCTATATAACTGTCTGCCCGGAAGCTTTCCTTTGTTTGTGGCAAACTTCTTTCAAGCCCTCCTCTTACCTGGTCCTTGCTCCCAGCACCCGGTTCCTGCTACCTTGAATTGATCTCTTGACCCTTGGCTTTTGGAACTGTGACTATGGCTTGATGCTCTGGTAAATGAACTCCCTTGTGTAAAGTGCTTGTTTGTCTCCTCCCGACTGGACTTTGCTGGCTCTCACCCTCCCTTCTCTGGGCCGGCTTGCCACCCAGGTCTCTGACCTTGACAGTCGGTCATTATTGCTTTGTCTGGGAGTTTTGGTGGCTATTCTTTTCTCGGTTTGGGCTGTTGAGAGAATCGTCTTCTCCAACTAACCCTCAGTGAACTTATGACTTGGCCATGCCTTGAGGTCCCCTCTGACCTAATTCTGCATGTGTCCAGCTAGTCCTCTTTGCCAGCATAGCTTTTTAGCCATAAATGTAGGTTGATATATGTGCTAATTAAACAATATCATGGCATGGTAACAATTGGGGGAGCCCTCCTCTCTTCCTAGAGAGGGACATCCTACAGAGTTGTCCTAGAGTCAGGAGGAGCCACTGATAATGTATAAGATTCCAGAACTCTTCATTAGATTTGCTAGTTATAAAAGTATGCGGGGGAGGTAAGGATGTAAGGAGCTCTGGGGAAGCATGGGAGTCCAAAACTTTTATCAGAGCTTTTTACTGGGAGTTTAATTCAGCCCCCAGGTCTGCAGTTAGGTCCCAAGATGGAGAAGGCCTGCAAACCTCATGGTTAAAACAGCCTCAATGAAAACACAGATAAACAAATTATATTATTAAATCACAGTTGAGCTGAAAGTAATTTAAAAACTTAAATATTAAATGTTCAGTTTAAATATCTTAGAATACAACCCCAGATATAATTTCTGAAATTGTTAGCAAAGGCCATTATTACTCCATGGGAAAAACTCACCTACTTGCTATCTCCCCTTGTGCCTCCCAGCCTCCCAGGTTTTCAGGCGTCTCAGTCTCCAACAAACTATTTGGTTGGTGGATTCAAAAGATTCTGTTTGCTTATTTTAGCACTGGGATTTGGGTTCGCGAATCTTGAATCCTTGTCGAAGATTCGGTTAACCCATCCCTTTTTTTTTTTTTTACTGTCAGCTTTCCTCACTGTCCAGCTTTCACAACCACACATAGAAATCAGACCTCAGCCTTGTTCATCATGCATGTTTGAAACTGGTATTGGGGCAATTCCTCCACTAGTAGCCCTGATACAGAGTTCAACATATATACGTGTACTATGTATGTATGCTTTAGCAGTGATGGGAAATCTGTGAGTCTCCAGATGTTTTGGATGACAAGGCCCACAATCCTCCATCATTGGCCAGGATCTCTGAGGCTTCTGGGAGCTGAAGTCCAAAATATCTGAATCAAAGGCTCCCTAACCCTTCTGCAGTCAAAAAGGCTCCCAAAACTGTGTATCAAGATAAGTAGCAAGATACTTCTTATCCTCAAGCTTATAATCAAAATTTAAGACATGACACAGCAGGAATAAAGGATGGGGTAGCACAGAATAATTCAGGTTACAGTTCTTTTAATGACCAACCAGGTGGAAAATGGAAGTACAACCTTTGTAGCTGGGTGGCAAGGGAAAAGATCAGCCAGTGACACTGATGTCTGTTTGCTATGCTTCCCGCTAATATGCATTTCTGTCTGTAGTGAAATAAAGCAACTGTAATAAAAACAAAACTTCAAGGTCATCCAACTTATTCTATCCAAATATGCTTAAAATAACTCAAGTAAGAGACAATACCAGTTTGTGAAGCTTTGAATTTGCAGAGAAGAGGATTATTGTTCTTTCCTCCCTTTTGAGATAAGCTTTGAGTTCAGGTTCAGGAGACAAAGTTATCATTTGGCTTGTTGTGATGCGGAGGTGGGGAGTGGAGTTAGCTATTTGGTTTCAATTCAGAGAAAATGATAAAACAGAGTCAGATATGAAAGTGATCTCTTTTAAAAATAGGATGCCCTTCAAAGTGTGCACCAAAAATAATAAGCAATGTACTTGGGGAATGAAAAACAAAGCATGCCTAAATAATGGCAGTTATTAATCACATTTATCCCAGAAATACAAGTGGCAGGCTTAAGGACCCCATTGGAGAATGTAAGATTATTTGACAAATGTTGGTTGAAAAATAACAGCGTTTGTCTTCCTCTCAGAAGAATAAGGTTATCAAATACTGGAATACCTTGGATCCTGATGGTGCATAAAGCAGAATCTGTAGGTTTTAGATTGACATGTTTGTCAGGTTGTAGGAGTATAACTTTTGAGATTTACAGCAGGAAATGCAGAAAAGAAGAGGCTGTGAAATATATTGGCTGGAAACAAAGCAGACACTGGCATGTTTTCCTCATGTGGTCTTACTGCGTAAAGATGTAAAGACATCATAACTCTTGGCTTTCTTTGCACCTGCTAAATCTATCAGCTGCATGAATTTGGACTGTCAGTTTTGATGATGCCTCCAGTAATTCCACATCTGAGCAAGTGGTACTGTTCAACAGAGGTGTCTAAGTCTATAAGGAACCAGGTTAATATGCAATATTGAGTGGTGACAAATTTCTTGTAAGTAAATATTTGGTGGATCTCATAACATGAAACAATAATGATATTACTTTAGGAATAGCCCATGTTGATAATGCCACTTTGAAATGACATAGTATGTCTTGAAGCATTCCTCCATCAATAGCCCTGACATGTGTATTTCAGAGTATCTCTGTCCCATCCATTAGCTGAGGGACTCTTCTTTTCAGGGGTATATTTATTCTCTTGAACAACTCTGAATATTGAACTAGTTTTACAATCATAGCACTGTGGATGTAACCTAAAGGTCATCCAATTTAACTCTCTGCGAAAGCAGGAAATCCACAGCTAAATTAACCCAGAGGAAAATTAACCCAGCCTCTGTTTAAGACCTCTAGTGAATAAGAGTTGATCACATTCCAGGATAGTCTGTTCCACTGCTCAACAACTATGACTGTCAGTAAGGTCTTCCTAATGTGGTGTGCAAGGACATGGGAGAAGGCCTTCTTTGGTGTGATACCTCAGTTATAGAACATCCTCCCCTTGGAGGCCCAATTGGCACCAACGTTCTGCTGTTTAGGCACAAAGTTAAAAAACATGGTTGTTTATTGAAGGTTTTGGGGCCTGACTGATTTTACAAAAAAACAAAAACAAAACAAAACTTCCATAATTTCAATCTATTTTATTAAGATAAAAAAAACTTTACAATTTCATTATTCATATTCACTTACTATTCACTTTTAAACTACTTTAATCTTCTTAATCTCTCTTTTAATTTGTAAATTGTTCAATATGTTTTGGCCTTTAAAACTGTTTTAATTATTTATACTATTATAATTTTGTTAGATTAGCTTTATTGTACAGCACCCTGAGATCTTTGGATAAAGGGCAAGATATAAGTATTTAAACAAAGAAACAAAAATCAAAACCTTCTTTCTTTTCATATGAATCCACTGATTTGGGTTTTACTACCTGGAGAAGCAGAAAAAAGCTTTACCTACCACATGTCAGCCTTTCACATAGCTGAAGACAGCTACCATATCACCTTTTTATGTTGTATTCATCATAGTAAACATATGCAACTACTTCAGCCATTTCTCACAGGGCTTGGGTTTTCAGATCCTTTCATACCATCTTTGTTCCCCTTCTCCAGACACACACCAGATCACTCATATCTTTGTTAAACTGTAGTACTCAGAACTGGATACAGTACATTTATGTCACGTCAACTCCAGACTTTTATCTCCAATCTTCCTACTACAAAGATTTTGTTGACATTTATTTAGAACAAGAAGGAGAATCATGTGGCCTCCTCCCAACATCTCTCACCTTTGGCTAGGTTAGCTGCATAGGATCCTGGAAGGTACAGCCCTACAACTTGTGAAGATCACATGAATCCTACCCTTGATCTAGAAGATGATCATGTTCTCTGATAAGCCCACAGTGCTACAGAAGAATAAAACTGCTAGGAATCAATGTTTACATGTTTACATACTTTAATGACCAAACCTTACTCCCAGAACTCTACCTTTTCGACTAGTGTTCCAGCCAAAGGGTTTCTGAGATGCTGCAGATTTGGGCCCTGTTAAATGTCTTCTGCAGTTATCTCCTAGCTGCAGGGCACTTCAGACTAGCAGTTCCATCAGGATCCTGAATGATATCTCCATGTGCCTGTCCTTAAGATGCCTCATGACTGGGAGAGTGCTGAAGATGTCATTTCCAAGTACCCCAATCTTCAGTTTCTCAGTAAACCCTTCAGCTGAAGCACTGTCAGGATGGAAAGGTAGGCTTTAGGGGTGTGGAATTCTAAAACATAACTACTACTGAGGAGCTCAATTAATGAAGTTATGACTGAAGATGCTGAATGTTGGCCAATGATTTTATTAAGTCAACATCTTATGCCTCAGCAGCGTAATATATCTAGGGGTTCTAAACTGGAGACCATGAATTTCAATGGAAGACTTCTTTCAAATCAATGGGACTTTGAAATGCTTACTTTTGAGGGAGTTGCTTGCCACTTCAATGAATGCAATCAAAAGGTGGCCTCCTATCCTTTCTTTCCAAATCTTTTCAAAAGCATCCCACTTCATTCCATAAGAGCATTGAATTTGCTTCATACAAACTAGCAACATATTGAAGAATTTTAAATTTCCGATCTGATGCCAACCAGAACGTCTCCAATCGCCCTGCTGCAAAATTTAATTATCTGTAATTTAGTTTATACTTCCAGTAGCTGGAAATGCAGAATATCTGACATATTTAGAGATCATTCATTGCAATCCTGTCCTATCCATATCTAGATATCACTCACTACACAAGAGTAACTGGGATATTTTCACACATATATCCAACACACTGATTTTCAAAGGATACTTCTTCAGACTTGTAGCAATTGTAAAGGTTAGATGTTACTTTTAAGAAGAATGAATAATATTTCAAAAATAAATAAAAAGGCACCTCTAGATGGGAAAAAGGTCTCTGCAAGTCTAAAAAGTTTCTAGTTCTTTTTTATTTGTTTGTTTTGCTTGTACTTGCTTATTAGTGAGTTGTATCCAGCCACTTTCTTGAAATATATCTGGTTTTCTTCCCTCTCCTGCCTTGTGTCCTTCTCTTTCCCCCACTGCTGATCACATGTCACATTCAGGCCTTTTCCGCAGGAGCCTCCCATCCTGGCATGGGGATGGGATAGGAGTGGGACTGCAACGATACTTCTGCATGGTGTCATCATGATCTCATCCTTCTCCCATTGCCAGGTGACACGATTGCAAATTAAATCATTGACAGGTTTTCCTCATCAGTGACCCATGATTGCACCACCCTCCTGCACTTTCCCTGCTTGTGGAAGCCATGGAAGTGTGAAGGAGGTGCCCCAGCACAGCCTGGGAAAGTGCTGGGCTTGGCTGTGGAAGGAAGAGGTGTGTCTATCATGCTTCCTTCAGCAGAGAGTCAGCTGGTGCAGAGGGGAGTGCATCCGTCACACTCCTTTCCCAGCAGAGCCACTACTGGGACCACCACCAAAGCACAATGGGACAAAGTGGGGTGCAGAAAGGGCTTCAGACTCATGTCACATTTCAGAAATTAGTTTTCACTGATTTCCACTGAGTCTTTTTTTTTTTTAATATTTTTCAGGAGTTAGAGTCAAAGTGCTAAAATGCTTTACCAATATTACACAGGTTAAACATTAGTATTGTTTTGTTTTAGTAGTAACATTGTTCTTTCCCTTGCTTCATCTCTGTTGAACCTGTGTTGTGGAAACAATAGCTATGTTTAGTTTTCACTGTTTCTGAGATAAGTACAAACACATAGGCAAAAGTACTGACGCAGTACTGGGTTAACTTAAACTGAGAACTCATCCAGACTGGCCAATATATCAGCAGATTTAGCACCTGTAATTACAACTTTGATTTCTAAGATGCATACAATGTATTGGTAATTCCAGGATGTTTCAGACTTCCCCTTGCTTCCTGAGCCTTTTTGTTCCTACCATCAGGGTGAGATTGTTTTATAGACTGATACCATCCAATTTGCCAGTCTCCTTCTTTTTGTTTCGTTTACTCTCTTCCGCATGTTTTAAGTTGGATCTCTCCTATTTGTTTGACAAAACTTCTCTGTGTGGGGAGAAGAGGAAGAGAGAGGAAATTGAAAAAGGAAAAGGGGATGGAAGGGGGTGGGGAAAAGATATTATCAGGATTACCTGTTTACTTTCAGCTGCTGAAAGACTATTTTGTTGGGTATGGGGTGTAGGGATCTTGTTCAGTGCAATTAAGAGTAAGAAAGAGGAGACCATGCTTTTTTTTTTTTAAAAAAAAGTACATGGCTGTGGAACTGGGAAGAAGCAGCGCAAAATGAAAGTAAATGTAGCTGGTTGAATCAGTACTAGTTATCAGTCTGGATAAACCCTGGCCATAGGAATGAAAAGTCCTTGGCAATGCCTAGAAAATACTTCCAGATGAAGACAATATCATGTGGATCCCCAAAACAAATTTGTTTTGTACAGGAACAAAATCTGAGATTTTGGGGGATTTTTTTTTTTGGTCATCTCAAGGTGTTTATATATTGAGTTAGAAGCTATCAGTTGAAAATGGGCAATTTTTTAGGCATCAACCTACATTAGAATTTCAGCATTAACTTAATAACAGAATTAAGTTATTACTTAACTGAATGCTAAAGAACCAATACATTTTACATTTCCTATCTGGTTCTTTACCCAAAACATAATTATTCTGTTCCACCCACCACAAAAAAATTGCTTCTTGCTTTTGGTTAGTCTCTCAGGGTTCAGGATTATAATGTTTAGTTCACATGGTTCAAATCACTGTAAACATCAATTACTATAGGAATATTTGTTTATTTTCATTCATGATTTAAGTATGGCAGTTAATTCCAAGGTTGAAAGACTGTTAAAACTTACTGACCAGTAGTCAGGGCAGCTTGGAATGTAGGAAGGCATCCTGTATTCTATTCCAAACAGGCACAGAGGGGTCCTCATCTGTCCCAGGAAACATGAATTCTGAAGCACTTAACTATTGGACTTTTAATGGGAATCAGTAAGTTAGAGAAAGGGATGACAGCATAAGGGATGGAGACAGGGCAAGCAAAAGAAGTAGACTTGGTGGGATGGATGAAAAATGGGGATTTTTAATTCATTAACAATGAACAGAGGGTATTAACACTTTTCTACTAACTTTCCATTTCTGCCATAGGGTTATATATTCGCTTGTCTTAAAAGTAACTTTCCAAGCTCTGAAATGAAAAACAATGTTATCCTGCTTCATTTGCTGTCTTAATCACTGGGAGCAGTGAAATAAGTTCAGTAAGGATGGCATTTATCAAGCACCAGGCCACTGGCTTGCATATGTGTTCAAATAAAACTAAGTAAAGACTGACTGAACAAAGAGGAGTTGAATCGATTGGAACAGTAGCTTTTAATGAAAATGTACATTTAATTTCTAAAATGAGAAAGATGACCAAATTGTGCAGTATCATCCTGAAAACTGGTGTCACCCTTTTCAAAAGTAGCAAAATAGTAACATTTGCAGGTTCTTTAATTTTAGACAAAAACTTTAAGCCCAGGGGGAAAAAAGGAGTAT
This sequence comes from Iguana delicatissima, assembly GCA_948472985.1. Lineage (NCBI taxonomy): Eukaryota > Metazoa > Chordata > Lepidosauria > Squamata > Iguanidae > Iguana > Iguana delicatissima. The sequence continues at coordinate 490,887 of CAOKZL010000988.1, read as the reverse complement.
TGCTTAACTCTCTATTGCAATCTTTATGTATTGAGATAACATTTAAATAAGAAAGTATATGAAGTCTAGATTGCTTTAGCTTTATTAAATACAATGAAAACTATAGTCAAAAGGTTCAATGCTATCCAAATCAGAAATGATGACCGGGGACCCCAGAGCTGTTCTAATGTTGGGAGGGGCTCAATATTGGTAGGCAGAATGCTATTAATTTTGCCTGTTACAGATATGAGATTGTACAAGCTAATGAAAATAAAGAGTACATTGCATTAAAATAACAACCACCACCAACAACAACTAAAGTAGTAAACAATGTGATTACCATGAAACCAACAGATGAAATTAAACAATTTAGTAAATAAAAAAATTACAAATATTATGTGAAGCAAAGGGAAAAATATGTAAAACACTACTAAGTGAATGCAAAGGTGCCTCTCAAATCTCCTAGCACAGTGGTTCTCAACCTGTGGGTCCCCAGATGTTTTTGGACTTCAGCTCCCAGAAGCCCTGAGCATTGACCATAGTGGCTGGGGCTTCTGGGAGCTGAAGTCCACAAACATCTAGGGACCCACAAGTTGAGAACCACTGTCCTAGCGTATCTACTTCTCTACTACTCTACTCTAAATGCACACGCTATGACAATGTATCAGAAGATACAAGACTGTGCATGTAAAACAGAGAAAATGCAAAGCTTATGTATGGACCAAGGCTGAAACATAGAGTATCTCCTGATGCAAAAAACAGCGTTGGAAGGTATATTGTCACATTCGCAGATGACAACATATTAATTCAGGTAGTGAGAACATTAGAGACTTAAAGAATTCTGGAAGGATCTTTCAGAATTAGAAGAAAGGGCTTTAAAATGTTGAAAGAAAATTCAGTGAAAACAAGCATAAAGTGATGGATACTGGGACAACAAAAAGCATTACACATATATGTTAATGGGTAGCAACTGACTAAAAGCTGGTATCTCTGTGAAATTGTCAAAATGATGCGTGGCTGCTGTAAAAAATAAAAGTCAAGTTGGGCATAATCAGAAAAAGAGTGGGAAGTAACACTGTCAAAACATCATATTACCCTTATTCTAATCCATGATCTAAACTACATTTGGAATACTGTGTGATGTTGTGGAAATGGAAAAGGTACAGAAAAGGGCAATCCATCTATGAGGATAGATTCCAATGTTCGGCAATGTTTGACTTAGGGGGAAAAAGTCAAGAAAAGGTAGACATGATAAATATAAACTATGCATCTCTCATAATCTTAGAACCCAAGTTGGTCACTAAAACTGATTGTAAGAAGATTCAGGACAGATAAAAGTAAGTATGCAGAGCATTGTTGAAGTGCAGGACTCACTCCTATAGTACATAGTGATGGTTACCAACCTGCATTACTTTAAAAGGTTTGAATAAATTCACAGACCAGGGGCCTCCCAATGGCTGCTAATCAGGCTGGCTATATATCACCTCCAATCAAAACCAATAAACCTCTGTGTATCAGTTGTTGGAGTGTGCAAAATGGGGAATGAAGTTGCATGCATGTTCTGCTAATGGTCTTCCCACAGATGACTAGTTGCCCACTGTGTGAAGAGAATGTTCCTCATTCTTCTTTTTAATGTTCTTAAATTAGCCGCCAAACTGAAGGACAAAGAAAATTTCTGTGAGGTTTTCCAAGAACATTTAAATTGAATAAGAAAATCAAAAATAGAAAAAATATATATAGCTTATACAGAAACAAAGCTTTGGGAAAGTGGGTACCTCTCTCTCTTCTTTCAGGGAAAAGTTCCAGAAATGCATCCCATGTTAAAAAAAGAAAAAAAAAAGAAAATGTGTTACTGAGCCAGAAAAAACGCAAGGAAAAAGACATCCATACATTTTGTTGGCTTGTTAATATAAAGCCCTTCTCTTATTGGTGTTGGGAATTTGTCCAGTTACCAACTGTTTCTGTGTTGATTGATCAGGCTATCATTTTAACTACAGATCAAAAATGGATTTGAAGTTTTAGTGAGGTGAAGGGCTTATGCATAATATATTAAAATACACATATTATACAAATTACGGGCCACTGAAGGCAGGATCATGTACCTCCTGATGTGATTTGGAATCTCCCATCAGACCATCAGAACAGGTGGTATGGTGCCTGAGAGCACAGGCAGGACAAATTATTTCTTACACCCATATATCATATGATCAGCTTTAGTTATGGATGTTTGGGAATGGAAGAACTTCATGTGTGCACTGGAGCTGCTCCATGGGATTTCTACATTAGGGGTGAGAGGTTGCAATGGAATGGAAAGAAAGTAAAGCTTTGTAAGGGATGAAGGGATGGAGCTATTTAAAGGTGCTAATATTAATGCGCAAAATGTGTCTTATTGTCTGAGCTCTGTAGAGAACAGGAATGTAAAAATCTCTGCTTTCAACTTTTTTCCCTTTCTGCTTTACACCCCTTCTTATCCCATCTTTGATTAACATTGGGTGGTGATTTTTTTTTTTTACAATTTTAAATATTTTGCTATTCACATTTTATAAATGTGTGTATAGTTTTTTTCATGAAACACACTCATATATTCATGAGTCTCAAAAATAGAAGGGACTCAGAGTGACTCACAACAAATTAAAAACACATAGTTAAAAATTCATGAAATATAAAAGTTAGAAAGAGACTAAATGATTAAAAAAAACACCAAATTAACATGTATGCCATTGAACATACACCCACACACACACCAGCACAACAGTTAGAAAAATGTAACACTTTGGCCATTTCCACCCTACACTTTTATAGTGTTGCTATTCCACTTTCAACATCCTGTGGAATTCTGGGGTTTGTAGTTTACTGAGGCCAAAGAGCTCTCTGGCTGAGAATTCTAAACGCCCCTCCCTAAACTGGAGACTCTAGGATTCCATAGGAAGTTGAAAGTGGAATAATAGCACTGTGTAGTGTGGAAATGGCCATTGTTCAAGTGAGATGGGCCTTATGTAATCATCCAATATCTGTCAAAACAGAAAAGACTTGACTTGTCAATGAAAAGAAAGCAGGGAGGATGCTGGTCAAATTTTTCTTGGAAGAGGTGTTCAAGCCTGGGGTCAGGCACTGAGAAGGCCCTCTCCCATGTTCTGACCAGATGTAGCTGTGAAGGTGATGTGACAGAGAGAAGGTCTTCCCCAGCAGTTCTCAAAGCATGGGCAGGATTGTAATGAAGAATATAATCCTTCAAATAACCTTCACCCGAGCTATAATAGACTTTGTAGATCTAAACTGGCACCTTGAATTGTTTCCAGAAGCAAAACAGCAGCCAGTGCAGCTGTTGCAACAAGAGTTGTGCGTTCTCAATTAGAACCTGGCTGCAGCTCTTTGGACCACTTGAAGTTTCAGAACACTCTTCAAAGGCAGCCCCACACAGAGCACATTACAGTAATACAACCGGGATGTGACTAAGGCATGGGTCACCATGGCCAGATCTGATGTTTCAAGGAAAAGGCTGAGCTGGTGCACAAGCTTTAACTGTGCAAATGCAGTTCTAGCCACCATTGGAATCTGAGCTTCCAGGCTCAGGGCTGAATCCAGGAACACACCAGTGCTGTAGACCCATATCTTCAGGGGGAGCATCAGCAGGGATGTAATGCTTCACTAAGATTCTTCTTGAAGGTAGCAATGAGTCATTTCAACAATTTTCTTCCTGCTGTAAGTGTCTTTTGGGGGTTTTAAATCTTCACAGTTCAGGACTGACTCTGAGCAAAATTTGCATGTGGTTGTTTTGTGCAGAAAACATTTTCTGCACAGGAAATATCATTTTCTGCATGGAAAATTTTTCAGCATCAAAATCCTAATTCCTGCAGAGAAACTATTATTTTTTTGGTACAGAAAATGATGTTTTCTACAGAAATCAACCAGCTGTGAATTTTACACATAATGTATCTCCTATTACAACTTCTTCTGTGCAGAAAACAGAATTTTCTGTGCAGGAATTAATAGTTCTACAAATATTATTGAATTATTGAAATATTATTTTCCCTGAAGAAAATGCTTTTTTATGCTGCTTTCTGCACAAAACAACCACATGTGAATTTTGCACAGAATAAGTCTCATCAGTCCAGTGTTTTTTTCATCAGGGTTTCTCAACACCCAAAATACATGTTTTTAGCAGTTATTTTAAATATTTCCAAATATTTTTTCCATCCTCAAGCATAACCCCATGCAATGCAGGCTGAACCTCTATTCCCTAGCTGCTGTTCAGGTAATCAGAAGCACCTCCATCTTGTCTGAATTAAATTTCAATTTGTTCACCCTCATCCAATCTATTACTGATGACACACACCAGTTTAAGACTGAAACCACTTCCTTAGCTTGTAGTGGAAAGGATTAATAAAGTTGGGTATCATTCACATGCAGATCACACCAAACCCACAAACTTTGGGCAACTTCTCTCACCAGTTTTATTTATATGTTAAATATAATGGGAGACAGATCTGAGCCCTGAGGAAACCCACAGACCAACAGCCAAGGAATTGAGAAGGAGCCCCCCAACACCACCTTCTGGGTTTTCCCCTCCAGGAAGGAACAAAGTCAGTGTAAAGCCCTGGAGCTGGGTGGCCACCATATGCTGCAGAACTTTGACCAAGAATTGACTAACAGTTGACTAACAATGGAACATTAGAGGCTGGCTGATAATTATCCAGAATGTTAGGATCCAAGGAGGGGTTTTTATAACAGCCGCCTTCAGGCAAGCTGGAACTGTCCCTTGTTTTAGCAAGCCATTGATCACTCTCCCTACTCACTCAACTAGTCATTCTCTAGCTTTTTTAATAATCCAGAAAGGGCAAAGATCTAATGCATGTGGAGGCTCTCATCTCTCCAAATGGATACTTTTGCCAAAAATTTTGAACCCATCAAATTATTCTTCATCCCTAGGAAACTTATGGAAAACAGATATTGGGAGTAGATCATACTTGAGGTAAGCATAACGTCCTTAACATCATGGCACAGGGAAAGAGAATCTGTTGAGAGAATGATGGAACAGAAAGAATGCTTAAATCCTAGGAAACCCATACAACAGAGATTGTAAATGAGTTTGTGCTGAATTTGTCTTGTGTTTATTTGCTAATCAATGTTAATTTTTAAAGTTAGGAGTAACATAATGGCATTTCCAAGCAGCACAAAGCACAAGCAGTACTAACGTATAGCAATCAATGAGAGGGAAAAAAATCCAGACACTAAGCAAAACAAAGGCATTAATCACATCTGTTCTGGCATTCTGGTCCTAAGAGCCATAATGCTTAAAAAGAAGTATGATCAATGGGTTTTTATTTGTCAAAAAGGCATTCAGACTTAGGTTTGCAACAGACTCTGAACCTGGAATTTTTGCAGCGTCTACGAAGGCTGACACATTTGTGGCTTACAGGTCCACTTTGTGGATAGTGCCACGACTGGTCTTGGTAAATTAGATGGATGTCTCAGGTGTTGTTGTTGTTATTTGGTCATTTATATCCTACCTTCTCCCCAACAATGGAACTTAAGGTGGCTAACAACATACCTGAAATGATACAGATTGAAAACTATACAAAAATGTTGATAAAAATAAAATATAAATTTATCTAAAAACAATTAAATGATTTATCAAGTTAAAACATTAAAAACATTAAAGTTCATTGAAATATTATACAGACCATTAAACATAAAGGAGCACAGTATATTATTAAAATCCCACTCTATTCTATTTCCAAAAACCTGGTGGCATGAGAATGCTGTCAGTTGCCAACAGAAGGAGAGCAAGGAGGGAGCCCTCCTGGTCTCTTTGGGGAGGGAGTTCCAAAGACTGGGAGCAGCCACTAAAAAGATCCTCTCCTTTGTTCCCACCAAATGAACCTGAAAAGGTTGTGAGAAAGATACAAGGGCTTTTCCAGATGATCTTAAAGTTCTAATGGGCTCAAAAAGGGACATATGGTCCTTCAAATAGCCTGGACCCAAGCTGTATAGGGCTTGATAGGTTATCACCAGCACTTTGAATTGTGCCTGGAAATGGACCAGCAGCCAGTGAAGCTGTTGCAACAAGGGAGTTGTATGCTCACTGTAGCCAGCCCCAGTTAGCAACCTCTTTGGGCCAACTAAAGTTTCTGAGCACTTTTCAAAGGCAGCACAAGTTGGTACATGCTTTGCTGTGCACCTTTCCGCAAAACCTGAGCAAAGGTGTCATCCTCTCCCAAAAGCATCAGAAGAGGGCTAGAAGGGTAACAAATGGGGCTTTCTCCTGAGTAAACACCCACGGGACTGGGCCCTTGGATTCCAATCCCACCACATCTGTCACATGCAGCTATTATGGGTTTTCCGCTCCAAGGAAACCACCCCCTCAAAATAAATAAATAAATTAGATTGTTGAAGCACTTTCAGAATCTTATCCATTTGACCTGAAGGGAGACACAGGTTAATGTGGTGCATGTTTACTCAGAAGTAAATCTTCTATTCTGCCCAAAGTGATGATGGACTTGTTCCTCCTAAAGAAAAAATGTGTGTAAGAATCTGTATCATTCAAACATGTGCTCCCTTATGTTTGAGATTTTAAAAGTTTTTCATTTTGCCTGGATTATTTATGATAAGCATCTGGGTTTGCCTGAATCACAGTATTTTCACCTTCTCTCACCCACTACCTGTGGTCAACACATTTACTCAAAAGTAAGTCTCGCTGAAATCAAAGGACTTAATGCCCAAACCTCAAGCCAAAAAGCAAGTGGGGAATGGAACCTTATGCACATTTATTCAAAAGTAAGCATTGTTTTATTCAAAGGCACTGAGTCCCAGATTAAGTCAGAGGCTGGTATCCTGTATGTATTTATTTGGGAGCAAGCCCCCTGTGATCTCCATGGGGCTCACTTCTGAGTAGACAGATAAAACACTGTACTGCTGATTGACGTTATTTCTACAAAATTCAGAGCCTCAATTTAAAAAACAAAAACAAGCAGACATAATGGCACTGCAACCTTCCCTTTTTAAAAAGACTTTATCCTCCCTCCTGCTACTTTATATTTTTGCTACTATAATTTCCACACTGCAGTTTTAGAAAGAAATCTAAAACCTCCACTGCTTGGCCATACTAAGTGGATTCCACCGATCTTTCTGTTTTCCTGAAGCAAATTTGCATAAGAAAAGAGCCATCCTAGTGACATAAAATGTTCACTTAAAAAAAAAAAGGAAAGGAAAAAAAAGAATGAAAAGGGGAAAGAAAAAGAAAGGAGAGATGCCTGGAGGCCTAATCGCTGGGTGCCTGTCTTTCCAAGTCATTATGGTACTGCTGGTCTTCAATCAGTCCTAATGTGCTGGCAATTGGTGTCTCTGATGAAACCATCCCAGGTTTCCTGTAATGGCTCTACTACATTTTCCTGGACCTCCTTTTTTAACCTGAGATGCCAGGGGGATGAGTCTCTTCTCAGCTACTGATTACTGTACTTCAATCTGTGGGGACCTGGATTGGGGAAGGGAGAGAGGACCTGATAGAGCAAGCAAATTTAGATTAGCCAGAAACTGTTATTGTTCAAAGCCGTGTATTTAATCACAGAATGAAAGCTGCAGCTTGTATTTTCTGCTAATCCCTCTCTTTCCTTAATTTAAACTCCCTTCCTGCTTGCCCATTTTCCACTTAGTATTCTGAATTCTCATGATGGGGACTTCCTGGTGAAAGACACTCAGGCCCTTTCCACATGGCGTTTTCCATGCAAAACGGCACCTGGAGTGTAGCGCGATTGTGAGGAGCGATCTGCGCAACACACTCTCAATTGCGCGACACTCCAAGGGCCGGCAGGTGCAGATCATGCACCTTTTCATTTTCGGCTAGAAGCTGAAAATGGTGCACAATCACGCATTGCTCCCGGGCCCTGCACGCACTTACCTGGCGTGCAGAGTCTCCAGAGCTGCGCCAGTTGCGCTTCCTGCCCCAGCGCAGCCTGGGAAGGTCCCAGGCTGCACTGCAGAAGGAAGAGGTGGGGATCTCGCATGAACAGGCAGCTCATGCGGAGCCCAAGGACCCCAGACACGAGAGCCTCTCACCAGAGGCTGCTCGCGCGATCCCCACACCCCAGTGCTGGAAGCAGGTAAGGTGCGGAAAGGGCCTCAGTTTAACTTCTGGTCAGTATAACAAGAATTAGCTCAGGGAGCCAGAGCCCTGAGTTTGCAAGCCCTGAGCAGGCTGTTAACGACCTGGTGTCTTGGAGATCTCTTGTTCAAAGCTGACTTGACAGCAATTAAGAGCAACATATTCTGCATTCAGAATTCAGCTGTTCAGCATAGCTTAAGTCTGCAGATCTGCACAACTTCATCTTTTCAGTTCTATGGAATAATTCCAATCAAAGTATTATAACATTAGTGTATGAATTTACTTATTTCTCCCTTCCCTCTAAATTTGAAGACCCCTGATGAGCATTTTTAAATAAATATTTGAATATTTATATGTAAATTAAAGTATTTAGATCTTCAGTTAAGTCTTCAGAGTCCCAACAAATTATATTTATAGGGGGTCCCTGGTAAAGAAAAGGTTAAGAACCACAGATATAGTACACATATGGTAGTTTTCATCTCTCCAAAGATCCTGTTCACATCCTTGGGCTGTACAAACTGAAAACTATCCGTCACCGCTGAACATGCAAGGGGCCAAAGGTGCAGCTGGGCCTGTATCAACTCTGGTATTCTAGTCAGAGGGAATCTGAGTGAATTTATCTGTGAAGTGGTGAGCAAATTCTTCTCTGTGAGGTACTGAGAGGCTTAAATTCTCCTTTGACCAGATTTTAACAAATCCCTGATCACTCAGAACAACTTTGCTGAATGATTCTTTCAGGATGCAATGGTGTTAGACAAAAAGACTTTTTTTTTTGCTAACTTTATTGCTCCACCATATTCTTTTAAATAGATTTTAACCTGTTTTCAGTTGGACTCACTCTGAGTTTGCTGCCAGTATCACTCATTTCATGGCTGCCAGCTCCTTAGAAAACTAGGGAGCTGGTTAAGCTCTAGTCCATGAGAAGGGATGCTTAGAAGCAATCATGTCTACTGCCCTGGTCCCATGCCAGAGATGGAAACTCTCCAAGAGCCATCAGGAAATCATCTGGATCCATAAGCCTCCTGAAGCATACCATCTTAATGGGTGACCTGCCCTTACAGAGGCTCTGAGCCTAAGTAAGTCTAAACCTGACTAAGAAGTGATCTATCCATCAGAACAATAGAAAGTTCCTCCATTTCAAGATCACTATCATCCCATACTATACAGAAAACAGTCTGTTGTCTGTGGTCTCTGTCCTCAGTAATATCCATGGGCTTCTCTTCTTTCCAATATGGTTTTAAAGGCCAGAATCCATCATTAAGCATGTAAACTAAAATAACAAGCTTTTACCAGTGATGCCATATCTCTTTTTCCCCTGTCTCCCATTATTTCTCATTTCTCTCCCCAAACCCATTATTTTCCTATTGATTTATTTTTCGTTCAGGTGGCATCAAATAGACAGTGCTTTGTACAGTTAGAGGATCTGACAAGAACCAATAGCTTCACCAAGCAGGGGAGGGAGGGAATCAAATGAGCCCCCTATGTTTAAAAGATAAATTCTGCTGACTCAAATATTGTGAACAAATCAATGAAAAAAATTTCTATATTTCTTGCTGCAATAAAGATGCTCTTTCTTCCCATCCATACTGAATCATAAACAAATCAGTCAAGGGATAGCAGCACTGAGAGAAGAAGAGAGACTCCTGAGACATTAAAAGTGACAGAAAATACAGCTGAACCAGTCATTATTAAAACCTCGGTATATAGCATGTAAGCCAGAACGGGTAGACATTCTGCTTCAGTAGTTTCACCAAAATTGTGCACATTCTAAAGTCTCTCTCTCTCTCTCTCTCTCCTCCCTCTCTCTCTTACACACACTAGGGGAGATGTGCAGATATACACATGGCTCTGCACAGTGGCTGTTTCTTAACTGTTATTTTTTTTTAGAAATGAGATTCACCCAATGACTAATACAATGCACATAATGTCCACATTGATATTACAGTATTGAGATTCCCCCTGTGTTACAATAGCATTATAATTTTCCTTCTGTGAATGGGAAAAAGTTTAGGGCAGGATCACAGAGTGGATGAAATAGCAGGAGACATATGATGTCTTTGTATTATCTGTTTACTTACACTCCTGTCTCTCCCTGACAGGCTTTAAGATAGACAAGTGCTGTTGATTCTCAGCTTCTGATGGCAATTGTCCATAGCAGGGATGTATTTCTTCACTAATTCCATTTTCCAAAGAAGCAACAAATATTTTTAGCAATTTTCTTCCCACTGTGAGGAAGTTTTTGAAAACTGTGCAGTGTTTGAAGGCTATGTACAGTTTGGTACTTATTTAGCAAAATTCTACCCAAAATTTGCATGTGGTATTTTTGTCTAGAAAACAACAATTTCTGCATAGGAAACAGCATATTACCTTCGGGGCAGAAAATCCTGTGAGTTTTCTCCCCGTAAATCTTGAATTGTGCACATTGTCATTAGTCTAGGATTCTTCTTATCAGGGTATCTGCACACTTAGGAATGAGTCTTTTGACCATTTTTCAATTATTTTCAGATACACTTTCCATCCCTAGCAGTCAGTACATACTCCAGAGGTGGAAATCTGCCAGGGTTTTTCTTCTCATTGAATTTCTCAGTTTTTAAGCCACATTCTCATTTTGCCCTATTAATATATTGGCTAATGAGATTTCTTTCCAACTTTACCCCTTCCTACATTGAAATCTGTGAGTGTGTTTTGGGGCTCTTTTCTTGTATACATCTTTCTAATGTACACATTCTTGTATGCATTGCTTGCACATACTTGGGCCTGCCCAGGAGTGTTTTTCAAATGTATGCATTTCTAGTCCTGCATGCTTATATTTATGAAAACTGGTGAATAATTTTGAATGCATTTCCTGCTTCTCTCCTTTGTAAGGCCCTTTTCGCACCTTACCTTTTCCTGGTGCTGGAGTGCAAGGCTCGCGCAGGAAGACTTCGCAGGAACACTCTTGCATCCCTCCTGCTTGGGCTCCGCAGCTGCTTCCTGGTTGCGTGAGCGCCCCGCCTCTTCCATTTGCAGTGCAGCCTGGGACCTCCCAGGCTGCACTGAAGAGAGGATGCATGACCGGCCCAGCTCCCGAGGCTCCACACACAAGGTAAGTGCACGTGGCCCCGGAGTGATGCATGACTGTGCAGCATTTTCGGTTTTGAGCCGAAAATGAAAAAAATGCATCAGGCTCTTGAGCATCGCGCAAATATGAGTGCATCGTGTGGACCGCTCCTCACATTTACGAGATGCTCAAGGGGCCTTTTGCTTCAGAAATGCCGTGTTAAAAGGACCTAAGTCTCACAAATGTACAGATTTCTGAGGCAAGATGCATTCCAGTTCACTATCGTTTCAGGAGGTACAAAATATATATTTTCATTTGGAACTGTGAATCCAATGATTTTGTTCCACATTCCTACTACTCACCTCATGGTTTTTCTTTAGCTAGCCTCACTGAGCAAGTATATGCTATAGCTGGCTTGCAATTCTTCTAACTTCTGATCAGCTGGGATATTTCTTTAACACACAGTCTTAAAACTGTATTTTAGGATTGCTTTAAATGTATCTTGAAACCATACTAGAAGGTGAACTTTAGAATTGCTTTGGGCACACCTTAAAACCATGCTAAAATGCTTCCTTTTTTCTTATAGAATGATGTTTTTTCTTTTTTAATGTAAGAACTACTGTTATTTCTTCCGTTGTTTTCTTACTGGGTGAAAGTTTCAGTTTAAGAGAATATCTCATCTCTAACACCAGTATTATATGTTCAGCACTTTCTTAGGCACTAAAACTTCCAAGAGAAAGCACACTGGAAACATTACAGCATCTTTGTAGATCTATCTTTGTAATAAGTACAGCCTCGTTCTAATATCAGCATGCTTGTAATATTTCTATCTCATCTATCTCATCTATTTATCAATTCACCTATATAAATAAACAAACAGTTCATTAGTTTTTCAGGCCGTTAACACTGGCATCCCATCTACAACCTCCACTTTCTTCCTCTCTATAGTTTCCTCTTTGTCCAAATTTAAACTTTTAACTGCTGTCTTTTCTTATATGCAGAGCATCTGCACTCTATTTCAGGTTCTTATGTGTCAGAAACCTTTAATCCACCCCTCCTATTTCAAAGAAAAAGTGCTGAGTGGTCCTAAAGTTGCCTTGCAAAGTAAAAACACTGCCTACTTTATTATATTGAAGTTCTGGATATCAAGAAGGGAGAAAGAAATGGGAAGGAATACAAGATTAAATTAAATCCCTACGTGTATTCTTTCACAGACTTCAAGTGGAGTGAGAGGAATCCTGAGACAGCTACTGTTCTTTGTGGCTAAAAATATTGACCTGGCTGTTGCTGGGTTTACCTAATCTTAAGGGAGACAGGTTTAATGCCACGCAGTCTATGGCCCTTTCCGCACCTTACCTGTTTCCAGTGCTGGGGTGCGGGGATCGCATGAGCAGCCTCCGGCAAGAGGCTTTGGCGTCCCTGCTGCTTCAGCTGTTCATGAGCTTTCTGCTCATGCAAGAGCCCCGCCTCTTCCTTCCACAGTGCAGCCTGGGACTTTCCCAGGCTGTGCTGGGGCAGGAAGGGTGACTGGCACAGCTCCGGAGGCTCCGCACGCCAGGTAATTGCGCGTGGGGCCCGGGAGCAATGCACGATCACACACCATTTTCAGCTTCCAGCCAAAAATGAAAAGGTGCACGATCGGGTCCTGCCAGCCCCTGGAGCGTTGCACAATTGTGAATGCATTGTGCAGATCGCTCCTCACAATCGCACGATGCTCCAGGTGCCCTTTCGCATGGCAAATGCCGTGCGGAAAGGGCCTATAACTGCCATCCTCCACTTGCCTAATAGTATAGTATCTTTGTCAACCTCATGCAAAAGAGATCTGGCAGTAGATGTAGGCTGACTCACTCAAATCTATTCAAACTTTAATCTCAACATTCTTGATGATAGCTTCTATTTCCCATTTTCTGAGGCTCATTGTGAGTCTGGGCAACCATCATTTCAGAAATCAGCACATTTACAAGATTTGCTATATGTGTGAGAGAAACACATTACACACAAAATCATGCATATGTTTTTTAAAATGTGAACTTTAAAACTGAAATTGAAAAATAAACACAAATACTGCTAAGTCAATGGAAATAGATACATAGATTGGGGAAGATGTGTATGAAGAATGCACACAAATGTCCATGATGGAAGAGAAAACAAAGATTCATGACCTGACATCAACAAAAGATGGGACAAAAATATAGATAGGATTTGAGAAAATACAATGAAATAACAATGGAAAGATTTTATTGTAAGCTGTCCTGAGATCTTTGGATAAAGGGTGCGATATAAATATTTCAATCAATCAATCAATCAATCAATCAATCAATCAATCAATCAATGTGTTTCACATCCTGAAGTAAATGTAGATGCATTTCCTGAAGAAAGTAGATTCTCCCTCTCCACTTCTTGAGACTTGCTGTGAAAATGAACACAACTCAAGTCAACAATGTGCACATTTGCAAACACTCTTGACATCCCTAGGTGGTGGTAGCATGTCTTCTCAGAAACTTCAAACATCTGTCAGCTTCAGGCATTTTGCTGCCTGAAGAGGATCCCAAACGCTGCTTCACACACATTGCCGGCTGGGGCTAGCACTTTACAGACTCTTGCTGCATTGCATTTTCTTCAACACTTTACCGATGAAAACCAGGGCATGTGTGGTCAGCAATATCAGAGTGTGGCCAAGATGGCAAAAATTATTAATAAGGAAGAATCAACAAGACAAGAGGAGCTTCAGCAGTTTGGGAAGGACATGATTCCACCCATTCCACTCCTCTCTTCTATGCTGAATTAATGGAATGCAAACTACTTTTATGCTTTGAATTCAGTGTGCAGCAATTGACAAAGAGAGCAAATGGAAAGAGGAGAGAGAAAGTGGGACATTTTAAAAGCAGTGCAAAAAATGGGATAACAGGATTAGCTCAGATTGTTCCTGCCAAATCAGGACAGATGGAGAGTATCATTCACACTCTTGTCACTGTCATCATTTGTCCTCTTCTCTAACATTACCATCTGAAATGAAGCCAGTTCTTTCACTCTGCTGCTTGGCTCAGGGCCATCTCTGCCCTGGGGGCTGGACCAAGACTTGATGCCTGAGTAAAAAACAAAAATGTGTCCACATCCCCTATACTACATGCAGAATTTAAGTGGACTGCCAACTAAACATTGCTTCAGCCCTGATGATGAGATTGCTTAGTCACACTAACTGAAAGTTGTAGGCCAGCTTTGATGGGTCAAAGTATGCTGTGTAGGGCTATTCACATTAGGGCTGGCTTCATCTGCCCCCTTGAGAATGTAGAAGGATTGATGGCAACATGCTTGCCAGACTGGGAATCATGGAACATGTGTATTCTCCTATAAGGAATTTTGTATAGACTCTCTAGGTGCAGTAATTGTCAGTTGCAAAGTCACTTTCCTGATTTTGTACAACCATTGGCCTTTGTATATCTTAATGTCCTATTCCTTTTAAGTAATAACATTTTAGTCAATATTCTTTAATCCTTTAAGGACACTTAGTGGGGAAACTTTTCAGCATATTTATTCTAGAGTAATTTTCAAAGGAGAAATGGTTACTTGACTGTGGGATCTTGGGGCACATTTACTGAGGGACAGAAGAAACATTCCAAAATGGCCCAGCTTCATAAAGCTGATTGGGTAAACATCCCATGGGTTGTCCATTTGTCTTTCTAGATCTCTTTCTAGGGTAAAGGAAGCTGTTGACTTGCAGAAGCTATCAGAATTCAGATTTCAGTATCACATTGGGTTTCTATATAGGCCCAGAGGGAAACCCAGCTTATTTGTCCAGTTTAAAATATGTGTTCCTCTGCAGATAGCCTGTTACGTTTACTATGTAATGTCATCTGTATGAGATTTATAGATGTTAACTTTACCTTTTCTGTTTTTTTTTCTCTCATTGCCTCTTGCATAATTTTTGATAGCCTTCTCCAATGCCAGACTCTCTGTATGTAATCAATAAGAATGTGTTCCTGTATGCAGGCACAGGAAACCCCTGCTTTTCAATGCCCTGTTATCTGACAATTCACTCTTTTGATGCTTCCAAATAAAATAAGTTCCATTAATTTTCATGCGGGGGGGGGGGGAGTCCACTATTTCATCACTCCATTGAAGGACTTTACTATGTCTGTTTCTTTAGAGGCCTAAACTATATTTCTAAATTGTTGTTGTGTGCCTTCAAGTTGTTTCTGATTCAAGGTGATTATGAGGTGAACCTATCAGGGGATTTTCTTGGCAAAATTTCTTCAGAGAGGGTTTGCCATTGCTTTCCTATGAGGCTGAGAGAATGTGATTTCCCTAGGTAAACCAGTGGCTTTCCATGGCTGAGTTGGGATTTCAATCCTGATCTCCCAGGGTTCTAGTCGAACACTCAAACCACTAGACCACACTGTTACCACACCCAACACCCCTACTTTGAGGGGTGTGCTATTTTTCATAAATTAGATATATTTATGGCCAAAAGCATGTTTGTAGAAGCACTGACTGTAAGCACATAGCCAGGTCAGGATGACCTCAACATCTCCAGATTACAAGTTCAGAGAGGATTAGGTAGGAAAGCCCAGTTTTAATGGACTTGTGATAATCTTTTTGAAATCACAGGCAACAGAAACAATGGAAGACGAAACTGCCCAAGTAAAGCCATCAGAGATCTAGTGTGATCCTACGCTACAGGAAATATTTCCTGGACCCCGCCCATCCAGGCATTAAGAGATTGTGATGACTCTCTCCAATGTTTTGTCAACTAAAGTCAATCAGCCCATTCCAGACTGTAAGCTTTATGGGAAACCCATTATCACTTTGTTCATGAACACTCCTTCAGGGCAGGAAATAGGGTATAAAAAACCCATTTCCTAGCCCTACAATTTGTAGCACGTTGGGCATCACAATGCACGTGATCCCCCAGACTCCTCCTCCTCCAAACTACCCTCAGATTCTTGTTTGAGCCACTCCACTTTGATCTCCTATTTTCAGGACAGGTAAATATCACCTCTACCACCCAAAACCTCTCTCTATCTACCCTTTCTCACCTTTCCCTTCAATAATCTTGTATGGTTCATAAGATTGCTTGATTTCGTGTGAATGCCTATTCATTTCAAGTAAAATACTCTGTTTAACTTTGAACTTGAGTCCTCTCTATAGTTAGTACTGGTATACACAGTGAAAAGATCCTGCTGTTACCCTCTTCTCACAGGCCTCTTTTAAGCTAATAATTCCCAAAATCCTAAGGACATGCTGGCACTGCTGGTGAACCTCAAAGTCTCTCACTTCTTAGGGTAACAACACTGGCTTTCCTAAGGCCTTGGCACACATTTCTTTTGTCCAGTGGCAGCTGGTGAATTCAATATCACTTGTGCAGTGAATCTGCTCTGAGGTTTTAGTTACAACTTTAAAGGAACTACCAAACTGCTGAACACTGCCCCCCCATAGGTACAGCATCTTGGATAACTCCTTTGAAGGTAAGACTGATATTTGGAGCAGATTACCTGTCCCACTGATATGAGAACCATTAGCTTCCACTGATTTTATTTATATACTTCTTTTCTCCTCAAAATAGCATTCAAAACACCTTAAAATTTTTAGAACAATGACAATTAAAACATATAGTCAGTGGTATATTTAAGTCTTTAACTCCAAGGCCCTTTCTGCACCGGGCTATTAAAACAGTGCAGAGCGACCTCTGATGGAGGTCTTCTGCACTGTGTATTGGACTGAGGCGGACTACTTTTCGTAGTTCCGCACCTCAGTCCGGTTCGGAGTGACCGGAACTGATCACGCAGTGTGCTTTTTAAAAACCTCTTTTAAGAGGTTTTTAAAAAGCATGGAGCGTGCCACTCCGTGTCGCTCCATTGCCTTGCTCCGGTGTAGATTTGCAGGCACGCACTAGTGCATGCCTGCAGATCTGCCAAGGGTGGGCTTTAGGCTGGCGAGCTTCTCAGTTGGTGGAGAGCCTCCACCAACCGGAAGCCACCATTTTGGATGCCGGAGCAGTGCAGAGCAATGAGCTAGCACTGCTCCTCATCCTGACGGACTCAACCGGACGCCGAAGAAATCTGGTGAGTCCCGTTTTCACGCGGTTCCTTCCCCAAGTGCGGAAAGGGCCCAAGTCTCAAGTCAAGTCTCAAATCTGGGAGCCCACCTTGTACTCCAAATTGTAGCCCATAATTTCTGGACAGAGTCAAATAAAGTCAATTTTAGCCATATAAGGAGAGTCAGCCCTCCACATTTGCAATTTTGCCATCTTCAGCCACAGAAAAGGATGCTTGTTACTCTCCCTTCCCAAAGCTGGAGTGTTTTGTGTCAATGGGCATACAAAGAGTCTTCAGCTTTGGAAATGGGGAGTAGGATCCTTCTTACTCCTCATTCCCAAGCTGAAGGTTTTTGTGTCAATGGGCATAAAAGATTCTGCAGCTAATGAAATGGGGAATAGGATCCTTCTTACTCCCCATTACTGAAGTTTCAAAAGCTTTAGAAGGAAGGACACTTTCTAACACATTTTGTGTTCCCCTCTGAGAAATGTGCCCTATGATCTGAGAGTGAGTCGTACCTTCTGTTTGGGGAAAAATTTTAGGAGGCTTCTCCAATATGCAGTGGTGGCAGGCTGTTCAGCATACCTCAACCCTGCCTCAAGCTCATTGCCTAACCTGTTTGCTATTCCTCTCTGGGAAATACACCCACACTCTGGGCTTGAGACAGATTGTCATGTGACCAGTAAGCAAAAAGAGATGGAAGTGTTGTTCAAGGTTGTAAGGCTTCTGGATGAATGTGTTATGTTACTGTACCAAGGGCAGCAAGTCGGTTACTAAAAATATACAAGTCATGAGTTGACTCAAATCAGTGTGTCATTTGTTGTCAAGTCAAGTCCAAGTCAAGTCACTGAAGCAACTTAAGTCTGACTTGAGTCCAAGTTAATTGACTCAAGTCTACATTACTGCATATAGTAAATAGAAACATAAAAGCATAATTTAAATCTAAACTGGGATCCTGCACTGGGAGATAATCTGTTTTATACAGTTGTGTTTCTGTTATCTATGACTCCCAGTGCTACCCCATACAGCCCATCTTATATACCATGCAGCCCTCACCCAACATGCGTATTTCCAGGTTGTCTGAGAATGAATGGGTCAGCAGCAACATGTCTAACTATTTTTCTTTAGATGAATGTGTTGTGACAGGCATTTGCTGAGATCTTCTGGGGTCTTTGGGACATCCCTGAAGGTGTCATCTTTGCATTGAATCCAGCTAAAAAAAAATATAGCTGGATATATTCATCACCACTGATCCACTCACTCTTGAACAACTACAAAAAAGTCATGTTGGGAGGCTGTGTGGCTTACAAGGTGGGGTTTTCTAGGGGTTTTGCTTGTCCCATGTTTGTTTGTTCCAAAATAGAATTCCAACCCAGTGACTAAAAAAAAAGTGAGTTGTGATGGCCTATATTCAAATTAAGATGTTACAGCTTACTGCAAGGATGTCAGCTCCAGAGATGTGAAGAATATTTGCAGATTTTCTTGTCCTTGGCCAGAAAGTGTGTCTGAACATGTTGAGCCACTGTGATGAAAAAACATTGTCAATTACTGCAGTAAGAACAAAAAGAGAACCATTTTTTCTGTTTCTCTTTGTTTTTCATTTTTTAACAGAAAACATTGGTAGTTTTTTAAATATAAAATACAGTCTTTTCTGTGCAACTGCCTCAATGTTTTTGTGCAAATCACCTTTTTGCAAAAATCTGAGAAATATTTGAGGGCTGCAGGAAAAAAAAATCTCGTGTAACCTCACCCATCTGAAAGAAAACTTTGTTTTTCATTCTCACATGTGAGAACGAAATAAGCACAGATTAACAGGCCTTTGTAAAACACAATAATGGGGAAACAAAGAGGGTACCGACCCAATGAAAAGATCCTTCCACACCAAGTGAGGTGAGTTGCCAAAGGCCTGTCTGAAAAAAAATAAAATAATAACACACAGAGCAAAGGAGACCAGGGATATTCTGACACTGACAGAATCCTCTCTATAAAGGGAAAGCCAGCTCTCCTGCAATGGTTAAAATGTTTTATATTTGTTATCATTAGATTATTTTTCCCCACTATGCAAAAGCAAATGTTTCTTCTCTAGTGATGCAATTGCTTTTCATCTTTTGTTTATGTGGCAGATTATTTTCCATATCGCTTACCTCCTTTTGTCAGAGCTGTGAAATATATACTATATCTGTGTCTATGTACCCATGAAAGAAGTGATTCATAATCCCTTCAGATGCATTTTCAGGAACTGACAGAGGTACTTTAGAAAGAAGAAGAAAAGAAATTATTGCTGCTCTTCTCAGATGACATGGCTCATCTAATCAGTATTTGTATACCATATAGATGGATTTCCATTTATCCTTCTTCATCCAGGAAGGATGTTTCACAGTTAATGGATACCAGAACAAGTCACTCTGCCAGCTAATTAGCCAGATAATAATTACATTAATTTAAAGAAATCAGTAATAGCATAGTAGTCTCTGTTAAATTGCAATTCACTTGCATAAACCAATCTCCACACTCAGCCAAGAACCAATATTTGCATTTTGAACTTGCTGGATAAAAAATTGCTTTATAATTGCACCCTTTAATATATGTAAATGAGACCCAAAGTGCTTTTACATTGCAAGTCAATGAGAAGAAATGGGAATCTAAGAAGCCTGGATTTACAGTTTGACTCCTATTCCACCCATGATTGTGCATTTTGAATATGTGTGTGTGTTAAAATGCAGCATTTAACTAAGCCGTAGTATGACTGCACTGAAATGGCTAGCTAATTAATTCTGTACTAGTGTCTGTATGCTTTGGGGAAAAAATAATCAGGTAACAATGTTCTTCTCTGAAAGTCATAGGTTAATCCCTTATTGTTATACTCATATGATTTCTATCAGCATCTTTGACAAATGGCTACTGGAGGCATCCAAACAAATATCCAAAATAAATATATTATGATGATGATGATAAAGAAGGAGGAGGAGGAAATTTATTTTTATGTTGTCTTCAGCCCTTCATTCCTGAAGCATGTCAATCTTTCTGGATATGAATTTACATCTTCCTACACATATCTTCAATGATACTAACAGACTCACAAGAACATGTAGCATGTTCCTTATTTCCAATTTCAGACAAGAAATATGAGCAGAAAAATAATAAAGCAGTGAGTCAAAGCATGCCAGTCATTGTGCCAAAAATCAACACGTATGGGCCTTGTCAAGTGAAAAGCAAGATGTGAAGTAATGTCATTAAGTGAAAAGCAAGAGTTGGCATGATAGCCATCCCTAGCTATTGATGTCTTATAGAAGAAAGAGCAAAGTTGTTTCTTGTTCCTCCAGAGGATAAGATTTGAAGCAACAAGGACAGGGAGCTGACTAAACCTTAGAAGAACTTCTTCATGGCATGAGTTCTTTGACAGTAGAAAAGGACAGACTAAACAGTAATCTCTCAGGGATGTTGTAGCTGGAGATCTCTTATACTGGCAAAGGATTGGAATGTATGACTTTTGAGTGCCCTTCCAAATCATTATGTTGTTGTTTTTTTGGCATCGACTGTGCCAATCATGCAGATTCACTGGATTATACCGAATATGCTGGCACTGTAGTTCTACATTTTTGTCAAGAAAGAAAGTAAACTGAAAAGAAAATCAACAAGGCAGAAAACAGCTAAATGGATTTTTACTATTACCACCAGTTCTACTACCAAACAGAATGACAAACTCTGTTAAATTCCCATTCCTCTCAAACCCTGACTAGGAGGGAATACAGTATCTGTTTCTGAAATACATAGATACCTGCTTTACAGAAGATGCTGAAAACCTATTCCAACTAGTGTGCTATGATTTCTAGCTGAGGAAAAAGCAAGGGGGAATAAATGTAGGTTTTCATTCTTATTGTCAGCTACATTCCCACCTCCTTCTGAAGCAGATTTTCTTTTAGATGGAGCTCAAAGTGAAATCTAATCAGAACATGTAACGAGCCATTTACAAGAAAGCTTAACTGCAAAAGAATTGGTAGGAACATTCACAATATAGAAAGGTTTTTCTCTCAGAAATGGCTGCATATGTGACTTCCACATAAAAGCACAATTGTACATCAAATTGGTTCTCTGAAAGATCTAGTGGAACTTATGTCAAACACCAGAGTGCCCTTATCTCTTACCTGGAGGAGAAGTCATTAATATTGTATGTATTCAACCTAAAATGTGTGTGTGTTAGGGATGTAAATCCTCAATTATTTCATCCTTCCATGCAATTCTCCCCGCTACAGGAGAAAACAAATATTCCTTTGCAATATTTTCCCCATATTCATATGATCAGGAATTTTGTGGAGGAATTATTCTGTGGAGCTGAAAATGTGGTATTATTTTGTGCAAAACCCCCCATGAAAACAGTTTTCTGTGCAGGAAACCTATTTTCTGTATGAAAAAGTCCCACATATTTTTCTCTGCAGACTAATTGCTCCACAACACTCCAGGACATCAAATATAAGCAGAAAGTTGTGCTAAATTCTCATGGATCTATTATTCTTCCTGATGGGGTTTCTTGTCTGTCAGGAAACACATTTCTCAACCGGGGTATAGATCTTCCCAAATATTCTTTTCATCCCTACTGTGTGTAGACTGAAAATATCATTATGTCACAATACAAGGCAAGTTCTTCTAAATATTATTGAGTGTGAGTTAGAAATGAAGTGGCCACTTTTGGTGGTGGTGTGTAAGGCATCAGATCTACTTTGCCTTAAAGTTGTGGCCTTAACTACGCTGACTTTGAAGCATCTTCCACTGCAACCAACAGGACGTAACTTCAAGGGAAAATATTTAGGAAGGGAGCACCAATGTTAAGTGGAGCTGAATGATGAATCCAGTGGTCTTGGAATATTGCAGAATCCATTTTGTGAGAAGAGAGGGTAAATAAGCTTTTTTTTATGGGTGGCTTAAGCACTGTCACTTTAGGAGAAAGAGCTGGAGCAGAAGATGCTTTGAGGTCCTTTCCAGCTCTTTGATCCTGTGATTTACTGTCATTCCCTCAGGGCTCATAGTCTGGGTCAAATAATGCTACATCTGGGTCAAATCACTTGTGTTATCTCTCTTGTGCAGATCTATTGAAATCACAGAGTGCTGAGCCAGTTGGCTGACATCCTCTGTGTCAATATCTAATGTTTGGGAGGGGAAAAAAAAAGAAATTCAGTTAGCTGGTGAATGTGTTCTGTGTGGACAGCCAAGGTTCGGTTTTCTTTGTTTCCCCATGATTATAGGAACATAATAAAATGCCTAGCAGTAGATGATCTAATCTAAACTGTTTGGTAGCAGCTGTAGATGTATGGAAACGAGGAGAAACAAAATGTCACCATATCCTAAATTAAAGTACAGAAAGCAGTGGGTAAGATAGATGTAAATCTTCTTAGCTTGCATGATGAGCACCAACAGTTATTATGAAGGAGATCCTCCATTCCTGATAATTATGAATGTATACCAATGGAAAGTTTTGTGCACATAGTTGTTTTCATTTTAAGCTGTGAAACCATAAAATTCCCTTCTGAGTAATTTTGGGAATTGAAGCAATAAAGATCTATTCATGGAAGGAACAGTCACTTGGGCAAAGACAATTTAGCTCACTCATGAAAGGAATTTTAGTGAAGCCAAGAATTACTTGAGGCTCATAACTCTCACTTGAAAGTAAACCTTATAACAGAAGAAATGTGCATACTGTACTGTAAAAAGGTTGAAAATCTGTTTGGGAACACGTTCTGCAAGCAAAAATAGATTTTAAAAGAACTTTCTGTTTCTAATTACTGTGTACAACAGAAAAACCTCCATTTAATACTCAGAAGTAGGATTGAAAGATCAGAAATATTCTACTTCCTAAACTTTCAGGGTCAAAACTTGAGACAGTGGGTGGATTCTTTGATGTCACAGAGGTGGGTAAGTGTTGGACCTGCTTCTGGCTCAACTGGTATTTTAAAAAACAATAGGGACACATTCTGGGTAAAATTAAGCTAACCAAGCCCAGATCCAGGGAAACAAACAAAGCAAAATGCACCCACCAGCTGCAGGAACTGCAACCATTCCTGGTAGCCCTCATGCTCCATATGGCCTCATGTACAGTATGCATGGTTCAGGGAGACTTTTTCTTAGGCCCTATACTGCTTCTGGTCCATATAGAATTATCACTGTCATTGAATAATAGAATCATAGAATAATAATAGAATCATAGAGTTGGAAGAGAAAACGGGGGCCATCCAGTCCAACCCCTTGCTATGCAGGAACACAAATCAAAGCACTCCCAACAGAGGGCATCCAGCTCTGTTTAAAAACCTTCAAAGAAGGAGACTCCACCACACTCCGAGGCAGCATATTCCACTGTCAGGTAGCTCTGACTGTCAGGAAGTTCTTCCTGAGGTTCAGGTAGAATCTCCTTTCCTGCAGCTTGAATCCACTGCTCCTTGTCCTACTCTCTGGAGCAGCAGAAAACAAGCCTGCTCCCTCCTTGACATGACATCCCTTCAAATATTTAAATTTGGCCATCATGTCACCTCTTAACCTTCTCTTCTGCAGACTAAACATACCCAGCTCCCTAAGCCACTCCTCCTAGGGCATGGCTTCTAAATCCTTCACCATTTTGGTCACTTTCCTCTGGACACGCTCTAGCTTGTCAATATCCTTCTTGAATTGAGGTGCCCAGAACTAGACACAATATTCCAAATGAGGTCTAGCCAAAGCAGAATAGAGAGGTACCATTACTTCCCTTGATCTAGACACCATACTCCTATTGATGCAACCAAGAATCTGATTGGCTTTCTTGGCTACCGCATCACACTGCTGACTCATGTTCAGCTTGTGATCTACCAAGACTCCTAGATCCCTTTCACACGTACTGTTATCCAGTCACATGTCCCCCATCTTATATTTGTGCATTCCATTTTTTCTGTCTAACTAAGTGTAAGTGTAGGACCTTACATTTCTCTCTGTTGAAATTCATTTTGTTAGCTTTGGCCCAGCTCTCCAATCTATTAAGATTGTTTTGAATTTTGATCCTGTCCTCTGGCGTATTAGCAACCCCTTCCAATTTGGTGTCATCTGCAAATTTGATCAGCGTGCCCTCTATTCCATCATCCAAGTCATTGATGAAGATGTTGAATAGTACTGGGCCCAGGCCAGAACTCTGTGGCATCCCACTAGTCACTTCACTCCAGGATGAAAAGCAGCAATTGGTGAGCACCCTTTGGGTTCAATTGGTCAACCAATTAAAAATCTGCCTAACAGTAGCACTGTCTAGCCCACATTTTACTAGCTTTTTTGCAAGAATATCATGGGGAACTTTGTCAAAGGCCTTACTGAAATCAAGATATGCTATGTCCACAGCATTCCCTTCATCTATCAAGTTTGTAACTCTATCATCAAAAGAGATTGGAAGTCCCCTTGCCACTCCCAACATATACTGCCAGGATTTGTACAACAAGAAAGCTCCGTGGGTCACAGTGCTGATGTTCCACTCCCTGCTTAGCTGCAAATGGCATGATGGGATCATGATGGGAATACATGCTATCTCTTTCTTTTATTCCTGACTTTTTGTTTTTTGTAGTGCAGAGCTTGCAAATAATCTGAGACTGAACCAGTGCTGTGGTGCTAGCTTAAAATGGACGGAAATAAGTGATCAGGAGCCCTTTCACACTACATGATTATAGCACTATGATTATCCTTGAGCTGCCATGATTTATCCTATGGAATCCTGGGGTTTGCAGTTTAGAGAGGGGTATTTGGAATTCTCAGCCAGAGAGCTTTTGTGCCTCCCAAAACTACAAATCCCAGAATCCAATGTGACATAGCCATGGCAGTTAAAGTAGAATCATAGTGTTATAACTGCATAGTATGAAAGGACCCTAGGTTTTAAAGCCACTTCATGTATAAAATTCAAACTTCCTTTTCTCCCAGTGCTGCTCACCCTGCTCCCTCATAGACCAAGAGAGTCCCAGAAATTCTCTGAGAACTGGCAGTCCTAAAGTAGTTTAGTTGAACTGGAAATATTAAAAAGCAATATGAAGCTCAAGTCAGCAGTTATCATTCCACAGTACCTGATTAAGAAGCCTTGAATGGACATACCGATACAATGTGCATTTAAATGCAGTTGTCTCTTAGCCATTCCCTTATCTGACTCTGTGGGCTGCCTGTGGATAAAATTGTTTTTGAGGTAGTGATACAAAGGTAGGATATTGCAAACATGTACATGCACATCATGTCAACATCCAACAGCGGGTAGAACTTGATACATGTTTAAAGCTAATAATTAATAATTAATTGCATGTACATGGAAACACAACTTCTAATAAAATTCCTCTTTTTAAAATGTGTATATATTCATTTTTAACAAATTGCTCAGAGTGTGTATTATTTATTCTTGAATTTGATTGTCACAGTAAATAGTAAACATCCATGAAAAGCTGAAAAAACTTTACAAGCACAATGATGACTTTTAATTTGGACAGGAGTCTTTTGACTCTATGTTTGATGGGGCAAAGCTCACCATAAATATCCCATTTAGTTTGATTAAAACCCACACTAAGCTCCTGCTCCCTTAATATCTTCCTTCCACTCATTGTCATCCAGAGATGGATTGGTAAAGCTTGTTGTGCATTGTTGGCAACCCACAGGTCTCAATGTGTGTCTTATCATTAGAAAGCTTGTACTTGTAAAACTTTATTAAGAATGCTCTGCTACACAATAATGGACATGATTCCTGACCTGATTGGTGAGCCAAGAAATTGAATAGCTGCCTTTGAATGTCAGCACAGTAGTGGACAAGGTTTTCCAGGGCCAATACCAGAGAGTTAGTTAAAAACACTATTGAAAATGTCCCTGCAAATTGTAAAGCAGCAGGAAGGACTGTTAGAGGGAAATGGCACAACGGAAATGTAAAGGAGATAAAGCCAATCTGTTTATGAATGAACTGAGCAAACCAGATGCTACCAGATGCATCTTCTAGAGCCATTTTTTTTAAAATAAACTGCAAGGACCAACATGAAGGGGCAGGGAATAGGAATTGGATTGCAGTCATAGCAAACAGTTGTGTTGCCAGAGCTCATAGGGTCTTGGACAGAATTCCATCTTCTATGTCACCTCTTGGTGCTCCATTCCTGAAACCAGTTTCTCTCCCTACTCCAGTGCTTTTTCTTTCTTCCATACTTTCTTTTTCTGCTTCCCCAAATGTCATCTCTCTTTCAGTTTGCGTATGGGGACCTTCAAGGCTCTGGGGACACTAAGCTCCACAGGGAACCCTTGTGGTGGTTGTGTTAGTCAAACTCTCCTCTTCCATGTGCTTGTCAGCTACATGCCTAGATAGAATTCCAATTCCCCAGAGAGGTTTGGGGGGGGAAAGGGATCTCTAAGCTTAGGGATTGTTGTTTCCCCTGTGGCATCCTACTGTGCCATGAGACTGGGGATTTTTAATCCAGTAGGTGGTGGCAGCATTTTAATCAAGGGGACAAGGGGAGCTTCTATCTCCTATTCAAGGGAAGAAATCAGCACTGAGGGGGAGAAGGGAACACAGAGCATACTTTTGAAGAAGATCCCAGCTCAAAGCATGCATCTCAGGTAGCTGAGCTGCACAAGGGTATAAAACAGGAACACAAAGAACACATAGTGCAGATATTTCTTCTTATGCACCCTTATCTGAAAGAGGGAGGGAGGGAGAAAGGACATGCCCATTGGCACCATCCCATCCATTATAATCCCAGTCATCCTCCACATTTTGGAGCTGAATTTCCTAGTGTATCCATGTTGATACTCTATTAAGGATGGGAAGAATATTTTAAAATATTTTAAAAAGTAGCTTGAAAAATGGGCATGTTTTGGGAAATCTTGATGAGAAGAATGCTAGATAGGTGAGAAACCTTGTAGCTAAGGGCTTATTCTGTGTGAAAAATTAATGTGGCTTTTTTTTTTTTTGGCTGAAGAAAATGTGCAGAAAACATGTTTGCTGAGCCATTGTTTATGATGCAGAAAATAAATTTTCTGTGTAGTAAACATGTCTGCACAGAAAAGACTGGTGCATAGAAAAGAGCATTTTCAGCACATAAAATGCTGGTTTCTGCTCAGCAATCCTGTTTCCTATGTAGACAAAACTGTTTTCTGTACAGAGAACATTCTTTCTTGCACATAAGAAGTCTCAAACTGCAAATAATTTTCAAAAACTTGACAGTTTTCAATGCCTTTCTTGCACCAAAAAAGAAAGAAAGAAAAAGAAAGAAAGAAAAAAGAGAAAAGAGAAAATTATTAATTCTTGTCTATGAAAATGAAATATATGAAGATGTACATCCCTACTCCTCATACAGTTCAGAACTTTGCTACCGTAGTTTCTAGTCTGGGCTTGTGGTATATTAGATATCACTTGATATCAATAATTTGGCTTTCTTTACCCATTCCTCTCCACGTGCTTGCGAGGCCCCTGGACAAGCACGCACAGGCACGGCCGAAAATAGCTGAACCATTCAAAACCGATTCAGGCAGGCCAGTAATAGCCAGACTGCTGCTTTAGGAGGACCTCCAGGCAGATACTCTTTAAGATCATATTATGTATGCACACTGTTTACAAAAGACTCCCTGCCCTGAGCAGGCAGCTTGACGAGCCGAATACTTAACTGTCAAGCACTCCACATTTGCATACTGGCTACTCTCTTGACAACGCTGTCACAATTCAATCATGCAAAATACTGACCTTTCGGAGGCTTTGTCTGTCACATTATATAGAACGTATAGCGGACTCCTTCCTTCACCATTTCAAAGTGCCAGTGTGTGAGAAAGTAAACTGCTTGTAGAATTGTCTAGACTAGCAGGCAAAAGCCTGTTCTCATGGGAATGTTATTCTGTAATGCTGTGTACTGTCTTTGTGTTATCTGGACTTCTGGAACATGCAGCTGTGTTCGTGTGTATTTTGAGACACAGCGTTGTTATGACTCCGACTTGTTGTTCACTTGTTGTTCGTGTATTCATGTCTCTGTACATGCCTACTTAACAACAGTCACTGAAAAGTTTTTGTCTCACTTCTGTTTCTCTGTCCTGTTGAAGATGGCTAACTTTGCTGTGACCTAGTTCAGCTTGATTTATTATCCGCAATAAACGCAGTTAAATTGCTAGCTGGCTTCTGGGGTGTTTCCTTAACTCCTTTAGAGCAGGCAAGAATGTCTGAAGCGGGTTTTCTTTTTCACAAGTTTCTTTCCTATCTTGCAACATTGTCTCCAGCCCGAAACCTATTGTATTCACTGGGAATGGACTAGCCTATGGGCATATTTTCACCTATAAGACCCCCTGACTTTGAGCGATTCCTTGGATCGCTCAGATTGCTCTTGGCTTCCATCCCACCTTGCTGTTGCTTCGTTCGATGAGCCTTCCCCTCAGCTCCTTGTGCTGAGAATCTCCTCTTCTACAGACCTTTTCTTCGGACTACCCAGGCTTCAGGACAGGTGTAGTATTTCCCATACAAAACCTCCTCTTAAAAACCCTCTATCCCACTCCTACCTTTATTTCAATAGTTCTCCGTGTGAGTGTGTTTGCATACACATGTTTGACTGCATTGTACATCAATAAAGAAAACAATAATTATTTACTTCTGTTTGCTCCTTGACTTGGCCTGACCTCGTAGACATTGGGTTCAAGATCTCACTAGGTTACCCTGCCTCTCATATTGCTAGCTTGTACTCTGCTAATTCCCTTTCCCATCGTGAGCACATTTAGGTGTCCCTCCCAGGACCCCAAAAATCAGGGTAACAACTTGCACGGTCAAGGTTCTTCAGTTTGCCTACACATGTACAGTAGACGTCTCACTGAAAAAATTAATCCCAGTGCATGGAACATGCTGGTGCAATGTTGCTGAATATATAATGGGAGATATAGAGTGAATGAGTGTATCTTTGGTGTCATTTGTTGTATGATGGGGAACCCTGAAGAGAGCCGAAATGAGCTTAAGAATCATGATGACCATTTGGTACAGAAAAGGGATTAAAATAAAAAGAGAATTATGATCATTAAGTATGTACATGACAACTAACCTAGGAAAGCAGTCTTGTGCAGCAATACATGCAGCCCACTAGACCCCTCTGTTTTAGAAAGACAGCACATACTACTGAGATGGAATAGGTCACCAGTTACAGCACTTCTTTATTATTCATGCAGGCATTATTGGGCTCAAATGCATCTGCTTATGTTTCATTATCTTGCTACATTCTGGAGACTCAGAATGACTGTGATCTTTCTCTACTACTTTTGACTATTACCTCAGTTTCTGCTCCTCCTTTAAAAAAAAAAATCCCAGGAAGCTACAGGAGATGGCACTCATTTGCATTCAGAAAACATTGTCTCAAAAAGTTCTGCACTGCTGTTTAATTCAACCTAGTTCCTAGGTGGTTGGCCATGAAATTATAACTTCTTTATAACTGTTTAATTTTGGTCCATAAAAGAAAGCCATTACAGACTAGCCAAAGGCTGAAACTGGTAAGTGGCTTTTAGTGTCTCTCATTTTATAGGTTTTCCTCTTAAATGAGTTAACAAATGCATAGGGGGAAAAATACCGAGAGTTTCACTGCCTGTGTCTATCTGTTTGTATATATTTGGGTGGATGACGAGTGGTGGTGGTGCTCCATCAATGAGCTCTTGTTTTCACTTAGCACATTAAGAGCATAATCTATGGTCCACATGTCCTTGCTTTAATCCCAAGAGTTTCCCATCACAGAATTTCTCTCCTTTTTGGAACAGAGGAAGACATAAGAGAAAAACTATGCGGTGGGTAGACAAACCAAACTGTTAAACTAGTGTTGTTGTTTTTGTTGTTCTTATGAACCAAGAATCTATATCACAGTACACTTAATAACTTTATGAATTGATGGCTGTGTCGCAGAAATGCACCAAAATTCTATTGGTGAATTGCAAAGATATGTATCTGGGCACTGGTCAGAGTACTCTAATGCACATCTGGTTCTTTCAGTGCATATCAGGTGCTCCTGATGAGCATCAGCCACTTTTCTGATGCACATTGGATACATCAGATGTGCATAGGGCACTTCTGATGCACATTGAGCACTCCTGTTGTGTTTTAGTGCTTCCTAGCAGCTGTCTGGATGTGCACTGAGAGTGCCTTGATATGCATTGGTGCCCTTTGCACACTGGCACCATGGTGCATTAGTCACTTCAGTGACTACCACTGCATAATGGATGCCCATTCATTACAACATCATGGCATCTCCTAGGTGGGTATGGATGCTGAGAAACTACACAATTGTACAGTAGGCCCTCCACTTGCAGAGGTTCAGCACATCCAAATTTGATTATTTGTGAGCTACTTTATTTATTTTTTAAGTTTTTTTTTAAAAAAAATCTTATCCTATTGTCCCAGCCACAGAAAAAATATGCTCTTTCTAGGAATCTCTAGGTTCTCCAGCATGATTCTATGGTCCACTTCCATGAGAAGTAGACTATAGAGTCACACTAGAGAATACAGAGATTCGTAAGGATAACAGTTTTCTGGGCATTGCTAGGTCTTCCAGCATGACTCTGTGACCCACTTCTGTTGGACGTTGACCATAAAATTGTGCTGGAGGACCTAGAGATTCCTAGAGAAGTGTTCTCAGGTTAAAAAAAAAAAAATGTGATTTTTATTTTTATAGCATTTATTCCACATTCATGGGGGTCTTGTGCCTGCAAAAGTGGAGGGCTCACCTTATTTCCTGGACATGAAAGCCCATTAATGAAGACATACCCATGCTGAATTCCAAAACCATCTTTTATTATATGCATTTTATATTTCTATCTAATTTCTATTCTATTTATATCTATTTGCCCCCGATAATGGGACTCAAGGCACCTTTTGTGTTCATATCTGCAATTTTAATTGTTTATTGTATTTCCTTATATATTCAAATGTTTATTTATTTGTTTGTTTGTTTATTTATTGGTTTTGGAGATTAGGATTCAAATCCCTCCTCAGACACTGAGTGACCTTGGACAAGTCCATCTCTCAGCCTCAGAGGAGAGCAAAGGCAAACCCTCTCTGAACAAATCTTTCCAAAACAAACAGAAACAAAAACAAAAACCTGTGATAGGTTCGCCGTAGGGTTGCCATAACTCAGAAGTGACTTGAAGACACACAACAAAGTGCTGCTGATAGGGGAGGTTCTTTCTAGCCAGCACATCTCTCCCCTTTGAAAACTGACTTATGATCACCCTAAGGTAAACCTATCATGGAGTTTTTCTTGCCAAGATTTGTTGCCTTTGCTTCTCTCTGAGTCTGAGAGTAGGTGACTTGTCTAAGGTCACACAGTAGGTTTCCATGGCCGAGTGGAGATTCAAACCCTGGTCTCCAGAGTCATAGTTTGGGTGCATTCACACACCTCTTTTTTTGCAAATAAGGGAGCTATTCTGGTGTACACAAGCATGCCCAAACCCACCTAGCCCTGCTGTCACCTCCCTGATGAAAGGGACACAGTGGCAGGCATACATGCATGGCAAAACTGCTCCCTCATTTACAAACCCTGGTGCCATGTCCCTACTGGTGTCCAGCAGCAAGGCTTTGTGGACCCCTGTGAGGGATCCCAGGTTAAGAACCACTGATCTAGGATACTGTAGGTCATAAGAAGCACTTTGATTTATTCCTGGAAATAGACTGGCAGCCAACTTCAAATGTACTTATGATCACTGTCAGAAAAGGGGCTTCCATGCTCAGGACTGGGTCCAGGAGTGCACCCAAACTTTGAACCTCTGTCTTCAGGGGGAGTATAACACTATCTAGAGCTAGTTGAGCCCCTATTCCCAAAGCTGCCTTTTGACTGAATACCTGTATGGATTAAAGCTCAATTTGTTCACCCTCATCTGGTCTATTATAGATGCCAGATATTAGTTTAGCAAAAAAAGAGCTTGCTTGGAATTAGGTGGAAAGGAGTAATAGAGCTAGATATCATCAGCTTACTGGTAACATATGACTGCAAAACTTTGGACAACCTCTCCCAGTGGTTTCTTGTAAATAAAACATAAATCCTGAGGGTCTCCACAGGTCAACAACCAAAGACCTGAACAGGAATCCCCTAGAATCATCTTACGAGATCTGAGAGCTTTAGGAGGGACTGGAACCACTGTAAAGCAGTGCCTCCAAACCCCACCCCAGCAACCTGACCCATAAGAATACCATGGTCAACACTTTTAAAAGTCGGCCTGAAGTGCAGCAGAACCAACATGGGCACACTCCTCCTCTCCAGTTCTCAGCACAGGTCATCCAAGAAGGTGACCAGAGTAATCTCTGTCCCATTACCAGCCCTGAAGCCAGAATGACACAGATCTAGACAATCCATTCCATGCCATCTTAGACTCACTGTTCAAAGCAGATCAGCTTCTCCCTGCCAGTTCCAGCTGGATGTTCATGGAAACCAGATTCACACACAGAGGAGAGGACAGTACTATTGCCATTTAAGACTGCCTCTTCAAGAGATAGGTGTTGCTCATAAATGGTCTCACCCACTATAGTAGTAGTATGCCTCTCCCAGTTTTCCTTGGGGAAATACTTTTCAAGACAAGAAGTGTTTCTCCAAAAGCTAGGCCTATGCAAAGAATGGGGTTCAAAAGCCACAGTTTTCATTCATAATTGCCATTCTGCTTTGAATACTTGGCAAAAGTCTCAAGTAGAGAATTCAAGCTTTCAAAAGGGGACAAGGTAGAAAAAAGGGCATTGTAGCATTGTGCATGATGGCAGAAAAAGGTGCCTTAGCAAAAGAAAATAAAAGAAAAGGAAAGTATAAGAAAAAGAAAGCTCCACACTTATCATTCTTTTCCAGAGGCTGAGACAGTAACATGGAAACTTGCCCTCAGCCATAAATATACTGTGGCTAGCTCCTCCATAAATATAATAGAGTGATTAAGGAAAAAGAAATATTAAAGGAAAAGGTTGCAACTTCCACATTATTCAGCCACTGTAATATTAACTCCAGGATTCAACAGCCAAGGTGGAATTAGCTGCTATGCATTATCCTTCAGTTCATTCACTGAAGATAAGGAAGTGCAATTGTTTTGCTTTATCATTTTAATTGTTTATTTTTTTCAGACATTTGAAGAAATATATGTCACCCAAGGTCTGAGCAATGGATTTGCCTCATTTTGGCACAGTGAGTAGAAGCTACCAGTCAGTTTAAATGGTTGACTGCCCACCTTTTGGGATCTACAACAACTGTGGCTGGAATGCTGTTTGCTGCTGTATCATCTCTCTGATTTTTGTGTGATTTTGGTGGTGTATTTCTGTCTTTCTACTCTGGTTACATCTGCAATCTTGCCTTTATCTTGCTGTCCACAGTGTAGCCTACAGATGGTTGTATCTCCATTTGCTGATTAAATATATTTTACTGTCTTTGAATCTCAGGATTTAATGATCCTACTCCAATTATAGCAAATGGCAAAATTCTCAGTTCCATCAATAGAATATGGCCAAGCATTTATTACTTCTTGGCTAACGATGAGCAAATCAGATAACAATCTGGAACAAATGTGCTGAGGGAAGGATCCCACATGCTGCTACTGAAGAATTAGTGTGAACTCAATACTCACTGACTCAAACATATATTCAGAAGAAATTTCAAGACAATCAAAACTAAGGCTTCAGACTTAAAGATTGATTGATTGATTTATTTATTTAACACTTATTGTCTGTATTTACTGGTACTTGAATTTTTTTTTAAAGTACATTGCAAAATCTGCAGATGGTAGACATATCCTTTGCAGAGCGTTCCTACTTCACATTCACATAAGAAAGAATGGTTATTCTAAAAAGGCTCCTGCTGCTATGTCTATCTGTCTTATAAATGTTTATATCTATGTCTATGACTCTATCTATATAGGCTCTGTGCATTATACAGGCAGAATAGGAACTCCTGTTCATCTGATCGCACGTAGGGCTAAAACTGGAAAAACGATGCAAATGTTCACATAACCCCACTCCTATAGTCACTATGCAAATGGAAGTGTGCTGGACCTTCTTATGTTGGGTATGTCAAATGTGAAGGTCTGAGGAAGGTTCTATAACAGATAGGCCTGTTTACATAATTCCTGTGATTCAGAATTCTACCAAGACCAAAGCTCCTAATCACAGGAGACCTGTAATCTCATTCATCCAAGAGTTGACTTTAGACCTTTGTTCTCAGTGTTCTGATAACGGTGGAACAGTGAAACCTCTCTGGATTTAACTTACAAGCTATCCAAATTTCTGAACCTATTTGGGGACAGGGTTCACCAACTTGAATCAGGTCCTTTAAAATGTAGACTAAGAGTAGATTTACCACCCCATTGACACAAGAACCAACAGCTTCCACTGATGATGAGTGGGCAACTTCCAGAGTTTGGAAGTGCATACTAGCCCCCTTTGAAGCCTTGGAATGCTCTTTATGCCATAGAACAATGCCTCCAGGATAGGGCCTGTGATATGCAGTCTCCTGCAGGGAAGGAAAAGGCAATTGCCTATATCCAATTTATGGTCTGCAAGATTGGATTGTTAATGAGTTTGCATCAGGATAAAACTATAAATATGAACCTTTGTGAATTACAGCATTAGCAAAAAATTGCACACATTAAGAAAAATGTGTTAAAAATGAACATTAAGAATAAGTATTTGCACATTTATGCATGACTTTCAGTACAGATGAGGGAGATGGTTCCACAGTCAAAAATTCAACAGGGGAAGAAAATGCAGGTGGAATCCAGAGAGAAGCCATGAAATCTAGATTGAGAGTTTTTTTTATCTCTAGTCATCCAGAACATAGTTCAAACATGGTTTGAAAAGTCAGAGTTTCAATTTGCTAATTTTAACTTTTCTGAATGATGTATTCAAGAGCTGTACAGGCTTCCCCCATTTTTCTGATAGGTTAGGGACCAGAGCACTGTCAGAAATGGACTTGATTGAAAAGCGGCACCCATGTACTGTACTGTAGGGAACATAAAGGACTTACAGAGGCTCACTTGGAATTGACTGTGCATCTGGTGTAAAGTACCTCAGCTGGCTTGGAGCCTTTTTGCCCCTCTGAGATTGCTTTGCAAGCAGCATGTGTGAGCGTAGTCCCAAATGAGCCTCCATGGGCAAGAAGAATTTGTAAAAGACCAGAACCCCCATCAGATTAATAGAACTTGTCCTTAATTTGGAAGCTTCAAAAAACCAAGTTGTCAGATGACAGGGCATCGAAAAGTGGGGGAATCCTGTATCACAAATTTAAGCCAATTCTGCTTTTCTTTTTTCTTTTGGAAACTGGTTGTTTGGCAGTGAATTTGAGCTATTGCCACCTCAGATTTTCTAACAGTTATTGGAGTGGGTTGCTTACTTATTCTTACAGAATAGCCAAGGTTTTCTTCCCTGGTTTTTAAACACTGAGGAACAAAAAAAAAAAAAAAATCCTGCTGCTTATATCTGCATGAAAAGTTTTCAGCTCCTTCCTCCTGGAAAAGTAATATCACACTCCCATCCAAAGTATGATTAGTGTAGCATGCCTTTTCCAAGGTATTTTCAAGGTGTTATTAGTATGCATGCCCGCATGTATGAATGTATGCATTTAAAATTTAAATTTGTAGTTGACATTCCCACTGTAAGGGACCTCAAGAATAACATAGAGATGGGGGAAGGGGTAAATTTTAGGCAAATTTATGATTTGACTTTGACAATCTTGTTTCCCATTTTCCCAAAGAGAAAATTGTATAAGTTGAAACAGGAAAAAGAAACTAGACATATATGAGCTTTTGAGTTAGCAATACTTGACTATGCTGCAGTTTTGTGCTTATCTATTCAAGACATAACTCTGCCATGGCAGAAGCATAAAGCTAGACCTGCATGTCAACTACCTTAGCACCTGTGAAGGGACCTGGATTTTTCTCCATAGTAAGAGAACATCTGTTTTCTTATTCAGCCAGTGTCAGAACACATTGGATAAGACCAAACAAGTATAGCTGAAGAATGATTTTATCTTTTAAAGATAACTATTTTTTTTTAAAAAATGTGTTTATTTAGAAGTTCATTTATTTAGAAATGAATGCGATTCCATTTTTCTTAAAATCTTCAAAGTAACTTAGGATTCTGCAAAGTAATCCATAAAAAAAAAAACAGGTTGAAATACAAGGTAAAATGAGGCATGCATAGTGGGAGTACAGATTTAGGCAACAAAAACAGACATCATCTCCTTTCTCTTTTATGTAAACCATTTTTACCCTGTCCTTTTTTTAAATAAATGATTTCAAGGCCCATGAGGGGAGAAATATAGGGGCAACACTAGAGGTTTTATTCCCTTTGGGGTGAAAGAGTATTGGGGTCTTATGGCATGTTAATTAATTTTTTTAAAAAAGTATTTGTGTACAAATGTAATGGAAAAAACAAGGGTAGTCAGTGGATCAGTGAATTCACTCTTGGTTTTACAGTTACTCCTCCCACACTACACTACATTCTTTTGTCACTACCAAAGAAAGTTTTGGGGAAAAATAGTTTTCATGAGTAATAACAAAAATACCCACCCCGATAAGGCATTTTAGTTTGAAAGTATGTTGTGGACCCTTCCCAAAAAGCAAATGAATTTAAAATACAGTGTTTTCCACGTCGCCATGATTAGAAAACACAAATATATTGTGCAAGTCATCCTACTACAATGATCTGAGCTGTCAATAAAATATAATCAGCTGTAGTTTCTCTGCAAACTTGTAAAGAAGCTGCCATTTCAAATTACTACAAATATCTTATTTTCAAAAGCGAAGATTACTGAACTTGCTTTTCTCTGTGGAGCACTGAATGCCTGTATGGTGTCAGCACAGATGTCAAAGTTGAGAATGAATTTTCACACACAACCGCAGATGTACCAAAGGTGAGTCTGGCAGCCTAGAAAGTGTGCCTCCATAGAAAGGCTTCCTTGTACATGTACAGCACTTTAGTATATTTGTGAAGTGTTGACCTTGGGGCTTTGTGAGATTTCCTTTTTATTGGATGCCTAAATGGTATTTCTAACTGCTCAGCTGCAATACTAGAAATTTGGGGACTGAAGGAAAATTCACCTTGGGGCAGAATTACAGTCCTGGGGAGGAAGCTCTCACTCTCCCCTATTGCTAGACCCAGATCCCTGAGGATAAATAGTAGGGTCCTGCAACAGGTCAGCAAACCCCTTAATCCTGCTTCCAGTTCTTAAAGCAAGGGCATGTACCTTCCAGGACTCTGACTCTACCCCACAGCATTTTCTTCTGCCTCAAATTCCATCTGCCAGATCTCCCAGCTGTAATGCTAAATGACACTGTGTTTTTTTTTTAGGATGTGGAAGCAATAAACTCACTAGTGGGTGCAAGGCATGACCTATTAATTAAATAGCAGCCATTTTTTACAGATGTTCAATACTCTAAAATCTCTACCTAATAACAACCCCTTTCCCAGCAACTCCCGTTTCTAGTCAGCTGTTGGGAGCCCAGAGAAACAACACTGGATATACCCCAGACTGATGATGTGCAGCTTCTTGTCAGGTCTTCTGGTCTTCACTGAGCTCAAAGTAATTCTACAAGGGGTCTTTATAGACAGAATCTATTGCTAACACCTGTCATTTGCTGGATACATGCTTCTAATTAATGTGTCTAAAGAGTATGTCCACGGATTCTGACAACTGATTATCTACATTTATATTTTAAGAGGTGCCTCCTTACATTTCAAGGCTGTGCTAGGCATGTGGTAATGATCAACATAGTAACATAGTAATCAGATGCCAAGGTTATACAAGTTTAACACTAGTGAAGGCTGAACTGCAGCTTTGGCTGAAGCTGCAGAGGCTTCCGGGAGAAATAAATTGGCGTAAGAGACCAAAATTAGTGTAAGAGGCCAAAAAGTTGGCGCAAGGGGCCAAAAAGTTTAGTGTAATGGGGCAATTGGTATATGTCAGCCCAACCCTCCTTGTACAAAGTTCTCTTCCCCCCCCGCCAGCCAACATTCTCTCTAGCTCCTCCTCATTCCTTGTTTCCCCGATGACAATTGATTTCATACTTTTCTTTTCTCCTTTCACTGGCTGAAGTCTGATTACCTTTTCAAAGGCTTAAGATTACCCTTTTGAAGAGCGGCTATTGAGGAAAGCATTCTTAGCCATTAAGGGACAGCAATTTTTCGTGAAAAGAAAAATAAACCAAGGATAACTGGGTCAGACATACCCCTCCCCCCAAAAAATCTATATGGTATCAGGTCTCTCATTGTTCATCAGTTGGGGAAAATGACAAAGCTATTCATAGTGATCAAGATATTCAAATTTTCAGCTGTATGGATAAACAAATCTGTCAATATCAAAAGCAGGTGAGATTGCTTGATAGTTGCAGGGAAGCCATGATGTGAAAGAGTGGTTGCAGTCTCAGCTATTCCCTCTCCATCCACTTCACTGCACTGCCTCCCCCGCTACGTCTCTCTGATTTATATCATGTGTCACTAGATTACAGTGACCAATGACATATTAAATGATGTGTTACCTTTCTGATGTGTTGCTTTTTATCCCATCAGATTTTTGATAAGAGTCTTGGACACTTTGGCCATTTCTGCACTACACTGTTATAGTGCTATTATTCCACTTTCAACCTCCTGTGGAATTCTGGGGTTTGTAGTTTACTGGGGCCAAAGAGCTCTCTGGCTGAGGTTTCTAAATGTCTCTCCCTAAACTGCAAACCCCAGGATTCCCTACGATGTTGAAAGTGAAATAATATTACTATAAAAGTGTAGGGTGGAAATGGCCTTTGAACATGAATATCCTTCCCCCAAAAGATATCTATGGGTATTCATACTGAAGGCATATGTGGGAGAA
Source organism: Iguana delicatissima (assembly GCA_948472985.1). Classification (NCBI taxonomy): domain Eukaryota; kingdom Metazoa; phylum Chordata; class Lepidosauria; order Squamata; family Iguanidae; genus Iguana; species Iguana delicatissima. The sequence continues at coordinate 451,941 of CAOKZL010000988.1, read as the reverse complement.
GGTGGCCATTAAGGTACATATGTTTTTTGGGGGGAGTGTAGAACAATTGAAGGGAGATAAAATCCTCTCCCTCAGCACTGCTTGCCTGAGATAGTTTAGACTCCTTGAGTGTATTTTTAAGCTTTATGAAAGAGGTTGTAAAATGCCTTCAGAATTTCCCTTGTCATGTTTGCTTTGCCTTGAAACAATCATTAGGCATACTTGTTAATGAATAATTCTGTTTAGTAATGTTAAAAAATGTTGCTGTTATTAAAGGTTTATGAATATTTAAGATAAACTACTTAAGATAACCTCTAAGATCTGTTAGAATAAGAAATAGGTCTTGACTTTCACCTTTGCAGAATCAGACATCTTAAATTATACCCAGAATTTGTGCTTCCATCTGTTTCAAATGAGCTTTAAAATAAAGTCACTGGATGTATATGAAGATGAATGGAACATACAGTTCTGACTCAGTTCCTCTAAGAACTCTTTTCCTACCTCATTATCTAAATAGTCTAGCAACGTCTGTCAGAAAAGAAAGGACGCTAAAAAAAAAATTAAACTGCTAAACTGCAGTTTCTGTACCAGAGACACGAAAACAAACATAGGAAAATTTAAAAAAGCTTTCTTTAAAAGCTTTCTCAATCTCTGGAGAACTTCAAAAAAGAATCAGTTCAGAAGCACTGTGAGAATATGAAGAAGGGAGTTACATATAATATGTCTTTAGATCTTACATTGATGGGTGTTATTTTGGAAAACTGGGGAGAAGCTTCAGAAGTTCTGAGGACAAAACAAAAGCATCTCCCTTGTTTGTTTCTTCTCGTTCCTTCAGAACAACCATGCTGTCAGGCACCTGAAAGGGGAAGCCCATAAAGGAGGTGAAAGGGGTACAGGTTTCAGCATCATACCAAACAATATTTCAGGGACAGCCACCACAACACCTTCCTCTTCCTCATCTTTTGCACTTTTTATAGAGATGAGGCCAGACAACAGTGTTGTGTGAAGCAAAGTTTCCAATGTATATATCATCTACATTTGCCCAAACATCTGAAGACAACACTGAGGTGCTCAATATTGAGGTACAAAACTGAAGTGCCCCAATCTGATCTTTGGGAAACCATATGGTATGATCTCTGGAAAGCCATACGGTAAGAAACAAGAATGACCAGGTCCTTGATAAGTAGGGGTGGCAGGAGGGAGAAGAGAATGTAAGTGAAGGTGTTATGGAAGCAATGTTAGCATGAACCCCAGGAACAGGAACAGGGGATCTTCAGCTCCCCCAAGACTAGTCTGGAGGGGCTAAGAACCTCTGAAATGATCTTGCAAAATTGAAACATCAAGACTTCTATGTAGTTCAACATCCTCTATAATTATCAGTCAAAATTTTTTCAAAAGATTTTTTTTAAGTTTGTTTGTTATGTTTGTTGTTTTCTAAATGATTATTTTTAATTGTATTAAAATATTTTGTGTGTTAAAAGAAGTTACCAAATGATCAAGTGCTAAGATCAATTAATACAACAATTGTCTGGGAGTCCTCTCAGGAATAACTAAGGTTGTGTGCAATCTATCTGATGCATCTTTAACTGGGAGTAAGCTACACTGAACACATGGAAGGGCACTTCTAAGTCCTTGTAAGAGTCTTCACATTTAAGGATGTTTCGGTGATGAGAGGGGAAACGTAATTTGCCCTCACCTGCAAGTAGGCAGAATTCAGAACAACCTGCCTGCTAATGTTCAGTATTCCACCAAAAATTAAATTAAATTAAATTCTGGGGTCCCTGAATGTTGGTATGAGAACAGTTGTGTTCCTTTTCTTCCTTTCCCCCCACTATTTTTTTTAATTTTTATTAAAAATGTTCTGGGTCTGACAAATTCTATAGCACGTTTAGAAAAACAAAACAAAACAAAACAAAAAAACAAAAAAAACAAGACCAGTTGGTCCTTTCCCAGAGTACTGGGGACAACTGATGACCTCACACAGCATTGGTGGGAAAGGAACAAATGACATGCCTCCATCTTAGGAAGTCTTTAAGCAGGGAAGGCCTGGACATCTTACAGGAATGATTTAGTTGTGTATTCCTGCGTGACAGGGGAGTTGGATTAGATGGCCTTTGTGATTCCTTCCAACTTTAACCTTCTGCGATTCTATGATACTCTTTATCTTTATTTTTGGGGATGGAGAGGGGAGAAAAAGGCACATTTACATTTTCAGCTAATCAGGACAAGTGGAGAAGAGAAGATAGAGAAGTCAGACTGTGATATTCCCTCAAGACCCTTTTCAAAACCAGGAGCAGACTTCAGGACACATTCAGTCCATTCTCCATTTTTGGCAGTCCCTGTAGCCCATGGAGAGTTTCAGAGGCAGAACTTGAATCTAGTCCTTGGGCTAACTGTAGTTGCTAACACCTGCGACCCTTTCACACTAAGTGTGCTGCGTGACCTACCATTTATGGGGCAGGCCAATTGAGCAGCATTGGTCCTCCCTCTGGGCTCAGAAGATGTGGGCGGGGCTTGTCTGGGTCTGCACTGGGCACTGCAGTACTCAGATGCCCGTGAATGTGATGGCCAATGGGAGCAAGCCTGGCATAGTGCCATTGGCTGCCAGGTTGGGCATGGGCGGGATTGCACATGCCCAGTCAGTGGTGAGTGGGTGGGTGGGTATATGTTCCCCTACCACAGTGGACTGGGCCTCTTTCTGTTCTGGCTGCTCCCCGCCCAACCCTCCCCAAATCTTTACTGTTGCTGTATATCTGTTCATCACAACTTTTGGGCAGTTGTATGGGTCTTGGATTCAGGGTAGTGGGTATCAATGGCCTGCTCGCATTGTTACAGGGTATATCAGGTGTTTCAAGGGAGGAGTGCTAGATGGTTTTGGGAGTGGCCAGCTCAGGAGGTAACTCACTGCATGGCACCCTCCCCCCTGTTGGCAGGGGTTCCTGGTTGACAGGCTATCCCTGCCATTCCTTGGGATTCTGGTACTGGGACCAGAAGCTTGGCTTATCAGTCAACAAGCTGGTTGATCAATGATGGAATCCAGACCCATGCAGGCACCAACCCCTTTGTGCTCTGTAATCAATAAAGTTGTGGACTTTTTCTTTCAATTGGTTGTCCATGGCTTTTAGCAGCAAAGTATTTGTCCCTCCTCACGCAAATAATAACAGCACTGTGATTTCACTTTAACTTCCATGTTTCCATTGACAGTTTAGAGAGTGGTATGTAGAATTCTCATCCAGCCCTGGTGTTCCACCAAACTACACACTCCAAGATTCCACAGGATGCAGCCATGTCAGCTAGGCAAAATCATAATGCTATAACTTTTTAGTGTGAAGGGACCTGTAGTTTTCACCTTTAGCAAAAGCACACATCACAGGAGTCCTTCAAAGAAAGCAGATGGTGGTATACAGATTGTCAGTTGAGGCAAGCACACACATACATATCAGCGTGTGCTGATACAGCTTCATGGAAGTAAGTGTAATGGAATACCCAACATCATGTGTGCTGATGGTGGTCCAAATTCACTGTGACTGCCTAGGAAAGAGATCTTGTAATCATGAAAAGCTAAGACCTGCAGTTCAGTCTGTAGTAGCAGTGACAAGAGAATATGTAGTCTCAGAATTATAGACGATGACTGAGACTCATCAGGGTTCCTGATCACGGGAGCTCTATAACCACATTTCCCTTTAGCCTTTTCACACTACACAGTTATGGTGCTGTGATTCCATTTTAGCGGCCATGGCCACCTCCTATGGAATTCTTGGATTTTGCAGTTTCACAAAGGACATTTAGAATTCTCATCCAGAGACTTTTAGTGTGTCCTTGAACTACAAACCCTATAAATCTCATTCACAGGATGTAGCCTGTGATAGTTAAAGTGAAATTATAGTAGTAGAATTTTATGGTGTGAAAGGGTCCCTGCTCTAAGCAAACTAGGCATACAAATACACCACAATGTTGGGGAAAACAAATGATAATTCAGATTTAATTCACTATCATTTTTTTTAAAAAAATGTTTATTTTCAATACTTTTTCAGCATCCAACTATGTCCTCCACATAGTAACTTTGGTCTACTACAGAAATGTAACAAGTGTAAGAAATATTGGCATTCTTGTACTGCATCTTGACATTGTTGATACCATTGTCTGTCAGGTTTTTTTTTTTAAATGCTGTGTAATTGTTATATCAATTAATTCTAACCTCAGGCTTGATTGCCTGTGGCAGTAAGAAACAGAAGTCTGTGAGATACCATAGGATGATTTATGCTGGCAGTTAGCACATTCAGTTTATGAGGTGACCTTTAATGTCATCATACTTAGATGTAAACTTATGCTTGCAGAATTTTTCTTCCTTTGTTACTATCATTTGTAAAATGTTACCATGAGTCAGTAACTGTGTAGAACTGTAAAATATACATATATTTAAAAAAAAATCCAGAAGTGTCATTCTTGTGCATATTGAGATTGTGGAAAAACAGTTTTTGAATGGGAAAGACAATAAATAATGCAAATTAAAATATTATAATAATATTTTTTTAAATTATACTCGTTATTTTTAATAGTATAATTAGGTAAATAAAAGTAACTCTCTGTGTGTCCATTTCTCCATATTAAAAATTACCTACAATGCATTGAGAATCCACAGTTGCATAAGTGCCATTTCCTGTGCAAAAATACTATGTGCAAATTTTGTGCAGACTAAGTTCTTAGTAGTGAATAGCTTTTGAAAATTGTGTAGCTTTCAAACACTTTCTTGCAGTGGGAAGGAAATTGGTAAAATTACTCATTGCTTCCTTCAGGAATGAAATTACTGAAGAATTACATACATCCCTACTGCAAAATACCATATCACTTCCTGCTGCCACTGAATAATCTTTTAGACAGTATTAACAATAACAACTTTAGAGAAACTTCTGTTACTGTAGGACAGGGATGTTACCCTCCAGTATTGCAGCTCCCATCACATTTCTCATCCCTGGTCAACACTGCTAAATAAAGAAAGATAGGAAATATTTGCAACCCAACCATTTCTGGATGGTCATAATTTGTCTATCCTTACTTTAAAAACCACAGTCTTTATCTAGCTCATAGCGGGAAGAAAAGCATGAGTGTCAGAAGTAAGGTATCTGAGTAGGCAAAGAATAGTTCAGATGGGTCTAAGATTCTGTTTGTGAATTATGGAGAGCTGAGCTATGCAGTAACCTATACATTTTAAAAAGTTTGGTTCAGACTGCAAAATAGAAGTCTCAGACATAAAATCTGCCTTTTGCAAATTCCAGAAATGCCCATTCAGTGTCTCTGTTTGACAACATGCTTTTGGTTTGGAAAGTCCATAGGCATTGCCCAAGGAGCCTTCAAAGTCCACAGGCTGTCCTTTGTGACCTGTGCAAACAACTGATGGCTCCTACCAAATTTCTCTTCTGGGCTTCAAAAAGGCTTGTTATCCCCTCTGGGCCTGTCAAACCAATAACTATGCTTCAAGACATCTGAAGATTATACAAGCCAAAATCCCTTTACAAAGAACACATGAGCTTTATGTCTCCCCTTGATCTGAAGCTACAAGTTCACATTTGAGTAAACTTACATCATATTTTGATTGATCACTGATGCATGTTGTCTTTCATTTGAAAGAGTGATGGCTACAGTGTATACCTTAGGTGGATTTTTATGACTTTCAAAGGTACTTGCATGGGATGTTCATAAGCTTGCCACATTATTGAATAAAAAGGACAAATCTCATTGTTCACTACAATTGTATTTGTAGCATACCATATTCCTGTGAAGTTTCCTCATTTTCCCCATCTACTTAAACCCTCATTAAAGACCATGTTCCTGTAGTGGGGGAACTCTTTTCTGGGAGATTAAGAATCATTGTTTGCTTTGAGGAGTTTAATTTCAGGGGAACCTCAGTCAGGATATTGCCCTGATCTTTCTTTGATGGTGAAATCCTGTCAGCTTAAACTTGTTTCAAAACATAGAAGCTAGTTAGACTGCTTCACAATGCTCATTAATTTGCATTTATTAGAGACAAATTTTGTTTGCAGTGATGCTGCCAAATCCAATGGTTTGATTATATCCCTCTGGAATTGTCGCCTTCTTTATTTATGTTTAATCTATAACTATGTTCTAACCTTAGGGTTGTTCGTCAGGATATCTGACATTTTTATAAAGCCCTCAATGCATATATTAACTGATAATTATCCCAGAGTATAGGCGCCATCAGATTTCCTCTACTTCCAAGATCAGCTATTTTGTAGTGACAAATATAAAACTATTGAAGGCACACAACAGCAACAACAATGTTACAGGGCCTCACTGCCTTCACTAGAAGAAAGGGCACTTTGAAATCCTGTTCTGAAATTGCAAGTGTAACAAGTTGTATTCATGAACTTAATTTCACATATAACTATACTCATTTAGTTGGGATAGCAAGAGCAAGTAAATCACATCACAAAAGGTGCATCTAAGAGAAGTTCTTACAGTTTTGCACTGGTTAGTCCATGGCTATTTCTGCATGGCATCGCTATACCGCCATGGCAATGGGTTGTTAACAGTCCAGAAGCCTTGCTTCCACGTGATGTCATCGCTATCCAGCTGCTATCCCATCACCAAGCATCGCCAAAGTGCTCTATTCTATTTCCAGAAAAAAAATCCATTAAGAGTCTCTTTTAGCACTTTAATCCCATCAGCTGGATCACTGTGGAAGTGTTATAGCACTTGATAGTACTTCCAGGTATGGTGGATCCAGCAGTGGCGGGCTGTGGGTGTGCTCAGCTTATCCCTCCCTCAGTGACTCCCATGGCATGGTAACTACAAAATCTATCACCTCTGTGTTTAATTTGAAAGTTCTCCTTTGAGTGAACATTTTCTATTTTTTTAAAATACATTTTTAGGTATTATAGCATGAAAAGGCAATAGTATGCTTCCATGTTTAGTACGGCTTCCAAAGTGGCAGGAAAAACAACAACAACTAATCGGGGTGGTGGATTGGGATTAAAGTGGGGACAGGGAGTGGCTGAGGATGCTGTGGTGCAGAAGGAACACTGGTGGCAATACTACTACTCATCTGCTGATGGTGGAAGGATATAGAAAACAACGTTCCTAACTTGACAGCATCGTGCAAATGGCCATGCTTCTAGTGCAGAAATGATCCATGAATAAGAGAGGTCATTCAGTGTGCCCAACTAATGAGAAGGCCTAGGTGCAAGCCTGGGGTGACTAAGTGTAGCTTTGAACAGTTCTACCCAAAAATGGTAATATATGTGGTGATGTTCCTTGAGATTTTTGTACCATGGAGAATCTCCCAGAAAGAAAGAAACACTTGAAGCCAATGAGACCAAATAGGGTCCTGATCTTTGGCATAGTAGGGAAAAAAAAATCTGTGTGTCCTCCACATCAGGACCTTGGTGCGCAGGTGGTCATTTCATCTCTCCTCTCTGTTCAAGGATATGGCGCACGTAGGGAAAGGACAATAGCAGAGGTCAACAACTGGCTCCGCACGTGGTGCTGCTGGCAACAGTTTGGGTTTTTGGAACATGGTCTGAATTTCCATGAACGTGGGCTTCTGGCGAGGGATGGGCTGCACCTCACAAAACTTGGCAGGAATGTTTTTGCAAACAGTCTCGCAAGGAGGATTAAGAGGTCTTTAAACTAAGTTCCACTGGGGAGGGAGACAATATTATTCAGGGCAAGGACTTGGCGAGCGCAGGGGGGAAAGGCCCAATTGATACTGCACAAGTAGTACAAGAGGCCAATGGCGGGAGGAGTAGAAACAATAGTACAGGACTTGCAAAAAGGGCCCGGGGACTTAGTGTCTCTACACTAATGCACGGAGTATGGGAAACAAGCAGGATGAACTTGAACTCCTAGTACAACAAAATAAATACGATTTGATAGGCGTCACTGAGACCTGGTGGGATGAATCTCATGATTGGAATATAGGAATAGAGGGGTATAGCCTATTTTATAAAAATAGACCAAACACGAAAGGAGGCGGAGTAGCCTCGTATGTCAAGGATGTTTTCACCTATGAAGAGATCTTTGACTTAAACCCAGTAAGCCAAGTCGAGAGCATTTGGGTAAGAATTAAGGGAGCGAGAAACAATAGGAATATTCTGGTGGGGGTTTACTACAGACCTCCAACCCAGGCTGAGGAGTTTGATGACGCCTTCCTCAACCAAATGACTGCACGTTCAAGTAGGAGAGATACAGTAATAATGGGAGATTTCAGTTACTCAGATATATGCTGGCAGTCAAACTCTGCCAAGACAGCAAGGTCCAGCAAGTTTCTTGCTTGTCTTGCAGACAACTTCATGGTCCAGAAGGTGGAAGAGGCCACAAGGGGATCAAATATTCTAGATCTGATCCTGACCAACAGGGATGACCTTGTTAATGAGGTAGAAGTGGTTGGATCTTTAGGGGGGAGTGACCATGCCCTATTGGAATTTGGCGTTCAGTGGGAAGGAGAAGATAAGTGTAGCCAGACACTCATCTTAGATTTTTTAAAAAAGCGGACTTCTGTAAACTTAGGGAGCTGCTGGCTGGAATTCCATGGTCAAGAATAGTGAAAGAGAAAGGAGTTCAGGAGGCATGGGAGTTCTTTAAAAAGGAGATACTGAAGGCACAGTCTAAAACTGTGCCAATAAGGAGGAAAAATGGAAGGCATCTGAAGAAACCAGAATGGTTGACTAAAGAACTCTCAGCTGAGCTAAGTGTTAAAAGAAACATGTATAGGAAATGGAGGAAGGGGGAAACCACCAAAGAAGAATTTAAGTAGGTAGCCAGGAGATGTAGGGAGGAGGTCAGAAAGGTTAAAGCACAGAACGAACTTAGGCTGGCCAAAGACATTAAAAACAATAAAAAGGGCTTTTTTAAATACATCCGCAGCAAAAGGAAAAAGAAGGAGACGATAAGGTCGCTGCACAGAGAAGATGGCGAATTACTAACAGGGGGAAGAGAAAAGGCAGAACTACTTAACACCTTCTTTGCCTCAGTTTTTTCCCAGAAGGATACCAGCACTCAACCTGGCAGTTGGGGAGCAGGTGAGGAAGCAGGGGAAATGCGGCACCTAATAGGTAGAGAGGTGGTACAGGAATACCTGTCCACACTGGATGAATTCAAGTCTCCAGGGCCAGATGAATTGCATCCTAGGATATTAAAAGAGCTGGCAGAGGTCATTTCGGAACCGCTTGCTATAATCTTTGAGAAATCTTGGAGGACAGGAGAAGTTCCAGCAGACTGGAAGAGAGCAAATGTTGTCCCCATCTTCAAGAAGGGAAAAAAAGAGGACCCAAATAATTATTGCCCAGTCAGCCTGACATCAGTACCTGGAAAGATCCAAGAGCAGATCATTAAGCAGTCAGTTTCTAATCACTTAGAAAGCAAGGCGGTAATCACGAGAAGTCAACATGGATTTCTCAAAAATAAGTCATACCAGACTAATCTTATCTCTTTTTATGATAGAGTTACTAGCTTGATAGATGATGGGAATGCTGTGGATGTAGCATACCTCGATTTCAGTAAGGCCTTTGACAAAGTTCCCCATGACATTCTTGCAAAGAAACTAGTAAAATGCGGGCTGGACAGGACTACTGTTAGTTGGATTTGTAATTGGTTGACCGACTGAACCCAAAGAGTGATCACGAATGGCTGCTTTTCATCCTGGAGAGAAGTGACTCATGGGGTGCCACAGGGTTCTGTCCTGGGCCCAGTGCTGTTCAATATTTTTATCAACGACTTGGATGAAGGAATAGAGGGCATGCTCATCAAATTTGCAGATGACACCAAATTGGGAGGGGTTGCTAATATGCCAGAGGACAGGATCAAAATTCAAAATGACCTGGACAGATTGGAGAACTGGGCCAAGGCTAACAAAATGAAATTCAACATAGATAAGTGTAAGGTCCTACACTTAGGTAGAAAAAAATGGAATACAGAAATATAGGATCGGGGACACGTGGCTGGATAGCAGTACATGTGAAAGGGATCTAGGAGTCTTCATAGACCACAAGCTGAACATGAGTCAGCAGTCTGATGCGGCAGCCAAGAAAGCCAATGCAATTCTCGACTGCATCAATAGGAGTATGGTGTCTAGATCGAGGGAGGTACTGGTACCACTCTACTCTGCTTTGGTTAGACCTCATCTTGAATACTGTGTCCAGTTCTGGGCACCCCAATTCAAGAAGGACATGGTCAAGCTGGAGCAAGTCCAGAGAAGGGTGACCAAAATGGTGAGAGGCCTGGAAGACATGCCCTATGAGGATAGACTTAGAGAGCTGGGTATGTTTAGTCTGCAGAAGAGAAGGTTAAGAGGGGACATGATAGCTATGTTTAAATATTTGAAGGGATGCCATGTAGAGGAAGGAGAGGGCTTGTTTTCTGCTGCTCCAGAGACCAGCACAAGGAGCAATGGATTCAAGCTGCAGGAAAGGAGATTCCACCTGAGCCTCAGGAAGAACTTCCTGACGGTCAGGGCTGTCCGGTAGTGGAATCTGCTGCCTCGGAGTGTAGTGGAGTCTCCTTCCTTGGAGGTTTTTAAGCAGAGGCTAGATGGCCATCTGTCAGGAATGCTTTGAGGGTGTTCCTGCATAGCAGGGGGTTGGACTGGATGGCCCGTGTGGTCTCTTCCAACTCTACATTTCTATGCTTCTATGATAGAATGAGTAGCACTACCATAACTGTTTTTCTCTCATTTCTGATTCCTTTAATAAGAGTTACAAGTTCTGTTCAGCTAAGTGTTATGTCTCTCAATGCATTTTCATAGCTAAGTAGAATTCTGTTTTCCCGAGTCTTCTGTTTGATCTTTTAGAAGTTCTCACTAACACATTCATGGGTTAGAACAATAAACCTTCTGAAACATGAGAGCACGCTTCTGTGTATAAAGATAGGTGTCATTCTGTATGTAAAGATGTGAAGGGAAAACTATTACGTTGACAATTCCTTGATGCAGCAGAGTGATTTTCAAAGTGCTTTCTGGAAACCCTTGGCATTCTTCTGAAGCTTATCAGGGATTCCCCACTGAGAAGATAAATAACAGACCAAGTTTCCTTGAAAGAAAATGTTATCAGCATCCATATTCCCATGCAACACAGAGCGTGATTTCTGTGTAATACGATGCACATTCAGTTCACAGGGAATGACAGCAAGTTCCAGAAGATACTGCCAATGCCATGCAATAACTGACTGAACAGCCTAAAACATGCCACAGAATCTTTTAAATGAACAGAACTCCTTTAAAAAAAGAGAAACTTCAATAGGTAACAAGAGGTGAAAAGTCCTACTATTGAGAAACAATGGATGCATCAAAGAGTGGCACAATACCTATTCAGGCATTGTGAAAAGTAGCAAAAATTCCCATGTGAACAAGTGCAGAGGCCTGCCAAGTAGCCCCACTTTTGAGGTGATGTTACAATGTGGCCTACCCCTGCAGAGATCCGTGCTTATAGAGCAGAGCAGTGCATGACTGTGAAGCCTCCCTGAATAAAAGCACTACACAGAAAGACCACCTTGGCCATTTCTGCGCTACACTGTTATAGTACTATGATTCCATTTTCAACATGCTATAGAATTGTGGGGTTTGCAGTTTAGGGAGAGGCATTTAGAATTCTCAGCCAGAGAGGTCTTTGACCTCAGTAAACTACAAACCCCAGAATCCCATAGAATGTTGAAAGTGGAATAATAGAGCTATAACAGTGTAGTGTGGAGATGGCTTTAGTCAGAGACTTTCACTCTGTAAGCATAGATCATAACCTCCAGCATTTCACAGATGAAACCTGGGACATCCATGAGCAAACATCAGAGTGCGCTTAAGATGGAAATGGTTATAAGTGAGGAAGTACATAGAAGCTAAGAGAGGCTGCAACAGTTTGCTTTTGCTTGAGCCTACTGGGAAGGGCAAGACTTCTCCTCTTTCCCCATGCTGAGCTGAATGCAAAGTACTTTTGCACTTCAAACTCCATTTGCAGCAATTTGTAGTAAGTTGATGACCAAGGAAGAAAGAGGGAAGAGGAAAGAGAAACTAGGACATTCTTAAAAGCAGATCAAACAGGGGGATGACAGAGGATTAACTGGGAATGCTCTTGACAAATCAGAAAAATTGGGGGGATGGTGAATGCCTGTCAAAGTGGAACTTATGTGGTGCTGCGCTGTTGGAGTGGGACTATGTACTGCAGCTGAATTCTTCCTGGCATAGGGAATTTTGTCATTTTCATAATCCCTGAATAGGGCTGTGATTATTCAAGGAAGGAAAAATGTAATGAAATGCCAGCCTCCTTGATTCCTTTTCCTGATTCTTCACCACATTTGTTTGGAGTTCAATCAAACTCAGTGGAGATTACTTGTGATGAGACATACATAAGATTACAATAGCAGTTTCGGATTCCTGCCAGCAAATATCCCTGGGGTGCCCTTTAAACAACACTGCTTTTGAATAAAGCATCTCTGAATTTCTGTAAGATGTTTATCACAGCATTTTGGTGAAAAATGGCATGAAAAAGTGAAAGCTGCTGTTATGCCTAAGATGGACAGAGTCTGTCCTGGTAAGATACATGTCTGTATCATCCAGGACCTTAGGCTGGATGTGGAAGCTGAGATAGTGTGCATTACAGAGGCCAGAGTGGAAGGTGCAGATGACATGAGTCTCTCCCACCTTTCTCCATCAGCCTTCAAAGCTAAGAAAAAGAGGCAAAACCACATTTTGACTTGGTTTTTATTTCTGAGCAGATAGTGGCCCTTTCCTCATCTTACCTTTTGCCAAAGCCATCGTGTGATGATTCCGGGGCTGACTGTCCTGGGAGGAGAGTGCAACAGAAGTGCTCCTCTTTGCACCTGCTGTCTGCTGGATGGGAGGAAGTGTGATGGTTCCACTCCTCCCTTCCAGAGCATAGCCCACCACTTTCCCAGACTGCACCGGGGGAGGAAGTGCAGCCGTTGCACTTCCTGACCCTCTGCACAGCACGTAAGTGTGGGAGGGCAGTTGAAGGACTGCACAATCACGGTTCATTGATGGGAAAAACCCATCAATGATTTATTCCATGATTGTGATGTGTGGCCACGGGATTGCGATGGTATTGTGACATCATGCAGAACCATAGTTGTGATCCCGTCACAATCCCATCGCCATTGTGGGTTGGGTGCAGGGTGTGGAAAGGGCCAATGATCTGGGGGTGGAGGGAACTAAGACCACTCCTTTGTGCACTCATTGTGGTTTGATACTAGGGCCTCTAAGTGAGACACCTACTGAAATAATCCACTTTCAGAGGCTTATGGATCTTGATGGCTCTGGGAGATTTTCCTGCCTGCATGGCTGCTTTGTTGATGAGACCATGGTCAGTCCCTGGAATTAAGAAAATGGCCTGGCTCATTAATGTTCCCGAGATTCCTCTTTCCTCCATAGAATTAAAGCTCTTCCTTGTTTTTCTCTGGGGATTTGTTGCCAATGAAATTGGTGAAGTCTTGTGAAAAATTGGATCAAGGATAAAGTTTTATGATTAATTGAATCATGTACAAGAGTCTTCCACAATCACACTGGGACCAGACGAATGGGATGAATATTTCCAACATGAATTCTTCAGTCCTTTAAAACTTAATGTTGTGCCAGTTGTGACCTTAATTTCAAGGGCATTGCTTGGGGAAAGGTAGGAAAATGCTACTATTTGTAGTGGTACTGTATTTGTTGGTATATAAGACTCACTTTTTTTCCTGAAAAATACTGTTTGAAAATGGAGTATCTCATATGTGGAAATCCTTGCTTCAAAAAAGCCAAGCCATTTTCCTCTTGTTAAATTAAATGTGAACACATTTCTTTTAGTAAGGGGTTGGTTCTATTGTTTAACATTATTGATTGTTAATTTGGATACTTTGTGTTTCTTGTTTTTACTTTTGCAATGTTTGTTTATGATTTCTGACCTAGAGATAGAGATAAGATTGTGGGGAGATAGGGGAAAGATGGTCTAGAGATTGGAATTTATATAGGTAAATAACAGAAAGAATAGAAACAGGAGAGTCAGATAGAGGGAAGAACTGATTCTGGTTTTGGGGAACAATGAATGATTGAGAAGTTTAAGAGTTAATGTGTTATTTTCTTTGTCCTAATAAACTTCCGCTTTTTATTCTTTGTTCAAACTGTCTCTGAGTTTCTCTATCAAGCCAGACAAAGAGTCAGGCCATGCTGGGTGAGTCCACAAAATAACACAGCCACTGGTCCACAATAGAGGGTCACCTTCAAATACACAACCCAGAAAGGGATTAAGGGGGAGAAGGGCAAGGTGGTGACAGGAACCCAGGGTTGGAACTGCAGGACCAGGATGGCAAGAGGATTCATCACACTCCTGCTCTCCACTAGCCAGTTAATAGCCATGTTTTGCATGCATGGGTGCAGCAGCTAAAAGAAGGATTGCGATTGAAAGAAGGGACATGTAATTCCTCCTAACTGAACTTTATGGAAACTCTTCATGATCTAGGATCTGTTACTATTTAAAGTTACAGGAGTCCTGTTCCATCAGTGGCAGAGCTTGGAGTGTGCAAAGGAGGGGTGGGTGGGTGGAGGGTCAGGATCAGGCCTCGGGTGCACAGGGGGCAGGGCTATGGCATGTGGTGGTGGGGCTACAGTGGATGGGGTGGGGCTGCAGTGTGCTGGGTGAGGCTACAGCACACGGGGTGGGGCTACGGTGGGTAGGGCAAATTATGGCATGTGGAGGAGGGCAGGCAAGGAGCAATGGCAAGCCAAAAAAATTGCCCCTGGAATGTACCACCCCCATCGTCCCCCGTCCCTATGCCACTGTGTTCTGCATTCATACTGGGAACCCTTCATTTAATGGCAAGAGAAATATATTATCTGTATGGCCAGAGACACTCTCTTCAGCTTGAGAGGACTAGACTGTGAGCTTAGACATTTTTGGTTCAACTTCCAGCTCTTCTTATTATCCTTCTCGCCATCCTTCTCACTTCCAACTCTTCTCACTATCCTTAGAACAGGCATTCTGCCTTCTATGATGTTTTGCAAGCATTATCAGCATATAGTTCTTTAGTAGATATCCACATATTTTATATTTATGCTGTTCCTGCTTACCAGCCTATGTGTTTTTGGATCAAGGACTGACCTTGAAATCAAAGAATGATCTCAGAAATCAATTCTGAGACTTTATAATCCTGCGTATATATTTCCAGAATAAGGCAGGTAATTTAGTAGTGGGGAAGCATTGATTTACTTTTTAAAAATCTTACTAAGACCCCCACCAACACACACAATGGTTACTTTAATGAGATAACCAGTTGAGCTTGCTTTCTTCACACTAGGGGGAAAAAAAGACACTGTATTATAATGTTTGAAGAGTCAGAGTGATGTAATGATTTGAACATTGGACTATAACTGTGGACAGTAGGGTTCAAATCCTGGGGCTTGCAGTTTAAGCAGGCGCCTTTAGAATTCTCTGCTAGAGAGCCTCAGTAAACTAAAAACCTCAGAATTCCACAGGATGTTAAAAGTAGAATAATAGCACTATAGTAGTGTAGTGCAGAAATGGCCCAAAAAAATCACTGAGCAACATCAAAGACTGCACTAGCTTGTCATAGTGCTATTCTTCCACTTTCAGCATCCTATGGAATCCTGGGGTTTGCAGTTTAGGGAGGGGCCTTTGAAGCTCCTCCCTAAACTGCAAACTCCAGGATTCCATAGGAGATTGAAAGTGGAAGAATAGCACTATAATAGGCTAGTGTAGAAATGCAGTGTTGGTAATGGGAAAAGGTGGGAAGAAAGAGAGCCATGTATGGTGCCTTGAGCTACCTGTGGGCAAGGTGGGATATACAAATAAATAATAAATAATTAGCAGTGAGAGAATGTTCGGGATGTGTGGCTGAATCTTTTGTAATGCAGTCTTACTGGCTAATAGCAACTGGGTTAGGCCCAAAGCAGTGTAGCAGCAATGAACTGGTAAGCAACATGGTTCTTTTTGGAAAGGAAGAAGTGAACTATTTCACCTATATGCCTGAATTCCTCATCCCAGTTTTAGAGCAGCCAAAACTGAACAAATTTATGAAGTAGGTGACCTCAGCACTAATAATGTCACTGTAACATCCAGCAGCAAACATTGGCCATTGTATAAATTCCAAATGCTGGCTAGCCTAATATTGCAATTGCTCATTATTTCCAGCCATTTGTGAAGTAAGCAATTACCCCTTTGAAAGGGACTGTAGAGTTCCATTAATTTTAATAACACTGACTAGCTGTATGCTGCCCTGGATGTCACATCCTGATCTCTAAAATGCCCCCATTGGCTTTCAGAAAAATTGAAGCCCTAACAATGGCTACTGTCAATATGACAACTGTGAAGTTTAGCCAGAACAAAGTCATAGAATGTTTCATGCCTTGATTTGGAGCCAGAAATTTAAAATATTACATATCCAGACCTCTCTGTAAATACAACTATATTTGCATATCTCTGCTTCACTATTCCCCCTTTCAAGTGTGCCATCTTGAGGGAGAAAAGGTAGTTTTGCTGCCTTGCTCTAAAGATCTAACAAGTTCAACCATTTTAGAGATGGAGATATCTTTGGCTCTTCATAGAAGAAACAAACCCATCCCTATTCACTACACCCACTTTACTTCCTCTTTGCCATGAGAACACTTCACACAGATATCAAGCCAATTAAACTCTGTATATTTTCAGATAAACTGAAGTGTGGAGATTCTGAGTTCATATTCAAATCACAAGAAGATGAAAACAATGTTCTTGAGAGGTCATTTGCCTTTTTCCCCAGAATCTAAAGCCCACTTCACGTGCTGTTCACATGAACGGTGCTCCATATATAAAAAGCAAGAGGGGGCAGAGAAGAAAGAGCAGGACTGCAACCAGTATTGGGAAGCAAATTTCTACTTATTTCCTTTTTGCAAGAATTAAACGTTTTAAAACACTGTGGAGGAAGATTGCAAGACTTCCTGCAGAATTTTGATTGTTCCATATTCTGGGTCCTTTTGGTAAAAAAATTATTTGCATTAAAGTATATTTTTAGTGTAAAGATTCCAGAATTGTGCAAAATTTTAGTGTAAAGATTCTGGAATTGTGCAAAATCTGGCCGATGTTGACCATTTTTTAAAAGAGGTGTTTCTATCTGTTTTTCGAGAATAAAAGTTATGAGTCTTCAGCCCTTTCCGCACAGCATTTGCCATGTGAAAGGGCACCTGGAGCATCGTGTGATTTTGAGGAGCAATCTGCATAACGCACCCACAATCACTCAATGCTCCAAGGGCTGGCAGGCGCCAATTGTGCACCTTTTCATTTTCAGCTGGAAGCCAAAAATGGTGCATGGTTGCTCATTGCTCCTGGGCCCTGCGCACCCTTACCTGGCATGTGGAGCCTCCAGAGCTGCGCCAGTTGTGCTTCCCGCCCAGCGCAGCCTGGGAAAGTCCCAGGCTGCGCTGCAGAAGGAAGAGGCAGAGCTCCCGTGTGAGCAGGCAGCTCGTGAGGAGCTGAAGCAGCAGGGACACGAGAGCCTCTCATCAGAGGCTGCTCAAGCGATCCCCGCACCCCAGTGCTGGGAAAAGGTAAGGTGTGGAAAGGGCCCTCTTTGTATATCTAAGCCAATGTCTATCTCAAAAGTTTAGGATACAAAGAATATTTGCCATTTTTCACTTCCTGGGTGAAAAATAGGTTTCTTGACACTGGGGAAAGCTGGGGGAGAAAAATAAAACAGTGGTAAGAATTTTGCACATTTTTTGCCCAGCATTTGCACATTCTGAAATGTTTCAGGATATTATGCTGCACAGAAATACACTTTCTTTAAATGGGCACTGTTGTAACTATGATGATGGGGCTTTTTCAGTTTTGAAAGTGCTCCAATCTCTAGTGCCTTAGAAATGCTTTGTTTGGAGTACTGCTAAGCTATGAAAGTAGATTTTGGGGGTTACAGTCAGTCATTCATGACTGTAAATATGAATCCCTACGAGTTATGATATTATATGTCATAACTTCTAAATGTGTCGCCAGCCCCTGTTTCCAGACAAGCCACTGTGTGAAGTCACCTCTTTCTTCCTCCTCTTCCTCCCTGCAGAATTACAGTTTTCTGCATAAAAAAAGCAATCTTGCACAACAAAAATCATATATAAACATCTTGCACAAAACCCAGCAATTTTGCACAAACTACAGCAGCATAGTTTTGTTATTCAAGATTGTTGTTTTCTGTGCAAGATTTTAGACGTGCAAGATTCCCTTTCCCCCCCCTCCTGTAAGTAGAAAACAGCAAGCTTGGCCAGAACCTCTCAAAAAAGCTATGGGGAAGCTGGTTGGGTTTTTGTTGTTGTTGTTGTTGTTGTTGTTGTTTTGTTTTTGCACAAACCCACACAATTTGCACACACAAAATAAATGTGTATATCTTTGAGAGCAATTTTTCCTGAAACACTTTGGGATGTTTTAATACCAGGTGAGAAATTGCACAGAAATATTAGTTTTCTCTGCAGTAGGGAGAAAACTGTGGCATGTATTCATCCTCATATGCAAGGATGAAATAGTCAAATACTGATATCCCTACTCAGAATCTGGAAAACTTATTTTTGATGAGTTACAAAAATTTCCCAGCCACACAGTCATTCACAATGCTGGCTGGGAAATTCTTGGAACTGTCCAAAAAGTAACATTCCCCAAGTCTACTCTAACCCCACTTACCGATATCCAGACCTTGTACGTAGATGTCTGCCCTGCAGAAGCCTACACACCTAGGCGATTTGATTCCCTTAAATAATGTGTGAAGGGGGATGAAAAGCAATGAATTTAGTCATGAACTCAAATGGAACACTTGGCAAAAGAAAAATCTTGCTTTCATAGCAATGTCAACAGTGTGCCAATCACAGCACACCAGGAAATGGCCTGCTGAGCAATAACTTCAAGACTGCATAGCAGTGGAAGGCTGAAAAAAGCATAGGGGAGGCATGGGAGTCTTTCTATCCCTGTACTGGAGAGTGTATTATAACTGGACTGAAAAAAAAAATGTGAACGGAATCAATAAGCAGATAATCTAGTCCACTAAAACTTAGTAACACTCTGTCTATCAGCAGAATTATACATTCTGAATAGATTGAACAGTGAAATGATTACAAATTCAGAGGATTAGGCCGTTCTGCATATAGTGGGCTTAGGTACTGCATATGCATCAGCGTCAGTGTACAATTTTGTATGCTATGATTTTATTTCCAAAAGTACTAAACACACCCACTTAAAAGCAAATCTTGGAAAGTTACTATTCAATAGTAAGTAGTCAAAGTTTGATGTCCATCCTATCATCTGAAGTAAGGGCAAATAGGTATTAAGAACACATTTGAATGCTCCAAGCAGCCAGCTTGTGGTTCAAAATACACTCTCCTGTTCACCGGGTTGTTACCTCAACACCCATAGCAGAGCATGAGGCAGCAGTCTGGGGCACTGCGCATGGTAGCAATGGAACCATGTGATAATTTGCCATTACCATTGGGTGAGGTGATACTCCAGTAGCTCTAAAAGTAATTAAAGGTTAGCTATACCACAAAAGGAATAAAGTCAGCAAATTTCAGGTTCCTATCATACTGTAATGAAATTTACCTTCATTACTGGGAAGAATGAAATAACTGAAAGCAATTAGTTATTTGTGACCAGCCATTTCAAACTCTGAATAATGGGCCTTTTCACACTAAACAGTTATATTGTTAGGATTCCATTGAAATTGCCATGTCTACATACTATGGAAGTCCAAGATTTGTAATTGGTAAGGCCTCTCCCTGGCAAATAATACCTATCCCTACACTGAAAGTCCAAGGATTCATAGGATGGAACTATGGCAATTAAAGTGGGAATCATGGCATTATCACTCTGGGATGTGAAATAGCCCAGTGTCATCAGTACAGTACAGTATTTCAGTTAGTATGAAGGAATAGTAACCTGTTTGTAAATAGAAATATAGTCATCTGTTTTTCTAAAAGCTGCTCAGTTTTATTAATTTTCATAAATGTGTACAAAATACACATACAAAAAAGTTAAAATGTTGTCAAAAAAAGATGTAGAGGCATTGATTCCCCATCTCCTGTCAATAAAAAGGTAGAAAGATGGCATAGAAGGGTTTTGGGTTTTTTTTTAAGTTGGCTTTTTTTTTAAATAAAAACCTTCATTTAAAGTGATACTTGAAGCAGCCTACTTACTCTTTGAGGAGGGGAAGTGTTAAATGGACTCTGACTCCTAGGCATCCAGATCAGATGACCTAATTGGTGGGGGCCATCAGCTTCCTCATGCAGTGGGACTAGTGATGGATTTGCTAGGCTCACTGATGTTGCGCTTCCTCATCATTTTTTCAGCCAGGCCACATGTGATCATGCCATTCCGTCACCTGGAAAGTACCTGAGTTCACTGGAGATTCTGATACAGTTGTCATAACTGGATGAGTTGATTTTCCAAAAAAGAAACTTGCCCACTAGTGTCCAGGATCATACTTGGGGAGACCTGGATGATGGGGGATGACTTCCCCAGAGTACTTAGCACTTCCACAGGAGCTGTTGCAGGAAATGGACTCCACACACTTTGGGCTGTAGTCATGGGCTGCCAAAAGGGAGTCACTTGATGGGATTGCTGCCATGTTTCTTGATCTTTGCTCTTCTGCAACTTGTAAACCCTTTTCTTTTTAGTGCTTTGCCCAGCTGAACCCAAATGGCTTGAGACCACAGGTGACCTGGCTCAGGGGAGGGGAAGGCTAGATGACAGAGCCCATTTGCAAAGGAGAAACTGGATGTATACTCCACATCCACAAAGATGGTATCAAAAGGTGAGAGAGAAATTGGGTAAAATATCTGACTAAATAAGTGCCAAGTATATAAGGAATTTCTTGTACTTTACATTTCTATGTGAATGCTCTATGCTATGTTTTATGGGAAACTATAAACTTACTTTAGAATGTATATATATATTTCCAGCTTTAAAAAGGCCAACAATAAGTCATTGTAAATTTATATTTATTATAAATTGCCAAACATAGTTTGGAAATCATATCTCCAATATAAAGGTAATGGCCAATTTGCAAAACAAATTGGATTAGACACAAGCAGGCTCGATTTTAGATGGCTATATAAAATGTAGTCCTTCCTGCCTCTTCCCAATAATAGTATGCAGTTCAGGCACTCTAATGTGAGGTGATACAACACACATAGGGTCTTTTCGCACAGCATTTGCCATGTGAAAGGGCCCCTCGAGTGTTGTGTGAATGTGAGGAGCGGTCCACACGATGCACTCACAATCATGCAACGCTCCAGGGGCTAACAGGTGCCGCTCGTGCACTTTTTAATTTTTAGTTTTGAGCTGAAAATGGTGCATGATCGCGCATTGCTCCAGGGCCCTCCACACACTTGCTGTGTGTGCGGAGCTCCGGAGCCACAGTGCTTGTGCTTCCTGCCCCAGTGCAGCCCGGGAAACTCCCAGGCTGCACTGCAGAAGGAAGAAGCAGGGCTCTCGTGCGAGCGGGAGGCAGCTGCGGAGCTGAAGGAACTGGGACACGAGAGCCTCTTGCTGGAGGCTGCTCGCGTATCCCCCACCCCAGCTCCGTGAAAAGGTGCATTGTGGAAAGGGCCATAGATGTGCAAATTCTATAATCGGGATGTGCAAACTGTAGCCCTGGGGCCACATGAGACCCTCCCAAGTTCGGGGTTTTTTTTTGGACTTCAGCCCATCAAGACTCCCTGGACTGTTGTTTTTATGCCCCACCAAAGATGGATTGCAACTCCTAGAGGGTTCTAGAAGCTTCAATTCACAATTTAAATAGGCCCCCCTGTACAATTTAACAGTAAAGAAAAATACCATGGCTCTTTCCACACATTACGTTATCCCCTCACCCTGTGGTTGTGATCCAAGCAGTTCCTTTGCTGGGAATGCTCCCCTCCACACTGGACCAGCTCCCTGCGGAAGGGAGCATGAGAGACACGCCTCTTCCTTCTGCAACACAGCCAGACTCTTTCCCATGCTGCGCTGGGGAAGAAAGCATCTCCATTGAACTTCCTGCCTTTTCACAGGGCAGGTAAGTGAGGGAGCTTCACGCGATTGAGAGTACTGGTAGAGAAAATCCATCAATGATTTACCTGGCTATTGGGCCTGTTGACATAGGAAGGACAGGACTGCAATGACATCTTGCAGAAGAGTCATCGTGCTCCTGCTGCTCTCACATCCCCATGTCAGGATATCATGTCCATATGGAAAGGTCCTATGTTTTTGTTTTTGTTTTTCAAAAGAACGAGAAGTCTATGCCTGGCCACTTTTGGTTGAGACAATATTTTTTAGCAGTCCATACTGTCCCTGGAAGATTGGTCCACTAAAGCTCCCCTTTTGTCCCTTCACCTGTCCTGCCATTAAAGAGCTATCACAATTCCCACTAGTCCTTTGTCACCTAATGCTAAGGCCATTAGCTTGTTCTGGAACCAATTGTCTACCCTGACAAAGAGCCATTAACATCTTCCCCCTCAGGGCAGAAAAGAGTATTTAAACCAGATAGTTCAGATAGCTCTGAATCAGGTAATTTGTAGTACTCTGGATGTAGGCTGTTAGTCTGCTGCTCTGATTTCCATTCTTGTACCGCTCTCAGACCCTAGTCTGAGCCACATTACTTCATCTCTTCTCTATGAATAGGTAAGTATCACCCGCTTTGCCCTAATTTCTTGCTATCCAATTTTTCCTCCCTTTTCCTTCAGCTAGTCTTATGTGATTGTGAGACTGCTTGGATCTTGTGTGTATGTGATGATGATTCCCCCAATAGAACAAATATTCTTTGAATCTCTTGCTGGTGTTCCTGCACAGTACTGGTATACACCGGTCTAAAAGGTCCTGCTAGGATACCCACCTCTTGCAGGCCTCCTGTTTGAGCTAATATTTCCCACTATTTCACAGAGGCACTGGTATCATGGGTGGACCTCTGAGTCACCCTACTTTGGGGTAATACCTTCTTCTACATGATTATACCCATGTCAGGGAACTGGTGACCTGACAATAATGTGCAGTGGATAGAGAAGGTAGGTATGAACACAGAGTTCATATAGTGGATCTGAGAAATTTTGATTTTGATTTGTGTGATTTTGAGCCAGTTTAACAAACACATTTTTATTTCACACTAATGTATTAGGTAACATTATATTCATTGTTTATCATGCTGTGCATACATGCATATGCACAGAGAAATATATTTCCTGGTTTGTTTGCTTTTTTCATTTTTTAAAATGTTTTTCTAAACTCCTCCTGTAAATGTTAAGGTTTCTTTTTTAAAACTGTAGCTTGGGCCATTTCTGCACTACACTGTTACAGTGCTGTTATTCCACTTTCAATCTCCTGTGGAATTCTGGACTTTGCAGTTTCCTGAAGCCCAAGAGCTCTCTGGCTGAGAAGTCTAAAGGCCCTTCCCTAAACTGCAAACCCCAGGATTCCATAGGATATTGAAAGTGGAATAATAGCTCTATAAGAGTGTACTTTGGAAATGGCCACAGTGTATTCCTTGCCTAAGAAACCCTATGAAATTCATGGGGTCACTATAAATTGACTAGAGACTTGAAAGTATGTATACACACAAACACACAAGGCTTCAAAGACCCACTGTAGTTGTATATGTTGCCCTTTAAGAACAGATGCATTGATGGAGTGGGGAGAAAGTATTAGTAGTAAGCAGACCTGCTGGGCTGTTTAGGTTCAGTCATGTCCACTTTTCATCAGTTGCTTAATGACAATTTGGGTATGTATGTTAACGCTTGTAAAGGTTTCAACTACTTTGAAATCATTTCCCATGTATTCACATGAATGTGCACAAACACAAGTTTTTACACATGAAAAACAAATACAAGAGAAAGCAGGCTGTCTCACACACATCTGATGAATGTTCAAAATGATGGAACTGTAAAGTTATGGAATGGTAAATATTAACAGCAGTCATTCCTTGGTTGTTCTCAACACGAGAGAGTTCAATGTTTCTTTTTATTGATGATCATTGCATTTTGGATATCCACTATAAAGTATGCATAACCTTGACAAGCAAAGTATCCAGTTCTGGAAACTGTCTTCTTTCAGGTAAATAGCAGATTTCTGGGGAGAAGAAAACAAGTAAGGAGGTAGTGTCATAGTAAAAAATATGATTTTTGTCTTCGTATTTTGCTAGCACCACTTTGATCCACCTGTGATCTGAAAATACTTGGTTTTAATGGATCCTGGGGAAATAAAGATCTGAAATGCCAAAGGAAATGAATGGTAGCTGTTTAGTTTTAGTCTTCTCACTCTGCGTGCTTTAATGTCTTTGTAATCTATTTTTTATTATTTGCTTCAGAGTCCTATTGCTGAAAGATGGAGAGCCACCTTTCATAATGCAAGCCAGTAGCGGCAGACTGGGAGATAGGACTGTCAAATGAATATCACAGACCAAATAAAAAAGGGGCGGAGGGAAATCCCTTCTTAATATAAGCACGAACAAGCCTTGCCTGCCTTTGTGATGTTACATTTCAACACTGCTCACTTTGATTGTTATATTTCTGCCATGGGCATTAAAGGGAAGTTTGACAATGTGTTTCGGAAAGGTCCCACCTGCTGCCTCTCTGTGTGAAAACAAAACAAAAGCAAAGTAAATAGAAACAAATATAGTCTTTTGTTCTTCAGAGTGCCAGCAGTTTGAAGATACCTTCTGACATAGAGTTATATGGCCAGAACTAAATATAATATCAAATACTATGAATTGTTTTATGGAATTCAGAGAGACTCTGTGTATTAAATTGGATTTGAAGCTAAGAGGGGTGCAAATTTAAAAAGTGCAAATGAGAATACATGGAACTAGTGTATATACCTGGCATTGCCCAGGATTTTATTTTCTTATAGGTAATACTTGTTAGAAAGATTTGAGATCCTGTGTCTCTTATTCTTCAAACTGTGTTGTCCAGTACCTGTAACTTTTCCCCATATGCCCCAATCCAATTTGTATTCATAGTTATTAACATACAGAAGTGGGGTTCCTGAGGGAATACGCTGACCTCCTCCTTGCTGCTAGGCTTCATCTCCATAGCAACTGGCCTATTCAAGACAGTCACAATTGACTGAAGCCCAAGAGCTCTCTTGCTGAGAATTCTAAAGGCCCCTCCCTAAACTGCAAACCCCAGGATTTTCTCAGGTAGCCAATCATATGAGGTCTTCTCGCCTGACACAGACAAAGGCCATTTCCACATGGGGGGGCCAAAATGCGGTAGAACAGGGCGGTGCACGCAGGGACGGAGTTTACCTTAATCTGGGTGGCTCCGTCCCCGTGGGGAGCAGTGTGCGGTCGCCGCTCTATACGCCGCCGCCGCCGCCCAGCGGCTTCCGGCAGCGCTCCGTCAATCAGGGCAGCGCGCCAGCCAGAAGCCCGCCCCCGGCAGCTCTGCAGGGATGCACTTGCTCTCCCCTGCAGTTCTTCATGGGGCGCTGTGACGGGCTAGCACGCTCTTGGGCCCTTTTCACAGCGCCAGCGCTTGCGCGAGGAGGAAGGGTGGCTTGCACAACAACCCTCTCCCGAAACACTGCCTCTTCCCCTCCGCCTCCTTACCGCATCTGGCGTCTTCTTCTGTGACGGGCGCTCTTCAGCCATGCCCCCAGCTTCCGCAGCGCTCCCTGGGAGCTGTAGGCGGAGCTGGGGGAGGAAGCGGGGAGGAAGCGTGACAGGCCTGCCTGTGATGGCGCTCCGCACTCCGGTAAGTGCGGGACGCTGCTGGGAGCCTTGCGTAAGCGCCGTTTATTTTCAGCTTGAAGCCAAAAATAAAAAAATACGTGCGAGTGCCGCTTCAGCCCTGTGAGTGCCACGGAAGTGGGAGTGCATCATGCACAGTGATGCTCCCACTCCCGCGAGGCACACGGGGCTATTTCGCTAGAGAAAGCATGTGCGAAAAGGGCCTTGTTTTAAAAAGACCACTTGAAAGGTGGTCTTTATAAAACACGTGGCGCCACCCCCACGGCCGCGCGAGGGCGCTTTGAGGTTTAGAACCTCACCTTTTCAAACTGCCCTAGCGCACCCCGCAGTGTAGATGACCTCCTGGTGAGGTCGTCCCAGCGCGGGCTATATCCCCATGTGGAAATGGCCAAACAAACAAACTTTGACTTTTATATATTAGTAAATGAACAACCACAATAGATGCCTCATAAACCAGGAGTGGGGGACATCTGGAGAGAGGTACATTGCAGCAATTTTCATTAGGGGAGCAGAGACAAACATCTGGGAGGGATGTTTGGACATCAGCTGCTATAAGTGACATTTCCGGACAAAAATATTTTCATAATCAATGACAAAATGAACCCCCAATTAATGATTTTAATCAGAAAGTATGCTGTGAAGGTTCTGAAAATGCAAACAAACTTAAATTACAATATTTTCCATATGCAAATTAGTTTTGTAAGCTAGGAAGTAAATGCATATTGTCTAAATCATCCTACTATAATGATCTGAACTGTTGATAAAGTCTATTATACTACATTTTCCCTGAACTTGTGCACAGAAATTCCTTGAAATATCTGGCTTTCAAAAGCCATGATTGCTAAACTTGCTCTTCTCTGATGAAGCAAAAAATGCCTACATGGCATGGATGATTCTGATTTGATATCTACTGATATATCTTTACATTTGAAGAATTTTTTTTGTCATTGCTGCCCTTCCAAATCCTAATCTTCTTCTGATTTCTTGACTGCAGTTTCAGTTTTGAACAACAACTGAACCTATGTATAAAAAAACTTAACTGTTTCACTACCCAATTTAATGTTATTGAAGTTGTATTTTCTTAATGTTTGGCTGTATCTGTGCTTTCGCACTTTTCTTCCTTAACTTTCTTGAAAGTTGTTCCAGCTCTTTGCTGTTTTCTGCAAGTAACATGATGTCATTTTCACATTTTAAATTGCATGCCTCCTTCCTCTGAGTCTAATCCTGCTTTCCATGTTCTTCATATAAAATTAAAAGGGTAGATAGAGGGCCTTTCCGCACTACACTGTTATAGTGCTATTATTCTACTTTCAGCATCCTGCGGATTTCTGGGATTTGTAGTTCACTGATGCCAAAGAGCCACAGTAGTGTTGAGGTTATTGTGCATGGGTGAGCAGGGAATTGAACCCCAGCCTACAGGGTCATAGTATAATGCTCAAACCACTATAACATGCTAGCTCTCTAGAATATTGCATTGCTTCCTTATATTTCCCATAATTTACATCATTTCTGGATTCTCTTGCATTGTGGTAGTACAGGGGGACTACATGTATTGCAGTGTCCAGAGCCTTCTACCCATGCCACCATCCTCAGTGAACTGACCACGGGCAATGCAAAGACAACACATTGTTACAGGGCTTGAAGTTCTTCCTGATCTCTCCTGTGTTCACTGTTCAGAGGTCCAGTAGCCTTATTTAGTAGATCCAGCCCAAGAACTTTTGCTGCCTGAAGCAAAGGAGAAAATAGCTCCCTTACCTCATTCCACATATATTAGCAGACTGGGGTAGAAGTTGATTCTTCTTTCAGCATTGAAGATGGGACAAATTCTCCACTGCATCTGAAAACAGCAGGCTGCCACACACATGGACGACAGAGCAAGCTAGATGGAACATAGTTCTATCTTCTGTAAGGCCCCGCTTTGGGGGTCCCCGATATCAGTATGGTTTGGAATGGGCACCATATCTAATTGGCAACACACTTTAATTGGCACTGATATCAAAATACAAGCTGAAGGTGACCAGAAGATCAAAGCAAAAGAGGAAGAAACCTGACTGTAAACATGAGGCCACAGGCAAGTCAGCCTAAAACACGCTCTTGGTATAACCTAGGTCAATTGTTAGGTAAATCATCACTGTTCCAGAGAATAATAGAAGCTGGAATTTCCTGGAGAATGCCATTGTGAGAAGCCCACCAGGACACTGATTGACAAATACCCATCCCCTGTACATCTGGACTCCTTCCTCTTTCTTTGTAGCACCCACAATAGACAGCTATTACAATACCCATCATGTCTTTGTCAATCAAGCACTACGCCCATCAACAGGTGAAAGACCCATTGTCCACGACAGGTTCCCTTTGTCATGCATCTGGAACCTTCACCACCACAGGCCATTTTCAGGGTACAAATACCCCTGATTTTAGGCTTGCAATTCGCAGTCTCTAGAAGGTCAAACCTGTCACTCTGTCTGTCTGGCTCCTGAATGAGAACTGGTTAAGATCCTACCCAAGCCAAAACACATTTCTGCTCTTCACTGCTCTTCTGGACTGGTAATTATAAATCCCTCCAAACCCCTCAGCCTCTCTATACATAATTTTTTCCTGCCTTTCTCCTTCAGTTAGCTCTTGTGTGAGTATGTGATTGTTTGTATCTTGTGCACATGCATGAGTGAATTCCCCTCAATAAAATACATTTTTAGCTTGCTTTTGAATCTCTGGCTGTTTTTTTTCTGCATGAACCCATAAACATCAATAGCAAGATCCTGCTAAGTTGCCCCCCTCTCATTAACCTCCTGATTTTGAGCTAATTAATTCCCCACCTTTGCAAGGAGGTACTGGCATCGCAGGTTGGCCCTTGTGGCGCCGATATATTGGGGTAACACCTCCACAGAGAGAAATGAAGAAAGAGTTTGGGAAGAATGGCATGGGAGCTACTTCTGTATCTGCTGTAGGAGATCACTGCCTCATACTGCCTAATGGTTGAACTGGATTTGTTTTTTTACCTCTACATTAACTTCATAGGAGGCTTAAGTAGCTCTGCCCATCACTGAACAAAAGGTTGTATTTGGATGTTTGGACAACACAGAGTATGTTAAGTAGCCCTTTATTCTTGATAAATACATTATTTTGAAAGTGACAGTGATGTGCATTAGAAAACAGAGCAGTCCTTTTGGAAGCATTTGAGGTATTACAGTCACATTTTGCTCTTTTGAAAGGCAGCAGACAAAGAGAAAGATAAGGAGAATGAGATGATCACTGGCAAGAAAAGACTAACGCCACAGATTTGCAACACCAGAGGGCAATCTTCTCTTGTGATATGACTAATAGGACAGAGATAAAGGCCTGAAATTCAACATCAGAATAGAAGAGCTTCTGTTCTTCCCCCATCTCCCCTCTTCCCCCACCTTTTGAAACACGCAATCCATATAGTGCAGCCTGACGAATTATTGTATCAACTCTAACACTGTAAAGCTTTGCATGATTTATAGTGGCCAGTTGCACAAAGTGCTTTTGTTATCACTGTTATGTTTTACAGTAAATCATGGGTGCGCTGTCAGCAGATACACAATATTGGACAGATAAAACTGAAAATCTCAAGTGCATGAGTCCTCAAGATAAACATACCATTGTAAAATGAGACTCGCCAGCTTCCCCCGCCCCTCCTTTAAAACACACAGACACTCACACACACACACACACACACACACACACACACACACACAAGATCTGTAAATCCTAGCTAGAGACTATAGAGAAACCATGGCAACCCAACTGTACATGCTACTGTGCAAACAGAGTTTTTGTCAACGTGAATGACAGAAAAGCCATTGTAGACACTGTAAGATAATATGAGGTAAGGAAAGAAAAAGAAAATCTCATCTGTTTTATGAATAGGTACAATTATCGCATCCCTTTGTCTACAAAATTTCCACTCTCCCATATGCTTTTCTCGCCAGTTTATTCAATTTCTTAACTGCATTTTGTGGGGGATGGGAAGAAAGCTATTAAAAAGTACTTGGATTCAAGCACTGCTGTGCAGTCAGAGCTGTTGATCTGAATGGTGAGTAGGATTTGGAATAGCTGGGGTAGTTTCCAGGTGATAGACACAACACACTGGGCTGGGACTTGGTTTTGCTGCAGTGCAGAATATTTCATTTGCACTACAGATGGAGAATCATCCATTTTCAGTAGGCTTTTGTTCAGAGTTTTGTTTAGAATAAACGTGTCAATAGAAATATTCAGTCCAAGTTTAGTGATAGTGGTCCTGCATCAAAATCAACAACTGTGTAGGGATTTTTTGTTTTTCTTTTTCTCCTCACAATTGAACTGTTATCCACTTGTTCCTTCATATAGTGTTGCATTGGTTCACGTAGCTCTGTATTCTTTTCTACCCTTCCTCAATATCAAGCTGAATCAGGAAAATTTCTAATATTACTTCCAGAATTGGAACATACAGTCTGGTCTAGCCTTCCATTTCTTCAGATCATTTGCATGTTTTGTGAAAATAAAAAAAATTAAAAAATAAAGAATTGTTTTGGAGTGGAGGCTTACCAAGGAAATCTATAGGGGCTGCAGAGGCTGTTTCCTTTGCCTTTTCCCTGTTATTCATGCTTACCCAGTCTAAACCACCAGGTAATGAGAGAAGCATCTAGCCTCAACTCCGCCCCTCTGTTACTGCTTTCTTCATATTAAAATCCATATGTCTGGAGAAAAGAAGTTTCTGTTCATGTGGAGAGTCTCCATAGGAGCAAGAAGCTAATATTCCATGATCATTGCCTGCACAGAGAGTTTCCACAGGAAAAGGAACTTCTCCTTTTCAGACTTATTGCTTTATACATGACAAAATAAATGAGGGAAACATAGAAGTGAGGCTGGGTACTCCTCTCTTCTCCATCTCTCTCCTAGCTTGTTGACTCAAAGCAACAAAATAGCATCTGAATAAAACTTACTTTAAGTGGAATGAAACTGTAGTTGGGTAGCCAGACATACCCTCATGTTTCCTCACTAGCGTTGGTGATGATGATGATAGTTTTTGCCACTTACGCCCACCAGTCATAAAGTAGCCCCCACTGTCTGGGAGTTCTTTGGTCTAACTGGCAGCTGTCTGACTAGTCTTTTGCCAGTCACACCAAAAGTTTCTCATGGGCTTCAGAGCTTAGGCACTGGGGCAATGAGACGTTGTTACTTAACTGCTTCATCTGTGAACTCTCCAGATATTTGCATTTTCAGCTACAATTTTCAAAATACATTTAATTATCCCAAACGAAAAACAAATACTACATCACTTAACATCATTTTACTGAATTGTCCGTAGACTCCACATACTATAGGTCAGTTTGGGTAAGTCATGGTTTCTCATCCTCAGAGGAAGGCAAGGGATAACCTACTCTGAACAAAATTCTGCCAAGAAAGTCACTGTGATAGGTTTGCCTTAAGGTTTCCATAAGTCGTAAATGACTTGAAGGCACACAACAATAAAACAGTATACATATGCTCTGAACTTGCCTGTTGACCTAATTGTTGACTTATGGCAATTCCATGAATTTCATAGGGTTTTCTTAGGCAAGCAACACTCAGAAGTGATTTTCCCAGTTCCTTCCTCTGAAAGATAGCTTACAACATCTGATATTCATTGGCAGTCTCCCATCCAAGTACTAATGAGGGCTGACACAGCTTAGCTTCCAAGATCAGATGGGATCTTGTACCTTTAGGGTAGTTAGGTCCCACAGTTTCTATGCTCCTTATGATATTTAGTTCCTTCTTGGAACATTATCTAGAATTCCCATTATTCCTGACCATGGCAAATGATTGTGGCATTGATGGGTGCTAGAATCCTGCAATATCTGGAAGATCACATGTTCTCCTCCTCTGAGATAAATGAGTGAAACCCTGACTTAATTCCAAAGACATGTGGCTATGTACCTTGCCTTAGTGTAGACCACTCTGTGTTATTGTGTGGAGATATGGCAATGAAATCCCTGGGACACCATGCAGTGAGGAAGAAATTGGATCATTAATTTCAAAACCTTGCTAGCAGCATTCAAATGTGAGGAAGAACAGAGAAATGTAGCATTATTCTTGTAGATACAGGGAAGAGTGAAAAGAGATTAGCAAAAGAGAGTAAGGGAGTAATCTCAGAAAAATAAGTTGTGCAAAATCTATTCCAGACAATTAAAGTCAAGAAACCAGTGACCTCTGTTGACTACATTTTTGCTGCCTTGCAAAAGTCAGCAATGATTCCTCAACTCCATTAATGTGAAACATCCAACAGACTCCTTTATGAAAAAAAAATGAATGCAGTCTCTTTATTGAATATGTCCCCTCAACTAGATTGCACTGTGTTTGCATTATGTCTAGAAAATAGCTGCTTGGAGCTAATAAACTCTATTAATGATTAGCTGTTCAATTGCAATTTTTGCTTTAATCATGCAACAGGAGAAGGTCTTCTGGGCCTGGTTCAAAGGCTAAAAACTTAATCTCATTTTCAGCAACTCCCTGCTGGTGGTCAAAGTGGGGGCCTAGCAGGATATGAAAGGAAAGACATCTGTGTGTATATATATATTTATTTAAATAAAAAAGAATCTCTAAATCTCTAGTGTTTTCTTCCTAGGCCTGGTCCTAGTTCTGTAGAAACTATTTGAATATCCATATTCTCCCCTCTCTGCTCCTTACCCCACAGCTTTGGTGCAAGACATTCAGAGAAAGTAGGTTATATAAAAGGTTTATGAGTCTTTTAGAGCTTGTAGCTGGGACTTTTGCCAATGGCAAAAATGACACTTCAGTGCCAACATCTCAGTGAGTTTTAGAAGCTTTTAGATTTGTATTGTGTTTTTTTCACAGCTGTTGCAATACTGACTTGCCAGAAATAAGATACAAATTAGTGAAGGTGAAAACTTGAATTGATTTTTTTTTTCTCCTGCTCCATGCTTTCCACATCTACAAGCGCTAAGGTGTTCTAGAAAAGCAGAAATCAGTTTGTGGTTTGTGATGAGAAAGCACTGGAAACTAATAGCATTTTTTTTGTAATATTGCATTTATTTATAATTAACAAGAAATAGGACCAATTAACAAATAGGACCAATTAAAGTTATATGGCAGTTTGAAGATTAACACCTTTATAGCATAAACTGTTGTGAAGTGGGGTT
Source organism: Iguana delicatissima (assembly GCA_948472985.1). Taxonomy (NCBI): domain Eukaryota; kingdom Metazoa; phylum Chordata; class Lepidosauria; order Squamata; family Iguanidae; genus Iguana; species Iguana delicatissima. The sequence goes on along the minus strand of CAOKZL010000988.1, from coordinate 419,143 downwards.
CATTGTATCTGATGCAAGTAAATCATACATCACAGATAAGCAGCTGTGATTTTCCAGTTGTGTTTGGACTGTGGGACTTTCCACTGTTAATAGTGCTATTATGCCACTTTCAATGTCCTATGAAATTCTGGGGTTTGCAGTTTAGGGAGGGGCATTTAGAATTCTCAGCCAGAGAGCTCTTTGGCCTCAGGAAACTACAAACCCCAGAATTCCACAGGATGTTGAAAGTAGAATAATAGCACTATAACAGCGTAGGGTGGAAAGGGCCTGTGACTGCTAAATGCTCACAGGACTATCTATTCTGGCACAAGCTGATGGAAGTTCTAGGTCGGATTGCCATGTTACCCAAGTGGCCAAGTTTTACATGGTGCTTATTCAGACCAATACATCTTTCAAATTACACAATTTCATTTTACAAAGGATCAGTTCTCTAGCTGTTCTGGAAGGTGATGCACAATATGTGGTCCTATTGTTTTGAGAGAAATGAGCCTGCAACCACCTTTCAGCATTTAGCCAATGAATAAAGTCTCATAGCTTCATAGAGATTTAAATTGTAAACTGACCCTCTCCTGGTTCCCTGGGTTAATACTGCAATTTTGAAGGAAAGTCTAGTCTGTTCCCTGATATTTGAGGTCTGTTTTCACAGAGGTGCTGACAAACAGTACATGTAAAGCAATGGAGCCATGACATTGGAATGAATATGGGGAAAATGCAACAAAACAATGTATCTGGGCAAAGTAGGGTAATGCCTTAATTCTGTAATAAAACTGTTAGTATTTAAGGAGATATGGGCAGTTTTTGTTGCAAAGAATTTCACATGCCAATATTATTCATCTTGACTGGGTTTCCAGAAAAGGGCATATTCCATTTTATGTTCTACTGAATTCCTAGGAGCTGCGTTAGGTGCTACCAGGAGGAAAGGAGTTTGAAGATAAGAGGGTACATAGACAGAACATTATTGACAAATACTTGATATTAATATGAGATTTTGGGGAAATGGTTTGAAAGACAAGCAGAGATATTATAAAGTCCTTATTACAATAGCTCAACATTTACTCACTTTGGTTATATAGTATAGCCCACTGAAATAGTCTTACATATGCCCTGCTAAGTTAAATGGGTCTTATTCCTAAATAATTGTGTTCAGAATATTTGTCTATTGTATTTATCAGGAAACTACCTTATTCCATACTGCAGTTAACCCATAGCAGGAAAATAAAACAGCAGCTATGAGCTGCAGGAAGAGAAGTGGAAGTAAAATATAAGAAGATGTGTTAAGGGGAAAGACTTGGGCCCTTTCCACAACTCACCTTTTTGCGGAGCTGGGGTGCGGGAATCATGCGAGCAGCCTCTAGCAAGAGCTTCTCATGTCCCGGTTCCTTCAGCTCCGCAGCTGCCGCCTGCTCGCGCGAGAGCCCCTCCTCTTCCTTCTGCAGTGCAGCCTGGGATTTTCTCAGGCTGCGTTGGGGTAGGAAGTGCAAGCATCGTGGCTCTGGAGCTCTGCATGCACAGCAAGTGTGTATGGGGCCTTGGAGCGATGTGCGATCATGAACCATTTTCAGCTCGTAGCCGAAAATGAAATAGTGCATGGTCAGCACCTGCCTGCCCCCGGAGCGTCACGCAGTTGTGAGTGCGTCATGTGGACCACTCCTCACAGTTGTGCAATGCTCCAGGGGCCCTTTTGCATGGCAAATGCCATGTGAAAAGGGCCTTGATCACACATGCACACATGCTCACATACACATTCCTTAGGAAAATGAATATCTTTTAAACTTTACAGGGAGGTAGCCATCTTAGCTTGATGCCACAAAAAGAACCAAGTTCTTTGGTACCATAAAAAGTAGCAGGTTTTATTTGACATAACTTTTTGTAGATAATAGCAGTCCGAGTGGAAGGAAAAAGCATCTTAAAGAGTACATCTTTAATATAACCACCTGCGCGCTACCACTATTCAATCATTCATCTTTTAAAAAAGGCATAAGTGTAGTCCTGCCATCTCTTGCAGGCAGCCATAGCAAGGAGTAGCAACAGCTACCACACAAGCAGGTGTGAATTAGGTCATGTGTTAGAAGGGTGCAATAGCAGGAAGTCTCAGCCCCTGCCACCAAAGCCCTAGTGGGCAGGAAATGAAGGAGAGAATAGGAGGGCCAGCACCTTGGGCTGCCACACAAGTGAGAAGGAAAAGGAGACTGTAAGCAATGGAGGGGTAGTGGGTGATGGAGGGGCAGTAGGTAACATGGAAAGGAGATGGAACAGCAACAGAGGTCCAGGAGGATGCTGTCTTTGCAAGTTTGGTTGCAGAAACAGAGCTGAACGTTACCTGCCTGTTTCTACCCTCCCCTGGCCATTCAGCTGTGAGGATGGTGTGCCACTGGCTGCTTCTGCAGAGGAAGTCAAAGTAAGCTTGGACGACCTTTATGCTGCACTATCTTGGTCAAAGTCTGTCTTCCTAGTGCTGGGAAAGGAATCAACCATCTTGAGTTGGTGGCTTTATACTTTGGTCTTTTTTTCATGTAATCTTCTATCTACCTAGTCAAAATCCAACTTGGCACCCATTCAGTGACATATGCCAATTAATTCTTACATGATTGTCGTCTTATCATAATAAATTTGATATTGTGCTATGTGATCCTGCTCTTTGTATAAATATGTTTGCAGAAAATGCTGAATCAATTGTAAGAATCATTAGAGCTGCTTGAATTTTTGAACTTTGCCTGACTGCATGGTTACATGTCAAAGCATTTGAAATTTACCACAATGCCACTGCATGTTGTTGTGCAAGCTTTGACATATCTTCCCACTGAAAATATTTGAGAGGAGTCTCCAACTTGTGAAGGAATGTCTCAGGCCAGTAATTTGCCTAAGAATATTAAATAAATCTACATGTTCCTAGAAAGATGCTTTTGATGTCTGAGGGCTCAGCCTAAACACAGAACTATAACTAAGGATCAAATTACACATTAAGGGAAATGTGACTCTACTTCCTTGAGTTTCAGTTTGAGGAAAAGGGCAGGGTGTTAATGAACTATATATATTTCCTACTACTGTGTTTTTAACCTCCAAGTATGTACTTCCATGCTTGAACAATCAGACCTGCGAACAAAGCCTGTGTTTACATCTGGATGTCCAATCACCAGGAAACAAAAGCAAGCTATTTTACTACTTGCATAATGAGGCAATCTCCAGGTAAGATAAAGAGATTTTTTTTACCTATTAATGGACCCCTCATTCTAATGAGTTGCCAACAGTCAGAACCAGGTTACATCTTAAAATGTGCCACTACTTATTTAGGATTCAGAGGCAACGACAACAAAAGGGACAGAAACTAGAAATGAATATAATTTCAAGGGTTGAGAACAAGCCTCAGAGCCAAAACAGTCTGCAAAATTTAGTACTGTATTTGCCGGTGTATAAGATGCACCAGTGTATAAAGCACACACCATTTTCAAATGTTATTTTCCAATTTTTTTTTTATTTTTTTTGTACTAATACATTTCTGATTTGCTATATTGGCCTGGCGAAGTTTACCCTCTCCCCATCCTTTCTGCCTTGCAAGAGTTCTCTCTGCTGAAGCAAAACAGATGGACAGGGAGGAGGAGAAAGGTCAGGTAGAGGAGGTCTTTCCCAAATTCCCCCCTCCCCATCTGTTTTGCCTTGTTGTATAAGAGGCACCGGGGTATAAGATGAACCCTATTTTCAAAGGCCATTTTCCAGCAAAAAAAGTGCATCTTATATTCCAGCAAATATAGTAACTCCTTCCTTCTTTTAGCCTCAGCTCTGCTGGGAAAGAAGGCAAAAAAGTAGGAAATTTCAAAATCTCAGCCATCCTTCTCCTCAAATCACCTTTTTTAAAAAAATGATTATTGCTATGAAATTATCTTCTAGAAATCTAGCCTTCTATCCAGCTACACAATTTTATCCTAAAGACAGAAAGAAAAAAAATGTCCCTCATCTCCCATGCAATCCTGCCAGTGGTTCTGGGAATCCTACTGTGTGGTTCCTTCTGGTACACTCCACCATCTGCCTCACGATCTCTTCAGTCTATTGAAATTTGTATGTCCTACTATCCTGAAGAGAGAGAGAAGGGAGTGGGGGAAAAGGCCCTGGACAAACAAGGGTTTGCAGACAAGGAATGTAAAAGGCTTTGTTTTCGAACCACACATTTTAAAGAAAACACATTATTGTATCCAGTGAAAAGGAAAAACAAACACTTTGAAATCCTTCTCTGTAAGATTGACTTTTGTGAATCATAGCAATGAAAGTCTAATTGATTTTCTGAAAATCACAGTTTAAAAGCACACTGGGAAAATAGTATATGACAGACTAGAATTCTCTTTCTAATTGTGACTAACAGAGGTTTTGCTATATATTTTGTAGGTAACACATGGCATTAGCTGTTAGCAGCTGAACCTGCTCTTCCAACCAAATGGCAAATTTCAGTCAATGACAGATATGGATGTATTTTAAAGGAGTCTCAGTAGGATTCCCAGAACCACTGGCAGGATTGCATTCTTCCATTTCTTTTAGGCTTGGATGATTGCTACTTTGAGGTACGTATGTAAGATGATTGAAACTACTTTAATTGAGTGGAATGCCATTCAGGAATGTGGTTCATCTGTATGCTTTGGCATCCTAAGAGGTGTGACAGAAGCTCTTTGACTGTATGCATCTCATATCAGTAAGATATTGCTCATCAGAGTGACAGTTTGAGTTAGATTCTCTTATTCTTGAAAGACTGCAGTGTGCCTGACACCAGTAAAATGAGAATAGTCATTAATAAATAAATGTTGTAAAGGCTTATCTATTTATGATGTTCATGCAAAAAGGCACCTAGGATGGTAAAATACTCTTGTTTTTCTCACATCGGTGATACGTCAGGAATATTTAATCCCCAAGGATTAAATATCCCATAATCTGATTTTCTGATTTCCCTACCTTCCCTTTTGTTGGTGGCTTGAGATGAAAAAAATACATATAGTGTTCTCAATGCTGTTTAACAGGAGGCAAATAAAGGTCTCTATCATATATGATGATTTCTGTTAACTGTTTCATGATGCAACATGCTAATGGCACATATTCTTGTAGTTTCTTTGAGAAATGAAAACTATGGCTATTTCCGCATGATGGCACCATCCTGGTATGGGGACATGTTGAAGCTGGTTCTAGGACATGTGCCATCACACAAAATCATCATGGTTCCACTCCTGTCGCAACCTCAGCCATCGTGATCGCATGTCATACTGTTACTGGAAAAAATCCAGTAATGGCCTCCCTTCATGCAACGACCACATTTCTGGTGGTTGTGTGGGAAGTGCAGAAGCACTATCAAGCACTTCCTTCCTCAGTGCAGCACAGGAAGAGGCCAAATCCACTGCAGAAGGAAGGAGTGTGACCTGAACACTACCCATCTGCCAGCAGCTGGCTGGGTGCAAAGGGGAATGTTTGGATCCTGCTGCCATCCTGGCAGTGGCACTACTGGGATGATGCCCCGACATTGCAGGATCACAGTATGGTGTGGAAATAGCCTATGAAATGATAGTTCACTGCTTTGTGAAATTGCATTGCTAAACTCAGCATGCTCTGGATCTGAAAGTACAAACCTTGTAAGAACCAGATCTTGGAAAACATGCTTTTGGGGAGAGACTCACTGGGACATTCTATGAGATGTAATAAAAAAAAGTAACTTTTCCAGGCTGTGGAGAGAACTGAGCCCTATTTAGCTGTTATTCATGTAAGTAAAATAAAACAAGACAGAAGAAGGAGTATTCTTTCCCCATCGCATAGGAAAAGGCCTTAGTCCAACATTCTGTTTACATGGTAGCCAACCAATTGCCTACATGAAGCCTACCAGCAGGATATGAGTGCAACTGTATCATCCATCTATCACACCTCAGAACAAGGTACACAGAGGCTGATACTGGAGGCCATGCTTAACCATCCTAACTAGTACTCATTGATGACCCCATCCTCTATCACCCTCTCCCAGAGTCTGGGAAAATTACTCTTTTGGACTGCAACTCACAGAATCCTGCAACAACTGGCTAAGTGATTGGCTGAGAGAATGGCTATGCTTGCTGGGTGGGTGGGTGGGTGGGGTTTTGGGAGTTATAGGCCAAATAAACAACTTTTCTAAATTCCACACTGTTCTATACTCTCCTCACTTGAAGACCAACTTTGTGGAGAGCTTTCCGTAGCAATGGAAGCTTTTCCTCTATAAATTAGAAAATTTTCATTACTAACAAACAAAAAGAAAGAAAGGAAGAAAAAAAGAGAAAGAAAGAAAGAACAGAGAAGAAAGAGAGAAAGAAGTTAAAATTGGTTTTCAACTTTCCTAACTATGGTTATATATTTTATTATATAATATAACTTCACTATTTATATATTATTCATACGCTTCTTCAATTTAACCAAACCTTATTAATTATCAAAACCTAGAGTTAACATGTTATTCTCACTTTTAAACCAAAAGCAAATAAAAAATTCCCAGTCTTTCAAAAATGACACCAATAATTTTTCTCTAATCAATATGAATAATTTGTCCATTTCAGCTAGGTCACTCAGTTTCAGCAACCAGTCTTCATTCATTGGCATGATGGTGTTTTTTCATTTCTATGCATATGTTAATCTTGCTGCTGTGATCATGTATGTTGCAAAATTCTTCCATATCTCTTCTCTGTTTGGTCATCTATCAGTATCTGTAAAAACAGTTTAGGTTTCAATTTTATATTAACCTTCAAATCTTCTGAATCAAATGATAGGCATTTGTTTCCAAAATTATTTAGCTTTCTCTCAGGTCCTCTACATATGATAAAACATCCCTACTTTTTGCTCATATTTCCAACCTACATTAGAAAACCCTTTATGCATTTTGGTCAATTTTTCTGGAGTCAAATACTAGCAATATAGCAGTTTTATGAAAGTTTTCCTTAAGATCATAACATAAAGTACATTTCACTTCCTTTGACCACATTCTCCCCATTGTTCTATCTGTATGTTACATCTCAAGTTCTGAGATCACATATAATCTTTAACTTGTTTCTCTTCCAACTCAGTTTTTGACAAAAATTCATACATTTTACCAATCATCCGTACATAATTGCACCTGAAATACTGATTTTTTTTTTCAAAATCATAATTTTCTTATCTGTTACAAATATTTGTCTGTAAGAATATCACTGCAAACTGTAACTTTCTGTCTTGCCAAAGGTGACTGGCCAGTTCACCAAAGGCAAAGGCTCCTTTGCAGGGATCTGGAGGCAACAAATGACACCAGTCATAGTAGAAAACTCTGAAATTTTATTAAACAGCAAGCAATTTAAACATCGTAAGCATGCAAGCAATATCAGCATACAGATGAAACCCACTTAAACCTATGATGCCTAGAAAACATAAAGATGGGTTTCTTTACCAAGCAAAGATTCCTTCAATCAACTGCCCTGGAGCCTGGAAAGAAACAGCAAAGGAGACCCCTCTGTGTAGCAACCAGTGCACATCACTCCAGCTGGCATGCTGAGCTCATCACGGGAGTGGATTCTAGGTGGTATTTATACCCCTTGCTCTGGGAGGACTGAGCCATCTCTCATGGAAACCTTGTGATTGTTTACAAGCCTGGGATGAGCTAACCCCTTTCAACTGTCAAAATCACTGATTAAGTGGGTATCTTTTGAGTTCCTCCTAGCACTTGTTATCTAGTAGATTTCCTGAGCCAAGGGCAGGTGCCACTTGTCAGGCATCATTTCCAACTTTGTTTTGTCTACATTTTAAGCTGGCAAGCATACAGAGTACATCAGAGCAAAGCAAAGTAGTGTCCTCAATAAGTCAGAAGATCTTGAACAGCAGCAGCATGGAGAAATACCAGAAGGTCTTTCTTAGACCTTTCTTAGTGACAGTATGGAAAAACTTAGAACATGGACGAACAAACTGGGATCAGGCCAGACCTTAAATTTCCTTGAAATTACAATGGTCTTCTAGTAGTTTCCCATATACCCTCTTTCAGTAATTCTTCATTTGACTAAACTCTATATTGTTCTTGATCACACTCCAAAGATCCTGGCAAATTTGTTTTTGTTACCTTCCTATAGATGGCTTCTTGAGTTAAAACCCACAGAGGCATCTCAAGGAGTAGCTATTCCATGTTATTAACAAGGCATATCTCACAAAATGATTCTTAAAATTTGCATTCACTTTAGCTTTATCATACCATAATTACCATGCCACCCAAACCTCAGGTCATGCCCTTCCAATAACCTCTTAATAGTCAACAATCTTTCAACCAAATTAAACAATAGGAAGAGAAATAAAATTTCAAATATGGTAATCGTAGATCTCCTCTTTGCTTTTCATACTGTAAATTTAATATTTGACTCTTGGTTTCTTCCCTTGCCATGTGAATTTTGATAAGTTTCTCAAGCCATTGCTTAGATATCACATTGTTTGTCAAGATCAATATTGTTTTGAACAAAAACAACATTATCTGCAAACGTTCATTTTTATCACTGAAATTCTCCTCCAAAGTGGCAATTTTAGTTTTAGTTTCTCCCACCTTTGTACATCTCTCTTAATATCATTCCATATTTTATCATAATTATTCCCCAACAGCATACAGTTCATATTTCTCATAGAAATACCTAAATATTTTGCCTTTTTTCAATTTTAAAACCTCTCTTAGCCATGAATTGTGTTTGATCCTCTTTTCCCATATTTTTGTTAACATCGTCATCTTTTATTGGTCTTGAATCCAGCCAACTCTCTAAATTCTTTTAATTTCTCTCATAGTTCTTCAGAGCTTTCCAGAAGTTCTCCCAATAAAATCACTCTGTTGTCTGCAACTGCCCTTTTTTAAAAAAAGTTTCTTTTTTATTTTTAAAACTTAAATTCTCTCATTCTGTCTTATTGAGTTGTTCAGAACCTCAGTGGCTAAAAGAAACAGAAAGGGAGAGCATGAACATCTTTGTCATGTGCCTTTTTGTATATTATATGTTTTTGTTAACTCACCATTGGCCAAAACTTGTACCTTCTGTATATTGGAAATTGCCTTAGTTGAAGTAATAAAACTGTCAACTGAACACATCTTTTCTAAACCTCTGAATAACAAAAGCCCAGTTCAAGTTATCAAATGCTTTTTCATCATCCAAAAATATAAATGCCATCTGTTTCTCATTATGTCTTTAATAGTATTCAAGAATATCCAAAATGCATCTAGTATTTCTCATAACCGTCTTTTTGATAAGAAACCACATTGATCTCTGTGAATAAAATCCTGTAAAATCCTCTTCAATCTTTCTGCTAAAATCATTCTAAGAATCTTATAATCATTATCCTGTAGTGAAATAGGTCTGTTTTTCATTGTCAAGACCTGGCCCTTTTTTGGAATTGGAAACTATAGTCACCTCCTTCCATGTTTTCGGAATCACCCATTCTGAAGGATCATAGGGGTTCTTGTATAAAGGTAATAAAAGCTCTTCCTATGAAACATTTATAGTAAACAGTGGGTAAGCCATCTGGCATGAGTGTTTTTCTAGCCTTGATCTTCTTAATTGCTTCAAGTATCTCTCTTGCCATTATTGGAACATTCAACATCTGTATCTGCAAGTCAGAAATCAATAGTAGGTTTTATTTTTCCAGGTATTCCTCTGCCTTTACCAATGAGATTTTTTGCCTTTTGTATAATGAAGAATAATATCTGTGAAATGCCTTTGAAATATTTACATGATCAGTGATTGTCTCTTTTCCCTCATTCATATTTAAAATAATTCTTTTATCTGTTTCTTTTCTTGATTTAAATACCAGCCAGCTCCTTGGCTTATTTACAAATTCAAAATTCATTTGCTTTGTATAATATGTATATTTCTTCATCTTACTCATAGTTAACACTGATAATTGTTTCTGTAGAATTTTAATTTGGTTAACAGCTGTATTTGAAGGAAACTTCTTTAGTTCCTTTTCCTTTCTTTTTATCTCCTCCAAGGTTAATGGCATTTTTTTCTTGTTTCTTTTTCTTTCATTCCATATTCTATTACATAAAATATTCCCTCATAAACACCTTACTCACATCCCTTACCATTCTAATATTAGCATGTTTTCCTACATTGTTCTCAAAATATTCTATCAGTTTCTTTTTGCATTTGTCTACAATCTTTTCATCCTGGAAGAGGCTTTCATTCAACTTCCAGTTTGATGACTGTCTTTTACTCTTCACTGGATTATGATTTGAAAAAGTCTTCGGTAATATCTAGATTTTTATGATTCTGCTCGCTAAAGTCTTAGATATTAAAAACATATCATTAGCAATGGAAACTTTTCAAGCAAATTTGAATCATTTCTGTGGTCCCTAGCCATGTGGAAGAAGTTCCTCTCTTCACAAGGTTGCCTTTCTTCTGAAAAAAATATATGAAGAGACTGATGTCCAAAGGGGATTAGGTCTAAAGCCCACATCCAGCTTGCATGGTTATTTAAACTGCATTTCCTAACAGCTGAACAGGGCATATGAATATGAGTACAATTAAAACATTCAGTTTTATCTTTACACACTAAATTCAAAGTTAGTCATACAGAGAGCACACACATTGAAATCAACGGCATTTAGATTAGTTGCAAATAATATATCCCATTCATTTCAGCTTGGTTACTCTGTCAATGTTGGGTTTAGCCCTTTATGGTTGTTGTTGTTGTTGTTGTTGTCTGGAAAAGAGTTTTGCTGCAATGGATTATTATTTTCTCTCTGATATAGAGGAACATATTTGATCATGCCCTTTAAAAAAAAAAAGTAAAGATAATAAATCCTAGATCGTATACACCAAAATATAAATATTAGAATCCTGTGCACAACTTACCTGTGAGCCAAGCCCACCCAATCATCCAATGTTTGGATCTACTGTTTTTCACATCCAGCAACTTCTTTCACACAGTAGTCAACAACATATATTTTTGAGAAACCCAGAAGCAGCAGCCCTCTCCTCTCATCTGAGTAGGCATGTATAGGGTTTCACTGTTAATTTCATTTTTGCATATATTCAGAATGACTGACTGAATGACTTGTTCTGACTTTTTTAGTGGGTTGATCTCTGGAGCACTTTATAATTAGCTCTCCATAATACAAAGCCATTCCATGCCTTTCTCTCATACCACTGTCTACTTTAACTTTCAGGAAGTTTAAATGAGAAAGGTAGAGTTGCTGAAAAAGCAATGAATCACTCAAGCTGAACTTTAACACCCTTTCAACATCTAATTAGTTGAATTAGAGCCACTTTGCAAGAGAGTCAATCAATTCTCTAGCTTTAGCTGCCCCAATGGTTTTGGAATTTGATGATGTTATCATTACTTCAGAGAAGATACTCACTTAGCATTTTAATAAGTGGCTTTTTCTTGTAGTTTTCTGTGGAACTAGACAATATCATAACTTAAAATATTATCTGTACCATGCAGTCTCCACTGGGGCAGCAATGAGTCCACATCTGAGGACAGTGGGAGAACATTCTTATTACCCTTGCATGGATCAAGAGAATTACTGTCAACTGGTTTTAGCACATGATTTGTAGGATCAAAATGTAATTAGGAGGTCAGAATCTGAATGGAAATAATACATTTCCAAATGCAAACTGCAGCATTTAATTTAAGTACTCATATAAATTATCCTGAGATGAGAGTCCCACCATGAGGTGGGAACCACAGTTGCATTTTATAATGTTAATCCTGATTATCAGCCTCCCACAAGCTTGATCAAACATAAGCCAATCCACTTAACATTTAAAATGAATGTTTTTGCTCTGGGACTGACATTTTATTCTGGGAATACTGAAGAGACCCATATATTGTGTTAGGAAGCTATAAGCAGGGATGGGTGAGAAGCACATGCATTTCACAATTCAATGTACACTTTCCAAATTCATACTTGTTTTTGTGTGTCTTCAAGTCATTTCTGACTTATAGGGACCCTATAATCTGTCATGGGATTTTTGTAGGGCTGAGAGTATGTGCTGCACCCAAGGTCACCCTATGGGTTTCCATGGCCAAGCAGGGAATCAAACTCTGGTCTCCAGGGTCATAATTCAGTGCTTAAACCACTACATCAAGCTGGCTTATTCTAGTAATATTACTCAAATCTAATTGTGTGAACTGGAACACATATAAATCTCAAAACCTGTGCTTCTATATAGCATTTGCAATGCAGTTCAGGCACTCATACAGTACAAAAATGTGTTCATTTGAAAAAGTATAGACAATATATGCACATCAACAATGCATCTATTATGAAAATGCACATGAAACACATTTTAAATGAGACACAAAAAATGTAATCCAATGTGGAAACAGGATGGAACAAAGTTAACAGGAGTGAGAACCTAAGTGAAACTGAGCTGCATAGACTCCTATCTTAGAACATGGAAACAATGGTGTGGCTTTTTTTCGGTAGGGTTGCATATGGTTCTATGTTGTTGTTGATGATGAGGATGATGAAGATGATGATTTATATCCTATCTTTTTCTTCAAAACCATGAGGACTCAGTCTAAAAAAAGTTAGTCATTGTAAAGTCACAGTGAAATTTATGGGTGAGGTACATAATGATTGATGGAATTAAATCCCATTAATGTTCATGGAACTTCAGCTCAATGAAGTTTCTCTGCATCAGAACCCTTGACCACAAAATTGGAACTTACATACCCTGGTGAATGAATGAATTGCTCTAGTGACGCTTGACAGAACTATATGGCTCTTGCTAATACAATTTTTCTTTTCCTGGTTAAGTATGGAAAGCCCCTTTTTAGGAATATTCTCATGTTCAGGCTTCTCAGAGGGACAGATACAGACTTGTCTAATTTCACAACTAGCTTTCTTCTGTTCTTAGCTGTGAATGAATGCAAGTAAAGAAGAATGTTATGAGAGGACTGAACTTGGTGGAAAACTACTACACTGCACCTTGTATACAAAAACCCATGTTCATTACAAAGTATTATTAACAGCATGTCTTTATAGTAGCTGTTGCAGTCAGCCCTAATGATAAAATTTCCATTCAGTTTTGGAAGGAATTTACCAAAACTAAAAAAATGTCTTCATATATGAGATAGAAAGAACTTGAGAGTTTTGCTTGCTTGTTTGTTTTTTAAATCTGAATCTGAGTGAAACCAAAACTACCATATTCATTCAGGACTGGATGCCATTATTCATGAAAAATCTGGGCTTGAATGTTTATGCAATTATATGGATCAGATTTGCCACCTTTTTTTTTTCCTGACAGGCTCTTCTTCTGGAAAACCTGTAAGGCAGACAGATATAACATGATCCTCCCTATGCTGAGAATTGTAGATGGGAAAGAATTTTGATTAGGTTTTGAAGAATTAATCTTAAAAATTGTGTACTTAAGCGATTTCCACATGAGACTGTTATAGCGCTATTATTTCACTTTCTTTTTTCTTTTTTTATAATCATTTTATTCAAATTCAAATATAAAATAAACAATTGTAACTGTAAGTTTACATGAATTATTTTTGATCTTCCACACTGATCTAGATTTTATTTTCAATATCTCTTAACATGCTTGTATTATTGTACCACATTTTACTGATAATATTACATGTTGGTTCTTGCATTTCGATCTCCACATTCCAGCTTCATGATATATATCCAGTAGCCCCCTCATTAATTATCTTAAATCATGAATTACTCATTTCCATCTGACAATACCCAGCAATTACCCATTACAATCTGCCATTTTTTTTTGAATCTCATAGTCTGATTTCCCTTTTAATCTCTGAGAGACCATATCAGCATTTTTGTTTTCAATAAGTGTTCCCCACCATTGTTCTATTATGGATATTTGCTGAGTTTTCCACAACTTTGCATATTCAATACGAGCTGTCGTTATCATATACAGTATTATTCTCCAATACTTCTTTATACCAGTACCTTCTAGTACATCTGTCACATTGAATAAATACAATTCCGTTATCTTAGCGAACTGAACTTTCGTTAATGCACAAATTTTGTTATGTATTTCACTCCAATATTTCTTAGCCTTAGGACATGTCCACCACATGTGATATAATGTACCGACCTCTTTCTGACATTTCCAACGAAGTCCAGTACCTGTATTATATATCTTTTTTAATTTGTCTGGTGTCATGTACCATCTATGAAACAGCTTATAATAGTACTCTTTCAGATTCTGGGCTACTGTAAATTTTTGTGTTTTTTTCCAACTCTGTTCCCAAGAATCGAATTGAATTGAATGTCTGATATTCTGAGCCCATAAGATCATTGCTGCCTTAACTGTTTCTTCTTGCCTCTCCTGCTGTAATATTTCTTGATGTATATGGGCTAGTAGTTGAGGTGGATTTTCAAACAATCATTTAATTACTCCAGTTTTCTCTTTTATTTCTATTCCATATGTTTTTACGTCCATCTGAAATCTTTCAGTTAACTCTCTGTAAGGGAACCAACTTAGTATTATTCCTTCTTATTCCAGTTTTTCTCTTGTTTTAATCTTAAGGTTATTAGAAATAGATATCTCTATTATATCATCATATTGCAGCCATTCATCTGTTTCAGTCCATCTTCCGAAAAATGCTTCTTGAGGGGACACCTATGTGAGGAGCTGCCGTATGTTTTTAGTCTTATATTCATATCAGATTTTCAAAAGCAATTTTCTAATATAATGATGTGTGAAGTCTTTATCAATTTTTGCTTTATCATAAAACATATAGGCATGCCACCGCATCCTCAGGTCTGCACCTGCCAATGCCAGCATTCTCATGTCTTGTAGGTCAACCCCCAATCTTTTATCAACGTAGAAGCCGCTGCTTTATAATATATCTGAAAGTCAGGTAATCCCATACCACCTCTAGTTTTCTGATCTGTCATAATACTCCATTTTACCCTGGGTTTTTTTCCTTGCCATATAAATTTAGTTAGTTCTCTCTTCCATTGTAAAAAAGGTCTCGTATTCATTATAACAGGAAGATTTTGGAACAAAAAATTCATTTTTGGAAGAACATTCATTTTTATTGCTGCTATCCTCCCCATCATTGCATTATTTCACTTTCGACATCCTATGGAATCCTGGGGTTTGCAATTTCAGGAGGGGCCAGCCAGCCCCTCCCGAAACTGCAAACCTCAGGATTCCATAGGATGTCAACAGTGAAATAATAGCACTATAAGTCTAGTGCAGAAATGGCCTTACTAACTAACAGATATCTCTTTGCTATGCCAGTTTAAGCCAGCCAGTTTAGTGTAGTGGTTTGAATGTTGGACTACAACTCTGGTAGCTCAGGTTCAAATCCCTGCTTAGCCATGGGTCTTGAGCAAATCAAACTTTCTCAGCCTCAGAGGAAAGCAAAGACAAACTGTCTCTGAACAAATCTTGTCAAG
Source organism: Iguana delicatissima (assembly GCA_948472985.1). NCBI lineage: Eukaryota > Metazoa > Chordata > Lepidosauria > Squamata > Iguanidae > Iguana > Iguana delicatissima. The sequence continues at coordinate 403,779 of CAOKZL010000988.1, read as the reverse complement.
AAAACCTTGTGGCAGGTTCACCTTAGGGTTGCCATAAGTAAAAAATGACTTGATGGCACACAACAACAAGAATGCCAGATTAAAACATCATCATACAATCTTTTATGTGGCATGATATGACAATACTGCTGTGGTCATCTGTCAAGAGTATTCCAGTTTGTGTTGCCATTTCTCCATTGTCTTAGATTGCCATTCTTCCTCCAATGATACAGATATGTTTATTTGTCATTGTTTTCATTTCCTGCAGCTCTAGAGGAAGAAATGCCATACAGTACAGCTGAGCAAGAAATGTTGTACATTTTCTCTAACATTCTAAAACAAGATCCACTGGCCTTTGTGGCCTTTATCATTTCATGCACTTCAGTGTCCTGGCAAACACTACATAAATATAAATATTTAAAATATCCTGGATCTTAAGTAGTGCATTTGATGTTTAAGAAAATATGAATGGCTGAAGAGTTCTCTGAGGGAGATATTATCCAGACTGTCAATGCAAAACAAGCAAGAAACTGAAGAGATAATGCTACACAATCATTACTGTCTCATTTTGAAGGTACATAGTGCTATGAAAATTTTGAACAAATGAAGAAAATGTACAAGAGACAGAAGGTGTACAGGGGCTCTGCATTAAATCTACAGAACCGTACAATCTCCCAGATTATTAAAATAAAAGAGATGAAGCCTGAAGGTGCCCTCAACTGACCCATTAGCACTGCAGAAACCTTAGATGTTCTAATATGTAAGTGAATTATAAACCAGACACATCTTGTGTCTGCTGTAACTCCTCCCCTCCTCCTCCTCCTCCTATTGCCCTTACCCCTGCTGTCATTGCACTGCAATCAAAATCAATTTTAAAATGCGCTCCTCTTTTATTACTTCAATTATACCGTTTATTCTTTAGCTACTCTGATGTGAAAAGCCATTAAGAATAATTTCCTGAAATGGGGAGAAAACTGGAGAAGGCCATTGAGGTACAAGTAGAATTCAGCGTCTAGCTTTTTAAAGTCTTGGTTTGAATCTCTGCTCATTGAACCAGGTTTCTGGTGCTCTTTTTCCCCCTAACAGATATCTTTAACAGCTACATGGCAAGCAGATTCAACATTGTCTTCTTCGTGCTGTGAGTATCTCTACCTATTGGCTAGTGCAGATTTGGTAGTTCATTCACTCCTTTTTTTTTTTTAAAGACTTCCTGAAAGTTGAAAATTTCTTGATAAACAAGTTAGAAAGAGTTTTTTTTTTTAAAAAAAAAAACAGAGGTGGGAGAAAGTGGAACAAACATCCAACCTCTACATCTGAGTACCTAAATATTTGAATTGTTCTTTTTAAGTTCTCAGCTCATGTTTGCGTCAGAGATGAAGACTGTGTAACTAACTATCTATCAGAATCCACAAAGATGCAATCCTTCAGGCATTGCTAGTATTTATAATTTGCCCTTGAATTAAACATGCATGGGTGGCTTAAAATAAAATAAAATTATTCTAAATCATGGACTTTATCACAATGTACATTATGTAACTTTGCATATGCTTGGCCATGAAGCAGAGGTGCTAAGAAACCCTGTTAGTTTATTGCAGAGATTCATAACAGTGATGGAGAAGCCTGGAAGTCTGAGAATGATGGGACTTAGAGTAGCATAGAGTAGCATACAGTAATTAATTAACCAGGCTTACTGCAGTGTTTCCCCAATGCTCTTTGGGTTACTAGACTGCCTTGTTATTAATGAAGCAGTCTAGAAACCAAAGCCTGGAAAATAGTATATAGCATTGAGAGGCAACAGCTTGACTTCAGAAACACAGAGCCATGGAGAATGGAATGCATATACAGATAACAAAGGAGACAAAAGTGCTAGCCTCCCAGAGTTGTCCCCACTTTGGATAAATAACAGATAGGTGCTAAGCAACTGATGTATTGTAGGGGTGGCGAGGCCACTACATGGCAGAGCCAGGGCTCATGCCCTGTTAACTGAAGCCCACTAGATCTTGCATAGAAGTGATGTAACTTAGTGTGCTAATTCATTTTCTTATGGAAAATAAACATGTGTATGCCTTTCCTTGTTCTGGCTGTCTGATTTATGGAAATTAAACTAGACATCAAGTCTTTCTTTTGGCTCAGGCTAAATAAATGATTAAATTTCTTTTATCTTGAATCTCTACTGGTGTGTCACTTATTGGCTTAGTTGCGCTCCAGGGAAAACCTGCCCTTTGTCACTATCAACAGGACACTGGTAAGAGTTCCCAACGTGCAGTGGCACTCTATAGACAATGTCCCGATGCACAATGGGACTTTGCTGGCTCTTCTCTTTAGTAAGCCCTCTACTGGATATGAATGTTAATAGAACTACCAAATTCTAAGCGGCATAGACATAAGTCACTTTATGAAGATGTAAGTCCCCAACAGGGTTCTGGCCTTCATTGGTAGAATGATTATAAACAACAACAGATGTGAGAACTTAAATGGTATAAAAGATAAATAAGGGGTATATGTGCCTGTTAACTCAGGCATAAGCCCCATGACATTCAATGGGGATTATTCCCAGGCAATTGTGTACAGTTTATATCACAAAAGTTTAAGGACTTTTCCTAGTGCCAAGGTAATAAAAACAGAATTCCAAGTGATGCGGTCTGAGGTGATCATTTCATAACTGTGGCCTTTTCTCTCTTGCTTCAGATGATGGGGATATCCATAGAAGGCCATCTGCTGAGTATATTAAGGTCTGGGAAGGCATGTAGAGCTTGGAAAAGTTACTTTGGGGCCAATGGCCATACTTCTGGATGATTCCAGAAGTTGTAGCCTCAAAAGTAAGGTTTCTGAGCTCTAATAAAAGGCTGAAACAACAAAATCAGCATTTTGATTTGAAATCACTTGAAATAGACTAGGAACCAGGAAAAATGATGCAGCATGAATCTGTTTCCCCCCACACGTGCCACACCGCACCTGGAGGAGGAGAAACACTTTGGCCTGCCTCCCATGAGGGGAAACCACACGATCACTGTGCGACCATGGGTTGCACAGTGGGCTGGGGGAGAAGCAGAGCCAATGAGCCCCCTCTTAAGGCTGAACCACCCCCTCCTCAGCCTCAGACATATATTAATAAATTTCTCTAGTTTAATCCAAGCTTTGTGTGTGGTCTCCTCATTTTGTGGGTTGGTCAGCAATGCCCATTGCACTGAGACTCAGTAGTTGAGCAACTGTGTTCTTCTCTGAACTAACTGCTGTCTGAGCCATGTTCAAAGATAGCCCCATGTTAGGTGCATTACAACTGTCTAACCTATTTGAATTGTAGTTCTCAATATGCAGATATGTGCATGTGTTTAAGGCTAGGAAAGTTACTAAAGAATGGGGAACAAATTGTACTTTTATTGAGCACAGGGTTCTTTTCTGCATTTGTATGTTATTGCCATGTAACCCCCTTGTTTGTATTTCTTTGTTATACTCATGTTTGAAGCTATATGCTAGCATGTGGTGATGGTACAACAAAGTCACAAATGGGAGATGTGTATCATACGCAGCTTGGCACATCTGAAGACCAGTGGAGCATGGGGAGAGCTAAGCAAGTGGGAAGGATGTGTTTTGTCATGTCCAAAGAGCCATTACTGAAGGCTCATTGCAAAAAACCAAAAAACAAACAAACAAATTTTTAGGCTCCTCTATACTTAGAAAGCAACCTAGCTGTTTGGAATGACAATAAAATTACCTGCTAAGCCAACACAAGCTTGTCTTCACATGTAAAAAGAGGTATTTGCAAGACTGGGGACACTGGGATAACAGTGTATATGATTATGACTTACTTTCATGATGTATGCAAAGGGAGCTTGTAGCACCTTTGAGATTAACTGAGAGAAAGAAGTTGGTAGGCTTAAGTCTGCTTCATCAGATGCATGGAATAAAGTGCCTACGAACAGGCCTTTATGAGCAGACAGTATATGTGAATAGCAATAGAAATGCAAAACTTGTGAGTAAGACGAAGAGATTAAAATTTGGTTTTAAAGACAGTTATGGGGGAAAGATGTTGCCTAAAGCCAAGATGAGTAGATAACCATATGAAGTATGGAGGGAATTATTGGAACATAGTGTGATGCTGGCTAGGAACCAGAATGGAGATATGATAAACTGGTCAAGACAGCCCTCATGAACCTGTTGTGTTAACTACTGCTGCAATATGTGTACTGTGCCAGGAAACCATTATCTCTCTTCAAATGGATTGGAGTTCATGGATATATTCCAATTCTGTTGTTTCTTTCCAATCTCCCCCTGTACTTTGTTTGTTTATTTGTTTTGTTCAAGGACTGCTGCTCTGAGGTTCAAGAAGAAATGCTCAGGAAAATTGAAGTGTTCTGCAACTGGTTTTTCTGTATTCCCATTCCTAATGTCTGATTTATGGTCATTTATCCCCTGGCCCAATATAGAGTGCTGAAAGACATTGTTGATGGAAGATGACATATATCACATTAAGGATCAGCAAGTAATATTGTGAGTGATGTGATTAGGTCCTGCGATGAAATTTCTGGAGTAGATGTGAGAGCAGGGTTGACATCTGGGTTTGTGGAAAGGTCTTGTACCCATCTCCCCAACCGTGTTGTATATGCTCCTGTAGATGAGCAATTGTTTGAGACTGAGAGACTGTCAGTAGGCAAGTGACACAGACTCAGGCTCACAGGATCAAGGGACCAGGTCTCTTTGATCAACAGAGATGATGCATCATCTGCCAGATTTGCCTGTCTCCTCTCTTGGATTTTCCAAACAAAGTATTTTTGTCACCTATCTCTCTTTGGGAAATGAAGAAATCTTGATTTTGTGTGAACAATTAAGATCTGTTCTTGTTCTCTGGATGCAAACTGCTAGAATTCATTTGTTCCTTATATTTTTTACATCCTCTTTGAAGGCATGGCTATAATTATTTTCATGATAGGCTTCAGTCTTTCACAGTTCACCATTACATCACAGCATTTCCCCCTGAAATTTCAGAAAGTTGATTGGGGAAGCTTAATAGAGCTTGTAATATTGTTAGAGATTCCTGTCACAGTTACCTGCAATGTTTCTGGTCAATGTTGTTTGAAATAATGGACATAAGTGACCCCCAAAGACTTTGGGAAAAAGTGAATCATTGCTATTCTCACCCTTCCTCCAGCCAGAAAGAAGTGACAAGGTGTTCATGTGTGGAAAACAATGCAAGCAGTTTTTGAAGGAGGCACAGAGAAGTTCAGAAGAGTTGACTGAAATTATTTTGTACTTCTGGAGATCATGTAGGGTGCAGTGGATTTCCCTGTCTCTGTGAGTATCTAAGCCTAGATGGGAGGGCAAACCTTTAACTTTCCAGATGTTGAGCTACTACTCTCATCGTATCTCACTATTGTTTGGACTGGCTAGGGCTAATGGAAATGGAGCTCAACAGCATTTGAAAGGCCATAGTTTTCCCAGCTCTGCTTTCATCTGGCTTCCTCCATCTGTGTTCAACCTGTGTGTTGGTAAATAACCTCAAATATCACAAAGTCCATGAGCTTCTATTATCCTACACTAAAAGGAAACAAAATGTGGGTAAGCATTATGTCCACGGAACACCTGACTGCTCAGAGAAGTGGAGATGTTGCGATATGTTGCAACCTTTTTGAAAATAACAAAAACTGAATGTATTTTGAAATAGCTTTATACAAAATATGTTTAAAAGATTCATGTCTCTGCAACAACCTTTGCCTGAAAAGTCACAGGAATGTGATTACCAGATATTTCTCAGTATAAGCTACAGTAGTTTTTCCATGCTGCAAGAGAAAATGGATATTCTTCTGCAGTATTCTGCTTGTATTTGAATGTCTCAAATTTTTATGGAGGAATTATTCTTTAAAGAAAAACATATTGTCTTTTTTCTGCATAAAAATCCCATTTTCTGTGCAGAAAAAAAATGTTTCTTGAACAGAAAACAGTATTTTCTACAAGGGAAACTGTTGTATGTGCATGAAATTTGTTTTCTACATAGAAAACTGTCTTACTTGGCTTGAAAAATTACGTGCTTTTCTATGAAAAATAATTTCTCTGCATTCTTTTGGGATAAAAACTGTGGATGAAAACTGTGCAAGGTACTCACTTGTCTATTACTCTTCCCAATGGGGTTTCTTGACTATTGGGAAAACCATTTTCAGTCTGGGAATGAATAATAATGTAGATTCTTTCCATCCCTGCACAGGACAAGCCAACCTTTGAACTGAGTGATATTCTTCCCCCAGCAGTAATGAGGCCATACCCCCATAACCTCCATCATCTTCTCTAAACTGCTACAGCTGCACCAAAAAGTAGCAAAACCATCCTTGGTTAAATTTCTATTAATTACAAGTAACTAGTAGTTTAACTGAGAGCTAGCATGGTGTAGTAGTGTAAGTGTTGGACTATAACACTGTTGACTAGGTTTTGATCCCCCACTTGGCCATGGAAACCCACTGGGTGATCTTGGCAGTGATGTATTTAAGTCTTTTACTCCAAGTATCAAGTCAAGTATCAAGTCCTCGAAGATACTTTCAAGTCAAGTCACAAGTCTGGAAGCCAACTTTATATCCCAACCAAAATTCCAGAATTATTGGATAAAGTGAAATAAAGTCAGTTTTAACAATTTAAGCAGAGTTGGCTCTCCACATTTGCAATTTTGTCATCTGCAGCTTCAGAAGTGGGAAATAGGATCCTGTCTTACTCTCCATTACTGAAGATTCAAAAGCTTTAGAAGGAAGGATCCTTCTTCCTCAAGCCCATTGCCTAATACATTTTCTGTTCCCCTCTGAGAAATGCACCCTGCACTCTGGGGGCAAGTCTTGTCTTTCGCTCTTAGGAAACATTTTAGAATGCTCCTCCGATATGCAGTGGGGACAGGCTGCTGAGCAGACCTTAAGCCTGCCTCAAGCCCATTGCCTAACCTGTTTGCTGTTCCCCTCTGAGAAATGTGCCCACACTTTGGGCTTGAGAGAGATTGTTATGTGACAAGTAGGCATAAAGAGATGGATGCATTGTTCAAAGTCATAAGATTTCTGGATGAATGTGTTATGTTACTTAACCAAGAGCATCAAGTCAGTCATTAAAAATATACAAGTCTTAAGTCAAGTTGAGTCAGTGCATCATTTATGGCCAAGTTGAGTCCAAGTCGAGTCACTTAAGCAACTTAAGTCCGATTTGAGTCCAAGTCTATCGATTCAAATCTACATCACTAGATCTTGGGCATATCCTACTTACTCAGTCCCAGAAAACCCCATGATAGTTTCACGTTAGCGTTGCCATATGTTGGAAAAAGACAATTTGAAGGCACACAAGAACAACAACAAAATAATTCAACTAGTTATTTTCATGTTCTGGTTGGGCATTAAAAACATTGTAAACAGCCAATGAATAAACTTAGCAGGAGAGAATATAGGTAATTCTGCTTCAACAAAGCAGTGTGCCCAAAATGTGGGAAAAGATTTGGTGCATTCTTAATTCCTAACTTTGAAATTTTAAAGCTTAAAGTAATAGTTTAAAGTAATAGTATTTCTTAAGAATCACAGTTTTACTGGTTAACTATTCAAACAGTAGAATAATAGTTGTACTACTTCAACAGTTAACCAGTAAAACTATGATTCTTAAGAAATACTAGAGCTTTTACCAGTACAAAATTTAGAAAGGCAATGATTGACCTGATTTGGGATGAACATGTAGTAAATCACATCTGGGTACAGATTTCCTGTGATTTTCCCTCTCCTGTGCCTTATATCATTCAGAAGTATTAGCTATAGTTATTTTTTTTTATTTTCTCTCTTTGTATTACTCTAAAGTTATTGTTAAGGAGAACTCTGTTGCCTCATAAAATAGAATTAAATGCAATCTGGGAAGAGGTCTAATTTTAACTCAAGGAAATATTTCCAATTGGGATACCTGAAAATTGATGGTTCTTCTATTAGAAAGAGGCCAAATTAAAAGCTGTAAAGAAGGTGAATGAAATTTTATTAAGTGTCTTTATCATTTTGATACATTGAGTTTTGGGCTGTCACACAGAAAAAATAGCTTACTCATCTTCACTGATTCACTTCCTTAGTAACTGTCACTAGCTGTAAACCTCTCATTTGGAGAGGAATCTGTTTTATGTGTACATTTAGGTACCAAGTTATGAAAAACTTTGTAATTTAAATCATAGAATCATAGAATCATAGAGTTGGAAGTGACTGCAAGGGCCATCAAGTCGAACCCCTGCCATACACGAATATACCATCAGAGCAATCCTGACAGATGGCCATCCAGCCTCTGTTTACAAACTTCCAAAGAAGGAGACTCCACCACATTTCCAGACAGTGTTTTCCACTATCAAACTGCTCTTACCATCAGAAAGTTCTTCCTAATGTTTAGATGAAATCTTTTTTCCTGATGTTTGAAGTCATTGCTCCATGTCCTAGTCTCTGGAGCTGTGGAAAATTGCTCCATCCTCAATATGATATTCCTCCAAATATTTAAACATAGCTATCATGTTACCTCTTTACCTTACCTTTTCTCCGGGCTAAACATACCCAGCTCCCTAAGGTGATTTTCTTAGGTCATGGTTTCCAGGCCTTCTATCATTTTGGTCACCCTCCTCTGGACATGTTCCAGCTTGTCAAACTCCTTTCTGAACTGGTGGGGGTCTGACCAAGAAGAATAGAGTGGTACTATCACTTTCCTTGTCCTAGACATTGTAGTCCTATTAATGCAGCCCAGAATTTCATTGGCTTTTCTTAGCTGCTGCATCAGACTCCTGATTCATGTTTAGCTTGTGGTCTACTAAAACTTCTCTATCCTTTTCACATGGACTGTGGTTAAGCCAGGTATCACCCATTTTATATCTGTGCATTTCATTTTTTTTTTCTGACCAAGTATAGTGCCTTACACTTCTCCCTGCTGAAATTAACTTTGTTAGTTTTGGCCCAGCTCTCTAATCTATTCAAAATTCATTTTGAGTTCTGATCCTGTCCTTGAGGTATTAGCTACCCCTCTTAATATAGTATTATCCACATATTTGATAAGAATATCTCTATTACCTCATCTGAATCATTGATAAAGATATTGAATAGCTCTGGACGCAGGGCAGAACACTTTGGCACCCCACTAGCCACTTCTTTCCAGGATGAAGAGGAGCCATTGGTGAGTACCCTTTGGATTCAGTTGGTCAATCAGGTACAAATCCACCTAACAGTAGCATTGGCTAGCCCACATTTTACTAACTTGTTTGCAAGAATATCAAAGGGGATCTTCTCAATGCCCTTACTGAAGTCAAGATATACTATGTCCACAGCATTTCCTTCATTAACGCTATCAAAAAAAAAAAAGAGAGAGAGAGCGAGATTATGATTAGTCTGGCATGACTTGTTTTTGAGAAACCTGTGTTGACGTTTAGGGATCACAACATTTCTAAGCGCTTGCAGACTGTCTGTTTAATGATCTGCTCTAGAATCTTTCCCAGTATTGGTGCCAGGCTGACTGGGTGGTAGCTGTCTGGGTCCTCTTCCTCCTCCCTTTTGAAGATGGGGACAGTATTTGCCCTACTTCAGTCTGCTGGGACTTCTCATGTTCTCCAGAAATTCTCAAAGATTATTACCAATGGTTCTGAGATTACTTCTGCCAGTTCTTTTAATACTCCTGGATGTAGTTCATCTGGCTCTGATGACTTGAATTCATTAGGAGTATCCAGGTATTTCTGTACTATCTCTTTGCCTATGCTGTGCTGCATCTCCCCTACCATATCGTCTGCTCCATTTTTTCCAGAGAGAGCATTCTTTTTGGGAGAAGACCAAGGCAAAGAAGGTGTTCAGTAGTTATGCCTTTTAAGAGTTTCTGCTTTTTTGGGAAACAAGTACCTCCACCATTTTCAGCAACCCATGATTCATTTCCCATTCACTGTCTGACAGGGCTTCATTGGCATTCAACTGTTTTAGATGGAGGAATAAGCACAGTTCTTTCAACATATATGTGAAATATATCTAAGAATGGTTAACATCTTTTTTGGGGGAGGCTATTTGTTACCTTTTCACTCCTTTAACAAGAACTGCTTGGGCACCATCACCCCTTTTTTTTGGAATCAAAATCCTAACCCATCAGATATTAAGACTGGAGTTTAACGATATCATATTGCCATGTTGCTAATCAGATTAGGAAAATATCACAAAAGCACTTCGGGATGAGGGCAATACATCTTGTTTACACTCACAATGAGAGAATCCCCCCTTTTGTAAACTATGTACTTCAAGTGAACAGTCAGACTCTTCACAGATGCTGAAAGCTTTTGAGAGAACACTCCCACATCAGTCCAGTTACATTTGATCTCCCCCCCCCCGTAATGTGGTATGATATTCAGAAATTTGTAATCATTAGATGTCATGTCAGTTTCTCCTTTATTAGTAAGAAGAGTTTAATGTCTAGACTCTATAACCAGGCAAAAGAAATACTTCCCTTGCATGTCTGATGTTGCAATAACAAGTCCTAAAATATTACGTCTCCCAAATAAAACTAAAAATAATAATCAGTATAGCAATGTCTTCTGTCACGTAGGTCACCAGTTGCCTGAATTTGACTCTGAGGAGTACTATCACTACCACTTGTTCACTCTACTGTTTAATGAACAAAGCTTTAAAGTAAATCTGTATACTATTAAGGTTGCATAGCTGATGCTTATCTCTTGTGCATTTCCGAATAAATGTGATGGAATTGCTATGCCAGAGAGCCAGAGTGGTGCAGTGATTTGATCTTTGGACTACAACCCTGCAGACCAGGGTTTGATTCCCCACTCAGCCATGGAAAGCCGCCTTGAGTGCATCATACACTCTCGGCTCCCCAAAAACCCTATGATAGGTTTACCTTAGAGTTGCTGTAAGTTGGAAATGATTTGAAGACAAACAACAACAACAACTGTTATGCTGACATGGAATCTTTTTTCATTACACATTTATAGTGCTGTGATTCTACTTTAATTGACATGGTAACATCCAACAGAATTCTGAGATTTACAATTCAGCCTCAGGATTTTGCCATGGCAGTAAAAGTGAAGTCATAGTGCTATAATTGTGTAGTGTGAAAGGGCCCATAGTTTTGGGTAGCTGTTTTTCTAATATTTTTCTGAAGGTCTTGTAATTCTTCTGACTCAGGTAGTTCTTGCTTCTGACATACTTCACATGTCTGCTATGTTCCTCAGCCATATTGGGCATGCTCAGGACTTAGACAATATTTGTTGCATCTATATTTTATTCATGCTCTTGTAAGTGTTTCTAGTTCATGTAAGCCAAGTTTTGAAACATCTAATACTATCTTGCTGGCCACTGATTCCAATCTCTATTTATCAGCATGGAACATCAAGAGAAGAAAACTATATTATCTTGTTTCAGTAACTTCCTAAATTTGGCGTGGGTTTCTTGACCTACTATATCTTGTTGGGTGCTGCAAAAGAAGGAAAGAAATGTACTTTTGTACCCATCATAAAATATACACGTTTCCCTCTCCCCATATCTATCTGTTTCTGAGACCCTTTCTGCATCGGGGTATTAAAACGGTGCAGAGCGACCTCCGACGGAGGTCTTCTACACCATGGAGTGGATTGGGGTGGGCTATTTCTCATAGTTCCGCACCTCAATCCACTCCAAAGTGACCGGAACTGGTGGCACCCCGTGTTTTTTAAAAACCTCTTTTCAGAGGTTTTTAAAAAGCACAGAGCGCACAGCTCAGGGCAGCTCCGTCGCTGCGCTCTGGTGCAGATTTGCAGGCGTGCACTAGTGCATGCCTGCAGATCTGCTGGGGGCAGGCTTTAGGCTGGCGAGCTTCTCCAGTTGGTGGAGAGCCTCCGTCAGCCGGAAGCCACCATTTTGGATGCCGAGGCTGCCATTTTGGATGCCAGAGGATTGCGGAACAGCGACATCGCGCTGCTCCGCATGGTGACGGACTTGCCCGGCTACCAGTAAGCTCTGTTTTAGAGCGTTTCCCCCCGTTTCCCCCTCCACGTGCGGAAAAGGCCTGAGTTGCAGAATAACCAAAAAAAGATCATTCGTCCATGTTGTTGTTTTATGAAACGTGAAGTAGTTCAGTCCAGTAGACTTTTCAGTTGCATGTATCCAGAATGAAAAAAAAGGCAATCTTCTCTCTCATATGTCATAAATTGCTCATTCCAATAGTCCTTTGGATTATGGATATCCAGACCTAGAGAGGCCAGTCTTCTCCTTCCCCTTGCTTCTTATGCTGTAGGCATCTGTACTAACCCCTGACATTTAAAGCAGGACTGTAGCTATCCTGTAGATGAAATAAACGATGAGTTGAATTAAAATGGGTACTCTAATATCAACATCTTATTTCTAGTTTATGAAGATGAAGAAACATTTTGAATATTGTGCATATGTACATGTGCCTGTATATATCTGGTGGGCTAAAAACAGGGTTGAGGTGGTTTTCCCCACTCACCACTGCTATTAAATGTGTATGCCATGGGTTCTGGATACTATTCTCTCTGACCCTTTTCTCACCTTACCTTTTCATGGTGCTGGGGTGCGGGGCTTGCGTGAGCAGCCTCTGGAGAGAGGCTTTCGCTTTCCTGCTTCTTCAGCTCCACACGAGCTTCCTGCTCATGCGAGAGCCCCGCATCTTCCTTTCACAGTGCAGTCTGGGACCTCCCAGGCTGCACTGAGACAGGAAGCATGACTGGCCTGGCTCCCAAGGCTCCGCATGCAAAGTAAGTGTGAGTGGGACCCCAGAGCGATGAGCATTTTTGACTTCAAGCCAAAAATGAAAAAATGCATGCGCAGTCCACTTCAGGCCCTTGAGCAGCATGCAAATGTGAGTTGTGTGGACCGCTCCTCACATGTGCGCGATGCTCAAGGGGCCCTTTTGCATTGGAAATGCCTTACAAAAAGAGCCTCTGTTTCTTTCACACACACACACACATACACACACATACACCATCTACTTATTTTGGTATCTACAATTTTTTTCCTGTACTAGGACAAAGGCAGGCAGCACTATCTTCACCCTGATATGGATTATGATGTTGCAGTGTAGCCAATGAGCTTTAGTTGTGTCATGTTGCCTGAAGTCAAATCTGAAAGCAATGCTTCTTACTCTTCTGCTAGCATCTTGTGAACAGAGCAGGAAAAAAGTGGAGTGACATCCAGCAATAGTGAGGAGGCCAGATAGGTTATAACCAGATGGGGATGAGTAAAAGGTAAGTGACAATATTTCTTCAAAGCTGCCTAGAAGAAGTCTTCAGGGTTAAATAAAGCAACATTTATTCCCTCCAAACCAAAGTGGATCCATTTATAAGCTAAAACTCTTATCTTCTTTTCTTTAAGACATCTGTGGCCTGTATACAACCTGTGGCCTGTGGACATGTTAACCTGCAGTGCAGAAGTAATGATCCTGGTCGGGGTCTCTTTGTAGAGGGACTTTAGCTTTCTCCCTTGGTAACCAAGATCTCCACTTATCTTGCAGAGGATCATTCATATGTGAGCAAGGTTGAAGCTTCTCCTCCATTTCAACAATCTTGAACAAATTTATTAAACTGGAACCAAATTAAAACCTCCCTTCCTCCTTACTGGTTTGGTGTGTGTTTGTGCATGTGGATATGTGTGTTCCTAGTGAGACCAAAAGAGGGGCCAAAAACATTGTGCATTCCTGCTTTAAGACAATGTGACAACACAAGGTGTGACAGGGTCAATGTGAAGTATACAAGCCCTGTGTAAGCTACTTTGCAGCTTTCTTCTTAGCTGTGTGAGCATTACTTCCTGTAAATAAACTGTCATCTGCATATATTAAGACATTTCCTTGTAATGCCAAAATGAATGATAATAACTTAAGTTTTAGTGCTATCTGTTTACAGCTTGTCAGACTCCTCTTTCTGATAAGATCTCTATAAAGAATTGTGACTAGACATTGCCACAAGCAAAGGGGAGGGGCAGGCATTCAGCAGCAACATCAAAATTCATGCTTAGAAATAATACTGATTGTATTAATCCTTTTTTTATCCAGCTGGGAATTTGCAAATGTCTGCAGATAATTCTAGCAACATGATACATTTTTGTGTGTGTTCCACACATCCCTTGAGCAGTGGGATGTTCAATGGCAAGACTACAGGCTTTAGTTTCACCTTTCTCTTCCTCAGCTGTGCTTCAAAAACTTTCCATGGAATTATAAACAATAAGATCATATAAAAGAAACACTGATTCGTATGAGAAACTGACAGCATGGTTTATCAAGAAGACTTTTACAATTTCCACACTACGCTGTTATAGTGCTATTATTCCACTTTCAACATCCTATGGAATTCTTGGGTTTGTAGTTTAGGGAGGGGCATTTAGAATTCTCAGCCAGAGAGCTCTTCGGCCTCAGTAAACTACAAACCCCAGAATAATAGCACTATAACGGTGAGTGCAGAAATGGCCTTTGTGTCACAGGGCTTGATGAAAATGGGGATGATTCTGAAAAGATAGCATCCATTGTTTCACTGAGCATCGCTAGTACAGTGCACCTTCTGTATTTGTGGGGTTTCCATTTCAGGAGCCTCCGTGAATGATGAAGTTTGCTCGTGCTCACATACCATTATATTCAGTGGCTGCAAGATCCATACAGACACTTCAGTGCACACACATGCACTTCATCAGCATTTTATGTATAGGACCTGACATAGTCATGGACACTTGAGTTCACAGAATGGAGACAATGGATAAGGAGGGACCACTGTATGCTTCAAGGGAGAAAACAGAAGAGTGGCAAGAAGGAGCTGAGGGCTATGTCGCATAAGAGGTTTTCCTACACCATGGAAACCATTGTGATGGATACCCCTTAATGCTGGTTTATTGGAGAAAATGTAAAATGTGATCAACTGATCAACCAAACAGTTAAAAATATGGCAGCAGTGATTTTTTTGAAAAAAAAAGAGGTTTTTTGGGGTTTTTTTAAGATATAATAACTCTCCTAAACCTGAGTTTTTTCAGTCCATGCTTTATTTATTTACTTATTTATTTGAAATACATTTTATGCTTTATATTTGGCCATATTTGGAATTATTCATATTCAGGGACAGTTTGGAATGACATGGCTTGTTAGCTTTAGTCCTACAATAACAAAGTACAGACGGGTAGCAAAATGCTGAAAAAAAGAGATAAATACAAGAGATTAACAAACAGGAAGAAAAGGTCTTAGCGGGTTAACGGAAGCTGTGATTCCCCAAGCCAAATGTATTACAGCCTGCCTGTTGCTTAGCAATTCTGAAATTCTGAAATTCCAGACTTCAGAAAAACCAAGACATAGAGCTATAGTGCTACATTCCCATTTAAAAGTCATGGCAAAATCTTGGGGAATCTTGGGATATACAGTTTAGGGAAGAGCATTTAGAATTCTCAACCAGAAAGCTTTAGTGCCTTGCCAAACTACAAAACTCAAGAAGTTGGCATGGCAGTTAAAGTAGAATATAGTGTTATAATTGCACAGCATGAATGGGCCCCTGGGAATTGACTGAGCCTCTGGTGTACCATTATGCATGTCTGGAGGGTTGTCTTGACTTTGGTGCAAAGCGGTAAAATTTCCAGAAATTCTGAAGTCATGGGAAGAAAAACAACTTTTCAGAAAAATTGGAAACAAACAAACACAATGTTAGCATCTTTTCCAGACTGAAAATCACTTTTGTTCTTCAGGCATATAAATGTATTTATATATATAATATGATGAAATTTTGTTTGGCATAAAATTATTATGTTTAGAGCATTAAAAATACAATAGCTACAAACTGAATTCACACACACACACGCACACACACACAGAGGAGCTATGAGGTCCTGAACAGTAAACAACTACAGTGGCTTTACCCCTTTTTTAGGAGCAGGCAGAAGCAATGAAAACAAAAGAAACCAAAATAAATAAAAAAAATGGACAAATTATCTTGTCTCCTCTGATCTTCCGTAATCTCAAGCAGACACAAAACACTATTTGAAATGAAAAGAAATGAGAAAAGAATATCAAGATCAGGCATTGCATAGATCAGACCCTATACATTGTTTAAGAATAAAAATCTTCCTGTTGAAAAGTTTTTAGAAGTAATTTTGATAAAGTAAATATATGAACACCTTGTCTTAGAGCCTTTTTGCACCTTACCTTTTCGTAGAGGTGGGGGGTGGAGCTTGCGCAAGAAGCCTTCGGAGGAAGGCTTTCGTGTCCCTGCTGCCTGGGCTCCGCAGCAGCTTCCTGGTCACACAAGTGCTTTGCCCTGCCTGCACCCCACCCCTTCCTTCCACAGCGCAGCCTGGGAGCTGTAGGCTGCGCTGGGGCAGGAAGTGCGACTGGCCCGGCCCCGGGCCCCGACCGCACGCACCATTTTCAGCTAAAAGCCGAAAATAAAAAGGTGTGTATGTGCTGCGCGTCACGCTCTTGAGCGTCACATAAATGTGAGTGCATCATGCAGACTGCTCCTCACATTTACGCGATGCTCAAGGGGCCCTTTCGCTTCCAGAATGCCATGCGAAAAGGGCCTCAGACATTTTATCACTCTAACAGAAAATGTTCCCAAATCACTTTTTTCCCCATTTTTTAAAAAATTCGATTGTTCCCAATTTGTCCAAAAAGTAGGGAGGGGAAGTTTCATGGAAATACAACAAGGGTTCTTCTCTCATTAAATTTTTTTCCGTTCTTTTTCTTAGGCCTTCACATTGCTAGCTCAGTGGGCTATAGGTTCTATAGGCTTGTGGCTTTATCTACAAGAAGAATGTGATGGCAATGACTTTTCAGGAACAGAGATTTGTCAGGGCTTTCTATGGATCTAAACAAAACATTGCATTGGCAGAACTCCATTAATACTATGGGATCTTCTCCCCACTCCTCACCTTCACCCTTTTGTGTCACCTCAAAACCTCTGCAAGGTGTATCTCAGCCCTCTACAAACATTACTGTAGGGGGGAGTAAATGGGGGCAGGGAGATAGGGGGATCATCCACTTCCTAGTTCCACTAACAGAAGCAGTTCTGTTGCTGGAATGTCAGCACTGTATGAAAACCTACAAGTAGATGTGTTAATACAGAGAAGTCCTTTCAGAAGTAGAGATCCAGTGTGGTGTAGTGGTTTGGACTATGACTCTCATCCCCTTTCAGGGATAGAAAAGCTCTGGATGACCCTGGTCGCATCATAGGCCCTTTTCACAGGTTGTTGTCATCTCGCCATAGGGAGGGGAGAAGGACTGCGACAATGGTTACGCATGACATCATTGCAGTCCTGTCCTTCTCCCATCCCCAGGTGGGGCAATCACGGATTAAATCATTGATGGATTTTCCCTGTCAATGACCCATGATTGTGCTGCCACCCCACACTTACCTGTTGTGTGTGTGTGTGTGGGTTCCAGAAGTGCAATGGCTGCCCTTCCTGCCCCAGTACAGCCTAGAACAGTACCCAGCAGTGCCATGGCAGGAAGAGGTGTGACCATCGCGCTTCCTGGACCGTGGAGGCAGCCAATGTGGAGAGGAGTGCTCCTGCGGTGCAACCTTCCTGGCAAAGCCACCGCCAGGATCCCCACAGGATGCCACTAGGATAACGTAGGTTGCAAAAAGGGCCATAGTCTCAGAGACAGGCAAGGCCAAACTCCCTCTGAACAAATTCTGCCAAAGAAAAGCCTGTGACAGGTTCACTTTAGGGTCACCATAAGGCAGAAATGACTTGAAGGCACACAACCACACTTTCCAGAAATAGGCCACTCTCAGGACCTTGATTTTAAATGACATTTGGTTATATAGCTTCCTTTTCTTCCCCTTCCTACCTACCCTGCTGATGGGTTCTGTCCCATAGTACAGCCTGATATTTGGCATCAGCAACATTAGGATTCCCTCCTCCCATATAATCCTGCCAGTGCATTAATGTAATTGAATAAAGCTCTTTCTTTGGTCTTGATGAGTTAGAGAAATACATTGTGAATGAAGCACATGGGAGATGACCTTTTTTCTGGTGGTACCCTTACTCTAGGACAGTGGTTCTCAACCTGTGGGTCTCCAGATGTTCGTGGACTTCAGCTCCCAGAAGCCCCATCCACTATGGTCAATGCTCAGGGCTTCTGGGAGCTGAAGTCCACGAACATCTGGGGACCCACAGGTTGAGAATCACTGCTCTAGGAGGATCTCCTAAGCAATACACATTTGGTGCCAATGCTATATCATTTTAGGAGCCTGCTTAAAATGTTTTCACTTATCTGTACATTTTAATTGCCTTACAGTTTAATATTTGCATGGTTTTAATTGGTAGATGAGTTATTGTGGGTTTATTTTAATCCCACTAGGTTTAATGATTTAATCTTCATTATTTGCCCCAATTCTATTGTTGTTATTATTTTGTTCTTGAACACCGCCTTGGGAACCATTTTTGAAAATGTAAGGCGATTTAGATATTTTTAGAGTAAGATAAAGGAGAAAAAAGGCATTAGAAATGGGCTTTTGTTTCTCACCTTGTTAAAGAAACTAACTGGGAAAATGAAATACAGATATGTTGGCTTAAAGTATTATGTTTGTTTTGTACAAGATATTTGAATTACTTTGAATAACCAATTTGACTGGCTCTACATGTGTTGCAGTAGGAAGCATCTGCTTTCCAGAGATAATGTATGCTAATGTATTTAATCTCAGTGTTGACAAGAAGGTAGAGGAGATGTTGGATCCAAACAATAGCTCAAACTAATAATCCCTTCCATAAGAAGCAACAGCAATACAGAATTTGCATTCAGCCATGGAATTCATCCATAGTATTATATCGCAAGTCAACACTTTCTGCTGAATCGTACTTATGTTGGTTCTTTATCAATGCACTGCATTAGCAAAAAATGACTGCTTTAGATCTTTCTCTAGAAAGTATCTTCACTTCCACCTTTCATCCTTCCCTTCCAGCTCTAGCAGATTACATTTCTATTGGCACTATTTTGTTTTGCAACACATTGGTATTTGCAAAGGAGGTTGGAAATAGGAGCTTCCATAACTTGACTTCTATGCTAGCTTCCATAAAGAAGACGATAGCTTCGTTTTCACAAGGAATGCACATGGTTACCTCATAGATATGGTAAACCTGTTTCCAAGTACATTACATGAGAATGAAATACTTATAAAACAGCTACCAAAACAAACAAACAGACAGTCCAGAGTCCATTGTAAGGCTGTGAGGTGCATGGAAGCCTCTAATTGTTGACTTGCTAATGTGTCTTTCTATCACATTTTCCCATGGGTTACTCATTTTCTAAATCCTTGGTAAATTCTGTATGGTTTAGGTCCCATTTATTAGTTATATTTTGTATCTGAGTCTTCCACCAGAGTCTCTAAACAATCCAGTGGGACCAATTCTTCACTAATTTCATTCTGGAAGTAATAATAAATAATTTTAGAAGTATGCCTCCTACTGTGAGGAAGTCTTTGAAAAAACAAGCGCTCAGTTTCCAAAGAGTATTTCCAGTTTGTGACTATTCTGTGCAAAATTTGCATGTGAACCTTTTACACAGAGAACAACATTTTCTGCATAGGAAATAATCGTTCTGAACATAAATATTATTTCCTGTACACACACACACACACACACAACTCTATTTCCTGCACAGATGTGAAAAAGCCATATGTGAATTTTACACAGAATAAGTCACAACCTGTGAAGCTTCTCATCATCCCAATATTTTCCTTGTCAGGATTCCTGACCCCAGAGAAACACTTTTAAGCCATTTTTCAATTGTTTTTGAATATTCTTTCCATCTCTGTCTGCTGCAGAGGAGAACATTTGGTGCTGTGGCGGCATGTTGGAGCAGGCAGAGATGACACAGAAGTAATTTTAGGAGATTATCTATAACCTGCTTTCCACAGAGGAGGCAGTACAACACAGGTAAGTAGGCTGATTGAGAAAGAACAATACTGGAGATAGACGAGAAGTCATCATAAAAGAACCTCTTGTTATGAGAAACTGGTTCATAACCAATTTCTTTAAAGGGAACCTTTAAAAGGAAGATGTTAGCAGCATATTTATGAAGGCTGTTTATAGGTTACTTAGTGAGGACTGGTTTATTTATAGGACATAGATTTAATTGTGATAATACATCCTGATAAGACATTAAATATCTTTGCAAATCACTTCAGACCCTTCAGATTCCTTCCTGTGCAATTAGGGAGAAATATTTGTCGGAGTTGTTTCATCAGCAGGTGTAGGCTTTACTTATTAAACAGTTAATTTAACCTCCACTCTCTTATAGTTCTTTTTTTGTGCATGTGGGGGGCTGCCCTTTTGTTGTTATTGTGTGCCTTAAAGCTTGATCTGCCTTTTGATGACCCTATCATAGGCTTTTCTTGGCAAGATTTATTCAGAAGAGACTTGCCAGTGTTTTCCCCTAAGGCAGAGAGAACATAATTTGCTCAAAGTCATTTAATGGATTTCTGTGGCTGAAAATTGTTCTAGGATTTCAGGAGATCCTGGTCTCCTTACATCCTACTACAACACTCAAAGCACTACACCATGCTGGGTGAGGTGCCCTTTTAGTGGCTCCCCCCCCAAAGTAGCATGTAAACTTTGCATTTAACCCAATGGTTGAAATTCTTCTGGTTTCATATTCATGCGTAAATTCCCTTTTATGTGTGGTTGTACTTTTTCGATGAATTGTGCAATGGACATATTCACTTGATGCAAGCACTATCCCAGAGGTGCGCCCTTGTCATATGGTTTAAATTCTATTGTTAGTCCTGCCGAAAGCAGATTCATTGACTCAATTGTATTAACTTATGAGTTATCTTGCCATTCAACATGGATTCAGCAGTCTGCTCTAGCTAGGACTACTAATGGAGATCCAGACATATAGTTGCCCTGTAATAATTTGTCACTGCCTTCAGTATACCCCTTTATTCACTGCAGTTGCAGAAACAGCTACTGTGCATTCCCCATTGTACAAAAAGACAGTAAGTAAGCATGCTGCCAGACAGAGAACTCTTGTACATTATTGGTATTTAGCAGAATGATAATGTAGCACAGCCCCTTCGTAATGATGTGAATGTAGATGTACACTTTGCAAGCAAGCAAAACCACATCTTTTATTTTTCTTGAAAAAGCTCTTGAAAATAGTTAATAAAGTTATCTGAAATGTAGCTACATGTACATACCGTCTGACTTTGGCTGTCAAATATCTCTTTAAAAATTAACTTCCAATAGAACAAATTCCTCTTAATCTGATTTTTTTGTTCCATCCACTGGTACTGAAAGTTCATGTCTTATTTTCTTACTGTGTTATAGAGAATCACTGACAAAATTACCTTAAAGTACAAATGACTCCATAATTAACTATTTGGTGACAGTCAGCATAGCATACTTTTAGAAGATTTGAGAAAATTTCTGAGGTATTTCTTTTTCCTTTCCCACTCTTAAAGAAAGACTGCTTTGAAGAATTATCTCTAGACATACTTCAATATTTTTATGTGGGTGTGGTTACTGCCCTTCACTGATAAGTTTGAGTGAGTAAGGAACATGAAAAATGGTGACCAAGCTGTCAACACAGTTGTTTCTGCAGCAGTAGCAGTAACAGCAAGGCAAACAAATAAACATTGGGTTAAAAGAAACAAACTTCAGCTTTCTACGTGTGCTAAAGTTGAACCACACCTTCAAGAAAACATTGAAGAAATTTCTTTCCACCTCCAGAAATTCACTGAAATTCCTCTGTTCTCTTCCTCCATTTCTCAGCTCCCAATTGGGTTGAAAATACTGAGAAGTCATTTGTGCACAGTGATAGCTCATAGCAGTCACTTTTTACATGAAATAATACCACTATTAACTTGTAACCTTGTCTATGAGTGACAGAATATATCTGCAGAAAAGCAATTTCACAAGGCGCCTTCTTTCTTCCTTTCCTTTCCACACAGTGAATTACTTGTTTTGTTTAGAATACAAATACTCTGAAGGGGAAAAAAACACAGCAAGTGGCCATTCCCTAGCAGGCACATTTCTTTTCTTTTCTTTTCTTTTCTTTTCTTTTCTTTTCTTTTCTTTTCTTTTCTTTTCTTTTTGTAGAGCTGTTGACCTGGCAAGTTCTGACAAGTTTGAGACTTGTGTGAAAGACAGTTTGGCTCCTGCAGCAATTCCATAAATATGCAGTATGGTATGCACTTTATTCCTCATGCCATTCTTTCAAAGTGTCCCTCCTTCTCCTTCATCAAAACAATCAGCCCAAGTACGTACCAAGATGTTACTATTTTAGTCCCCTCAACATGCACCTGTCACAAGAAGATATGGATATACACATTCATATGGACGGGTGGATAGATAGATAGATAGATAGATAGATAGATAGATAGATAGATAAGACATGAAGAAAAGAAACCTTCTTCATATAAGGACAGTGTTGTACTGCTTAGTGTGCTGGACTGGGATTAGGTTGAAATCTTCAGTTGAAACAGAAAACTCATTAAGTGACTGTGGGCCAGCCTCTCACCCTCTCTCTCTTTGTGTCTCAGACTGAGTTCCCTCTCTCATTCATGGGATTGTTTAGACCAGTGCTTCTCAAAGTGGTGGTCCTTTCACCATTGGCTGCTAGTCCCTGATGTGTTTCAAAGAAAAAAAGAAGGAAGGAAGGAAGGAAGGAAGGAAGGAAGGAAGGAAGGAAGGAAGGAAGGAATTGTTGCCAAAGGGGGAAAAAAAGGTGCATGGTCTCTGACGCACTGGGGAAAAAAATGTTGATGCTTCACATCACATAGCCTGAGAAACACTGGTTTGGGGGCCAGTGGGGAGGAGGAGAGCCATCTATGCTCTCTCAAGCTCACTACAGGAAAGATGCAGGATAAAGGGAACAAACAAACAAGTTTCTTGGTTGGATAAGCAAGGAAATGAGGTGAGGAGAGTACGTTGGACCAGTTTCCTCTACACTTCTTCCCACTCCTCCTTGAGTGCCACTACCTACTGTGCTGAAAGGTAGAGATTACCTTCTCATCCCCACAGTCTCTGCTCTTAAGTGAAATGGAAGTAGGTGGGAGGGAAGGATAGGAGACAGCAATTCAACCTATCCCACCATGCCATCCTGAACACAGTCAATCTCATTGAATATTGGGAGCTGAGCAGTATTGACTCTGGTTAGTATTTGGATGGAAACTACCAGAGAATATAAGGAACTTCCAGGTAGGGCTAAGAAACACTGGCGAATCATTGCTGACAATATTGGGATAGATTTGACCAATGGTCTGACTCTGTATAAAGCAGCTTCTGATGTTTCTTTCCCCTATTCTGGAACTCATCCAACTCTTTGAGACCAGAGTTTCATATAAGGCCATTTCTACCCTACATTGTCATAGTGCTATTATTTCATGTTCAACATCCCATGGAATTCTGGGATTTGTAGTTTACTGAGGCCAAAAGGCTGTCTGGCTGAGGAGTCTAAATGCCCCTCCCTAAACTGCAAACCCCAGGATTCCATAGGATGTTGAAAGTGGAATAACAGTATTATAACTGTGTAGTGTGGAAATGGCCTAAGTGGTTTCTCCCCTCCTGTAGTGATTATTCCTGTTCCTACTAGGAATTACATGCATGGGAGGAAAGCAGGGGCTTTGCATCTCCTAATACACTGACGCAAAGGACAGATACGCTGTGTTCTGGTCCACATGGTAAGTAAGTGAGCCTCTTGACCCAGAGAGCTCTTTCATGCATATAAGTGTAGTAGTAGATTTCTGTGATAAGTTATTTTTGAGGGAGAAAAAAATGTTGCAACGAGTTCCATCTGATTGACAGAGAATATAGCATATAAACTTGCCATTAGCAGTCAGAAAAGCCCTATTCAAGTGTTCATCATAAAGTTATCTGAATATATGAAGAGAGAGCAGGTTACCCCAGAGCCTCCCTTCTCTTTTTATCTATTCAAATGGAAAGAGGTTATGCATCAAAGATCTCTGCACACTTCACAAACCCCCAAAAGAATAAATTTTCCTCTTTAGACTATAACTCTCTATATAAAGATGGGTTCCCTCTCCTCACACATTCAGGTTAACTCAGTCATGAATATCTGGATAGGGCTGTCGAGAAGTAAACAAGTTCCTGACTTTACGTTCTTACTGATCTGATTTCAAAGCTGTTAGGAAATGTGAGAGATTCTAATGGGTCTCTCAAGCAGAGTAAACAAACTGACAAGGCTGGAGCTGAACTACACCCAGCCACATGTCCCCACATATACATAAGCGTGCGCGCGCGCACACACACACACACACACACACACATAGAGTCTAGAAAAGAAAGCTTGTACATAACCAAGCACATAGTCTAATAATGGAGAGATAGGAAGAAGAAATTAGCTGCAGGTTAGAGTGATGCTGGAAGAGAAAAGATGTGGCAAAGGCCTAACATACAGGAAGCTAGCAAGCATGCAAACTACCAGTTAGCAAGTATAGGCATGCAAGTGTTGCTATCTGTAATAAAATGCATCTCAGTTTTCAGAGCGTCTTAATATTTCCAACAATCTTTGTTTTCAGATCTCAGATTATCAGTCTTAAGACAAGATGAGATAAGACTCAAAGATGTTATGCTTCTTTTTTCTTTGCAGTCTCTTAATAACAGATAATGTGGTGAAATCCATCTGTATTAGCTATTTTTGTCCCAGTAGACAAAAATTAGTGTGGATTAATAAGATCTGACCCTGTGTAAAGTAAATTGTCAAAATTTGTTATCCCTCTCAGGGACGAGAAACAAATAGTAGCAAACTATCTGTTTGACAGCATTTCCTTAGTCTGGGGAGAAGTGCTATCAGGTAAGAGCTATCAAAACTACACAGGCTTCAGATATATAATATATATAATAAAGTACAACCTAATGTAAATGGACCAACGTTTTTCTGATCCGATATTCAAGAGCCCTCCAATCATCATATCTGAGACATTTTGCTGATACTTGAAGATCTACCTGGATAGTAGAGACCAATTCTTCCACTTCTTTGCCATAGGTTATAGGGGAAGAAAAAAATATAATTATTATTTTCCTTCTACATACTTTCTCAACTAAAATCCAGTAGAAAGACTCAGTTCCATAACTCGTACACATCTTTGCCTTGATCTTCAAAATCCGACCCCCCAAATAACTTCCACTTAAGAATATGTTGTCTTTTTCCTCAAAGGAAACAAGTACTTTTAGCAGTTTTCTTCTGCACATGAGGAAGTCTTCAAAAACTACACCGTTTCAATAGCCTATTTGCAGTTTGATACTTATCCTGTGCAAAATTTTCATGTGACTGTTTTGCATAGAAAACAATATTTTCTGTGCACAAAACAGCATTTTCTGCATATAATATTCCTGTGCCCAAAACTACCATGTGCAAATTCTGGGCAGAATGAGATTCCAATTAAAGCCTTTTCTGTATAGGAAACAGAATTTTCTGCATAGATTTTTTTTAATTTTCTGGGCAGAAAATGTTGTTTTCTGTGCAAAACAGCCATGTGCAAATTTTGCACAGAATAAGTTCCCAATTGCAGCATTTTCTGCACAGGAAATAATATTTCTGCATAATCCCAAACCACAGAGTCTCATCAGTCCAGGATTGTTCTCATCAGGGTTTGTCAACAGGTTTTTTTTTAACATTTTTTAATATTTTCAAATATTCTTTCCACCCTTACTTCCTGTTAATTGTGCTATACAGCCTAAGTCACACTACCTCGTAGATACAGATATCCTATACTTCAAAGCTCAATAAACAGCTAGGATAGAGTCAGGACTAGGGCCTTTTTTGCACCATATCTCAATTGTGGGATGTTCCGATGCTATCGCAGGAATGTCAATGGCGGATTAGGTTCTATATGGAGCCTGTTGTCTTTTGCAGGCACCTGGGTGTTTATGAGACGGCACTGCATTGCACCTTGTGCCTGTTCCACAGCTCGGCATCCCAGGCCACTCCCAGGTCCCACCCTGTCCTCACCCCACCGCCCTTGATTAGTTGGTGGGTTTTTTTTTTTGGCCAGCTATCATGCTAACATGCTGATGTGCTGATGCGCAAACGTGCTAACAGTGGCAGTTTTTTAAAAAAAAATTGTAAGTCGGTCAGACCCTGGGGGCTGATGTTGTAGCGGGTGTGGGCAGAGACATCAGCCCCGGGGTGGCCTTCCTGGGCGATGTGTCCTGCACTGTTTGCCGGTTTCCTAGGAGTTGCTGAGTAAGGGACAGGCAGGGACTGCTCACACCCCGCCCACTCCCAAGTCATTCCTGGAAGGACACTGGATGGAGGCTCCACATGGCTGCAGCTCCTGCAACTGCTTTGGGAAAGGCCGGTTATTTTCTATTTTCTCTTGAAAATGAAAAAAAAAGTGGGATTAGCAGTGGGATTAGCTCTGCCTGCAGCCGGGATTGCACCAGTTTGGTGAGAACGTCATGTGGTAAAGTGGCTCGTCAAGGGAGAGCCAAGTGTGGCTAATGCAATTTGCAAACGCTATGCAAAAAGGGCCTAGGTAAGCCTCAGGAATTCAGTCTTGTCGATCCTATACCGGGGGATTAAAATCTTTTTCTGTTAAAAGTCCATATTTTCTAGCTTGAGACCATAGAAGATTTGTATTTCAGCAGCAGGAGTAGTCAGAAACAAAGTGGATAGAGTTCTAGGTAAAACTAAATGTTAAGGGGAATGCATATTTCCAACAAGTAACTCTTTTTCTTCTTA
Source organism: Iguana delicatissima (assembly GCA_948472985.1). NCBI lineage: Eukaryota > Metazoa > Chordata > Lepidosauria > Squamata > Iguanidae > Iguana > Iguana delicatissima. The sequence continues at coordinate 377,178 of CAOKZL010000988.1, read as the reverse complement.
CAGTAAGATTTATTTCAAGATATGTGTCTCAGCATTCAGATTTGCAAAAGAAAATTCTACGGCAAAGATACTAAATGTCAGATGCATAGGAGAGAAAAATTATATGCTAAGACAAGCAGGCATCTTTTACCAATTCACAAATCTTCTTCTGGAAACATGATAAATATATTGACTAGTTTTATCTATTTTTTTTCTTATGCTACAGGAAAGAAAGACATTACTCTTTTTTCTTCCACTCATGTGAGGTTTCCTCCACTGACTTTGCAGAAGAGGCTGGAATCATAACAGTAACAATCTGGAATAGAGCTAGTCAGGGACATGCCTTGGGGAAAAACTTGAAGTCTGGACTGAGAGCTCTATCAGTTGGAGGGGTGGTCACACTTCTGTCTATAACAAATGACCAAAGTGGTGGTGCATAATATTTTTTTTTTCAGAATGTTATGGTCTAGTCAGAAATTGGAACTCTTACCTATAATTGGATCTCTGTTGCACATTCTGCTGAGTGGAACTCTGGACTTGTGCCCCTAAATTCTTCCATGACGTATTTTCCACTTCTCCAGATGTTGTGATACAGTTTTCAGCAATTTAAATATATCAAAATATGCACTTAATCATGAGGATATGTTTTGGAAAAGAGAAAATGTGCAATTAAAATTAACATTTTAAATATATGTAAGTATATAAACATGATAGGATTTTTTAGAGTGTCAGATTAATGCAAAAAAAAAAAAAATGTTTTAACCCCCGGAGGCGGGGGGATATTGGTTTTCAAATGAGAGATAGGCCCAGGCTTCAGAACTCATTTGTTTACATTTAGTATCTGCCCTGAGAAAACACTTCATTGAGTTAGTTCATTTGTCTGATCTCAATGCACTTCATATGCATCATAGGAGTGCTGAGGTTAGAAATCAATCATAACAGATACGGTGAAGAAGTTGCTGTAGAGCATCTCTATGCAGGCCTTCTGGAAGGCACTGCTATGAAGCCTAACTTGCTCTTAACCACACATCAGTTCATTGTGATAAGCCATTTGAATAGCATTTCTCTCCAAATGTTTCCTTTAGGCCCTCCAACATTTCACAAATGAAAACAGGGACACAGGTGGGCAAGCAACATCAGAGTGTGGTTAAGATGACAATAGTTTTTAGTGAAAAAGTTCAGACAAGCTAAGAGAGGCTGCAACAGTTTGCTTTAGTCTGAGTCTATAGGGAAGGGCAAGACTGTGCCCTCTCCTCTCTCCTCTGCTGAGCTGAGTGCAAACTACTTTTGCACTTCAAACTCAGTTTGCAGCAATTTGAAGTAAGTGGAGGACCAAGGGGAAAAGTTGGAGAAGGAAAGAGAAACTGGAATATTTTAAAAACAGCTGAAGAAGCGTGATGACAGAAAATTAATTGGGACTGTCCTTGCTTAATTGGTTATGCAAGATATGGCTCTGAGAACGATATTTTCCCCTTCACAGTTATGTTAGCAGCGCTAGACCTTTTAAAAAAGCCTCTCTCCAAATGGTTGTAGCTCATGTATCAAGGTCTGTTAGTAGGCTGAAACAGGAAAATATGTAAAAGGGTCTCCTGTTGCTTGAAATCTAATGAATGAATTTTGTGCTAGGATTAGAATATCTAGAAAATTTATCAAATCAAATTGTTTTAACATGATTTTAATTTTTTTTTAGGTAGCTATCCTTTGGCATAAGGAGAATCAAATTCATCCAGACTCAACAATCTGTCTCAAAAATTAATTCAGGAGATGAAGTTGAATTGGTAATTAAAAATGCTGCAACCTAGGCCCCTTCCACACCACCCTCCCAACCTACTGTGGGGATGGGAGAAGGACAGGAAAGCAATGATGGTTCTGCATGACATTGTTGAGATCCCATCCTTCTCCCATCCCCAGGCAGTGCAAACACAGATTAAATCATTGGTGGGTTTTTCTTATCAACGACCCATGATCTCACCACCATCGCAGACTTACCTGTCCTGAAGAAGCCTGGGAAGAACAATGGCTGTGCTTGCTGTTCCACTGCAGCCTGGGAAGGTACCTGGCTGTGCTGTGGTAGGAAGAGATATGGCCATGGCACTTCCCTCATGACAGAGCCAGCTGGTGCGGTGGGGAGCACTCCTGTCATGCTCCCCTCCCAGAAGAGTCAATGTCAGGATTTCCACCAAAGGACTCCGCAAAAAGGTAGGATGCAGAAAGGACCCTAAAAATCAGCTCAACTGTTACATATTTTCCCAAAAATAAATAAGTGAAGTCTGAATGACAGGATTGAGCCTGCCTGCAAAGAATGCTGTTTCATTCTTGATTGACATGGTTGCAGGCACAGCTCTTTGCTGGAAAAAAACAGATTGTTTTCATTTAGGTTTGCCAGATTGAAAATTGGAGACTCACCTATACCTTCAATAGTGGTGAAGAAGAGGGAATTTCAGTAGCTGTTGCTTGCCATACAACCAGTAACAAGCAACAGCTACTGAAATTCCCTCTTCTGCACAGCCATTAAATGTACAAGAACCTTCTCCAGTTTTTAATTTGTCAGCCCTACAAATCTCATCAGATATGGATCAGGGAAGGATGGCCTAAATCCATTTGCCAGTACCAGCTATGATAGACCCACTGTATGTATGGAAATTCTTGGTAGGACCAGACTTAAGTAATACATGATTATAGTACCATATTTAACTGTCATGGTTGCAACCTATGGAATCCTGGAGTATGTAGCTCTCTGAGCATTCTAAATACCCTGCTGACTAAAAATCACAAAATACCACAGGGTGGAATCATAGCAGTTAAGATGAAATCACAGCTCAATAATTGTCTATTTTGAAACAACCCTAAGCCCTTAGCAAATGGTTAATACTTTAACTCTAGTCAGAGTGAGCAGACTTAAGTATTCATGTTCCAGATCTGTATACACATGTTTGTGAGCATGTGGAGTGCTTTGGACTAGAGAAAGTACCTAGATCTTATAGGCCCCAGAGAATACCATTGGCACCAGTTGCTTCCAAGGAATCCAAAATGTTAATGAAGGCACATGGTATGAGATGTAATTTTAAATGGTTTGTGAGCCCAGTGGTGAATTTGGGCAAGATGAACAAGTGATGGAAAAGGATGCCATTAATCTATTCCAGCAGCTCAAGCATTTCCCTAAAACTATAATTACTGTGTGCTTTGAATGGCTTGTTTGGATTATAAATACTAAGAAGGCAAAGGCTGAAACGAAGATATGTAAACCACTGCCTGTTATGAGACCTTGCCAAGGTTCTGAAGAAATCCTCAACTTTCTCATAGATAAGGGGAGCTTCCCAGTGTCTTTTTTGAAATAATCTCTCTTTTTCTCTTATAAGCTGGATGAGAGTTTCTTTTCTTGTTTTGGAAAGAATGCAATCATGGCAGAAGATGACCCTGAAAGATAGAGAAGCTTCATCTTGCTGTCACATGAAAGCAATTGTACTTTCAAACTGAAGCTGGATGTCTTTGTGGGAGAATTCAGGTGCCATCATTCAAGATCTTCATGGTAGTTTTACGAGCATTCGTAGTGTTCAAAGCTCTTGAAGAATCTGTAATGTCATATAGGCCTTCTTTTTCTATTTCTTTTGTGTTTGGGATGTAACTGATATGATATATCTTATCTTGAACAATCAGCCCAAGCTCCCTTTATTTAGTTCAAAAATAGGCTGTGTTCATTGTCCCTCAAAGATGCATTTTAAATGTGCTTTACACCTGGGTCTGTTTAAAAGACAAGAAGAGAATCAAAGTTTTTTTTTTCCTCCCAGAACTGGTAGCAATTTCTTTATCCTGGAATTTGCTGTTTTGTAAAATTTAAGAATGGGGAGGATGTGATCCACTAGAACTTGTGGGACTACAGCACCCAGCAGCACTTGCCGACTTGGTCACTGGTACGGAATGATATGGGTTGCAGCTTAACATTGTCTGGAAAACCAAACATTTTCCATCCTTGCTCTAAGACAGTGGTTCTCAACCTGTGGGTCCCCAGATGTTTGTGGACTTCAGTTCCCAGAAGCCCCAGCCACTATGGTCAATGCTCAGGGCTTCTGGGAGCTGAAGTCCACAAACATCTGGGGACCCACAGGTTGAGAACCACTGCTCTAAGATAACTCACACCACTCTGTACTACATTCCTTGTTTAAAAGACCAGAGCCAATATGCCACAGAACCATGACTGCATGGTTTCTAAATATTTCTAGCTTTTTGGAAGCATTAAATGAAGCATCTCAGCCTATTATTAATGGGGACTGAGTCACAGTCTCTTGCTTGTCATCTCTGTTCTCAGTAATATCTATGCTGTTCTCTAGGGATGTGTGAATTACCCTTAGTTCACCCTGTGGATGTCTTCACTTGATGTTATGTGTCTTCCAAGTCATAACCACAGGGTTTTCCTGGCAAGATGTGTTCAGAGTGGGATTGCTTTTTGCTTCCTCTGAGACTGAGGGAGTAAGACTTGTCCAAGGTCAACCAATGGGTTTCCATGGGCAAGCAAGGATTCAAACCCTGGTCTCCGGAGTTGTACTGCAACATTCAAAACACCAAACCATGCTCTCCCCTTCACTGGATGCATACTGGATGCATCCGCCTGGAGGTCTTATCAAACCTTTTTTTCCACCCACATATTATATATAGATTTTCCCCTATTTTTAGAAATGTATTCTCATATGCATAGCTCTGAAGGCATGTGAATAAAGAGCATGTGTGTGGTTGAGATGAGAAAATGTAAGACTGATTTACAGCTCAAATTGTATTAAGACATCTACTGACAACCTTGATAAGAGTCTAGTTGTCTGTCAAGTATCACTTTGATGGAGGAATTCATTGCAAAGAAGGCTGGATCCTAGTGTCAGACATGGGAGGCAGGAGATTGCAAAGCAATGAAGTACCAAGAAGAAAAAGAAAGGTGTTCTTTAGTTCTTTGAAATGTGCATGTGTTGATGTAAAAGGAAAATAAAACTGAATAGCCAAGGGGAATGATAAGATTTGTCCTTGTTTATATTTTGTTGAAATATATGCTGTCTCTTATCATTCTTGTAGTATAACTTATAAAAGGGGGTAGGCTATTGTTGCTAGTGAGAACTGGATTGGACTCAGTAGGATTCCAGTGTTGGATACCTACCACCCATCCTACGAGATATGTGATTTTCATAAATTGGACTCATTAATGACCAGAGAATGTGATTAGAGTCATGCTGACCAGAGATGATTTAGGGTCATGATTATTGGGGAAATCCAGATAGGATTATTCGGAAGACCCCGACGCTGATGGGTTTGTACTAATTCCTTCATTGCTTCAGGCTCTTTGCAGTTTCAAACACAATGGAAGATGAAGTGCCAGATAAAGCAATCAGAAACCATCTCTTTATCTTACTCTATGGAGATCTTCCCTATAAACCCTACCGGATTGAACATTAAGAGATCATCATGAAGCCCATTGATGTTTTGTCACTCTGGAGTTAAAACAATCAGCCCATTCTGGACCCTTTTGTCAGGCTGATGGGAAAGCTATTATGGGCTTTGTCAGTACACTCCTTCAAGGTATGAAATAGGATATAAAAGTTCTAGCTTTGACCCCAGCCAATCGTAATATGTGGAACATAGTACATGACAGGTGGTACATAGTGCCCTGGGCTGCCGTTCCTCTGTGCTGTCTTTAGGTGATGTCTGACTCGTGCTGCTGTGACCTTCTTCTTCAAGACTGGTCAGTATCACCCTTTCCATCTCTAATATCTCTCTATTTAACCTTTCCCACCTCACTTTCTAGTAGCCTTGTATGGTTCTTAAGAGTGTTTGATTTCTCATGTGTTTATCAATTCAAATAATATACTTTCTTTAACTATAACTGGAGTCCTCCATACAGTTAGTACTGGTACACATAGGTTAAAAGATCTTGCTGTTATCCTCCTTTTGCAGGCCTCTTTCAAGTGATAATTCACCAAAATTCTAAGGAGATGCTGGCATTGCAGATGGACCCCAACACCCCCACCTCACAGGGTAACACCAAGCCATAAAAGTTACACTAGAAATATGGCACAATATTTTGTTCTGGTCTGGATCTATACATGTACAGGTTAAAGGTGGCCTGGAAAAGGGTCTTAGTGACAACAGAAGAATGAGAAGAAGAGGCAAATTCACTAGGGCAAAGATGGATGTGAGACATTTTATTTAAATCTTACCCAACTGGCTCAGGAAATCACTTCTCTCCAAATGAAGATTTCAACTACAAAAGACCCATAATATTTTGCAGAAGCATTTTTGTAACTTTGAATATTTTTGTAACTGTGAATGTTCTGATAACTAGTGATTTCTTTGGCTTGCCCACAGCTTCTATGGGCACTCCTCCATCTAATCCTACATGACTTTTACTGGATCAGAATACTGAAAATCCATTGTCAAGTAGATCCCATTCAGATTGCACTGGCATCTCTAGTCTCTAGTCTTTTTTTCCCCCTGCTTCTCTTTATGCTCTTCCTTGATGTAAATAATGGCATGATTATGATCTCTAGACTGAAGACCAGATCCTGCCTAGTTGATCACTCATAATTTAAGATTTATGCTTAAAGAAAGAAAAGAAAATGGGGGAAATTGTATTCATGGTGTAATATCATTGCCTTCTAGTCAGTTGATCCTCTTTAGTATGCTATTTACCCATCCCTGACGGTGAATATTGTCAAACAGAGCTAACCACAATGATCCTGCAATAAAATGCACTCCTTTCAAGATTGAGAACAGAATCCAATATTTGCTTTCTTGATTGTTTTCTGAAGGCAAGGAAATATCATAGACTTAACTGACAGCATCTGCGTAGACAAAATCTGTAATAATATCAAAGAAGAAGATTCAGCAAACTCAGTGACAATGTACCTATTGTTTTGTAACAAATCTATGTTAATTGCTGTCCTACTGTTTTTACTGTCCAAAAAGAATGTTTAAAGTTTTTTTATTCCATTTTCTTTCTCCTAATACAAAAAGTTTTCATAAGTTTGGAACATTAATAGGGAAAAGTTATATGATGTTTCCTACTAAATTCTAGAAGGCAGATATCTCTGTAAAAGTGGTAGGAGATCCTGTAACCTTTGGACATTGTTGCATTTCAATCCCATCAGCTCCAACCAGGAGGGAAAATGATCAGGATCCTTGGAAGGAGCTATAGATGTGTAGATTAGCATACATAGAAAACCCTTTCCTATGTGCAGAAGGGAGGGAAGCTTGATGTAAAGCCACACTGTGGTTCCATAGGAGCTGTAAGAAGGAAGATTTCATGGAATTGGGTCCTGCTTCAGTTAAATCCTGCACAAGAAAGAATTGTTCTTACAGATCTCTTGATATGAGGACTAAACATGGTCCTAGCCAAACCAACATCTGAGTCTTGTAACTTCATTTTGGGTGTAGTCAGAATAGCTAAATGCCTAAAAGTCATTAGGTCAATGATTCTTAACAACTAACCTTCCAACTTCTCTGCACTTCACTTCCCGATATACATAACAGATCACCATAATGTCCAGCATATCTAAGAGCTGAAGTCAAATACAACTGGAAGGCCGGAGGTTGAGAACTGCTGAACTAGATGAATCTCCAGTACGTCAGTCTCTCTGTACTGGCACAAGGAAAACTGAATTTCTTGATATTCACTCTCAACACAAAAGAGCATTTCTCAAATCTGTCTCTGAAGACATGTTTATGTATCTTCAAGCTGCCTGTTGGTTTAGGGTGATTTTTTAGGGTTTTGTTAGGCAAGGAATACCCAGAGGCAGTTTGGCACTGAATGCCTTTGAAATATAGTCTACAGCCCCTAGGATTCATTAGCAATGTCCCATCCAAATACTAAGCAGGACTGACCCTGTTTAGCTCCTGAGATCAAATGGGATCTGGTGCCTTAAGGGTATTTAGGTCTCTTTGATGATATAGATGAAATTAAAGTACCAGTTGAACTGTGTACTTTTTATGATTTAATAAACCTTTTAATTATATATCCAGAGAGAAACTCCTTCTTGTTTTCAAGTACAGAAGTTACAACACACACATGTGAGATGGTTTTCACTATTTTATTTTAATCAAGCCCTTTTGGAAAGCCCTCATGCCAACACTCAAGAACACTGTCATTAAGAGTCATCAGCTTTGGAGACAGCAGTGGACAGTGCCCTTTCAGTGATAACCTCATAGTTATTTAAGTTTCTTCCGCAAGCTGTTTCACACAAGAATTTTTAGTGTATTTTATTTTATTTTTTTATTTTTCTCAGGTTTTAATTTGTTTTTGTTGTTTCTGTTGTTCTGATTTGGTGTTTTACTTGTTCTTAATCATTTATTTTGAAATGTAATTTACACTTAAGTTGTCCTTCTGTTTATTTTTGTAAGCTGCTTCAGTGCCAGCAACAATACTCCAATTTTCATAATACCGTTTTTTTTTGTAGCTATAATGTAGTATTTATTCACTGGCATTTCACTGGGAGAGTCATATGGATCATTGTATGTGTTCTAGAACCAATTTAGCTCAATATCACAATATGACCCTTTGTTGGTGTCTTTGATTTTCAGAGAGCTCATATAACTGACTGTGACATGCAGTGCAGATTAGTCAACAAATATGCACTTCCACATAGCTTGAACTGTTGACTCTGAGAGCAATATGGAGCCTCATACTGTTCTTCTGTCACAATTTCTATAAAATGGGAGGGTGATATATGGCTATGTGACAATGCTGAATCTCTGGCCCTTTCCGCATGAGGTTGGTGAATCGGTTTGTGCTGTTTCTTACCAGATTTTCTGGGCTCGAAACAAGGCGGACTTTCCCTCATTTCCTTCCGCACAGCTACTGTGTATGTTCCATTCTGATTTGGAGGAGTGTGAGTTCATGAATCCACACTGCCTCCGCCGTGGCCACTTCCGCTACTCCCCTCACCTCATCCCGCCGGCTGTGATTGGCCCTTTTTTTTTGTATGGTTTAGTACGTCATTGTGTACGTGCGTACATGCATATGTCCATACTACCCCCTGGCCCCTCCCATGAGCCCTCCCCTGACCACCAATTCGCATTGGCGCGAATGTACATGTCTGGACCAGTGTGAAAGTACAAATTGGATAGACCTGGAAAATTGGAAAACTGATTTCTTCTGGTTTTCAAATAGTGCTGTTTACCACCACATGGGGGTGCATTTAGTGGGAATTACATGTGGAACGAAGGTAAATAAACCGAACCTAGTCTGCTCCAAGGTGCAGAAGACCTCCGTGGCAAGACATATTGGCCCGCCTTAATAACCACGTGCGGGAAGGGCCTCTTATCACTTCTCTTAGCAGCTGCTTTGAGAAAAGAAATGGTTACGGCAATGTATAGGGAAAGCACACAGAAAAAGAAGCAAGGGAGCAAAGACCCTCCATAAGCATGGCTGAAATCAAAATTTGGGAAAGTGACAGTTTACTGTGGAATTCTGGGAATTGTACTCCAAAAAGTAGCCTTTCTAAGCTTTGGCTGGAGTAGGGTTGGCAGTTCAGAATCTTCCCAGACCTTCAATTCTCTGGAACAAAACCTAACTCCTAGGTATATTCCCTGGTGATGTCTCTGAGTGTTACAAATTAAGTATCAACCATAGTTGCTCAGAACTCATCATTCAAACACACACAGAGATTGAGAATGAGAATCTATTCCTGTCTGGAAAGTTAGACAAAAATCTTATCTAAAGGGAATGGTCTCAGATCAAGGTGAAGTGAAAGGATTATTCCTTAGGGATATGAAAGAAGGGACATTTAGACCCTTTCTGCACGAGGTGAGTGAATCGCTCTGTGCTGTTACTCACCGCTTCTTCTTGGCTCGAAGCAACGCGGATTTTCCCTTAAGCTCTTCCACAATGCATCTCTGTTTGTTCCAGGGCGATGCGGAGCAGTGCAAGGTCTTCAGATCCGTACTGGTGAGGCTTACAAAATGGTGGCTTCCGGTTGTTTGTGGGTCCGGACTAACCACTGAAGCTGGCCACACCCACAACCTGCCTTCTGCTGATCACAGGCTTGCATTGGTGCGAATCTGCGCATCTGCACTACTGAGCAGGAACGAAATGGTGCGCTCCAGAAAATTGAAAGACCGTTTTTTTCTGGTCTTCACATAGTGCGCTGGAGGACCAATTGGGGGCATTTTGAATCAGACTTAGCTGCGGAACTAAGGTAAATAGTCTGAACCTAGTCCGATCCAAGGTGTGGACGACCTCTGTGACAGGATGCCTTGGCCCATCTTAACTTCCTCGTGTGGAAAGGGCCATAATCTACTGTGTTTGATTCTAGCCAGGAGATGGATGCAGAACATTGTGGAGGATGGACCCTCATGTCACAAAGACCTAGAGAGAAGAAGAAAACTAATAAACTAAGTACAAAGACACCCTGGAAAGTCTTTGTAAATTGTAGCAACAAATCAGTTAAGCATTGCAAAGTTTTAGAAAGCTGCTGCTCCAATTACCTGAGTTGGAGATTTGCAAACAGCTCTTTCCTCCTGCCCAGAGTTGAGACTATCAAAACAGGAGAATTTGCATCCTCATCTCCTGCCCAGGGATTACTTGTGGAAACTGCAGAAGTATGGCCAGACTCTGAGGTCTGGCAACCCTACACTGGAATGAGTTGTCATTTGGCTTCTTTCTTCATAAAGCACCCTTCTACTTTGGCTCACCACTATGAAAGCCTTATATAGTTTTATGACAGTGTTTTGAGTTTGCTTATTTTCCTTTTCCTTTTCCATTTTTTGTCTTGTTTTCCTTTTGCATAGTACCTATTGTTTGCAAGCATTTTTTTAAAATTATCACTCTTTTTTCCTTGCAAAAGCAGAAAACCTAGCATGAATGTAGTAAATAAAATAGGAACAAGTGGAACCAATCAGTGAAAGGCTGCAGTATAGGGGGCTCTCTGCTCAAGATTCCAGCCACCCTGTAAGAATATAAAAAGAACATTGCCAAATTAGACCAAAGTCCTGTTCAGTCCATATTGTGTTTTCACATTGTCCAACCAGTTGTTTGTGGGAAAGCTGCAACAGGGTAGTAATGTAGGTTTGTAAATCTTTATTTATGTTGTTCTCACAGTGTGTAAGAAATACCTGAAAAGTTTTCTCCATGCTGGGCAAGATTGCAATGTACATCCTTTTTTAAAAAAATTCATGGAGTTTTTTTTTTAATGCAAAAGCATTTACTCAATATGTAGTATTTTGTGCAAAAATGATTATTTTGTACAAAAGAATGCTATGTGCAAAAAACCAAAGAGAACAAATGGGCTATTTAAAAAAAGGAGTTTTTGCTCACAAAGGGCAAAAGACAAAACAAAATAAAAACTCATTGTGGTTGACATTACTTTTCAAGAGAATATTCTTTATCCACTACCTAAATGCAATAGCACCCTACAACCTATGTTCCCTCACAATTGATAAACAGAAGTATACTGTCTCTGCGCCTGAGGTAATATATAGCCCCATGATAACAGTAATTGATAGACTTATTCACCATTCCATTTTTACTCTTCTCTCACTAGCACTGGTTTTCCCTCCCTCCTCAACAGTCATTCAGTATTCAGTGGCCACTGAATACATTCAGGTCTCACTGAGTTACTTTGGAGATTCACTCCCTGAGCCATTTTTTTTTTCTCCAAGGATTTTGTACATTTCTGCTTGGATGGTAATCTAAGCACTTATGATGTGGATATAGTAAACAAAAGAAGTGATATAAAAGTGGGGACCATGACAAAAAGTTTTGAATGGAAACTGAGCCAAGAAAATATTCTGTAACTCTTTCACTTGAAGAGCCATTGTTACCTTTTAGTAAGGTATGATACAATAATACAGTTACTTGACCACTAACGGTTGGCAGCCTGTACATTACTATGGGAAACTTCAATTGAAATATATGCTATGGGTCCAGTTTTATTCAGCCATACATTTTTGTACAAGAGATTAAACTTCTTAAGAGACTGAGACAAGCAGACAAGACTGAATAAAAATTCAAAGCATTTGCAGCTCAGCTTTGAAATTAAATTTAAAAGTGTGTTTTTGCAGTTTACTCAATTGCCTCAAGTGGGGGGAAAATAAGGCAAGCAATCGCTATGTGATATTAAACTGATTTCTCTTTCTAAATATACAATAAAACAGCACCATCTTGTATGTTAGCTGATAACATTAGCTGATAATATTATTTATCACTCAACAATGTACAATACAAATTAAAAAAATACTAACCACTCCTTAAATATGAGTGAGCTTCCTGTTTGAAAAGATGATTTGCTTAGAAATTTGAATTAAATGTATATAATTATTTTCCCTATCTACTCAACTTCTTATTGAGATAAGAGAGAACCCCACCCCCGTGTGCCTTTTTGAAGGAACAAATCAGTCCCTTATGAAATTTAAGATGAAAGAGAAACAATCATCTCATTCCAGCCCTTTAGTTATCACAGTTTTACAGCTTAGGAGTTCTCTGCTGCCTTTTAATTTTAACAAGGAATTTGTTAGGAAAGTGAACATGAATTTATCTAATGGAAATGCTTTATTAATGTTAGCACCTTGAGGACTAATTAACCCTTCTTATCTGTTTTGAAAAGCAAGTAAGGCAGTATGGGTGTCAAGTTGGACTTGGATCCAAGAAATGACAGTTCAAGGCTCAGCTTTGTCTGTGTTAAACCTTGGTCAAATGCCGAAGTTCTCAGTCTTTAAAATGAACACTTTGGTAACTTTCTTCATGTGCTTATTGCAAGGTTAAACTCAGTAAAGACAATAAAGTAGGCTTGTAATCTAGAACAGTTATGAAGATTAACCCATCCTGTGGCTGCGGCTGTTATTAGTAGAGGTACTGAAAGAAAATGTAGTTAGCCTGTATTTACTATGTCTGTGTGTGCCTTCAAACCACCTGTGGACTTATGGTGCCCTCTTATTTTTCACAGGGTTTTCTTAGGCCCTTTCCACAGCATTCTCCTATCCCACTATGGGGACAGGAGAAGGAAGAGACCATGACAATGCTTCTGCATGATGTTGTTGCAGTTCTGTCCTTCTCCTGTCCCCAAGTGGTGTGATTGTGAGTTAAATTATTGGCGGGTTTGCCCCATCAATGATCCACTATAGCATCACCATTCTGCACTTACCTGTCTTGTGGAAGCCCCAGAAATGTGAAGGCTGTGCTTCCAGCCCCAGTGCAACCTGGGAAAGCACACAGCTGCACTGCAGAAGGAAGAGTCATGGCCATCATGCTCTCTTCTTCAGGGAGCCAGCCGATGTGGAAGGGAGCACTGCTGTCATGCTCCCTCCCTGGCAGAGCAGCTGCTGGGATCACCATCAGATGCAGCTGCAAGAAAGTAAGCAGTGGAAAGGGCCTTAGGCCAGGAATACTCAGAGATGGTTTTGCCAGTTCCTTCCTTTGAAATATAGCCTACAGAACCTGGTATTCATTGGCAATCTCCCATCTAAGTACTAACCAGGGTTAACCCTATGTAGCTTCCAAGATTAGATGGGATCTGTCAAAATCTTTCAGTTGTCTTTTCTCCAAATCCCAACAAATGATTTTCTTCCTGTCCTTATTGTTTGCTTGGGTGCAGGACTTTCTGGTTATTTTTTTCCCCCTGTAGGAATGTAAGGGTTCCACATGTGGATTAGTGAAAGCAGTTTATTGAGAAAGATGCATCTTGGTCACAGAGAGACACTCTGAAACTGCCAGATTTGATCCTTTCCCTTATATAGATTAGAAAGAAAATTCAGTCATTTTTATGCAATTAAACAAAACTGTATAGAGCTAAATTTATTTACTTTTACAGAACAACCTTTGGGGCATATTGATTATGTCTAACTTTAGCTGAACAGATCATATACAGCACTCGGGAACTTTTTGTCTGAAGACATAGAGCATGGTTGGTTGCCACACTCTAGATCAAAAACCTGTTTTGCTAAGATTCTTGGATTCAGTTTGTTTTTCCATCTGACACAGTGTCTGGTCTAATGTCTAGTTTCAAATCTGAACTCAAGTGGCACACCCTCCAGTCATTAGTCCTCTGTGGGCCCACTCTTTCTAAAGCTTTTAAAAGTCCCAATTTCTCTCTCTTCCTCTCATTTTCCCCCTGTCAACTGCTTTAAACTGAGTTCAAAGTACATGAATAGCTTGTACTCAGTTGACTCAGCAGGGGGAGAGAGGAGGAATTTTGCCTTTCCTGTAGGTTCAGGCAACGGCAGCCTGCTGCAGCCTATCCTGGCTGATGTATTCTTCCTTGTTAATAAATTTTGCAAGTTATTCCGATGTACCTTGACCACAGTTGTCATCTGTGAAGGGTAGAAAAGTGGTTCTCAAGATAACCTGCCCTATTATCCCCTGTCCTGTTGTACTGATGGAAACTGTCTGTATTTTGACATTCAGTTTCAGAGGGTTTAGTATCAGATAAATGGTGACGGGTTTTGTGAACTCTTAGATAATGACCTATACAGTATTTTGATTGTATAGAGACATGTGGAGCTTAGTTTAACTGGCAGCTTTCACTTAGCCATGTAAGATGAAAAGCGAGTACAGCTTCATGTGTTCTTGCACTCACCATAGTGGGAAAATAAAACATGTCTCCTATCCTTCCAATCCATGGGAGAGGAACTCAGTTTCAAAACCAAAGAAAATACATCTTGTTTTATTTTCATCATTTCCTTTATTCTTCTTTCACCTTAACACAGTGTACCTCTCTCTCTTTTCTGCAAGCAAAGTCCATCAATTAAGTACAAGAATTCCTGCCATTTGCATTTGGATAGTATGTTGATTTATGTAGTTAGCTGCATAATCTGCATTGTTTCCCATCTATTCCAAAATGTTTCCCACTGAGTTAAGTGAGGAGAAGACTTATTCATTCCTGTGGCTTTTTGACAAATTTTTTTCCCTGGGGGTGGGGTGTTATTCCTCTCACAGAGTGTTCCTGAGCAGTTGGGAACACAGAATTCATCTATTGGTGTGAAATCAATGAGTACGTGTTACTTCTCTACAAAATATACCCTCACCTGTGAGGAGTTTGGATACTATCAGCTGCATCTTTGTATAATCAATACAGTATTATTTTGTAGCATCAGAGGCTTAGTTTCATTCTGGAAATCCTCAAACCTGGTGGATTAGACTCCAAGGACCATTGCAACACTTTTTCTCCATGAAGCATTCAGCTTTTAAAAATGTATTTTAAAGCATGCATGCATAAAATGAAATTTTCCCATTAACTAAGACATGTTCACATGGAAGAGGCACATTTTGAGTTGTGTACATTTATTTGTGTACAATTTGAAAAGAAAAAAAGGAAAGAGGAAAAAAATCTGCCACTTGAGCTTTCTATCTGGTGACAGTAAAACATGAATATATATGCATATGTTGGTAATTGTCTCACAGAACATGAACTGAATATATTTGCTTGTTTTTTAAAGTTCATTAATATTCCATCTAGGATAGCCAAGTCAGGAACATTCCAGACCTTGTGATTTTGAGGTCAAAACCTGAGACCTAGAGAGACTCCTTCTTGCTATCGACATTGCTGATGCTGTTAAGCATGATAACATTAAGCATCAATCCAAACTGCTCAGCATTTGAGCATGTAATTCATATAATAAACACCAAGTCTAACAAATCAGAAAATGAGAAAATATTTCTCTAGTTGGAAATTAAGTTTTCTAAGCTCTGTAGAGAATAGTGCAGAAGAGGCCCACATTTTTCCAGCTCTGCTTTTAATATCTTTGCAAGTATTCCTCTTTAAAAACAGTTGTTGAGAGCTGTTAGAATTCAGCCAGAGGGGAAAAAAGAATCAAGCTTTGCTTTGAACAGAAAACAGTCTATAGTAGCTCCTCCAATGAGCCTGCAATGGAGGTGGGTGTGAGAAGAGGACTTACAGGAACATATAATTTTGTCATACAGTAGGCCCTTCACTTTTGCAGGGAATAGGTAAAAAGAACCCCCCTGAAAGTGAAAAAATGAATAACTGCTGGCCCCATCCATGCAATTGGGCAGGTGGGGTGGGCGCAGGAGAGAGCCAGAAGGTACAGAGCTTCCCTGCTGGCTTTCTCCTCACTCCCACCTGCCCAATCTAGAACACACAGGTGGAGGTGGGTGTAGGAGACAGCCAGAGGGGAAACAACTTCCTGCTGGCTCTCTCCTTTCCCCTGCCCGCCTGATCTGAATCGTATGGGTGGGGGCAAGGAGAAAGCCGGGTGGAAGCTCTTGGCAGCAGCGGAAGGAGCATAGGGAACAGGCAATTGCCCTCCCTGCAACCTCCTGTGCTGGCCAAGGCCAGGGCAAGGGAGGGGGAGAATGGGGGGGTAAGCGGGCACCTCACTAATAATCACATTCAAGAAAGTGAAACCCATGAATGTGGAGGGAGAACTGTAGTACATTTATTAAAATATTTGTACCCCATCCTGTTTCATGTGATCTCAAAGTGGTGTATAAGTAAATTCAGCTTAAGGGATTTATGACAATTTTACAAATTAGAAATAGTTTAAACAATCTAAAAAGATATCTAACAGCTTAGCATGTTTAAAACAGGCTTAAAAGATTAAAAACATTCTGAAACCATGTGCATAAATATTTTGGAGTAAATCAGTTAGACCCCACAGGCTTTTATAAACAGGGCTGTTTTAACTTAGTACCACTATGAACCTAGCAATGGTGCCAAACAGGTCTTCAAGGGGAGGGCATTGCACAGCTGGGGTGCTACAGCTCTCCCAGACCCTGACATAATTATTGATTTCAGTGGTGGGGCATAGAAGGGCCCCCCACCAACAGACCTTAATTCTTAGGTGGGCATATATGGGGAGCAATACCCCTTCCAGTATTCAGGTGCCAAGCTATATAGAGCTTCAGATATTATCACAAGCACCTTGAACTCTAGCAGGAATTTTATTGACAAGCCAATTCTTTAAAGACTAGAATTATACCAGTGGTTCTCAACCTGTGGGTCCCTGGATGTTTGTGGACTTCAGCTCCCAGAAGCCCCAGCCACTATGGTCAATGCTCAGGGCTTCTGGGAGCTGAAGTCCAAAAACATCTGGGGACCCACAGGTTGAGAACCACTGAATTATACCATGTACTTGAAAGTGGGTAATAAAGACAATGAAATAGTTAAAGATTTTCTGCACATTGACTCAGTCATTAACCAAAAAGGAGACTACAGTCAAGAAATCAGAAGAAGACTGGGACATGGAAAAATAGCCATGGAGGAACTGGCTCACATATACAAACGCATTGAATAACAAAGTCAGAATCATACAGGCCACAGAATTTCCAGTTTCTACATATGGTTGCAAAACTGCTTTGAGTTCCATTGGGGAAAGAAAGTGGGAAGTAAAAAATGAACTAATAAGGAGGCAAGCAAGTGATCAAGCCGGTCCTAGGCAGACCAGGAAACCAATTAGCAAATCAGCAGGGCAGAGCTTACTCACAGAGATGAGAGTGGGAGTATTTAAACAAAGTTCAGGTCAAGAATGCAAGTTCCAAGGCAAACAAATCTACAAAAGCAAATCCAAATCAGCATCAAATAAGCAGAGGTCCAAGAGAATCAGGATTCAGGAAAACACCGGACTTCAACCACCAGAAAGATCTGTTGTCAACTCTAGGAGCAGAAGGGTCAGCTGTTTGCCTTTTATAGCTAATGATGTTGCCACAGGCGGTCCCTCACTAAAACCCGTTTGTTACTTAAACAAGCTGAACAGCTGAAACCTTCTTTTTGGCATCATCTGTCCCATAAGGAAGGAATCGTTGCTGTTTCATCTTCTGATATATGTTTTCAAACAACAGGCCACCGCTGTTGGTTGTCATTTTCCACTGAGCAAACTTCTGGGGAAACTTCTGCCTCATATTCAGAATCTTCCTCCTCGCTGTCAGAGTCTCAAAGGCAGGGCATGACAGACTGGGGAGAAAGATTGCTAAACAGGGGACATCGGTTTCCATGACCCTTGCATACAGTAATGAATAGATTAAATAGAAATGCAATGCTGCATTTGTTGGTGGGTAACTTCAAAGACCCTGATCTTCCTATTAGTGTATTTTTAAATCCAATATGAATTTGTTGGCCCTAAAAACAGATGATGCTCTCAAGAGTAAAGCATGTAAAGTTGTTTTTTTTTTTGAGAACTACAACTCCCAGAGGCCTCAAGGTGGTAATTTTTCCTCCTAAATTTGGGAAAGATATCACTTCCATGTTCTGAAATAGAGGGCTAACCCTGGGAATGGGGTCACACATCATGATCTCTTTAAAGGCAACTATCTCTCAGAGTCCTACTACTGATGCAGACTGAACTACCTTTGAAGAAGAGGAGGGGAGCAGACACAGCAATCCCCTTCTGCCATTTTCAATGAACCTCTGCAGTCTGTTGCTTATTGGGGAATATTTAGAATGTCTTTCAATGCAGTACTGATGAACTCCTGTGACAACAGAAGGAAGCTGTACAACTTTTATAGACGTCTTTTATTTACTCATTAGAAGGTTAGCCAAGCTATCCACATAGAACTCTTGTGACGAACTAAAGTGGAAATCTGATTAGATTAGATTGATAGAGATATATAGATAGATATAGAGACAGACAGATACAGATGCAAAACCTCCCAATGAATGAACCACACCAGTGCTATTTCCACCAGCTGTAAGGTAGGTCCAGAAACAGTATTATTGGGGCAGGTGAGGCTATGGGTTTGAGAAGCCACAAGAGACAGTGCCACCTCATTCCCCCAGTATACCTACATTACCCCCTGTAAACCTAGAGCTCATCTGGATATTTTTGTTCCCATTGCTGCCTATGGGAGAGGGGACTGCAAAGAGAATTAAAGAAAAATATGCATTGGAAACAGCCCCAAGGAACCTGCTTTCTACCTTCAACCCCTGTTGACCTAAGCTGAGCAAGCTGGCAGAATTTAGGATGTTTGTTCCATCAAGTGAACTCCAGCTGCTGGCAATCTTATCACAGAGATTTTCATGGGGAGACTGATTCACAAGAGGTTTGCCATTGCCTCCCTCTAAGGCTGAGAGAGTGTGACTTGCCCAAGGTCACCCAGTCGGATTCCTTAGTCAAGTGGGGCTTTGAATCCTCATTTCCCAGAGGTCTAGTCTGACATTCAAAATACTACAATACACTGGCTCCTAGGTTTTGTCTGTTAGACCAAAAAGGGTTATAAAATCACAGAACTGTGGAATTTGGTATGATCTCATTTGGTCCAGTTTTTTTTAATCACCTCAAGTTTACTTTCTTTTATAAAGCTTACAGACTGACATTGTTCAAGTATTTTTGAGTCAATGATGACCTCATTAGAAAAAGGAAAAATACATACTATAGAGCCCTGGTTTAAATTATCCTTCAGCACATTTCACAAAATATCTTTCATCTCTGCCTCCTGTAATGTTATTGTCTTATTACAGCAGCCTCTAAATCTGAATGCTGCTTCTCATTGAAAATCTATTTATGTGCTCAGGGGAGTCCTGAGAAGGCTGAAAAGCCCACAGGAATGTGGAATCAAGCATACAATTGGGAAAGTATTTGGGAGGAGGGGCAAATATTTTTATTGGAAATTATTAAAATAGACACCAATTTATTCAGAACAGATGTGCTTTTGAATTCAAAGCCCCAAGAGATGGGATGCTTCTCTTTTCTCTTCCCAAGACAGAATTGTTTTTCATTTACTTCCTGTTACTTTTTTAAAATTGTCACAATAACAAATAATTACTTTAAATTGACTATTCACTTATAGTGAAAGTGTCTTCTTATGAACAAGGTGACTTTACATGTGCTTATTCACACTTTTCCCAAAGTAAACACTGCTTTCAGACCCTGAATAGCTTGTTTAATCAATCTATATTAATCCAGTATAATGCTCAAAGAGTGACTCATATTATTTGCACAAACTACAAATGTGTTGATACACAACAAGAAAATTCTTCTATTTTGGAAGTAGACAAAGTGTGACCCATAGACATAATCTCTTTTTGTGGCCTCCAAGTCCCGCGTAGAAACCCCAAACCTTCCATTTTAATTTCTTCACAGTTGAAAAATCACCCCAAATTGCCTGAACCACTACAAAATTGCACCAAAACATATCAGTTTGAACTATTTGTCTCCACAACCCTCCAGCAGGGAAAAAATTACTGGAAAAAAGCTGAAATTGAAACTGGAGGTGCCAGCTGTAAAAAGAAATGACAACCTTAATTGAGAAACACAAACATAACTGAATACAAAGGGATTCACACTCAGAATTCTTCTAATTTATTGAAAACCCAACAGCAGGATTCTGGGAACTGTAGTCCAAAAAGTAACTTTTACAAGCTCTTCTTTAAGCAGGTGGGGACTGGTGGGCTCTGGCACTAACAGGATGGAGAATCTGCTCTGGGTTTTTGTCTAAAATGTAAGGAAATTATGCAAAGTATTGAATCTGTTGCAGAGACAGAGTCTAGGGCCATTTCTGTGCTACACTGTTATAGGGCTATTATTCCATTTTCAACATCCTGTGGAATTCTAGGGTTTGTAGTTTACTGAGGCCAAAGAGCTCTCTAGCTGAGAATTCTAAATGCCCTTCCCTAAATTGCAAACCCAGGATAGCTCCTTTAAACTCTGGCCTAAAATGTGGAGCAAATATAATCCCTTCTTAAACTGGAACTACCAGCCTCCTCTGGGTTAAAGCACCATCAGTCTTATTGTTGTATGTGGTAGAGTTTGCCAATTACTTATATTTTATACTGGTTTAGGTTTAGTATACTTCAAATACCATTGAAGCCTTCTAGCCAAAAGCTAGCATGAATCAGTCGACATATAGAGGCCAGAAGAAGGTTATCCCTTATGTACTTCAAAACAAGTCAGATGGATCACTCCTTTTTATAAGACTGTTTCTCAGTGTCCATGTGTGATGGAGTTCTGAGTGGGGGACTATCCCAAGTGCCAGAGCAGCCTAGAAACAGATTACTAGACAATCAGAATAGCAACTCAGGAGAGAAACCCAGCTCTGTAGCGTGTGCAAGGGGTTGGTGGCTGAGCAGTAAATATATATATAGGCAAACAATGATTGTCTTTTTGGGTAGTCCTTCAGTGAGAAATTGCTCTGGAGTAAAGTCTTTCAGTCAGCCAGGGAGGTGGTCTGTGTGGGAAGGATTTAATTCTTAGGAAAAACCTAGAGAGAGGCAGAAAAGCAATGAAACCATTATAGAATCTGGTCAGAAAGTGTGACCTAGATCAGGGGTTGAGTCTTGCATGCGAATGTATCCAAAGGGCTGTTAATGATACTTCTGCTTATATGAGAATTTAAACATATAAGGAAATTGACTAAAATACTGACTTGGCTGAGTGGTAAACATGCTACTATAGAACTATTAAGGAGTTCTGAATAACCACTGAAAGGCCTCATCTTTTCACACAAAGGTGGTGTTATAAATGGTGAAGGCAGAGCTGTGTGGAAAAGACAGAGTATCTTATCAGATGAGGAACTGCCATACCAATCTGGGATATAAAGAAGTAAGGGCCTATCACACCATGCTTCCGCTTTCTTTTTCTTTTTAATTCTATGTATCACCTTTAGTAAGTAGGTGTCCCTTCTTTCTAGAACATGGTCGAGGGGTACGTGATGCCACCATCTTGCTCAAGTTCAGTGGACTTAAGCTGAAGCAATACTTTAATGGAAGAATACCTGGTGATCTTCCATTCACATCCCTGTGAATTTCAGGGTGGAAGAAAGGTTATCCATATTTATATATACCTCATAAATTATAGTGAAATATGAGATACCTGATATTTGATTTAATGGAACTGAAGTTCATGTCTTCTTCCAAAGGTGATAATGCAGCTCTTCTATACACTGAAATTACACTCAGTGAATAATTTATGACAACCTCATACATGAATTTCTGACTGTAATGTGTTTCAGTTTTTACAATGTGTCCATGAGATCCTAAATGTCACAGGAGAATCACTAGTACACCCTTCCATGTTTGAACATAAAAATGTACATGTTTGAATATAAAAACTGACACAATGCACAATATGTATATGCCATGCTCCCAGGGCTGGGAAATACCTTATTAAATATGGATAACTATGTGCCAGCTAATTGTACTCTCTTCTTACAACAAGGCTATCCTAGTTAATCTGTTCATTAATGGTACACACTATCTCTGAAATAATGAGTTCCATTTAACTAGTTAAGTGTGAATTCATTTCTTCTCTCAGAATTTGGAAACACTTAATTTAATTCAACTAGTTAAGTGCTTCTTGTTTCCCATAAAGAGACTGAGCTTACCGCACTCACTGTTCATGGGCTCCAATGAGTAAGAGGTTTTGTCTTCTTATTTATTGCAGAGGGTGGTTTCCAAAAGAAGGAGAGAAACAAAATTCCATGGCTGACTACTTGGCCTTTGGGGTGTTAAAAAAGAAAGAGAAAAACTCTGCCTTTTTGTATCCTGAAAAGAAGAGTGCAAAATTGTAGAGACAGAGACTCTAGAGTTTCAGATAACATGTTCTGAGTCTCAAGGTCTGGGATCTCTTCTCTGGTTTCTAATGGTGGGGGTGATGAATCTCAGTGTAAGAAACTGCCTTTGGATAAATATAGTGATAGATACAGGTTTGGCCCATTATAGCAACTATCAACTGTTTTCTGCTCAAAGCAGAGCTTGGAAAACTTTATTTGGTAGGACTACAGCTTCCATATGTTCTTTCAAAGCAAGGTTTGCAAAAACATTGGGAAAAGAATAGAAAAATGTGCTTGTGTATCTGTTTAGTACAGAACTTGGAATTTCTACCCAGAGAAACATCTCTTCATTTGTGTTAAACTTGGTGTTTGTTATTTGAGTAAAACCTTGAAGCTACTATAATTACTCTTAAGGTATTATGTGTAATTACATAACTACAGGTCTTCTACATAACATCACTAGGGACCTTTTCTCACCGTACCTTTTCGCAGAGGTGGGGGTCAACACTCACGCGAGAAGCCTTCGGAGGAAGGCTTTTGCATCCCTGCTGCTTGGGCTCCACGGCAGCTTCCTGGTCACGCAAGCACCCCGCCTGCACCCCCGCCCCTTCCTGCCGTAGCGCAGCCTGGGAGTTGCAGACTTGCACTGAGGTAGGAAGCGTGACCGGCGTGGCTCAGGAGGCTGTGCATGGCAGGTAAGTGCACTCCACGCCCCTGAGTGTTGCGCGACTGTGTGGCATTTTTGGCTTGAAGCCGAAAATAAGAAAATCCGTAAGTGGTTTGCGTCACACTCTTGCTTCTCACATTTATGTGATGCTCGAGGGGCCCTTTCGCTTAAGGAATGCCATGCAAAAAGGGCCTAGGTGACAAAACTCCTGACCTAGCAACTTTGTAAGTGGACTGGAACAATTCTGCTTGTGTATGTGAGAGAGTGAGTGAGAGAGAGGTTGCAAAAGAAATGGAAATATTCTGTTAATTAATTAATTAACAGTACCAAACTGAAT
Source organism: Iguana delicatissima (assembly GCA_948472985.1). NCBI lineage: Eukaryota > Metazoa > Chordata > Lepidosauria > Squamata > Iguanidae > Iguana > Iguana delicatissima. The sequence continues at coordinate 353,784 of CAOKZL010000988.1, read as the reverse complement.
TGAATCCCACCACTGCCAATATTAACGGCTGACGAACATTTCTCCATTTCTAAAATTTAATATAAACAAATTAATTTTATAACCTGGCATTAGAAGCTCTCTTTGCTTCGCTCAAAAGGAGCTCTCTGTGTTTTTGTCACAACAATCCTGTAAAATAGGCTGGGCTCAGAGATGATCCAGATGACCTTCATGCCTAAGCAGAGATAGGAACTCAAGTTTCTGTGTTCCAAATCTAGCATGAGCACTACATCTCATGAGCAACAACACTGACGAAAGAAGCAAACATGCCTCTCCCACAGCTTAGATGGAGACTGCTCTGTGGGTGTGGTGGGGGAGGCTAAAACCTCTTTCCACCATCACATTGTTCTAATCATATTAATTCACACTCCTGGGATGAGTATTTTTTTTTTAAATGGCATGACAATCCTCTTATCTAGTAAGGTCCCAGTCCTGTCAAGTTATCAGCCGCAGACTAAAATGTATTTTTTAAATCTGATGCTAATCAGAAATGTCACTTGAGATACCTGTGGCCAACTTTGTAGATTTACTGACTCAGAAAAAGGCAGTTCAGATTATTTATTTATTTATTCATTTTGCTAGACATTTTTCGGAGCGTAATAAATGTCATCCACCCCAGCTGTATTTACATAAAGAAGGGAATGGTATTATTCTGCATGCATAAGGATCTCTGGGATTGGGTTGCCTGTTTTATTTTCAGAATTGCCTGATTATGTCTGGCATAATCAGGGTAATATAAATGTATGGTCCTAATGCTCCCACCACATCCATTTTTATAGACCTCTATAAACTTTGTATTGAAATATAAATTAAGATTTCAATTGCTGCTATTTGCTCTCCTTCCTGCCCGAGGTATTCTTTAATACTACAATGTCTGTTTTAGGATAGAAAGCATGTAATCAGCTTTGACACAATGTTTACTCCTTCCTTTTTAATGAAGAGATTTTCCTACTCGCTATGCATATTTTGATATTTTTTTAAAAACAAAATTAACATAATGTGCTACATTAGTGTATTGCTTACAGATTCACTGCAATGGAAAAGCTGCCCATTAAAATGTTTTTTCCTTGTTTTTTTTGTTCCATATTAAGTAAACACAGACTTTAATTCTAAAGCTATATCTTACATTTTCTGTACAATAAAATAGATGCAGAAGAACTACGAAAAAAGAAATCCAGTTTATTTGAATTTGTATTTTCCTCTTAAGTCTTCAATTCAAAATTAAGCATGGACACAGTCAGTAGAGCAATAAAATATTCCTCTTAAATATATAGAATAATACCATAATCCAGTTGGAAGAGACCATGAGCACAGCCAGAGCATTCCCAAGAGAAAACCTTCCAAACCTCCACAGCAGCCTATGCTACTATTGGACAGCTCTCATTGTCAAGAAGTTCTTCCTAATATTTAGGTGGAATCTCTTTTCTTCAAATTTGATCCATTGGCTTGTGTTCTGGCTGCTGGAGTAGCAGAAAACAAGCTCATTCTGCTGGAGTAGTAGGAAACAAGCTCATTCTATCTTCTACATAACATCTCTTCAAACATTGAAAGATGGCAGTCATATCACCTGTTTATTTTTCGTAAAGGCTTTCATGGCCAGAATCCATAGGTTGTTGTGGGTTTTTCAGGCTATGAGGCTGTGTTCTAGTAGTATTTTCTGCTGACATTTCACCTGCATCTGTGGCTAGCATCTTCAGAGGATCTGGAGACATGGAGGTGGAATGGAGTATATATACTTGTGTGATCCCCGGATGGGAGGGATTTGCATTTGTGATGTGTTAGTGATGCAGCTGGCCTGTAGATAGCCCATTGTTGAGTGGTCTAGCCCCCAGGGTTGCCTAGTTAGTCAGGGGATATGCATAAGAGTTGTGTGTGCATTTAAGTACTTGTTAGCAATCCATTGTATTGTTTCCTGTAGAGAGATCTCCTGAGTCTGGGTGGTGTTCACTGACATATTTTTGAGTCTTGATTTTAGTGTTTTTCATTACTGGTAGCTAGCTTTTGTTTACTTTTCTGAGTTTCTTCTTTCTTGTTAAATTATCCAGGTGTTTATGGATTCAATGGCCTCTCTGTGTAGTCTGACATTGTAGTTATCTGAATGGTTTTCTTTTCTTTTTTTCTTTTCCAGGCTAAACATACTCAGTTCCTCAAACAGTTCTTTCCAGGGTTTGGTCTCTGGATGGTTTAACACCTGCATCACCCTCCTCCAGATGTGTTCTGGCTTTTCAACATCTTTCTTGTACTGTGGTGCCAGAAATGGACACAGCATAACAGGTGCAGAATGACCAAAGCAAAATGGAGTAGTACTATTACTTTTCCTGTTCTGGACACTATATTCTTTTTGAGATTTGTCAGCTTTGTAATTAAAGAAAGATGAAATTATTGGTATTGTGTCACAGACGTTTGGGGGATTGAGCAAATTGAAATCATACACCCATTTACGAACACTAAACAAATAAGAGAAGGTGGATCTCATATAGCTCAAAAATAGAAGAACAAGTAGTGGAACTGGGCCCAAAGCAGACACGGAGGTGGAAGGAGAGAAGGCACATGGCTAATAAAGGATACAGTTTGAATATTTATTCATTAATGTTGGACAAGGAGTTTCAGAGACTAGGTTCAAATCCATGCTCAGCTATGGAAACCCACAAGTTGACCCTAACTGAGTCGCACTTTCTCAGCCTTAGAGGAAAGCAATGGCAAACCATGTCTGAATAAATCTAGACTAGAAAATCCTAGGATATTGAGACTGGATGCCAAGGTTTTAGTGGTGACCATGAGCTCAGTTAAACTAGTGCACCAAATGTACCTGTTTTTAAGAAGTCAGAGGTGGCTACAGTGACACATTCCTTGATTACATCCTGTTTATAACATACGGTATGGCCATTTCTGCACTACACTGTTATAGCACTATTATTCCACTTTCGACAACCTGTGGAATTCTGGGGTTTGCAGTTTACTGAGGCCCAAGAACTCTCTGGCTGAGAATTCTAATTGCTCCTCCCTAAATTGCAAACCCCAGGATTTCATAGAATGTTGAAAGTGGAATAAAAGAACCATAACCGTGTAAAGCAGAAATGGTCTACGTGGGGCTGCCTTTGGAAACTGTTTGGAAATGTCATTGGATTCCAAATACTGTAGCCAGTTGGTTGACTGGGACCAGTCACAGAGATCATGTTAACTTACTGGTTGAAACAGCTTTACTGGCTATTGGTCTGTTTCCAGGCAAATTTCAAAGTATTGGTTATGACCTTTAAAGTACTATATGGTTTGAATCCAAGCTATGTAAAAGACTTTACTCCCTGTACATGCCATACTGAAGTTTAAGACCTCTGTGGGAGGGCTTTCCTTCAGACCTACCCCTTTACATACATATTGGGTATGACAAGGGAGATAACCTTCTCAGTGTTTAAGGATGTGGAACTGTCTTCCATGGGAAGTCTGGTTAACTCCCTTCCTGCTCTCTTTCCCCCAGCAGGTTAAGACATTTTTACATAGGCAGGCCTTTGACTGAGTTTTAGTCATATGGCAGGATGGTGTTTAAAGTGTTGGGTGACATGCTCTTTGTTTTCATCCTGTATGTTTTAAACTACATTTTAATTGTATTTTAAAGTGTTTTTAACCATCTGCTTTTAACACTTGTTGTGTGCTTTTGAGTCATTTTTGATTTAATGTTGACCCTAAGGTGAACCTATCAGAGGGTTTTCTGGGAGCTGATAGTGGTGCACCCAATGTTACCCAGTGGTGGAAGAGAGTGGAGAATTGAACTCTGGTCTCCAAGTTCATAGTCTAACACTCAAACCACTGTGGCATGCTGGCTTTTAACATTACTGATGTTTATTTATTTTTTTTAAAAAAAAACTTTAGTAATATAATATTTTAGCCAGATTCTATCTTGGCAGGGCAGGCGATTGGACTGAATGGCCCTTCAGCTCTCTTCTAGCTCCGTGGTTCTATGATTCCACCTTAAATTATTGTAAGCTGTCTTGGGTTCCCTGGCAGGAGAAAGGTGAGATATAAATTGAATTAATGAATGAATCAAAACATACACACATTAAGTAAATAATTATGGTGGGTAAATATTTATACTCAAGAGGGGGTATAAAGTAAAATGTAAAATAAATTACATTACAAGGTAAAATAGGAGAACTGTTGGTTGCATTCGTTGCAACAGACTAACATGGATGCTGCCCTAGAAATCCCAGGATGACCAGAACGCAATATGCTGCATCATCAGCTTCCTCTCTAGATCATAGAATCATAGAGATGGAAGATACCACAAGGACCATCCAGTCCAACTTCTTGCCATGGAATACACCATTGAAGCATTCCTGACAGATGGCCATCCAGCCTCTGTTTAAAAACCTTCAAAAAGAGATTCCACCACACTCCGAGGAAGCATATTGCACCGTTGAACTGCTCTTATCATCAAGAAATTATTCCTAATATTTAAATGGAATCTCTTTTCCTGAAATTTGAATCCACTGCTCCATGTCCTAGTCTCTGGAGCAAAGATGTTTGGGTGTCATGCTTTATCCCAAACCGCTCCATCACAGAAAAAACAAAGAATTAAAAATCAGAATGCACAGAGTACAAAGTCAATAAGAAAGAAAGAAGAAAAGAAGGGAGGAAGGGAGGGAGGGAGGGAGGGAGGGAGGAAGGAAGGCAGGCAGGCAGGCAGGCAGGCAGGCAGGCAGGCAGGAAGCAAGCAAGCAAGCAAGCAGAATCTTAAAAAAATGAAGGTGATGAGTCATATGCAGATATGGACATAAAACAGAGAGAAAACAAGACTGGGACTGAAAGAAATAAACTAAGGATCTGACAACTGGAGTTTTACACTAAAGATCTGAAAATAATTTGGAGCTTTTGGATGAGTTAGTTGAAAGGACAAAGGCAAAGGTTGCTGAACTGGACCACCGAGGGGCAGGGATGCAAAGAGAATGTGTGTGGAAAACTTCTGTTAAAGTGCATGTATTATTCAGAATGTGTGAAGCTACAGAAAACTATATTAAATATGAAGGGTTTGTTGACAAGGGAGTTAAAGAAAAACCAACTGGTTAAGTTCCCATGTGATGGGGGAAAAAAATAAAGGATATGCTATTTGGTCAGCTTAGCAGTTAAAACAGAGGGCAAGATAAGAGACGTTGCAGATTCATTAATTAATTGATCGGCTACACTGATGGTAAGTGGAAAATAACTGATATATTGAGGGATTATGAGTAAAAGATAAAGAAACTGAAGCAACACTCATTGAGAAAGCTTAAATTATGTTCAACTCCCATTAATATTGAACTCAAATTGGAAAGACTGTAAAGAACACCCCTTAAGGACTTTTAGTATATGCCAGTTTAATTTTTTGTGCCTTTTGATTTTTCTTCCAGAATTGTGCAAAGCTGTCTGCATCAATTTCTTTCTTTTTTTAGACAAAATTGTTCATTTTGTGAGCAAAATTGTTCTTTAGGGGACAGAGCTGTAGTCTATGAGTAATACATTTTTTCCACTGAATTGGATTTGATGAAAATGAAGCTAAACTTAAAAAGAAGTCTTAAGTGTCCCTGAAGCTATCTCAAAAAGCCTGTTCCTTAAAGTGCTCCCCCCTTTTTTGTTAACTCTAAGGAATGATTTTGCATAGGTATAATAAAGAGGTAACTGTACTTACTTTTCATTATTCCTGAGTGTAACGGCAATGGATTATGATAAGACTGCGGAGGTGGTAATAGGCAGAGAGACCCTTCTGAATAGGCTCACATACTTCCATGGAATGTTTTCATACTTATAATTGTGAAGGAACTTATAACAAAAGAAACTGAGTATGTGTGGGGTTGTCTGCCTGTCTGTCTTCATCATAGTTCCATGTGCCTAGTCACCTGAAGCTTGGTGAGCATATTAAGAGAAATGTGAGGGGCAGCATTGGGTTATTATTTTTTTAAAAATAAATGGATTTTAATTAAAATCTGTCTGTAACTTTTAGACCACATTGAGTCACTAGGTAGCACTGAATCACCAAGCTATTGGATAGCAGATATCAGAACCCCCAGGAGTTAGACCCCTCCTCAGAAGCAAGAGGACTTCAAAAGTGTAAGTGCTCTTTTCTAGAACAGGAACCCTTAAGGCCTGGTACAAATGTTTCAAGCTGGTTTTTGGGGGTGGTACAGACAACCAAGCTATAAAAACCTTATTTCCAGTGCTGTATAATCCAGCCATCTAGTGGCTGCTTAGTGACTTGTATGTGGCCCTTTCTTCACCCTACCTTTTTCCCGGTGGCATCCAGTGACAATGATGGCAGGAGCGTTCCCCTCTGCACTGGCTGATTCTGGGATCCAGAAAGCACGATGGCCATGTTTCTTCCTGCCAGAGCACAGCTGGGTATTGTCTCAGGCTGCGCTGGGACAGCAAGTGCAGCCATTGCACTTCCAGGGCCTCCGCAGACAAGGTAAGTGCAGGCACACAGTGGGAGGGCAGTGCGATCGCTGGTCATTGATGGGAAAAACCCGTCAATGATTTGTGGCACAATCGTACTGCTTGGGGACAGGAGAAGGATGGGACCGGGACAATGTTGGGCATAAGCATTATCCCAGTTCCATCCTTCTCCTGTTCCCACAGCAGGTTGGGTGCATCAAGCTGAAAGGGCCTGTGTGTAGGGATGCATGTGGAGGTACCTATGTCAGGAAGAAGAAGAACAAGTTTTCCTACTCGTTGACAGGTATCCCCTCTTTTCTTGGCCTTAGCTGGATGACAACATTTGAATTTTATGACTGTATATTGCCTGCAGTGGGAAGGCAGACTAATGAGGGTGGGTGGGTGAAAGGAGATTCCTCATCAAAGTCATTTGTTCTTTCAGGCAAACAATGTAAGAAAAGATAACTTTCTGTTAGTTATATATAGAAAGGAGTGCTTCTAAGTGGGAAATTCATGATTCACCACATGACATTCATGATAAACAAACCTGTGTAATATATAAATATGGCTGATGGATGGAGAGTGAGGAAAGTGAGAATATGGGGAGTGAGAATATGGTAACCCAGAGAGAAAGGGAGAGAAACTTTAATATCTGGCAGGGATGGGTATAAAGGTAAGAGACAGAAGGGTTGAATGGCCAACAGAGTGGAGAGAAAGAAGAAAGAAAGACTGGGTGAAGAGAAAAAGAGAAATAGCACTGAGGTGTTGGGGGGTGAAAGAGTTTCTAACCGAGAGAAAGCTGACAAGGGACAAAAGAATACCAAGGTGAAGGAAAATGGTGGGGTAAATTAAATAGAAGACATTGAGGTAAAGATGGGATTAATGGATTTTTAAACTGAGCAAAGCTGGATAGTTTCCCTATTACCATAATCATGTAAAACCAAAGCACATAAACGATCCATAAGAATATTACTCACTACTGCAACAGTCTACTATTCAACATCGTAATTGTTAACATTTCTTTCTAGCTAAAATAAAGTGCGATGGAACTGAGTTAATAGGAAAGAGCATTTATGCAATGGCAGAAATGAAGTCTCAGGCATTTTAATGTTGTTCTGTATGTAGCTCCCCACCCCCTTGCACACCATTTTACACTACAATGGAATTGTTTAGCCAGGAGGTATAGAGCTATTTTGTATATCTAAAATGATTTATTAAAACATTGTGCAGAGTTCTGTTTAGATTATGAAAGAAGACTGGATATATTTTTAGCAAGTAATATAGCACTTCTAACTGTTTAGAGTTCACCCTACAAGTAAAAAAGGTAGAGTGAGGGCAGACCTGGGTTTGAAAATGAATTTGGGAACACTTAACATTAGAAACTGGGAAAATAATTCATTGCCAGTAGCACCAATAACTGTACTCATTTCATTAGTTAAGTTATTATGATTAACTGATCACTGAAGACATTATTTTCCAGACCAGACCATGGATTTACAGAAAATGGCACCACAGTTGTCACTGTTGACCTTAGGAGCACATTTTGGTCTGCAGTTTCACGAATGCTCTTTGTGTCATTTTAAAGTTTTCTTCCCCTAATCTGGATTTTTTTTTTCATATATGGACTACTAAACCCATAATAACAGATGATGCCTGGTAATAACGTAAGTACAATATGTTTGGAAACAATTAGGTTGGTTAAAGTTGTTATAAGCTATGTTATCTCATTTTGCAACCTATTTAAGTTTTGTCACTGATCTGTATCTCTCGTCTTTTTTTTCTATCCTCTGCCATCTTTGCCAGTATGTACACTGTTCGCTTGCCCTTCAAACACTTTATTTATTAAGGAAATATCATAGAAGTTAGTAAGGAAGTATGTATTAATTTCTGTTAAATGACACTGATCCACTTCAAGTGCAGCAATAAATAGCTGGCTACAAAGATTAGGCAATAAATCGAGGATGGAGAATTCGAAATCAGAAATGTTTTGAGCCCCTCTGAATGTATGCTGTACATTTTTTTGCACAATTGAATCATTGCATCTTTCTTGCCTATCCACTCCCTGTCAAGAAATGTGGTTTGCAAAGTAAAGTGATAAATCACATAATTTCCTTACTGATTTTTGAAAAACAAATATAAGCAGAGACAGGAAGATGTGAATTTAGCTAGTTCTATCTTTGGCTTCAAGCTCCAGTTTTACCAACCCCCTCAAAGTCCACTGATAAGGGGGTGGTGAGGAGCAGAACAGGAGGGATAGAAGTGGGAGGAAATGAGAGAGAAAAGTCAAGAGAAAAGGAAATAGGGATTGGTTAGGAAAATGTGCAATTATCAGTACAATACCAACCAGTACTAAACACTGTATGAGCAGTAATAAACACACTAAGGAATTATAATGGGGTTCAGTAAAATTTATTTGTGGATAGAGTAAAGATGGCATGGGTTTAGCTAAATGTGTTTTTTGGCTCTAGAAACAGGAAGTCACTGGTTTCAGGAGTGTGTAATTTGCTATTTGGAGACAATTTTTTCATGGTTTCAAGGGCCCAATGGTTGGTTAAAGGCCACATGTGGGATCCTAATGGGCAGCATCCACCCCCCGAGCTGCACTTTGCCTGTCCATGTCCCAAAGTCATTATTCTCCCCTTTTAGGTCTGTGTCTTTCTGTACATATGTTTAGGCTTCTCTTCTCTAAATTCCATGAATTTTGGTCAAGATGAACACATATATTCCTCTGCCTATACCTTACTCATACAGTGCATTGTTGCTTCTCCATCGCAGAAAGAAAGAAAATAACCAAAAAGCTTTCAGTTGCAAACAACATAGAGCCCACCTAGATGGGCTAGGAAAAAAAATGGAAAGTTGTGTTGTCTCTGTCCTTTCCAATTTCTTTTTGGAGATCTACGTGATGTTTTCCCCACCCTGAAGTATTTATTTCCTGTGAATTCCCAGCACTAAACAAGGACTTTTATTCCCACTTCCCCGGTTCAAATCATTTCAAATTAGCCTATTATTTCCCCAGATGAAGGGTACCTCTTCATGGACATCTGCCTGTGTTATCCAGAACTAGTTAAGTTGGTTGGTACCAAGAAACATAGTGACTGTTCTAGTACAGCAAATCCATCAGAGATCAAGTGATGGAAAGTGGAAGGCTAGCAATAAATAAAATGATCCTAATGCTTAACTGGTGTAATATTGCTAAAGAATGTTAACACTTTGACTACAACTCCTGAATAATAATTAAAAAAGGCTAAGTGGAAAGTAGTGAAAGTCACTTTCTGAAATGTTGCTTGAGTCTTAATGTGACAAGTGACAAGGGGGAGGAGGAAGAACACAAGGCAGAGGTGAGTGACAGAAACTCAGGATATTTCAAGACAGAGTTTGGATGCAAAACCATGAATAGGCAGGTAAAATCGAAACAAAAAGAAATTGCAGGTTATGGGCATTTCCACACTACACTGCTATAATGCTATTATTCCACTTTCAACATCCTGTGAAATTCTGGAGTTTGTAGTTTACTAAGGCCGAAGAGCTCTCTGGCTGAGAATTCTAAATGCCCTTCCCTAAACTTCAGATCCCAGGATTCCATAGGATGTTGAAAGTGGAATAATAGCACTATAACAGTGTAGTGAGGCAATGCCCCCTGATACTTTCAAGGACTTTTTTCTTTTCTGGATAAACTCAAAGAGACAACAAAGAGAAAAATTGTATAAATCCAAAGTTTATTTCAATGCTTTGGCATAATACATATCCTATACTCATTCTCCCTCTCCCCCCCCCCACAAAGACAGAGACAATTGTATTTATTTAATTCTTCCCTACTTTTTCAGGCTATCCTAGAAGTGGCATGCAAATTCCAAAGATCTCATGCTTAAAAACAGTAGTGCTGTGTGTTCCTCTTTATTAATAACTTTTGTCCTCTTTTTGTCTGGTCATGCTCTTTTGTCAGTGTTTGATGTGGTTCAGCCCCTAATAGTCCTCTGTGAAATGTTCGAAGGTGGCCTTGGGCTAACCACAGTCTCTGAGTCCCAGAGAAAGGCAAAGACAAACACCTTTCCAAAGAAATCTTGTGAAGAAAACTCCGTGAGTTTTCACCTTAGGGTCACTGTAAGATGGAAACACAACAACAACAATGGAAACAGAAAGAAAAGAGATGTTGAAGGAGGAGTATAAAAAGAAACTCAGACACTAGTTCTTAGTTATAAAGTTCTTATAGATGTTCTTCTGGGCAAGGTGGAGTGAAAAAACAATCCCTGTAGTTCTTTCTTCTCTGGTTGTCCTCTGTGTCATGACATTCCTTCTCCAGTGTTGGGACTTACTTAAAGGCTAAAGGAGTAGGAGTCCAAGGGTCCCATGTCTACAGTTTATAACAATCTTGAGATGCATTCCAGGAGGACTGTTGCTGACATAACTGGTTTAGCAGCATACCTGTGGTAATGGGGAGGAGAATAAAACCAGATGTTTGTTCTTGTTCTCTCTCTCTTTCTCTCCCTCTGTCCTTGAGAACATAAAATCTACATAGTTTGCACTCTGTGGAATGAACCAACACAGACACCTTTGCTTTTTCCAGGAGCTTCAAGATACGGGCCTTGTGTCATCTGCAACAAATTTGCTGCAGGAATAGCAGCATAACAACAGTGAAACTGCCACAAGTATATTCATACCTATTATGTAACACATGCAGCTGCCCTCATTCATGGGTTTAATTTTTGTTTGCAGTTACATTTCTTTCTTCCAAACGCAAGGATTTAGCAATATTCAAAGGGAAACATTAATGCTTGGAAATGTTGCATTGCACATTTTAATTCTGTACCTGAACAGCTGTTCCAAGCACATGTTAACCAACTGCCACACATTTGTACATTTCCATTAATTCCTCCTCCCCTGGGCTTTCCTTTCACTGTTTGATTGACAAAGTTCTACTTTTATTGGCTCTGACAGTTCAAACTAGGAATTTCACCTATCTTGGGGGAACATATTGTTATTTTAAGGTGAAGTTTTCAATGCAAGAATCAAAATTGCCTAGAGTGCTGACAACAGTTGTTGGAAGAGACTTCCCCCTTCCTTACCAAGTAGCTTGGTGTGTTAAAAACTAAACCATCAACAGTACGAAGATCTTTAATCACTTGAACAATTTGGAAAAAGCAAATGAATCACGGAAGACAATGATAATTGCCATGGTGTCATTCTTGAGGGGAATCAAAGTGGATAAGATATGTGTGCATGTCTACAATTTATCAAGGCTGGATGGACTTCTTGGTTCTTCAGAGCTCTAGTGTGGAGGTTCTAGAAGCTCAAAATATTTATGAAACTTCAGAAGGTCTTGAAGCAGGAGTTTGGTGTCTGGAGTACACACTATGAAGGCATGGTACAAGAAGCAGTTAACGCTATAAAGGTCTTATAAGAACTGCATTGGGCAGCACTAGGGAATATACAGACAGAGTGAATGGTTATATAACAATGGAGTGGGAATCACGCAAGCCTCCAACATTGTTGTACTATAACTCCCAGCATATTTCACTATTAGGTGTGCTTTCTCAGAGCACATGAATGTTCTGAATAAACATACTTTTTGGGAATCTTGTGACTTTGGCAATAGCATGTTTTGGACACACTCTACTCAATAGCTTACATTCATAGAAAACTCTGGTGAATGTTAATGAACGCAGCAGTAATATATACATACATATTACATTGCAGAATAGTAAATATTAAGCAGCACTTGCAAAAAAGACTACAGTTGCTTTAGAATGGGAAGATACTCAAAATGATCAAAGTTGAAAATTGTGAGGGTTAGGAATTAAGCAGTTTGAAGCTGTACAGATTGCTAATAGGAAGGAGAGCTAAGAGAAAGAAAGCAGTTCAAAAGTAAAGGTAATATAGTATTTTCTCTAATATATGAATGTGCACATGTGCCTACACGTATGTACAGCAAATGGGACAGTCTGCTGCAATGTGGAGAGAATGTACTTCCCGGAAGGTAGATTTTAGGGATGTCAGAAATTGTCTCTCTTTGGACCTATTGGATTGGTGAGAAGCTAGGAAATACTCCTTGTTGGAACAGTGGAAAGACAAGGAGAACAAGGTACCCCAGCTCCTCTACCAGAGCCAGAATTCTGAGAAAGAGAATGAACTAATGCGTTTCTCTAGCTAAAATCTCAGATTCTGGGGTTCTTTAAAGGTAATTTCAGCTAAAAGGAGAAAAGCTTAAGCTCAATAGTGATTTCAGCAGAAGAGAACCAAAGCTAGGTGAGTGATCTCAGCAAGAGGCCTCCAGAAGGAGGAGGAGGCAAGCAGCTTGGATCCAGGAGAACCCACCCCCCAGCATGAACACTTTTGAATCTGGATTCTTTTTTAAAGCATATTAGGCAAGAAAACTTAAACATGACATCAGAATTTCTCTAAACCAAGGACTTCTTAAAACAAAAGTTGTCTATTTAGACTTCTGGAGAGGCATTATCTGGTCACTTTGTTTAATAAATGAGTTAATGTTTCAGATGATCATTTAAGAAATACATCACAGAAATATTAACTCAATCATCTTTACCCCAAAGCTGACATTGCCTTTCAATGCCTTGTCTCTAATACTGCTCCTGCTAACTGTAGGGCTACATGCTAGGAAAGATAAAACCTTGTCTTGAGGGTAGCCAATATTTCAATGTTTAATAAGGAAACTTAGCAAACTCGATGATGGTTGATAATGGGGGTGCTAGCTATAGGATTGGACTGGAGAGGTTTTTCAGATAATCCTTTCTTTCCTAGGTCAGAAGTCAGAGAGGTTCCATTTTAGGACATAAAAATGTACATCTTGGCAGGATGATTGTACAGGTCTTATGAAGAAAAAAAGTTAGAAAAGGGCCATAAGGCCTAAATGAAGTATGGCCATGTTAAAGAAAGCAGTTTTCTTACACACAGAAAATGTTGAAATTCTTAGTGATTTCAAGTTCTGCTGAACATATACAAAACATTCTGAATTTTGTTTCAAGACATCTTGTTTCAGTAGACTACAAGCTGAAATGCAATCAGCATCTTAAAAAGCCAATGTGACTCTAGGCTGCATCAATGAGAGTATAGTGTTTAGATCCACTCTATCCTGCTTTGGTCAGATTCACCTGGAATACTGTGTCCAGTTCTGGGCATCACAGTTCAAGAAGGATATTGACAACTTGGAACATGTCCAGAAAAGGGCGATCAAAAAGGTCTTGAAACCATGCCCTATGAGTAGTAACTGAGGGAGCTGAGTACATTTAACCCGGAGAATGGAAGGTTAAGAGGTGACATGATAGCCAAGTTTAAATATTTGAAAAGATGTCATATTGAAGATGGAGCAAGCTTGTTTTCTGCTAGGACATGGAGCAATGGATTCCATCTAAACATTAGGGAGAACTTCCTGATGATAAGAGCTATTTGATCATTGAATATGCTCCCTTAGAGCATGGTGGAGTCTCCTAAAGCCCACAAGGTCTTACATAGGAGGTGATGTAACTTAGGCCTTTTCCACACGGGGTTTTTGAAATGGTGCAGTCCATCCTCCAAGGAGAAGGTCTGCACTTCAGACCGGACTGGGTTGGACCTATTTAGCAATATATATAGCAATAGCATTTATTTCTATACCGCCTATCAACTAGTGTTATCTAAGCGGTTTACAATGTATTTTTAGCTAATTGCCCCCAACAATCTGGGTACTCATTTTACCGACCTGCGAAAGGATGGAAGGCTGAGTCAACCTTGGAGCCTGGCAGAATCGAACTCACAACCTTGTGGTTGCAGTACTGGTATTTAACCACTGCGCCACCAGGGCTTTAAGGTAGATCCGCACCTCAGTCCAGTCTGGAACGACCCCAAGTGGTCCTCCAGCGTGCTTTTGAAAGACCTGATATTTCCGGTCTTTCAAAAGCATGCAGTGCACCACTGTGAGCCTGCTCCCTTATGCAGATTCACAGGCTCGCACCAATGTGAGCCTGCGATCTGCCTGGGGGCGCGCTTTAGGCTGGCGAGCTTCAGTGGTTGGTTGAGACCCTCGACCAACTGGCAGCCACCATTTGGGATGCCGGAACAGTACGTATTGACGAGCACGCACTGCTTCGAAGCGCCGTGGTCCAGACCGGGGAGCCGAAAGTTCTGGTGAGTAGCGGCGCGGGGCAATTCCTTTGCCCGGTGTGGAAAAAGCCTTAGTATGTTAATTCCTTTTCTTATGTCTCAAATGTACCATTACAGCCCTGTCACGGATGTCTTGAGTATGAGTTTGTTTGTTTTGAGACAAAGCAAACCTTCAGCCTTCAGGTTAAGATGAGTTAGCTACTGTGTAAACTCTAACTTTGATAGCGACAATGGGCAGGTTTTTCCTGGAGCACAACAAACCAAAACATCACACACCAGTGGGATATTCAAAATAATAAAAATTCTTTTATTCAATACAGACTGAAACCAAGAGATGTCTGGGGAAACCCCAAATCAGACATGCCAGAACAATGAAAGGCATACACATCTATACTTCTCATAAGAAAAGGAATTAGCACACTAAGCCCTTTCCACACCATCTTCCCAACCTGCCATAGGGATGGGAGAATGATGGGAGCACAATAACGGTTTTGCACGACGTCATCACAGTCCCGTCCTTCTCTGATCCCCAGTCAGTGCAATCACGAATTAAATCATTGATGGGTTTTCCCCATCAATGACCTGTGATCGTGCCACCATTGCGGACTTACCTGTCCTGCAGAAGCCTGGAAAGTGCAATGGCTGCACTTCCTGCCTCAGTGAAGCCTGTGAAGGTACCTGGCTGTGCTATGGAAGAAAGAAGTGTGGCCATTGTGCTTTCTTCACTATGGAGCCAGCCGGTGTAGAGGGGAGCACTCCTATCACCCTCCCTTCCTGGCAGAGCTGATACCAGGTTCCCCACTGGAGGATTCCATGAAAAAGTAGGGTGCAGAAAGGGCCTAAGTTACATCACCTCCCATCTAAGATCTGATCGGTTTCAGGTGCCAGGGCATGTGCTTTGGCCCTGTCATGTAGTAGCCCTCCCAATACGTCAGTCACTTAATACCTATCTGTTGTTTATCCAAAGTGAGGCCTGCTTACATTTCTGTACTCTGCTGTCTCTTTTGTTACTCGTAAAATATGTTCTCTTCTCCATGTCTCTATGTCTCCCAGGTTAAGCTGCTGCCTCTTCAATGCTGATGTACTAATTTCCAGGTGCCTTTGTTAATAACAAAGCAGGCTAGTAACTCAAAGGGCACTGGGGGAAGTTCTGCAGAGGCCTGGTCTTGATTCCTTTATACTATTCTATGCTACCCTCAGTCCCATCATTCCCAGGTTTCCAGGCTTCTTTACCACCTTCATGTCTACTCTGAGGCCCACTCTTCCTGAAGTGCATATTCTGGGATTTTTACACACACACACACCAGTGGTATTGGATACTAATTATCCTGACAACTATGCCTGATACTAAGGATGAATATGCTAGGGTGTGTGGGAGGCTGGCCTCACTGAACTGATGCACAAGAAATTCAGTGGTTTTAGTTATCATATGGATACAGCATGAATCCAAAGCAAAGCTGGTGGGTAAGCAAAAGCATATCTATCAGATCAAATACCAAGTTTTTGTTCTTTGGGCCAGACTTGCACTGCTAGTCCACAGAATCTATAATGAAGCCATGTGGAAAAGAACTGATTAATGAAGGAAGGACCCCACAACATGCCATGAAAAGATACCAGAAATTTACAGGATGCCAAGGTGATACAATTCAAAGTTAATACTTGGTATGTAACTATGCAGTTCTTCATTATGAGAAGTAAAGCTTATATAAACACAGTACTCCTGTTACTGCAGTCAAGGCCTACCCAGAGATAGCACTGGATATCACTTTGATATCAAACAATTCAGCTCTCCCCTGCCACCCCACTCCACGTGTTTGTGAGTCCACTGGACAAGCACGCAAACAGGCACGGCCGATAATTGCTGGACATTCCATTCCCCACCCAGGCAGGCCAGACATAGCCGGTTCGTCGCTTCAGGGACCTCTCCGGCAAACACCCCATTACATATGCGAGATACTAACAAAGACTTCCTGCCCCGAGCAGGCTACTGGACAAAGGTTGTGCTGTCCACTGGTAAGCGCTGCGCATTTGCATACTGGCCACTGTGATAATGGGGCTTCCCATTATCTAGGCTTATCAAAGGGAGATACTTCTCTCTTCAGGTAAACCAAGGGTTAATGAGATGTTAGGATTACATCAAGGGTCACAGGGTGAGAGCTGACCAACCAAAAGGAAAGGGTCAGCATCACAGGTCAGGCCCCATTATCACACGCCCCCCAAATCTCAGACGGTCTGGGAACAGCTGAAGGCTGGAACCACGCCGGCTGGGATTTCATCCTGGGACCTAAGAAAGGAAAAGTCAAAGAATAAATGCAAACACACACAACAGTACAGGTTAGCCATATTATCAATGTGGACATGTAAAACTCAGCCCTCTTAACCTCCCTCCAGTCCTCTGCGTGACAAGGAATCTGCAGCCACATTAGAACTTCCAGCCATGTGCTGAATGTCGAAGTCAAAGTCTTGTAGGGACAGGCTTCATTGTAGTAACTTCTTGTTAGTTCCCCGGACTGTATGTAGCCATTGGAGGGCAGCATGATCAGTCTGGAGGGTGAAGCGATGTCCCCAGACATATGGTCTCAGCTTCTCTAATGCATATACAATAGCATAGCATTCCTTCTCTGGTTTGGACCAATTGGACTCCCTTGCAGAAAGCTTCTTGCTGAGGAACAAGATGGGATGCAAGGTGCCATCCGGACCCTTCTGTAGTAATACTGCTCCAATGCCTCTGTCAGAAGCATCTGTAGCCACTATGAACGGCTTGTCAAAGTCTGGTGCCTGGAGCACAGGATCTGCCATCAAGGCCTGTTTCAAGGCTGCAAAGGCTTCTTGACACTCTGCTGTCCATTTCACTACTTTAGGCTTCTTGGAACCTGTCAGGTCTGTTAGAGGTGCTGCCATTTGGCTATAGTTGGGCACGAATCTCCGGTAGTACCCAGCCAGGCCAAGGAAGGACTGCACCTGCTTCCTGGAATGAGGAATTGGCCAGCTATTAATAGCTTCCACTTTGACTTGCAGTGGAGTGATAGTCCCCTGTCCCACTTCATGGCCAAGGTAGGTCACTCTGTGCAGTGCAAACTGGCACTTCTTTGCTTTGACTGTCAGTCCAGCATCACTAATGCGTTGGAAGACAATCTCCAAGTGTTTCCAGTGGTCTTCCCAGGAGTCTGAGAAGATTGCAATGTCATCTAAATAAGCAACAGCAAAGTCCCCGCACCCTCTTAGCAAACAGTCCACCAGCCTCTGGAAAGTTGCAGGTGCGTTCCGAAGCCCAAAGGGAAGGACATTGAACTCAAACAGGCCCATGTGAGTGATGAATGCTGTTCGATGCTTAGACTCTTCTGCTAGGGCGATTTGCCAATAGCCCTTAGTCAAATCGAGGCTGGATAGGTACTTAGCATGCCCCAATTTCTCCAACAGTTCATCTACTCTGGGCATTGGATAATGTTCAGGGCATGTCACTGAGTTCAGTTTTCTATAATCCACACAAAAACGAATGTCCGTCCCCCCTTTTTGGGCACTAGGACAACTGGGGATGCCCATGGACTGCGTGATGTGCGAATGATCCCCATGTCCAACATCTCTTTCACCTCCCTCTCTATCGCCTCTTTCCCTTTTGGTGACACCCATCGTGGCTGTTCTGCTGATGGCCTGCTGTCATCTGCGGCTACCACATGTTGAGGATCTGTGGTGCGACCTGGGATAGGTGAAAACAGGGTGGTGAACTTACCCGTCAAGTGAAAGAACTGCTTGCATTGGTTCGCATTGAGTCTCGGGGAGGGTTTCACATCTTCCAAGCTACCACCCTCCCGATCATAGAAAGCACCTTCAGGCCACTCTTCCTCCTCCTCATCTTCCTGGACTGAAAGTGTGAGAAGGTGACTGGGCCTCTCGTAGAAGGGTTTCAGTGAATTCACGTGATACACTTTTGGTTTAACCCTAGAGTCTGGAAACTGTATGAGATAGTTCACTGTCCCAATGCGTTCTTGCACTGTGGCAGGGCCTTCCCAAGAAGTTTCCATCTTGTTAGACTGGAGAACCTTCAGAACCATCACTTGGTCTCCTTTCTCAAAGCAACGTTCTCTGGCATACTGATCATACCAGGTCTTCTGCTTCTCTTGTGCCTGTTGCAGATTCTCATGAGCATCTGCCCATGCTTTCCTGAGAATATTCTGCAAGTTAGTCACAAAATCAACCACATTAGTCTCTGAAGAAGGGATAGCTCCCTCCCACTGACTTTGAACCAGCTGCAATGGCCCTTTCACATCATGGCCATAGACCAGCTCAAAAGGTGAATAACCCAGGCTTGAGTGTGGAACAGATCTGTAAGCAAACAAGAACTGCTGTAGCGCCAAGTCCCAGTCATTGGAATGTTCATTCACAAACTTACGGATCATGGCCCCCAAAGTTGCATTAAAACGTTCCACCAACCCATTAGTTTGGTGATGGTAAGGCACTGATGTCAGATGGCGTACTCCATGTGCCTCTAATAGGCGCTGCATGACTTTGGAGTTGAAATTGGAAGCTGCGTCCGTTAAAATCTCTGCAGGCCAACCTAATCTAGCAAAGATGTCTGTCAAAGCTTGGGCTACTGCTTTAGCTGAGATCCCACCCAGTGGAATGGCTTCTGGCCAACGAGTGCAGAAGTCCACAAAGGTGAGCACATATCGCTTTCCCCTAGCAGTCTTCCTAGGGAAAGGTCCCATGATGTCCACAGCCACTCTCTGGAATGGGACATCAATGATAGGAAGTGGTTGGAGAGGGGCCTTGGCTTGATCCTGGGATTTCCCTACTCTCTGGCAAACTTCACAGGATTGGACATAATCAGTCACATCCTTGCCCATCCCCTCCCAGTAGAAGGACTCCCCCAATCTGTTCTTGGTTCAGTTCACCCCAGCATGTCCACTAGGATGATCATGAGCCAGACTCAAGAGTTTGGCTCTATACTTAGAAGGCACCAGCAACTGTCTCTGAGTGCATACGCCCCCCTTGTTACCTCTCGGGCCAGACTCACGATATAATAGACCCTCAATGATTACAAATCTGGGCCCCTTCATCGCTGGAGGAGACTTCACCTCTTCCTTCGCTCTGGTCCAAGCAGCTTGAAGGCTCTGGTCTGCTTCCTGGTTTTCCTGGAACTGCTGTCGCTGAACAGGAAGCAGCTGTTCCACCTGGAGTGGCAGACTCGCCTCAGATTCTCATTGCATTGCAGCTTCTCCAGGTTCTGCTCCCTTGGCTGGAGTGTTCTCTGGAGTTTCCACTGCTGTTGAATCCTTTGCTGGCTTTGGAGTCAGCGTTGTTGGATTCTCCTCCTCTACACCAGCCTCGTGCATCTCAGACAAATTGTCCAGCACCTGACTCTGCTCGGTGCCCACCGGAGACTCTTCCACCCCCTTGGGCAGTGCTGAGTCAGGAGTGACCACAGGGACCAACTTGAGACCATGCTGACTAGCCTCTTGACATGGAGAAGCTCTTCCTGGACTTCCGCCAGCATCTGCTCCGACATCCGCGGTATCAGCAAGGATGGTCCCGACCTCTGGGCCTACGATGCTGTGGTGGGAGTCTGCCCTAGGTTCCACCACCTCTTCAGACAGGACTCCTTCTGGTGTAGCAGGAGACAGTGAATGCAGTCTAAGTTCAGGCTGGTCCTCAAGTTGCACTGAAGACTGACCTCGGCTCAGGCTGCTTGCCGTCTTTGCACGCTGTCCGGACTCTTTCCAGGCCTGACTAGCATGGAAGACGAGATCATCACCCAACAGAGCAGGACATTCATAGTCATCATAAACAGCAAAAGTCCAAACTCCTTCCCAGCCTTTGTACTGAACAGGAACGCGTGCTGTTGACAGTTGAGCCGGAGGAGCTCTAAAGCCTCTGATGGTGATCTTGATGTGGTCATCAACAAGACCAGGATCCAGATATGAACGATGAATAGCAGAAACTTGTGCTCCAGTGTCTCTGTAAGCAACAACTTTCCTGCCTCCTACCCACAGTGTGTGCCTTCTGTGAGTAGGGATCATGTCCGGATCAGGAGCAACTGAATGATCAGCGGGAGTGTCCCTGGAAGCCGAAGCAACAACTAACTGGGCCAACTTAGGCTTCTGCTTACAGTTGGCTTTAATATGTCCCAACTCTCCACAGAGAAAGCATTTAGGGCTAGCCTTTTTCCCTGGCTGACCCTGAGCACCTGCCACAGACTGCTGCCTGGAGCGAGGCTGTGACGGTGTGGTGGAGCTGTGCAGCTGAGGCTTCGAGGTAGTGTCATTTAGTGATGACCTAGGAGTAGAAGTGTTGTGCTTCTGGAGATCTTTGCGTGCTTGTTGGTATTTCTGCTTGTCTGTAGGAGGCATTACCACAGTAGGCTGGAATGCCTCTTCACCCCTGGAGGCAACAAAGCAATCTGCTGCCTTGGCGGCCTCCTCAAGCGTCTTTGGCTCGCGTTGCAACACGAAGGATGCAGTCTGTGGAGGTATGTGCTCCAAGAATTACTCCAATAAAAACTGAAATAAAACCTCTTCTCTAGTGGATGCTTTAGCTGCTTGCATCCAAGAGTCCAGTGCCCGCTCAAGTGAACAAACCATTTCGTTGTAAGTCTCACCCAGTTTTTTCCTAATGGCACAAAATCGGGATCTAGATTTATCTGGTGTGAGTCCAAGCCTCTTCCGGGCTAGGGCCACAAACTTGGTGAAATCATTTCGGTCCGCAGCTGGCAAGTCGCTTGCCACTTTCAGTAACGTCCCTGAGAGATTAAGCCGAAGTTCACTCATATAATTCTCCTCAGGGATCCCAAAATCATCTGCTGCACATTTGAATGAGATGAGAAAAGCCTCAAAATCATCTGAATCTCTGTAAGTTGGCAGCTGTCTGATGCGGGTAAGAGCAAGTCGCAGCTCTGGGTTCCGCTGAGCAGCTGTCTGGTTTGCAGTGGAAGCTTGCATCATGTCCATCGATTTATCTAGGAATCTTGCAATTTGCTCAGGGGGCAACTTGTCATGTAAGAGCCTTATTGATTCATGCAGGAGCTTTATTGATTCCCAGAAAGCAGCAGGAGAATCCATATGGTCACCAAGGGCTGTTACTGGCATAGCAGCCCCTTGCTGAGCTAGATTACTACCACTAGGGGTAGCTGGTTGAGCAGATGAGCTATCTTCTGTAGCATCCTGCTGTGTGACATTGGTACCACTAGGGGTCGCCACAGGATCCATAGTGTATTCCAGGATTTTTCCGGATCTTAAGTTCATAAAACCCCTGACTCCCTCTGTGCACCGAAAACTACAACACAGAAAAGATCTGATTGGCTGATCAAAGAATATATATAGTGCTAGAAGCCCCAAAAGCCACAGAAAAGAGGGAGAAATCCTAAAAACCAAGAAAAGTGGAAAAAATCCCAAAGCCTTCTTTCCTTTCCCTGCTCTTCACCCCCCTCCTCCCTCCTGAGGGAAACAAAAGCCAACTCTGCCTGAGTTAAGTACCTGCAATTAGTATGCAGATTTACTAACTTGGCTGCTCGAAGCAGACTGAAGAAAAAAAAATTCCAGCTGCTGACTCAGAACACAATGCCAGAGTTTAGCAGCTTTAAAAATCCCCCCCCCAAAAAAACTTCTCTCCCCCAACAGAAGCTTTGAATGACAGAGCCAGCAGCTCTTCACTGCAAGCTTTGGAGAGAAAGAAAAAGAAAAAAAATCTGGAGCTCACCCGTTTGCAAGAGTGCTCTCAATGAGGAAGCGACTCCGCCCCCCAGCCTCCAACTCCCCCTCCCTTTTCAAGCCTAAGAGAGGACGAGAAGGAGAGAAAAAAAACATCCCTTTTAAACCACAGGCTGTTTAAGTAGGGCTCCCTCGCTCACAGATCCTCCCCCTTCTTCTGAGCTTAATTCCTCGCCACAGACACAGGGGAGCCTGCACTTTACAAACTCCCACTCTCCGTTCGAAAACCGCTGCCACCATGTGACACTGTAGGCTTATTTCCAGTCTCTTAAGTGGACTTCCACCTTTGCAAAACTGGAAATTCCCTCCCAGTGTTTTACTAGGGTTCTTGCCAGCCTCCCAAAGCTGATTCCCACGCTTGGAACGACTGGCAATCTCCCCAACTCTATCGGTATGCTGCCACCACCACCCTGAATTATGAATTACTTAGACAGAACAGGAGGGACTCTGCCTAATCTCTAAGCATAAGGATCTTCCCCCTCCTCTTTCCCCTGAGTGAGAGAGGTCCTATGTAGCGTGTGCCAACCCTGGCGTGGAAATGGAGAGAAACGGAGGTTTATAGAAGTGTTTTAATCAAGACATGCAAATAAACAATATATACTTGGGAGACTCCCCTCTCCCAGGTGCACTTAGTTACAAGAATTTACAAAACAGATATAACAGCACAGATACATTCTTAAGATCAGCCAGTTCCCAAAATAACAACATCCCTAACGCGACTAACTACTTATTTCTAGTTACACACAATTAGGTTATAGGCGTAGATGGTCTAAAGGAGGAGGGGGGGGTCCAGGAGACACAGCATGCCTGCCAGCTCAACTGGGCCAGCTCTCCCCTCTCAGAAGTTTTATATTTTCCTCCTTGGAAGGATCTGGAAGCATCTCCAAGATGCCCGCCTCTTTCCTTTTGGTTGGTCAATTCTCACCTTGTGACCTGTGATGCTGACCCTTTCCTTTTGGTTGGTCAACTCTCACCCTGTGACCCTTGATGTAATCCTAACATCTCATTAACCCTTGGTTTACCTGAAGAGAGAAGTATCTCCCTTTGATAAGCCTAGATAATGGGAAGCCCCATTATCACAGCCACACTATTGTTGATTCGGCTCTGATTCCATCATGCAAAGTTGTGACCTTTCTGAGACATTGTCTCGCACCCAAAATTCATTGTTTTCCCCGAGTAAGGCATAGCCTGCAGTCCCAATTCACCCTATAAAACCCCCTGATTCCAAGACCTTCCTCGGATCGCTCCTGAGTTTCATCCCGTCTTGCTGCGGCTGTGCTTGGCGAGCAACCCTCAGCTAATCGAGCTCAGTTTCTTCTCTGCACCCCCGGCTTCTCCCGCAAGGTCCAGGACGATGAGACAGGTGTTGTATCACCCATTTTCCCTTGAAAGTCTCTATCCTTAATTCAGTCTCTAATCTCTTAGTTAACTGTGTGACTGTGGTGTCTTTAATATTTGTTTGTATGCAATAAAACATCATTTGATTACTTTAAACCCATCTGGCTGCTTGGCTGACCTGACCCCGTAGACGCTGAGTTGCAAGATCCTGCTAAGTTAATCTGCCTCTCGCTAGCTTAAGTGAGTGCTCCAGCTAATTTTCCCCAAGGTTGTGTTATACTGTTTGGTTATTTAGGTGTCCCTCCCGGGACCCCCAGAGAACAGGGTAACACTCCAATAAAGTAGCTGTCTCCTCCACACTGGTTATGGTGATCCTTACTATTACTATTGGCAGTTAAAAAGTCACTAGGGAAGAAGATATCAAGCAGCCACCACAGTACATATAACAACCTACACCACTTTTATATTCTCTATAACAAGCATAAAGCTATACTCTTCATGCTAATAATCAGTCAATCCATTTTAAGCCTTTTACCAGTTTATTTGTTAGTGCTGTAGAATTAGCATAGCTTTCCTCACAGTCATACCAGATCAATCCCTGTAAAGCTTGATCAACCAACCCTATATGTCTGTGAATGAGCTTTCCCTTGCTTTATCCTCCCACACACTATGGTATCTAGTTGAACTGGGAAATGAATCTGCATTTAGTGAGAGGTTTTGGGTGGCATGGCAGGAGGGGGGAAGAATACTATGTTTCATTCAAAACTGGATTTTGCGGAAATCCTTCTCTCTGAACACATGGCTGAGCCTGAAAATGAGCACTGCTGCCATGTTGAAAGAGAAATAAATTGGGTGGCTTGAGAACTTTTAAACCTCCTGTTGTACCAGCTTCTGTTGACAAGTGAAAATGCAAGCTTTCAAGCTTCACTAGTAACTTCTATGGGAAGAAAAATGGCCCCAAGGAAATAGGAGATATATGAATGAAGAAGTGTGAGCATATCTAAGAAAGAGGGGGAAAGGAAAAAACAACAAGAAATATGAGATCCGAAGGAATGTCTAACCTTAAAGGAACCTCCATGCGGTCTCATATTATCTGATGAGTCTCTGACCCACATTCCATTATTTTTGAAGTAAAGGGCAAGGGTGAGACTTTATTTTAAAAAATGGTAGTTAATTTTCTGTGGACTAGTTGTACTAAAGCTTCAGTGACTGATTCAGTTGTTAGAATAAAACTTTTCAAAGTTTTACATCAAATTTCACTTGACTCTGTTTATCCTTCAGGTTATGTAGTTGCGACAATTGCTTGTTGTTATTTGATCTGTATTTATTGTAAGTTACGTTGGCGCGGAATCCAGATTCAATCTTTTTGTGACACATGCTGCTAACCATGCACAGCTGTGCCATGCACATTGGTCTCGCTGTGGGAGGATTGCCATTGGGAGAAAGGGAATTAGTGGCAGAAAATTTTCTATGTGGGAGAGCAAAGGGTAATCAAATTGTGCCCTCAGTATCATGTACACTTAATGTCAGGGCAATTCTTCATGGAAATGTGGCATGTATTTTAAGTCTCACAGCCAAAAAGCATTTCATCTTTCCTTATTATAAATTATACTAATATGTTTTTGTTTTGCTCACCAAATAAACTTGTTTGTGGTTATATATTCTCAAAAAAGTAATATGTTGATGGTACAAAAGCCCTACATAGCCTCATGGAGATAGTATTATTTCATGACACAACTGTTACGTGGCTTTATTTCTCTAGCCTGCTTTTATATGCCACTTTGAGAGCACCATGTGAAGCTGAAAAGTGGCACAAAATGTCAGTAGAAAGACAGGCAGGCAGATCATATAATTTTATTCCATTCACATTAGTTATCATTGTCAAAAGCAGGATTAAGAAAATCATTGCCCCTCTAGGAGTTTTGAATGTCAGCCCCAAAGTTGAAACCAGAAGGGGCAATGGCAGGGCATTGTGAGTGCTCTAATCCAAAATGCCACAAGGGCTAAAGATATCCTCAGATATCCTCACATATCAGACATTATGTTACCATTTAAGTCGGGGATGTTTGTAGGCTCATTGCAGACATCCAGTTACATTTACCAGCCCATATTCCTATCACTTCTAAGGCCATTTCCACACTACACTGTTATAGTGCTATTCTTCCAATTTCAACATCCTATGAAATCCTGGGTTTGCAGTTTAGGCAGAGCCTTTAGAATTCTCAGCCAGAGAACTCTTTGGTCTCAGTAAACTACAAACCCCAGAAATCCACAGGAAGTTGAAAGTGAAATAATAGCACTATAACAATGTAGTGCAGAAATGGCCTAAAACACAAGCTCCTTATGGTTAAGGAGCTTGTTGAGAATGTAGAGGTCTCCAGATCTCACCCTTGCCATATTCGATAAATATCTCTATTTTTAATCATATATGTTGTGAAATGTGAGAGATAGCAGTGGATCTCTCAATTGGGGTAGTTAATTAGGCAGACTAGAAGCTGGATGACATCCAATCCCAAAGAACAGGCATAATCTTAGTCTTTGTGGCAAGACATAGAAGCTTGAGCTACAGCCATTTCTTCATAATCAAATAGATGGTCAAATGAAGGATTGAGAGAAAAGAAGAAAATGGCTGCAGGTTAGAGTGATGCAGCAGAGAGAGGGTATACGGCAGTGGTTCTCAACCTGTGGGTCCCCAGATGTTTTGGACTTCAGCTCCCAGAAGCCCTGAGCATTGACCATAGTGGCTGGGGCTTCTGGGAGCTGAAGTCCATAAACATCTGGTTGAGAACCACTGGTATAGGGGGAAAACTAACAGAAAGTCACCATATATATATACTGTCCTCAAACTCTTATAGAGTTGCATGCAAATTAAAAATTAGTCTGTCCAGACCTACAAAGCTTGTTAACTCTAATACCCCTTCTTGGATGTGCATGGGCCCCTGAGCTTTCATTTTCCCTCACAGATTCTCAAAACAACTCTTGGTAATGGTTTGGTCAAGGTTTCAGCTGTCATTTCAGTAGCTAGACAGTATCTTAACCATTCCTTTCTCAGTGATCAATATTTACTCAGCTAATAGCAATATAGCAATAGCACTTACATTTCTATACCACTTATCAGTGCAAAGCATTCTCAAGCTGGGTATTCATTTTACTGATCTATGGCAGGATGGCAGGCTGAGTCAACCTGGATCCCTACAGGATCGAACTCACAATGTTGTGGCTGCAGCACTGGCATTTGACCACTGCCCCACCAGGGCTCTAATGTACCTTGTTCCTTATTCCAATGTGTTTGCTGTGTGACATCAACATTTCTGTTTGAGAAAGTCTAATAGATCTCTGGTTGTCTTGTATAGTTTGAGTAGGCTTCTATTCCAAAGTCAATCATCAATGGATGAAGCCATAACGATCCTTTGAAAGCCTCTGTTGTTTCTCTGAATTCTAGCTCTGTGTAAGATGAGACTACTCCTTCTTGTTTCTGGCTCACTCAGGAAATAGGCCTATTTCCATACAAATGGCCTATGGCTATACCAAAAACAAAACCACAAAAACAAGGCCACAAACCTCACAGATGGCTAATCTGCACCAAGTCCTGCCCAGTCCACAGTAATATAATGTAAAGATTTTGAATTACTGCTAGCTGGTAATTTCAGTATGAAATTCCATAGTCACTTTTAAGTATCTGACTACCACTTTAACTCCACTGTACTCATTCTTTCTGGGTGTGCCAGTTTTCCTACCCAGAATCCCTATAGTAGAAGCTATGTCAGGTCTTGTAATAGTAAATAGGTATAGAAGTTTAGTTTTCTATTCTATACAAATTGTTATTTGATAGAAGTTAACTTTTTTCATTTTTTATTGTTACCATGGGAATTGCTACAGAGTAGGCATTTTGAAGTTCCAGAATTTCTAAGAGTTCTTTTTTGCCCTTGGTTTATGAAAAAGGAACCATCTTCCATTTGTATGCCTGAGCAGTATGTAGTATCTCCTAATTCTTTCAATTCAACTTCCTTATTCAAGTGATGTACAATTTCCTTGTAGTCTTGGGCCTTTACTGCATGAAGTCACCATCCCAGCATGGCACTGCTTTGCCACCAGTCCGGGATGTGTGCCGTCATTGTCATTGTAGTTCATTGCTGTCACGTCCCATCTGCTGCTGTTGTGCCGTATACCATTAACACAGTGGTTCTCAACCTGTGGGTCCCCAGATGTTCGTGGACTTCAGCTCCCAGAAGCTCCAGCCACTATGGTCAATACTCAGGGCTTCTGGGAGCTGAAGTCCATGAACATCTGGGGACCCACAGGTTGAGAACCACTGCATTAACAGAAAAAATGCAGTCATGCCTCCTTTCCTGCAATGATCCCATTGGCTGTGGGTGTGCTGTAAGGATCAAGCGCTTTCTCCTGGACTACAACGTAGGAAGAGGTGGGCTGTATTGCAGAAGAGAGAAGAGTGTCCTTAATGCCACCCATCTACTGGCAGCTGATCAGGTGCGGTGAGGAGCATTCAGGTCCTGAGCCCATCCTGGCAAAGGCACTACTGGGAAGGGATCAAGATGAAACGCTATTGGACCATAAGGGCCTTCATCTTTGAGAATGGCTATAATTGAATCATCAGCATAAGTTACAATAAAGGTTGGATGACATCTTTGTTTCTTGTATACCAGCGTGGGTCTGCTTTACCTTGCTTAAAGCCTTGTTACTTCAGCATTTTTTCTAATTTCTCATTTGAGGCCTTAGTAGCCTGTTTAAGTCTATAGAATAACTTTTAAAGATTGTAGACAATATCTGAAGCTTCTTCGAGAAAACCCATCACATTTATATCAAGAGATACTACATCAAGAAAGTGAAGAAGAACAGTTAAATCGGTAATGATATTATGGGCTCAAAATGTTGGACATCCAATTCAATTAGATAGCTGGGAAAAGAGTTGGCAATGGGCACAGAAAAATACCGTAGCTCAGAACAGAAAAGAATTATTATAAACTCTTTCGCAGATGGTACATGATACCAGAAAAACTAAAGAAAATATATAATACTGGGACAGGGCAATGTTGGAAGTGTCAGGAGAATGCTGGAACGTTATTTCATATGTGGTGGTCACGTCCTAAAGCAAAAAAGTACTGGAGTGAAATCTATAAGATGATATGTACAATATTGAAGGTTCAACTTGACAAGACACCAGAACTGTACTTGTTAAATATGACACATATGTTAGATGGAACTCAAGTAAAGAAATATTGGAGAATAATACTGTATATGATTACAACAGCCCGTATTGAATATGCAAGGTTATGGAAAACAGATACCTAGTATGGAACAATGGTGGGTTACACTTATTGAGAATCAGAATGCAGATATTGTCTCACAGAGATTAAAGGGAAAATCAGAAGATGATATTAATAAAGAGTGGAATATAGTTTGGGAAGTAGGGGGGTGTTGACATAATTCATGGTAACAATTTAAATTAGACTGTTGGAAATCAGGGGAATATCATGAAACATGTAAAGGTGGGATGGTAAACGGGAACCATCAGGGTATGTTAGAAAATTGATTGCGATGCAAAATATTAACATGTCAATGAAATAGCAGAGATTGAAATCCAGAGAGGAATGGAAGACAGGTGTAACAATTCATTTAAAGTACAGTGATAATTGTTTGTTTTATGTGTTGAAATTATAATAAAATTACTATTAAAAAAAAGATTGTAGACAATATCATAGAATCATAGAATCTTAGTACTGGAAGAGACCACAAAGGCCATCTAATCTAACTCCTTGTTATGCAGGTATACACAACTAAAGCATTCCTGAAAGATGTTCATCCAACCTCTATTTAAAGAAAGTCCACCACCCTTTGAAGCATACTATTCCACCATCAAACAGCCCTTACACTAAAGAAGTTCTTCCCTACGTTTAGGTGGAATCACTTTTCTTTGCTATTTGAATCCATTGGTTCATATTCTAGCCCACTGGAGCAGCAGAAAACAAGCTTTCTCCGTAATAGATAGCTATCATGCCACCTCTCAGTCTTCTCTTCTCCAAGCTAAACATACTCAGCTCTCTATATCTTTCCTCACAAGGCTTGGTTTCCAGACCTTTGATAGTCTTGGTTGCCCTTCTCTGGACATTTCCCAGCTTGTCAATATTTTTCTTGAACTGTGGTGCCCAGAAGTAGACACAGTATTTCAGATGATCTTTGATCAAAGCAGAATGGAGTGGCACAATTATAGACACGATATAGACACTATAGTTTTATTGATCCAGACTAGAATTGCATTAGCTTTTTTTTGGCTGCTGTACCACACTGTTGGCATATATTTAGCTTGTGGTCTGCTATGACTCCTAGATAATTTTCACATGTACTGCTTTGTAGCCAGGTGTCAACCATCCTATATTTGTGCATTTATTTTTCTGCCTAGATGTAGTACCTTATATTTAGGCCTGTTGAAATTCATTTTGTTAGCTCTGATCCAGTTCTCCAGCTTGTCAAGGTCATTTTGAATGCTGACCCTTGGAGTATTGGCTACCATCCCTCTATTTTGTGTCATCTTCAAATTAGATAAGCATTCCTTCTATTCCATTGTCTAAGTAATTTCTAGAGATATTAAACCATATTGGGTCAAAGACAGAACTATGAAGCAGTCCACAAGCCACTTCACTCCAGGAGGAAAAGCAACCATTTCTAGGTTTGATCTGTCAACCAGTTACAGAACTACTTAACTGTAGCACTGTGTAACCCACAATTCACCAGCTTGTCTGCAAGAATATCATGAGGAACTTTGTCAAAAGTCTTACAGAAATCTATACTATATCCACAGCACTCCCCTGATATACCAAACTTGTAATTCTGCAAAAAAGGGGGGTACAAGAGAGAGAGATGAGATGAGATGAGATTATTTGTTTTTGAGAAACACATGCTGGATGTTGTAAACAGAATGACTGCCTAATGATCTGTTCAACATCAAGCATAGTGATCAGTGGTTTCTCTGGTGCCCTTTTGCCCTTTTGAAGATTGCTCTCTTCCAGTCTGCTAGGACCTCTCCTGTTCTCCAAAATTCTCCACGATGGTTCACAGGGGCTCTGAGACTACACCTGCATATTCCTTTAGTACTCTTGGATGTAAGTCCCTGGTGACTTGAATTCATTTAAAGCAGCTATGTATTCCTTTACTGCTGTTTCATTTTGGCTGTACAACTGATTGTGCTGTCCCAAATGTGGATATCATTTGCACTTCTGTGGGAGGTTCAACATTTTGTTCTTGTTCTTCCATGGATTCTAACATAGCTTCTTCTTCTTAGGGGAAATCAAATTTGTTGTTGTTAATTATTCATTATTGTAAAGTCGCTTTCACGTATGGCAGCCTTATAAATGAGAGATCTTCGAGACACCTTGTTATTAACAGCACTGCTAAGGTGCTGCAAACTCAGGACTGTGGCTTCCTTGATTGAGTCTATTTATCTGTAATGTGATCTTCACCTTTTCCTACTGCCTTCCATTTTACCAAGCATTATCATCTTTTCTGAACCATGTCATCTCATGATATCTTCAAGTCTGATAGCCTCAGTTTAATCATTTTGGCGTCTAGGCAGAGTACAGGCTAGATTTACTCTCAGACCCATTTATTTCTCTTTTTGGCAGCCTGTAGTATCTGTAGCACTGTTCTCCAGCAGCACATTTCAAATGTGTTGATTCTCTTCTTGTCAGCTTTTGTCATTGACCAGCTTTCACAATCTAACAGAAGTCTGAAATACTATGCCATGGATGATCCTGACCTTGGTATTCAATGATACCTCTTTACACTTGAAGATCTTATGTAGTTCCTTCTTAGCTGCCCTTCCTAGTCTTAGACTTCCTGTAATTTTTTGAGTTATGACTGTGCCAATACACACAAGATCTTTAACTATTTTGATGTTTTCATCATCCCCTTAAAAATTATGTGAATCATCTGTGGTCATTATTTTTGTTTCATTAAGATTCATCTATAATACTACTTTTGATTTGCTTCCTCGATTTTCCTCAAAAGCCATTCGAAATCATTGCAATTTTCTGCTGGTAATATGATGTCATCTGCATATCTGAATCTGCTGATGTTCCTCAAATTTTCATGCATCCTTTCCATGTGATATGTTCTGTGTATAAGTTAAATAGATACGGTGATAAAATGCAGGCTTGTCTGACTCCTTTGTTATTTGGAAACCATTCTGTTTCTGTCCTGACACAAGCCAGTTGTCCTGAGTATAGGTTACATCAGGGCAATCAAATTTTGTAACACAGCAATTCCTTTTTAGAGCAAACCGTAGTTTTTCATTCTCTAAACAAAGACTTTTCTGTAATCTATAAAGCACAAGGATATCTCCTTTTTTTTTTTGTGCTCCATTATCCAATGTATGCTTGCAATATAATACCTTGTGCCTCTTCCTTTTTTGAACCCAGCTTGGATATCTGGCACTTCTTACTTAATGTACGGTAAAAGCCTTGTTCAATTTTTAGCATCTCTTTCTTTACATGGGAGATTAATACCACAGTCCAATGGTTATTGCAATCCCTGGTGTTCCCTTTCTTGGAAACTGAAATTTGTATTGAACATTTCTAGTCCATTGTTTTATTTTTCATATTTGTTTGCAGGTTTCAGTTCAACAACAACAACAACAACAACAATATATATAAATCTAACACTATTTCTGGGAAATCTAGCATAGTTCCTTTCTTATCGATTCAGTTTAATTCATCAAAGTGAAATAAAGTGACATAACATGAATAATAGCCTTTAGTAGTGATCTGAGGATGCAAAAGAAGTCCTTTTCTGCTCTTGAGTACGAAAATAAAATCTTTCCCAAGAAAATCAGCTGCATTCCTATCAAGTCCAAAACAAAAGCTGACAACTAATTAGCGTCTACTGTTGAATAGTCTTGATTGCAGAAAATATGATGACATCAAAATTACCTTTCTGCTTAAATGGGGGTGAGTGGGGGAATCTAAAGACTAGTAGTATTTAAAAATAAATAAATCAACTAATTGCATATTTGCACAATAAAGAGAAACAAGGCTGGAGCTTTGCCAGCTTTCTGGTTCTTCATTGCGTGTTTTACAAAACTGTGTAATTATAACTGAATGTTTACTCAAGAAATGTGCAACAGCTTCAAATGATATCTGCTGATCTCTGAACAATTTTTTTTTTCACTTTGAGAAAACTTTCAAAATAGAGTGATAAAAAGTTGACAGTAAGAGGAGGAAAGATGTAAAATTGTATGCCTTTGCTTCATCACAAACAAATTAGAATGGCTTCCAATGTTACTATCTAGAATAATCCAGTTCCGTCCATCTACGACTATTTCTGCACTACACTGTTAAAGTGCTATTATTCCACTTTCAACTTCCTATGGAATCCTTGGGTTTGCAGTTTAGGGAGGCGCCTCAAACGCCCCTCCCTAAACTGCAAACTCCAGGATTCCATAGGATGTTGAAAATAGAATAATACCACTATAACAGTGTAGTGTGGAAATGGCCCGGGATTTGCATATTCTTTAAAAAACAGCTAAGAGCCTGTATTCGGAGACATAGCTATGATCATGTAGCTACAACGGCATAGCTACATCTCTTGATGCTGCCTTCCAAAACCTACCTTTAAGCTATACAGCCACTGCAACAGAGGAGTTTCTGAGGTGCTGGGCAGTGGGTTGGTGAATCCAATACTCTTCTGATAGACCGATGGCAATGCAATTGACAGTAACAGGGATCCAGGAAGCAATAGAGAGGAGAGTGACCAAAATGGTGAAAGGTTTGGAAGCCATTCCCTATGAGGAGTGGCTTAGGAAGCTGGGGATATTTAGTCTGCAGAAAAGAAGGTTAAGAGGGGATATGATAGTCATGTTTAAATATTTGAAGGGATGTCATGTTGAGGAGGGAGCAGGTTTGTTTTCCGTTGCTCTAGAGACTAGGACAAGGATCAATGAATTCAAGCTGCAGGAAAAAAGATTCTATCTGAACCTCAGGGAGAACTTCCTGATGATCAGAGCTGTCTGGCAGTGGAGCCTCCTTCTTTGGAAGTTTTTAAGCAAAGGCTGGATGGACATCTGTTGGGAGTGCTTTGATGTGTATTCCTGCATGGCAGGGAGTTGGACTGGATGGCCCCTGTGGTCTCTTCCAATTCTATGATTCTATGCTAAGACTCATCAAACACTGACTGTAACCTCTTCCTCCTGATTGATATGGAAATAACTTGAAACTGTCCGACATAGACACTACCATCAACAGCTGACAAGACATTGTTGACTATTACCTTTGCCTTCTGATCCACATGAGACCAAATGATACTGCAAGATATAGCCTTTAACATATTGCAAGTGACTATGAAGCTCAGTGTACAAAGCTGAAGGATCATGGAGCACAGGTTATTTCCTCATTCATTCTCATTGGAGGTCAAAGTCCAGCAAGAAAGAGAAGAATCCTACAAGTGATCACCTGACCATGCAGATGGTATCATTGGGGAATATTTAGTTCTTAGACCTTGTCCTGTGCTTCCACGATGAAAGACTTCAAACTAAATTCTTTAGGGGGAGAGACAATATATCAGAGGACAAAGGGACATGAGCTACTGGAACCAATAGTGTCCATGATGCAGAGAAAACTAGGGCAGTGGTGTGCCAAACTACTGTTGGGCTGGAAATAAAAAAATAATGCAATGAGAGGATGATGTGTCAGTATGAAAAATAAGCAGAATGACCATGATTTCTCAATGCAGGAAAACAGATATAAATTCACAGGCTATATTATAACATGGTGGAATGAGATTTATGACTGAAATCAAGTAGTTGGGGACTATAGCTGATTCAAAAGGAGTAGATGACAGTAGAAAGCTGAAAGAATACTATTATGTGTAATAATTGTGTACAACTGAGAGGAGATCCATGACTTGGAGGACAGAATCTAGAAACTAGATAGAGAGCATTTAATAAAAATTATGGGACAGAGAATCCACATCCACAAATATGCAATGCACAGGGGTGCTGTGGTCTGGAACTTACTTTTACCTGGCCTATAGAAGGTGCAGGAAAAGGAAAAGGAAGCATCATGATGCTGTGTCATAGTGTTGTTGGTAGGTGGAAGTAGAACAGTCAGCTCCGTGTAAGTCTGACCGTAACACTCCCCTTCTTCTTTGCTGCTTCCCTTTGGTCTGCCCTTCTTCGCAAACATACAGTGTTGGGCTGGTTTCTTTGAAGCTAGGTAGGTTTTATACAGTGAATATTATGCTAATTGTGACTGCATTTTAGGTAGACTATAGCTGAGCAAACCTTCTGGCTTGGATTCTATTGGTAACTTATGCTGGAATAACTGACCATTTATGCAGGCAGTCAGGTTTTCCATTGGTTTTCATAAGGCAGTCTCTGAGGTCATTTCCACACTACACTATTATAATACTATTATTCCACTTTCAACATCCTGTGGAATTCTGAGTTTTGTAGTTTACTGAGGCCAAAGAGCTCTCTGGCTGAGAATTCTAAATGTCCCTCCCTAAACTGCAAACCTCAGGATTCCATAGTGTTTTGAAAGTGAAATAATAGCATTATGACAGTGTAGTGCAGAAATGGCCAGAGACATTTTTATGTAACTGTTCTCTGGGTTGTACTACAGTATATGGTGCACATGGAAAGATGTTCAAACCCAGCTGCCCTCTTCTCTGACCAATCAGGATACTTTAGTTCCTTCACAATCCTATGGAATTATGTTGCTGTAGCTTACAGAGTACCCATTTAAGGATGCAATTCTCCATTAATTTTGTTCTTGAATGAGGCAATGAGTAATTTGAGTGACTTTATTAGTACTGCTCAGTTTTCAAAGACCGATTGCAGTTTGAGACTTAATATATGCAAAATCTGTACATCTTTTTGCACAGAAAACTGCATTTTCCCCATAGGAATCAGTATTTTCTGTGCCAAAAATATTGCTTCCTGGCAGAAAATGTATTTTCTGTTATAAAAACCAGTGCAAATTTTGTGGAGAATGAATTCTTTTATATATATATATATAAAATTTTATTAAAGTTCCAACATATAAAATGAACATATATAATTGTACATTTCATTGAATTATTTCTACTGTTCTTCCTCTCCTCTCTAGATTTCATTTTCTTCTATAAATTCAACATGCTGAAGTTACCTGTACCACACAAATATATGATAATATTTCATGATAGTTCCTGCAATACATAGTACTATATATTATATCATAATATTTCTGATTACATCCATTTGGTATATCAACTGTTTTAAACTTGAGCATTGTCATCTGATAGTACCCAACAATTACCCCACACAATTTCCCATTCTTTTTCAATCTCATCATCTGATTTTCCCTTTAACCTCTGAGAGACTATGTCTGCATTTCTATTTTTAATCAGAGTTGCCCACCATTGATCAATTGTAGGTATTTGATAAGTTTTCTATAGTCTTGCAAATTCTATTCTAGCTGTCATGACCATATACAATGTTATTCGACAATATTTATTGTGTACGATACCATCAAACATATGTGTCATATTCAACAAATGCATTTCTGGTGTTTTATCTGTGTTTCTGTGGAGAATGAATTCCGAACTATGAAGATTCTTGTCAGTCTTGGTTTCTCCTTGTTAGGCTTTCCTGACTCATGGAAATACATTTTTCTACCATTTTCTGGATATTTTTGAATATTCTTTATACTTTAGAAATCAGGTGGGTCTCAAAACATGCTTAATTTGCCATTCCATTTTCAACATCTTCAGGAGCTCCCAAGCATTACTAATTCCATATGTATTTATTCAGAAGTAGTCCCCACTGATTGGACTTGTAAATATATATAGGATTCAAGCCTATCTCTGAAAGCATAGTAATAGACATCTATTCGTAATTTGTCTAATAGTTCACAGATTCACTGTTTTTCCAAATTCCATTGTTCAGTTAGTAGTAATGAAGTGACTGTGGCCTAAAGGAGCACAGTTTTCTACTTCATTAATTGAAACTGGATGATAGAGCTATTATCTACCAAGTCTTCTACTCTCAATTTTTCCTGACCTCCTTCTTTGAAGAAAAATCCAAATATCCTCCACTCAGTTAGCCGAGGGAGTTATCTAAGGAAAAAGTCCATTATCTAGCTTTATTAGCTGCTCTTCTTTTATAAGTATCTACCGCAGAGCAAACAAAGGCTAGTGTGCTATTAGAAAACCATCTAGAATCCACTGCATAAATTGTCTGAATTGTTATATTCTGGTTAGGGGTGGATTGACTTCTCAGTTTGGTACTGAAATTAGAAATTAGCAAACAAATTAATTCTCTGCCTGTTAATAGTCGAGTTTATTGTTTTAACTGTTTTCATCTCTGTACTCTCCAGATATCTGGTAATAGTTCTGATGTGTGTGATATGTGTTACTAGATTAGGGGTGGAAAGAATATTCAAAAATATTTGAAAAAGGGTTGAAAACATATTTTCAAGTGTTGAGAAACTCTGATGAGAAGAATCCTGGACTGAGGTGAATCTTTGTATGATTTATTCTGCACAAAATTCGTCTCTTTTTTTTAAAAGCAGAAAACAGCATTTTCTGCATAGGAAACAACATTTTTGTCACAGAAAATAACATTTTAATGCAGAAATATTAATTCCTGCACAGAAAATGTGGTCACTGGGGATTTATTCTACGTAAAATTTGCACATGGTTGATTTGCATGGAAAACAGCATTTTCTGCACAGGAATTAAGATGTCTGTATTGAGATATTATTTTCCATGCAGAAAATGCTGTTTCCTGTGCAGAAAATGCTGCTTTCTGTGCAGAATAACCATATGTGTATTTTGTGCAGAACAAGTCCTCTGTGAATAGCCTTCAAAAACTGTGTGATTTCTGAAGACTTTCTCACAGCAGGAAGAACTGCAGAAATTCCTTGTTCCTACTTTCAATAAGAAATGTATTGAAGAATTACATCCCTATGCTGGATGTGGCATCCCAAGCAAAAGGAACTTTGACAAATACAGCCATCAGGATACTTGATGTTTATGCAAATGTCTCGAGTGGTGTTAGATTTCATTTGGTACCTCAGATTCTGCCACTGCAACATTCAAGGTGCCAAGTAGAGTGAGTATGGGGACAACAGACAAGCCTTCCTCTTCTCTTGGACTGGAACGGCAGCTTCCTCCCACCTCCAATCTTCCAAAGCACCTTGCCACTTTATGCACAGCTCTGGCTTTCCCTAAAACCCCTTTAATAATTTATGGTAGCATGGTTCTGGTTGGTTATAACTACTGAGAATCGTTCAGTTGGGACCAACTTTATAAGAAAATACAGTATAATCTTTATTAAAAGAGCAAACAGAATAACATATTGGTTTTGTATGCATGTTTAAATTCAAACAGATTTCCAGAGTGTGTTTAAAACATTTCTTACCTCTTCACAGCTGTCCTGCTCTGCCTTGGAGACCTGGAAGCGAGGAGCAGAAGGATTCTGACTCTGAGGCAGAAGCTTCCCCAGAGGCAGGAGTTTCCTGAGAAGCTGGCCCAGAGGGAGATAATAGACAATAACAACAGGGGCCTGAGCCAGGGGAACAAATAAAGGAAGACATATCAGAAACACTTACTTTGCAAGACAGATGCCGTGAGAGGGAGGGCCTGCACCACTCAGCGTGTTTAAGTGGCAAGCGAGCCCTAATGAGGGAACACATGTGGCGACAACATCCATAGATAAAAGGACTTCAGCTGGCCTTTCCTCCCAGGGTCAGCAACTGATTTCTTTGGTCCTGAAACCCTATGCTGTGCTCTTGGATCTGGTTTACCTTGGAACTCTGCTTGTTTAGACTACATTTTGGATTTGCCCCCATGGACTTGTTTGCTCTGGACTCACATTCTGTTTGGGCCTTCTTTGGCTCTTACTGCATGAGTAGGAACTGAGCAGCTGCTTGTAATTTATTGCTTGCTTAGCTTGGGACACGACAACAACAGCATAAAGGCACAGGTCTCACACATACACACATAGCCCTCTGGCTTCCCTTTTCACCAAGAGTTCTGTTCCCAAATCTAGACCACTCTCCTTGACCAGATTTAACAGCAGGTTGATTTCTCTTCTGCCCCTTCTCTAGGCTTTCCCTGAGAAAACACTCTTCACATTCAAGTCCCCCCCCCTCAACTGAATAAGAACTCTTCTGGCTGAAGGATTTACCCTTTGGTCTTGACCCCTAAAAGTCTGATTATTCTAGAAATCTCTCTCTACCAAACCAGTGTGTTTGCTATAAATATAATTCCACTCAGGCCTTTACCTGTCTTTCCCACTAAAGGGAATGGGTTATCCTCTGGAGTGGTCATTCTGGTTACCTAGCAACCTGTTGCTGGGCAGCTTTTCTACCACTCAGGATACCACTCCCCCTATACTCCATCACAGTAAGGAAAAGCAGACCTCTCAGAAACATCTTCTCATTGCCAGTACCCCAGGATAAATAGGAAACGAAACTCTGAAGGCAAAAACTCAGTAATGATTACATTGTTGCACTAAGAGCAATATCTACCCGCAGAGATGATAGGGTCCATTCAAGGCCTTCATCAGGTGTAAAAACACCAGCACCAACATGAATCAATATAAATTTTAACTGTTCTCCAACCAGTGTAAATGAATGAATGCATATGAATGAAGGCTCCATTCAGGAGTCTCATTCAATTTATTTCTCACCTCTGTTAGCTACTAATTCTTGTTCATTTCAGTAGAATCTGTGTGAGACATGTCTTAAATATATATTTCAGTGCACATTGAGAGACTCAGTGCTATCTAAATATTAAAAAAAATAGTATTTAGAATCCTATTGGCTGTACTGGTGTAATCACATTAATAGCTGTGGGGAAGGCATGGTGGCAAGAAGAAAATCTGTTGGGTGGGGATTGTGCATGGAGCTAAAGCAGTTAGATAGGCATGATTTGGACAATTAACTGGGACAGAAATGGAAGAAAATATTCACTGCAATCTTAAGCATATTCACCACTTACTAAATCTCATTACTAAGCTAATGGGTTTTACTCCTGTTTGTTTATGATAACACTGTGGGTAGATAATAATTAATTTTGTTTGGAAAAGATCAAACTTTATAATACTAATAAAAATCCACTTATTAAGAGAAGCATTTCTGATGCTATCCATACAGAATGAGCTATTCTGAGCCACAGGACTGATTTATACAGAAGTTGAGATTGCAGGGTCACAAAACAAAAATGTAAAGAGCAATAGGTAAGTAATGGTCCATTGTGCCAGTGGGCAGAACAGCAGAGTAAAGCTGCTAACAGTGGAAGTTGGAATCTGGTATCATGAGTGGATGATAAATTACTTCTGGAGTCTCATGTTACCAGAGAAGTCCACTATGAGGCCCATGTGAGAACTGGTACTCCTCTTGAGGATGGTGATGAATTGTCCCCTCAAATGTACATAAGCTAAAAAGACTCCTCTTGCAAGTTTGCCCTTAAGAATGTTGGACTTGCAAGAATAAGGAATTTCAGACTTTCAGAACAAACACTCTGTGCTCTTCTAACCCTAGAAAGGGCCAGTTCTTATCAGTGATTACAATTCAGGCTCACCAACGCCTCAACAATGGCTTAATTAATTTGCCTATTTGTTTGTTTGTCTGTTTTAAAAATGAAGCTAGCATCTCCATAGGGAATGGCATGTCTGTATGGCTGTAATTGTTTCAAAATTACATATCTGATCATCTGAGTTGCAAGCAGCCTTATATTTCTAGAAATGGAAACTCACCATTTTCTCTCTGTCACAAGATGCACTGCTGAGTGATACTGGCAATTCCTCTCTCCAACCTGGAGTTTTATTTAATGTGGATCTAATAGCTAAAGCATCTAGCCATTTCTTTCTTGTGGAATGCCTCATGTGGAGATACTCAAAAAGGTTTTCTGGTGCATAATTTGTCTTTGTACTTTTGCCAAATCCTGAGAAGGGGTCCTATTTGATGATTACAGAACTCCTTGGTATCTTTGACATCTTTTCTTTTCATATGCCATATATAGGCATGTCATCCCAATTATAAATTGGAAGCTTCAAAATGTAATATTCTTTTACTTCTAAGTAATATCCAGTCCTGTATCCATGTCAAAGCACATGCATGATAGTACAGTCTTAAGTTAAGAAGTCCTAACCCCACTCTATCTTTGGCATCTTATATTACTTTCCATTTTACTCTGGGTGTTTCCCAGCCCACACAAATTTGGGTAAGTCTTTGTTCAATATATTGAGGGTAGATTCATTTGATATAATTGGTATGTTCTGGAACAAAAAGATCATTTTGGGCAACACATTCATTTTGATTGCTGATATTCTTCTTAGTAATGATAGATTCAGTTTTTTCTCTTTCTTTATGAATTTCTTTCCATTTTTTTATAATTATGATTGAACAATTCTGAACTTCTCTTAGTTAAGTCTATCCAATGAATAGTTCTAAAGAACTTAACAGCTTTCACATGTTTGTGTGATTACTGTTTGTCCTAAAAATTTTGTTGCCTGCCTGGGGATATGTGATGAGCTGTTTGAGGAGAAAAAGGAAGTGTTTGCTAATCCTACATTTCAGAGAGCTAATTTTTATTTTCTTTAACTTTCTGACTTCAGCAATGGTTAAGCAAAATCACCATCATCTTCGTCATCATCTCCTTTTGTCACGCAGTGTTCTGACTAAATGCATGTAGAATGATGAGCTGAAGGTCCAAAGACAAAATGAGTGAGGCTGCAATTTTGTACACAACTATTAAGGAGGAAGAGCCATTGAAGATAGTAGATGATATCCATAATGATATGAATGGACTGTTGCTCATAAAACTAAATGTTCTCCACCTCCCCAACTCTATATCTCCCTGCATCACTAAGCTGCTCTGGAGGGTCCCTAACTTTTCATATCAGATGACAAGTGCAAAGGGCTTCGGTGGATTAGGAATTTGTTCCATTGCTGGATGTTGTTTCGTTGGTAAATAGACATATGTGATACACTCTAATACAGAGCTTTCCAAACTTTTCATGTTGGTGACACACTTTTTAGATATACATCATTTCACAACACAGTAATTCAGTTTTACAAGCAAACCAGAGGTTAAACTAGCCCCTTGTAAGAGATATGGACACATACATAAATAGTAATAAGGAAATGTATGGGGACACAACATATCTCATGCAAACCTTTCATATATTTTTAAAAATTTATAATTTATAAAAAAACAACATACCTTTCCCAGATTTTTTTTAATTAATAAAATACATCAGTATTAAAAATAGAACCAGATGAATTATACATAATGACATTGGTTTGTTTTTGAGATTTACAATATCTTCTCATAATGTTTTGACACTAGGTTAAAAAAAAGAGATAATTTCTGGGGTAACCTTAATTGAGGAGAAGAATAGAAAGGAAGATACAATACCTTTCCAAGACTGTTGCCATTTATGAATAAAAATATATAAATATGTGCAAGAATTTAAAAAATTGAACAAAACCAATAATAACTTACCATTTTAATGAGATGTATGAGGTTGATAGGATGAACACAGCTTTTCACTATTTGGTGGAATATTAGATGAAAACACTCAAGTTTCATCATCGAGCATTTTTAAGCTTCTGCATCTCAGCAAAGAAAGACCCCGATAAGGGTGGAGGTAGCAGGAGAGGAAGCCCCCCAGCATGG
Organism: Iguana delicatissima; assembly: GCA_948472985.1. Lineage (NCBI taxonomy): Eukaryota > Metazoa > Chordata > Lepidosauria > Squamata > Iguanidae > Iguana > Iguana delicatissima. The sequence goes on along the minus strand of CAOKZL010000988.1, from coordinate 311,557 downwards.
CCCACTGCTGTAGCCCTCAGGAATGAAAGACTCTGGCAAGGGTGATGGCGGTGGGAAAGGCAGCCCCCCACCCAATCCTGACCCACTGCCATCATCTTCAGCAATGAAAGACCCTGGCAAGGGTGGTGGCGGTGGGAAAGGCAGCCCCCCACCCAATCCTGACCCACTACTGTCGCTCTTGCCAAGGAAAACCCCCGGTGAGAGTGACGGCAGTGGGCCAGGCTTGGGTGCGTGAGTGTCCTTCTCGGCCTGGGAAGGTGACACACCAACACACCTCAGGCGACACACTATCATCTTATGACACACCATTTGGAAAGCCCTGCCTTAATAGGTCTGGCAGGGGTTGTTTGCTGTTGTGTGCCTTCAAATCATCTCCAACTTATGGTAACCGTAATGCAAACCTGTCACGGAGTTGGTTTGTTTGAGGGGAGGGGTTGCCTTTGCCTTCCTCTGAGGTTGAGAGACTCTGACCTGCCCAAGGTCACCAAATGGGCTTCTACAGCAGAGCAGGGATTTGAATCCTGGTCTCCAGATTTATACTCTAACACTTAAACCACTGCACCATGCTGGCTTGGCAGGGATTATACATATATTACACACATGTTTGAATTGTAGATTGACAATGCAGACTCTATGAGTATTCCCTCCTGCATACTAAATACCATGAGGCCTTTTGAACAGTAAAGCATGGAATATCGGTCTTTGGGAGGGAATCTTGCTTCAGCTGAAGAACAGTAATTTTTTGTGTGCCAGAATCTTTAAGCATATCTTGATACCAGTGAAGAACAGATTATCGTCAATATACCCTTAAGGATATCCCCATTTCATATAATAAATCTTACACCATAGATTTATCTCCTGAAAGGAGATAAATACATAGAAAGAGAAAAACACACTCATACACACAGAGATTTGCCATAGAGATTTGGTTATATATGATAACATTTTGCACCTAAAGGTGAAATCCATATACTGTATTCATGCATATACACACATCTTATCAGTGAATATGAAATCAAAAGCTTATCATGTGAAAGAATCACCTTTCTTCAACACACAGATTGCAGCTGGAATGATAATGTGCTTCTTTCTTTTTGCTGGTGCATGAGGCATTCCACTTCTCCTTAACATCTGTATGATGTTAAGAAGTGATGCTACAATTTTCATGTCCTCTTTCTCCCTCCCCATTCAATTGTCCTTTTGTTTCACCTTTGTTTTTTTTAATAAAGGGACAGGATCCTTTATCCCTCCCTCCTGCTCCCCAATGTTTTGAACCAGTTCTTCCTTTGGGCATGCTGGCTGTGGCTCCTGGCAGCTAAAGGCCAAAACATCTGGAGGGCAAAATCATTCATACCATTAATATGGATTGTAACTCTTCCAGCAGGAACTATCCTGTTTTTATTGATCTAATAAGCCATTTGGGGAGGCTTTCTGGATGAAGAGATGCTATAAATGTCTCAAATGTCTTAAACATATTTGAAAAAACCAACTTACCCTACATCTCCCTGCCTGGCAACTGAAGCTTGCAGGAGCAGCTGCTATGTCCAATGTGTTCCACCAGTGGACACAATACACTTTACACAATACACTTTATAAGAGTGTAAGTGAGGGTCTTTTTGTTGTGGCATGTAGAGGCATGATTGGCACCAATATTGGTTTATTCTGATGCCAAGTTAAAACTTGATTTTTAAACAAATGTCTTTGGAGCATCACAGTTTTACCCATGCCTGTACCTATATGTGGTTTTAAATCCTCTCAACTTTATCAATAGTTCAGTTGTTCAATATGTTTTTAGAATGTTTATATCATTTTTATCCTTTTAAGTTTTAAACTGTTTAAACTGGTTTCACTGTAAGCTGACAAGAGATCTTGTAATATACATCAGTACAGAAAATAATCAAAGGCATACATGCTAGTTGGGTAATTACTTTTTTAATGTCACAATGACTTGTAAAGGAATTATAGTAAATTTCCAGTGAATTGTGCATTCTACAGTATTGTTGGGATTCTCCCAATGATCTCATTATCCATTTAGAAACCCCAAGGTCTATAAATAGAGAATTATGAATGGAGAGCCTCAGGGCACTGTATTTGTGAAACTGCTTTGCAGGGAACTGTATTATAACTGCTTTAAAATGAATGAATTGTGCCATCAGGCAGGAGGTCCTCTCTTGCCAATATTTAAGACTCCAGAAAGAAGCTGTAAATTATCATTTATGTTGAAACACTCTCCTAATTGTCTTGTTTGGGTGGCACATATCAATTAGGCCCAGAACCATGAAAGAAAATCTTACTAGAAGAGCTTTGTCATGTTATAATGCTGGATTTTTTTTTTTAAAAAAAATGATAACTTCATTACAGTCATAGAGCAGCTTCTACAGTTACAAAAGAAACAAGAACAAAATGAATTGGTACAAGTTGGAAGTCTAGGGAAAAAATCTAACCATCTGTGTAAACAATGACCAAAACATTCAATAAAGAACCCAGTGAACTCTGCTATTTGACCAACTAATTCATAGTAGCAGAAGCTAGAACCCATAATTTTGCTGCCTTAAGGTTATCATATTAATGGACTCTGAAAGGAGGAGGATACAATAACAATTAACAGGTCTGATGGAAAAGCTATTAAAATTGGGGTAATATATAAAAAGTGGACGTCCTTGTATTGCAGTCAATAAAGAGGTACATGTTCAACTATTTCAATCATGCCAAATGGACAAGGGCAGAGATTTTAGGAGTAAGGGATACATATTTCCCCTCTAAAGCAGTTGATAGTAGAGCTTTAAAATGAGCCAAGGTAAAGGCTGTATGATATGTAGAGACCACTAGGGTTTAAAGATAACTTGCAGGGACAAAAAATGTATTATAATTGCCAGTAGCCTCGTGGCTCAAAATCCGTGTCTTATCTTCCTAAATAGATAATACCTTGTTGTTGTGTGCCTTCAAGTCATTTCTAACTTATGGCAACCCTAAGGTAAACCTATCATGGGATGTTCTTGGCAAGATTTGTTCAGAAGCAGCTCTCCTTTATCTTCCTGTATGACTTACCCAAGATCACCCAGTGGGTTTCCATGTCTGAGTGGGGATTCAAACCCTGATATCCAGAGTTATAGTCCAATGCTCAAACCACTATACCACACTGGCTCTCTATACATCCCTTATCATTAGCCTAATTATCTCATTGGCTCTGACACCCTAGGTGAAGTAGAACTGATAGTGAAAACCCATATCATATAGTTTCTCTTCAGTAGTTCTCCTGATGGGAGCAATTTTCTACAGCAGAAATAAAGATAGAAGAACAAATGTGCCCCTCATGCTCCATGGTTGTCACATCAAGAAACTCATTGTAATTTCTGGGCGACTCTTGGCCTTGTCTCCTGGTCCTTAATTTCTGCCTCCACTACATAGCTGAATTGCCAGTTCTGGATCAAGCCAAGTAGGAGTGTGCAAATTATGTGGCTGTTTGGCAGCTATGCAGAAAAGTAAAGAGCCTATATGATATTGTGCATAGAATTCACCTTCCTGACAAGCTCAGCTTTCTTTTAAAAAATAAAACAAAGTCCAGCGTTCTAGGAGAACCTGGAAAAAGTTGGATTTGGGAGACGACAAGTTCTAGCGCCCTGTGGGAACTTGGAAGTTGTGATCCAAAAATTAACTTTTCCAAGCTCAGCATTCTAGCCATTATGTCGCTGAGGCTATGCCCTAGGACTGTGCCTGCTTAAACCTCATAAGACATTTTAGAGTTCCATTTTGTTAGATTTTGATATAATTTATCAAAAGAGGCAAGGAGACCAGCAGGTATCAGCAACCTAACTATGTTTGTTGTTGTTTTTCTCTCTGGCCATTTCCGCATGGGGCGAAGGAATCGCCCTGTGCCTCTACTTACCGGGTTGTATGGCTCCCCAGTCTGGTCCAGGCTGCTCCGGAGCAGTGCATGTCCGTCGCTCTGCACTGCTCCGGCGTTGAAAATGGCGGCTTCCGGTTGGTCGAGGGTCTCGACCAACTGCTGAAGCTCTCCAGCCTAAAGCCGTCCCCTGGCAGATAGCAGGCTCGCATCGGTGTGAGCCTGTGAATCTGCACAAGGGAGCAGGCTCGCAGTGGCATGCTCTGTGCTTTTGAAAAACCGAAAGAAACAGGTTTTTCAAAAGCATGCTGGATGACCACTTGGGGTCATTCGGGAGGAGGCTGAGGTGCGGATCTACATTAAATAGTCCGTACCCAGTCCGCTCCCAGGTGCAGACGTCCTCCCTGGAGGACGGACTGCACTGTTTCAAATACCCCGTGAGGAAATGGCCTCTGTCTCTTTGACACTCTCTCTCTCTCTCTCTCACTTCTGCTCCTGAGGCAATTAAAACATATTATTTGCAAGTTCTCAGAATACCCAAATCCTAAAGAGGTAATACTTTTCTCCTATCTTTCTACCTTCCTTTGTTCCTCTTAATGAGGATGTACCTTTTCATCATGGTGGCTTTGTTTGGGACTTGACACTCTTGCTTCTATGCATACTATACATTTAATAAGGATATGGAGCATAGATGGATGGATGCTTAATCACTTTCAGATGAATGGGTGAAAATGGGATTCCCATTCTTCTTCAGTCCCATTCATTCTTATTTCTGTCACTGGAAGAGTTACCTTTCTTTGGTGATGGCAGTAATAGGGCTGTTTTCTGCAGCCATTGCTGCTAAGTGCTGTTTTAGTCATTCATAATACCCAATATGTTGTGTTATTTCAAGGCAATGGAGGTGAGAAAATTATAATTCCCAGAAAACATGGTAGTCACTGGTGGAGCCATTACCCTTGAATTCTGCCATTTATTTACATAAGAAGAGGCATGCTGGATCAGAACAAAGGCCTATCCAGTCAAACATTATGTTAAACATGACTGAAATACCAGTCTTTCCTTGTTTCCCAGGCAGAATCACAGAGCTGAAATTGGGACCTAAATCAGGTTGGGAAGGAGTCTCTATCTCTGTCTCACACAATTACTCTTGGCCAAGAGGGAACTCTTTGGACCTTTCTGCACTATTCTGTAATAATGCTGTTATTCCACTTTCAACATCCAGTGGAATTCTGGGGTTTGTAGTTTACTGAGGCCAAATTGCCTTCTGGCTAGACTACAAACCCCAGGATTCCATAGGATGTTGAAAGTGGAATAATAGCACTATTAACAATGTAGTGAGGAAAGGCCCTTTGTCAGCCCTTGCTATTAGCTTGTCTTCAGGCAGTGGTCTGAGGAAGTTGAACAAAGCTTTACTTCAGAATTTTTATAGAACTTCCAAAGAAATAGAAAACACACACAAAAGTTGCTTAACATAAATTGCAAGACTGGGAAACAGAGAACAGACCATTCTAACATTCTCACATAGGCATCATTCTTTCTGTGAACAAATCCTTGTTCTTAGTAACTTATCTTAATGGATTTTTGACACAGTTCTCGCAAGAAGACAGAACAGCTTGTTTAGAATTGCTTGGGAAACAAAACCCTAAATGCTTGGAAAACATTTTTCCACAACAATTATAATGTCCAGTCTGTTATTCATGGGAAGCCCATGCAATTGCACCCTCCATATCACACTCCTTAGAAACTGATACATGCTGCTTCTGATACCAAAGGTGACAAATAGCCATCCCAACCAGTAGTTCTTGATGGCCATATTTTCAGTGAATTTATCCAATCTCCCTCTTAAAGCAATCCAAATTGGCAGGTGCGACTCCACTGTATATCAGTGAGTTCCACAGTTCAACTATACACCATATATAAAGAATTTCTACAGTTTGCCAGAAGGATCCAGGGCAGTGGGGGCCAAGAAGTCTTGTTACTGTTCCCATAGTTACAAGTAACAAAACAAAAATAATTTGCAACAATTAACACAGTTTGCACAAATAAATTGCTAACCTATCCTTGCTCTAGCCCAATGTTCCTTACTCAAGTAATTATAGAGCTCCAAGTATTTTGTTGCTCCCAGATAAGGAAGGGGCAAGACACAAGACCTTTCCACACTACACTGTTACAGTGCTATTATTCCACTTTCAACATCCTATGGAATCCTGGGGTTTGTAGTTTAGGGAGCAGCATTTAGAATTCCCAACCATAGAGCTCTTTGGCCTCAGTAAATCAAAATCCCAGAATTCCACAGGATGTTGAAAATGGAATAATAGCACTATAACAATGTAGTACAGAAAGGCTCACAGAGATGCAATACTGGCCAAGATACTACATGCATAGTGTAATAATAAGAGATCTCTATGGAAGATGTCCTCAGTCTATGTTTGGCTATGAAGATATAGGCAGATGCTTTTCCAATCCCCTCTACTAAAACTATACAGCATACAAAGGTTAAAATTAATTTTAATCAATAAAATTAAAAGCTGTTAAAAATAGACTGTTAAAAAGAACAACAAATATGAATAACACAGCATGTGAAAGGGCCTTTCTCACTGAGCAGCCAGCCATCGAAAGCCTGATGAAGTAGAAAAGTTTTTACCTGTCTACAAAAGGATAGCAGGAGGATATCAGTCTAACCACTCTCAGAAGAGTGTTACAGAGCCTGGGAGCAACCTGTGAGAAGTCCCTTTCCTGTATTCTCCCAGATGGACCTGTGCGGGTAGTGAAACAGTGGATACGCTATCTCTGTTGTTATGACAGATAGTTGTAGATGAAAAAGTAATATTTCCAAGCTTAAGTTATGAGAGTGGCCTAGAGCCAATCCAAAATATTATCTAAACAAGATTGCTTATAAAAGATTAAATGGGCTCCTCTTTTAAAAGGTAGAATATGGCATTCACCAAGCATCTAAGCAAACAAGAAAAATAAGACTGAGAAGATGACACATATCTGGGTAAACAAGTTTTTTTAAAAATTACTATCACAAATAACATCTGGCTATTTACAGCCAGTGTAGTGTAGTAGTTTGAACATCGGACTACAACTCTGGAGACCAGAGTTCAATTCCCTGCTCAGCCAGAAAACTCAGTGGGTGTCCTTGAACATGTCACACTCTTAGCCACATGACAGTTTCATCTTAGGGTGCTTACAAGTTGGAAATGACTTGAAGGTACACAACAGCAAGAACAAATTTACCTGAAGGAACAGGTTTTGGAAAAGAAATAACATATTAGGAGAAAAAAAATATAACAAAAGCAATAGATAATGAAAAACAGTGTTTTGACTATCCGGTGTTTTTCTCCTCATAGAATATCTGCTCCTTAGTGAAGGGCTCCATATGAACATATTCAAAATCAACATTCTGCTTGATTATGTGCTTGTTCCAGGAAATTAGGATTCATTGTCATGGTTATATCAGCATTCTATAATATACTATCATAGAATAATTTGATAGATTTGAAGAAGTCCTCTGACCAAAATTTAAAATAAATATTTTCCTGTTCTATTTATTCTTACTTGGCAGAAAGCTCCATTAAATTAAGTTGAGTTTTACTTCTGAGCAAACATGCACAGTCTCACAGCACAATGAAAGAAGTGATAACAAGGTAGGTGGAAAATATAGCATGCTCCAAATATATACTTTCACCTTCTATCATCGTCTTTTTCAAACATACTTCATTTAAGATGTCTCTGTGTAGCTGTATGTGAAGTGTATAATCAATTCAGCGCCAGCATTTTTGGTTAAGATTTATTGGTTTGCAGCTTGAATGCAGTGTACCAATTCTGTATTTTACAAAATAAAAAAGAGAATAATCTCTGTGTTTACTGGAGCAGTGATCAAAACATGAACATTAGATGCCATATCTAGTTTTGAGCAGGAGTCCCAATGCCCAATTTACCTAAAATCAAATCACTCATCCAGAAGGCACAACCTCAAGGAGAATGTTGATGATGGCTGACAAGGGAACACAATCCCCAAGACAACATATCAAAATATGAAATGCGGTAAGTGCAATCTGATTCATCGCTTGAATGGAGAAACAGAGCATTCAACAAATAAATGCTCCAACTTGTACCTGTTAATAAGTTTGCCTCTGATGAGCTTATTACCTTCACTGCCTTTTGATAGTGAATGCCTGCCATCTGTGCAAAGTCTATTGCAAGGAGAGGGTTAGGCTATCATATGTAAATCTAGCTACTTGAAAGAGCTGCATTTTCGCTTGCGCTTGTGTAATATAAATTTCCCTTTTTGGCACTATCTTTACATGATGGTGGTGTAGTCGCATTCTGCTGTTCTGTTTACAGGATTGCTGCTAGTAGGATCTCCCAAGTCACAAAAGCTTCTGCTGAGGAGCCAGGCTAAGGCTCTTTCCACACCTTACCTTGCTCTGTCATCATCCAGGCATCATCCCAGCAGTGCCTCTGCATGGATGGGAGCATGTCCCCAACACTCTCCTCTGCGCTGACTGGCTGCCTGCAGAAAGAAATGCGAGGGACATGTTACCCTGTTTACTGGGGGTCCCGGGAGGGACTCCAAAATTTCCTAAACAATAGGTGGGGAAAATTAGCTCAGAGCACTGCTTAGATTTACGAGAGGCAGGGTAACTTAGCAGGATCTTGTAGCCCAGTGTTTACAGGGTCAGGCCAAGTCAAGGAGCAGATTGGTTTGAAAGTAATGAGTGATCTTTATTAAATACAGGCACACAATGTAAGCAACACATGCACAGAGATAACTAAGGAAAATAAAGGTGTGAGTAAGATAGCAGGATTTTCAGAGGGATAGTTGATTCGGGTGATATGAAACCTGTTCCTGAAGCCCGGGAGAAGATAGGGTTGCTGGGGTTTGCTGGGGTTTGGTGTGGTTCAGTACATGGAGCTGAGGGGAAGCTCACCAAGTGAAGCGGCAGCAAGGCGGTCTGGAACTCGGGAGCGATCCAAGGAAGGTCTTGGAATCGGGGGTTTTTATAGGGAGAAGTATGACTTCAGGTTATGCCTTACTGGGGGACAACAATGAGTTTTGGGTGCAAGACAATGTCTCCAAAAGGTCACAATTTAGCATGATGGAATCAGCGCTGAATTAACAATGGTGTAGCAAGTATGTAAATGTGCAACGCTTGACAGTGGATAGTCCAGCCTTTGTCAAGTTGCCTGCTCGGGGCAAGGAGCCTTTTGTAGGTAGCGTGCATACATAATGTGGTATTTGCTGGGGAGGTCCCTGAAGCTGCGATCTGGCTATTTCTGGCTTGCCTGTATTGTTCGAGAATATTTCAGCAGTTAAATGCTGAGCCTAGTTTCATGCTTGTCCGGGGGCCTCACAAACATGTGGAGAGGGGTGGTAGAATAAAGCCGAATTATGATATCAAAGTGATATCGGGTGCTATAGCCAGGTAGGCCTAAACTGCAGTAACAGACATGCCCCTTCCTTCTGCACTGCAGCTGGCCTTGTTTCCATACTGCAGTGGGGAAGGAAGCACACGATCATGCTTCTAGCCCTTCTGCATGGCCAGCTATGATGGAAGGCTCACACAATCAGAGGCCATTGATATACCCTGCGATTGCACTGGCTGGTGAAGAGAGAAGGGTGGGACCATGACGACATCATGCAGAAGCATTGTCATGGTCCTGCTTCTCTTGCATCCCCATGCCATGATGCCACAGTCCCATAGAAAAGGCCTAACTGTGACAAACAGCTACTGGGCACCAGTAGCAGTGGCAGTTGACCCTGGCAAAGAATCTTTCAGAGGCAATGGCAGTTGTTAGGCTTTTGTTGGACTTTATTTATGATTGTGCTTACTGAATAAAAGTAAGTAACAAGCTGGAAGCTATTTGGTTGGTTTGTTGGTTTGTTGAGTTATTGGCTGTGCCGCCCTGACTGAGATAGGACATATTGGGCTGCAGCAGTAGTGACGGGGCAACAGTGGGAGAATATCTCTGAATGCCAATGGCACTTTAGCTAATTATAGTTTGTGTTGAGCAGAAGGAGGCACCAATAAATCACTTGTTACCCTGATTTCTGGGGTCCCTTGGGGGACACCTCAGTGTACTCCTTGTGATGGGGAATGGAAACTAGTCAGAGCACAAGCAATAGCAATGCGAGAGGCAGGGTAACCCAGTCAGATCCTTTTTATCCCACGTTTAAGGGGTCAGGCCAAGCCAAAAACCAAGCAGAATTGTCTAATAAATGATTTTATTGAGGGGAATTCAGTCATGCATGCACACAGGATACACAGAATCACACATTCACACAAGAGCTAGCTGAAAGAGAAAGGGAGAAAAAAATTATAGAGAGGCTGAAGGATTTGGAGGGATTTATAATTACCAGTCCAGAAGAGTAGTGAAGAGCAGAAATGTATTCTGGCTTAAATAGGACCTAAGGACGGTTCTCATTCAGGAGCCAGATGGACAGAGTGATGGGTAGACCTTCAAGAGACTGCACTGGGCATCCTCAAATCAGGGGTATCTGTACCCTGAAAATGGCTTGTGACTGTGAAGGTTCCAGATGCATGACAAAGGAAACCTGTTGTGGACAATGAGTCTTTCGCCTGTTGATGGGCTTATTGCTTTGATTGATAAAGACATGAAGGATGTTGTAACAGCAGTCTATTGTGGGTGCTGTGAGGACAGACAAAAGAATCCAGGCGTACAAGGGATGAATATCTGTCAATCAGTGTCCTGGTGGGTTTCTCACAGTTGGATTCCCTGGAAAAGTCCAGCTTCTATTTAAGCCTATTATCCACAGGAATGATGTGTATTTGCCTGACAAGTGACTCAGTCTTACCTGGAGGAATTTTGGAGCTGACCTATGCTTCTCACATTCACAGCCAAATTCTTTCCCTCGCTCAGTTTGACCTCTCTGTCACCTCTCAGGCTTGAATTTGACATCAGAGCCAATAAAATGTGTTGCCAATTAGGTATGGTGTCCATCCAAACCATACTGACATAGGGGACCCCCAGAGCGGGGCCTTACACACTTCTCAATGTCTTTTATCATGAAACACTAAAATAATGAGGTGACTCAAAAGGAAGCAAGAGATAAAGCTGGAAAATGGCATCCTCAGAACCAGCCCTCAGTTTGCAAGACCTGAGCAGGGCTAATGGTGATTGAGGCTCATTTATGGAGTCAAAGCTTATTTAATGGGAAATACCAACAACAATAACAACAAAAATAGAAAAATAAATATATGGGAAAATCTCTGCAATATGTTTCTGTTTGTGGTGGCTGTGAAAAAGTATAGATTGTTTCAAGGTTCACTGAACAGGACATACTGTAGCAAATAAAATAGACAGAATGGACTGTAGCAAGTAATGTGGGTTCAAGCAAAATGAGGGATGGTTTCAAATAGACAAAACTGGTGAAAAGATAGCAGGATATTCCATGTGATTTAGGCCAGGGAAAGTGCTACTAGGTGAGCAATGAAGGCTGATGTTTCAACTCTCAGTGTTGACGTGAATCCCTCCTGGGATATGTATACCCCCACACCTTGTTATGATTTAATTGGCAAAACATATTAATTAGCTTTAATATAAAATGTATCCTGATGTGACTGAATGGCCATGCTGGGCATGAGGAAGAAGCTGGCCGAACATATGCACTGCAGATTAGGTCAGAAACCCCCCTTTAAATGTAGCCAGGTTATAGTCTGGAAATCACCAGATAACCCCAGGGATAATAGGCTTCAGCTAGCCTTAATGACTCTTCCTTTTGGGACAATAGTGACTGGGAGATTCCTACCAAATTGCTGGTTGTCTTACCTCCTTTTCCTTTGACATGCAAACTTCTGTATTATCCTCAAACCATTCCAACAAGCACTGACCTATCAGACAAACATTACCCTTTAGTCATCTAATGCTAAGACCATTAGCCCATTCCAGCATTGTTCACTCTGTGAACTCCATTGCTTACTCAGCCAGAAAACCATTCATACCTGTGCCCTCCAGGAAGAAATTGTGTATAAAAATCTCCAACTTTGGCCATTTCCGCACTACACTCTTATAGCGCGATTATTCCACTTTCAACAGCCTATGGAATCCGTCTGGCCCCTCCCGAAACTACAAACCTCAGGATTCCATAGGATGCTGAAAGTGGAATAATCGCACTATAAGAGTGTAGTGTGGAAATGGCCTTTGTCCAGTTAGCTTGCAGTACACCCGATTGCTGGTTATCATGCCCTGCTTCCAGAGCATGGTCTCTGACTCAGAGTCAGAGGGCATGCCAGAGGCTGAAACAGAAAGCATGCCAGGGCCTGTTGTACAGAGAGAAGTTACAGTGCTGGACACAGAACAGGGAGCAGTGCCAGCTCCAACAGAGAGTCCTGCCTCTTCAGATATAGAGAAACACTTACCTCGACCCAGCTTCACAGTACACAGGCAGAAAAGAGAGAGCCAGCATTGCTCTCTCAGGATTTATAACTGGCAACAATCAATCAAGTCTCAGCTGTACTCAGTGTCAGAGTCCAACTTTCTGCCTTTGCCTCACTGCCAGCAAGAGGGAAGAGGTAAGAATACTTGTTGTTAGGAGGAGGAAGAGGAGGTAGTGAGGAATGTCTGATACAACAACTATTAAGGAAACTGCTGCGCCGAGCCAGGTCAAAGTCCAGTCTAACAGTCTAGAAGGCAGGGGTCCATCCAGAGGGGTCAAGGGAGCCAGAACACAAGGGTTGTGAGGCTTGCAAGTAATTTGCTACAAGCAAAGAGCAAGCCATGCTGACAGACCTAAATAGCCACAGAGAACAGATGTTACTTGTCATTGCTTTCTTAATCTTAATCAGTGCAGCTTCCCTCTGAGCATCCTGTTTCAGCCTCCTTTGTGACTGGGAGCTAAGGGGCTCAGGTGAATGTAATTCTTCCAAATCACTGCTGGTTCCTTCTCCCTCTGGAGCTGGTTGGGGCAATTCTGCCTCTGCTTGTCCTTCAACTGCTGGGAATGTTTGCAAGTTGATTTGGTCAATCACTGCCTCTGTTACTGGCACAATCAGTTGCTCCTCAACCTCAGAGCCATCATGTATGACACTAGGCTCAGGACCTATTTAGCTGGTGTCCTTCCCCTCCAGGAGTTGTCAGAGCTTATCTGATCTGTTACCTTGCTGGATGCCTTGACAAATTCTCAGATTGACCTTGGACACTCCCTTGCCATGAACCCCTGCTGGCCTTTGTTTACGTTGGACTTTATTTATGACTCCTTGCTTACTGCCTGGAAATAACTAACAAGCTGGGATATATTCAGTTTGTTTTGTTTGATTTATCAGCTGTGCCAGGACTGAGATAGGACACCGGTCACCACTCTGCTACTCTGATTCCCAATTGCGTACTGTCCTTAGACACGAGTCTAAGCCACATCACTGCTTCTTCGTTGCTTTTTGAGACTGGTATATATCACCCCATGATGCCCTGAAATCTTGCTATCTAAAACCTTTCTTCCTCTTCTCTTTGATTAGCCCTGTGTGAGTGTGTGACTATTTGGATCTTGTGCATGTGACTAATTCCCCTAATAAAACACAGTTTAGCTTACTTTTGCATTTCTGGCTGATTCTTCCCTGCACAGACCCCATAAACATTGGTGTCAAAGATCTCATTAGCTTACCACCTCTTGCAGCCCTCTTAATGTTGAGCTAATAATTCCATGGAAGTACTGGCATCACGGTGGACCTCTGATTCATCCACGTTTTGGGGTAAGAATACTGTCCTCCTGAAGTTGTTAGGCTGCAGTTCCTATCAGCCTTAGCCTGCATAGCTAATAATAAGGAACACTGGGAGTGGTAGTACAGGAACATCTGGAGAGTAGCATGTTTTCCAGCCAGGACTAGGAGAATTCTTGTAGATGTTTATGAATTTAGACTGATGTCATAATACACATCAATCTCTTACATTATTATGTTCCTTCAACTCTATTTCACCTTAGAGTGACACTATCATAAGGCTTTCCTGGCACGATCTAGTCAGAAGAGGCTTGTCATTGCCTTTCTTTAAGGCTGAGAGAGTGTGACTCGCACTGGTTTATGTAATGAGTATCCATGACTGAGTGGGTATTTGAACCTCCTGAAGTCCTAATCCAGCATTTAAACCTCTACACAACATTGGTCTTTCTGTGCACATGCTATATAACTGCGCACTTATGTACCCACTGTTGCACATTGCTTTAGTTTTCTGGGCTACTCTTAAACAAAGCTGTATGTTTGATCGTCTCTCTTTGTATCAGATCTTGTAAATATGGACTTGGCTGGGAATTTCTGGATGATTAACTTATTAAATGCTTCTTTGAAATGAATCTTTCAAAGAACTGCATTATCAGAATATAATTGTTTGATCTAGTTTATAAACATTGCAATTAACCTTCGACAAATCTCTCCTCCTGCATCTTGATTCTGGATTTTTTTTAAAAAAATAATCTAATAATGGCATTTTTCAAAATCTCTTTTGCTAAATATTTTTTTCTGTTTATCTTTAATAGTGGATGCATTTTTTTCAGTTCCACACACAGGCATGCAGACATATATTGAAAGAAATTTAATCAATATACTAGCTGAATTTCAGTTTTTATTATAGTCAGAGGGAGGTGTTATGACTGGATGGTTTTCTTAAGGCCATTTTCAATAATGGTGTGACTTCAGTGGAGAAAACTTTAACAAGTGCACAGCTAAGATTAGAAAATAAAACAGGAAGCAAAGAAGTGTACATTCGTGCTCCTAGAGGCCAAAGTGTTAAGTGTTTTATTTACATGAAAACACAAGATAAGAAGGCAGAATGGGAAACTCACTATGTGGGCCAAGCATGGCCTTCCAGGCTTTTCACAGTCTGGACTACATCACCTCACCAGCTCCATTCTGGGTTCTGAATAACACTTACTCCATCCCACTTTGTCCTCCTGTTACACAGCTGATGGAAGGAAGTTGACACAACTTGGACAGAGTTCCTGGATGCATATACCTCCCCTGTCCCCTGGTTGCATCCTGAGCTGAGGTTGAAGTCATACTTGTAATTATGCTCACTTCCAGCTTTAGCCCTTCCCATTTTTGTAATTCTGGCAATGCCCACTAGTGAATGCAGGCCCTGAGGTACTGAGAGTAATTTGGATCTCAGCCAGAAAAAGGTGGTCCTCCCCTGTATTAAGAGGATACCAAGATATTCTACAGCTTGCCAATCATACAACAGATATAGGTAGCACTAGACTTATGGAACATACTTGTCACTCTGAGATATTTTTCTAGTGCACATAGATTTTGTACTGCACCAAGCCTAAGATGCCAAGAACTATCTGACAAGAATATGTGGTTTGTAAGTAAGAATTATAAAACAGATATGATAACAAAACAAATAAAATAATTATTTCAGAAAATGTAAGCATGGGAAAAGAAAACTGACTTTAGCACTGATGTTAGTTAATAGCCTGCCATTCATTTATTATTTTCTTACTTGACTCTGAACTGAAATGCTTCTATTGAAGACAGACATAGGAACAAAGTACTTATTACCACTGTCTGGAATAGAAGCAATTCAACGTATGGCTGAGTTTGCTTGTTTTTCTCTTCCTTTCCCTTCCCTGTTATGTCTTCTGGCCAACAAGGGCTTTCTTGTTTGTTATTGAACTTATGCAAGTCTTTTTAGGAGACTTTTCTGTTGTTGATGATAGGAAAAACACTTAAGACAAATGAACAAATAATAAGAAATATGTAAAATAAAAAAATGATCTGGGAATTCTGGCAAACTCCTCATTCTTTCCAAAACCCAAGTATAAAATTAATTGTAAAAATTATCCAGAAGGCTGATGCAGCAATGTCTTCTATCTGATAGCGTAGGAGCATTTGGTATCTATATTAAGCAGAGTTCAGAAGGGCTACTGCAACATGAGCTTGTGCAGAAACAGGATAAATGACTCAGAATGCTCTTGTAAGGAAAAAATGAAAAACTTATATTTATTTATTGTCTCAGAAAATCCATCTTAGGATAGTAAAGGAAATAGACAAAAGAAGTTGATGCATACTTGGTTACAAGAACCCCTAAAAGCTGGCTTTCATGTGTGAGTATAAGCTAGCATCCATTACTGGGGTTGAAGCTCCATGAATGCTTCTTCCCAGACAAATAATCAAAGGACTAAATGACTTACTGAGAGAAGCGGAAAGTGACATCTTCAGGTAACAAGGAAGCACAAAAGGCTTTCATACATAGACCAAAGAATGATATAGAGAGGTTTAACAAAGAGCAGATGTTATCTAGACTCCCCTTTCCCACCAATCTCTTTATACAAGTGGTGGTGCTTCTTTGCTTCCAAGCCTGAACAGCCAGAAATCCTTTCAGTGCCTTATTGGTTCACTTTCTCTTTGACTTAGGCCCTTTCTGTATAAGGGAATTAGAACGTGCCAGTACATCCTATCACGGAGGTTGTCTGCACCATAGAGTGGACTAGGTCCGGATTATTTACATCAGTTCCACACCTCAGTCTGCTCTGAAATGCCCCCAAGTGGTCCTCCAGCGCGCTTTTTGAAGAACAGAAGAAAAATGGTCTTTTATTTTTCGGAACACGCCATTGGGTTCCTTCTTACTTGTGCAGATGTGCAGGTTTGCACCAATGAGAGCCTGTGATCTGCGGAGGGCGGGCTGTAGGCATGGCAAGCTTCAGCAGTTGGTCCAGACCCAGAAACAACTGGAAGCCGCCATTTTGTCAGCTGGAGCAGTGTGGATCTAAGACCTCGCACTGCCCCGATTCACCCTGGACCAAATGGAGGAGCCCTGCAGAAGGGCTCAAGGGAGAGTCCACGTTACTGCGGACCCAGAAGAAGTGGTAACTAATGGCATGAAGCGATTCCCTCACCTCATGTGGAAATGGCCTTAATGATTTAATATATGGAAGGGGCTTATTCCTTTTCCACTTAAAAGAAACGAGTTGGTCCTGGCGTCAGCTTCAGGATTGGCTTATATCTCTGACAAGACCCTTAGAGATCTCCCTTCAGCAAAGTCCTCTCCTGACTCCTTATGGTTTGATATTATGGGAACATAAAGTGTGATGTTTGCAAATTCATTCTAAAAGATTTGCAGTTATTAAAGAATTTATTTCAGAGGTAATCTTTTGTATGTCCTGCAGGCTAATTCTCAAGAGCCTTTGTAAATTTGGTCCAATCCAGTATTCTTGACTCCTCACTAAACAGCAAAGACAACAGCAAAAGTTTTCGGAAGTCATCAGTGAGAATTGTCTCAAGCCAGTATGTAAACAGAACTGCTGGAATGACTGGTATCATACAACCAAGAGACTACAAATGTAGGGAAACCATTAGATCAATGGCAAAAAGGGATGTCAACATTTCTAGAGGTGAAATGGGACAAAGGGAGGTACTCAGAAGGATGAAGGGTAAACATCTGCCTCACATGGGCAAAGCTGACGGGAAAAAAATCAACTGGGAGGTGATGAGGAACAAAATTCTAGTGGGATTATATATCACTTCCCAAGACTGTTCAATATGTTAGAAAATCAAGAAGAGGAGACCAAGTCACAATCAAAAAAGTGAAGCAGTCCCAGAAGTCTTAAGATAAGTAGTTATTTTTATTAGCTTTTTCTTCTCTACTCCCTTCTCATGGAGGATCCTAATCATCGGGCTGCAATTACTGTACTGCACTATTCCCTGTTGACCTAAGTCATGTAAAACTACTTCATAACATTGTACTTCTATCTGAGAGCTCTGCTGTAGACAGATTTCCCCCTTCAGGCAATGGCTCAGTCAGTAGCTCCAACTTTGGTGAATTCACACGAAATGGAAAAGACTTCACTTTTACAGATTCTTTGTGATAGAGGGGCTTCTCTTATTTCAAGGTTGGGCATAAGGGATGTTGAATATTTGCCTTTTGAATACTCTGTATTTGGGGATTAAACTACTTTTCTCCAGAACCTTTACTATAGGCTCTATACCATAAGCTAGAATGGTTTTTGCAAAGTCTCGAAAAGGTTGAACAGAAAATTTCTTAATACTCTAATTCATCTCCAATGAAAGAGTCAGATGCTATCCAAAAAAGGATGCATTATCCAAAAGGCATCAGGAATCTCTACTTTTTCGTTGTTTTAGTGAACACTGGTTGGTTTTGAAAGAACCCACAATAATTATTGGTAAATCAAAGCCCCTCAATTGATTTGATAGGCCTTGGGTATGAACATTGTCTTGCTAGAGTCATAGTGTTGAAATATTTGGGCCCTATGAAACTGAAAGCCTTATAATAAGCTTTATAATATAATAAGCTTTATAATGTCTTTGGTAGGGGAATCAAAATGAAATGGACTATTCTATGGAGATGAGCAAAATCTATTCCTCTCCTGACTTCTAGTGAAGAAGTAATGATTAACACATTCCGTATTTTGGCTGTTGAGAAGCAACCACATATCACTGGGAGATTCAACAGTTGGTGAATTGGCTAGCCAGTTACTGCATTCCCCAAATTTCTTCCTCTGACTCTTCTAATGATTTGACTGATTATTCTTGTCACACAGAACACTGCTGCTTGAACAACAAGCACATATATGGAACCAATTCCTGACACATTATTTTAAAAAATGCAGGTATCTCATGTCAGATAGTCTGAGAATCATTGCTACAGAGGAATGAAGAGCTCCTGTTCTACAGGTCTACTACATCCATGTTGTCCATAATGGTGGAAGAAATCTGGGAGCTGTTGTCCAAGTATTCCTTCAGCTATAGCCCCGAAATACTTGTCTACACTTTATAGGAAAGTTATCTTCACCACTTTGACTTCTATGCTAGCAGAAAGACAGGATACAAATTAAATAAACAAACAAATCTGTGGAGATACCATTTGCATTACCTAGACCTTGGTACCAGTTTTGTGGGTGTATGAGATTCTCTTTAGTAAATGGAGAGCAAAACCCTGAAGTGATTTTCAACAATTTATTCAACTTTAGAAAGGAATGTTTCAGTCACTAGTAAATAATATTGAATCAATTTGCACTTTAGGCAGCTATCAACCTTACATTGATATTACATCATATTCTGTTCCATTAATGATGTTTAATTGGTTCAAGCAATAGACAGAATGGAACTTCACAGTACTCTGAAAAACCCTCTCTATTAATTTTAGATCACAGACTCTGAAGTGATGACCCAAGCAGGTACTTTCATTAATGAGAATCTTGTATGACTAAAATTGAAGTTTCGACAGTATTTTTCAGCCAGGAATGATGACCTAATTAACTTCCTACATGCTGAACTTTGCCTTCACGTTTATCTGTATAGAAATAATTTGAATTACTGGAGAAAAAAATAAAATACCTTTAATATCTTTCTACAATTCATTTGATTTTTCCCCTCAAACACAGATTTTAGCTACAGCTATAATCATAGTGAACCTATACACCATTTATTGTTAGATGTACTTCTATTGTTCATTATGGCCTGTTTCACTCTGTGGCCATTTCCGCACTGGAGTGTTATAGTGCTATTATTTCACTTTCAACCTCTTATGGAATCCTAGGATTTGCCCCTCCCTAAACTGCAAACCTTAGGATTCCATAGGATGTAAGTGCTCCTCAATCTATCCCACAGAGACTGATTCTGCCCTACCTCAGTCCCATATTCTGGATCTATCTCAGTTCTTTGGCATTTTGAAAACCATAGTGACCATGATAGGAGACAGAGGAGAGGGCTCTGTTCATAAATCTTGTAGCACTCCAGCAGGTTACTCCATTGTTTCAGAAAGTACTCTGGTTACAGATTTGTTTGGGGGAACAGTTCAGAGTGTTTGTTATCACCTTTAAAACCCTAAATAGGACAACACAACACTTTGTTAAAGTTCTTATACATGAGGATTAAGGTCACTTTCAGATGTGGTGCTCAGACTGTGAAACTCCTTGTTTTGAGTACTTAATTCATCTCCTTTGTTGCCATTGTTACATCCTCAGCTAGTTTTTCTTTTGCATAAATTCTTAATCTAGCTACTGTTTATACGAAGCTTTTTGGTTCTCTGTTTTCCCTTCGGTTTCAGTTTGCTTTTTATTTAAATATTATTAAAATGCATTTTTAAATAAATATTTGTATCCATCTGATTGTTGCATTTTAAATCATTAATTGACATTATTTATATGAGAAGCAGGTTTGAATACTAATTTTGGAAGTGGAAAGGTGGAATATTATCTTTTAGAAAATAAATTAAAAATTAAAACAATAAATCCAATATGTTCAATAAATCCAAATCGGAGCTGAGATTTGGGGGGGAAAAACCCTCCCAAATTTTCATGACTGGTGTCCCATTAGTGATGCCCTATTATGAAGAAAATGGAGTGTAAGAAGAGCACTATCTCATTAGCCTGCATTCTTTATTTGGTGTAAGGATAATGGTTTGTGTTTTATTGAAATTGACTGTTATAAAGCATTTACTTCAAAGCTTGTAGGAGGACAGGGTGAATCTGCAGCTAGACTGTTAACTAGGGCTGACTACAAGGAGCATCCAGCTTTGCTGCAACAACTCTACCGGTTACTCATCCATTTCTCGTTCTAATGCAATATACTGGTTTTGACCTAAAAAGCACTACACAGCTCAAATCCAGGCTGTCTGAAGTAGATTATCTTCCTGTATGAACCTACCTGGGCTCTAAAATCTTAGGTGAAGGCCTTTCTCTCAATCCCACCACTTCCTCAGGCACGCTTGCTATGAAGAAGTGAGAGGGCCTCTTAGTGGTTGCACCCAAGCTTTGGCACTCTCCTCCTAGGTAGAATAGGATGGCTTCTTCCTTGTTAACATTCTATTAGGATGTGTAAAGTTTTTTATTTTGACAGCTTTTCAGGAACTGTCTGTCCTGGGCTTTTAATGGTGTGCTGTTTGGTTGATTTTTATCTTTTGTCTTTTAATGGATTTTAGCTGGATTTAAGTTTATAGGTTGTTTAACTGCATTTTAATGACAACTTCTATTGATTGTATGGATGCCTTTGTATTTGTTTTCGTCTTTGTAAGACACCTTGAGCCCCCATATTGTAGAAAAGATAGGATATAAATTAAATCCTCCTCCTCCTCCACTTCCTCCTCCATTCTTAAAAGAATAATCTTAAAAGAAGATAATCTTAAAAGAATGGAGCTCTTTAAAAGATCTGAATGAGAGAAGCATCCAACATGGTCAACTTCTCCTCTTACAGAGTTATGTTGAATGAGGAAACCTGTCTTCTGAAGAAATGGAACACCTGCGTCTTTTTGGCACACAGTTATCCTATTTGGAACTAAGGTGATTCATCACATAGCTTCAATCTTCCCTGAGAAAAGCCCTGGGACATGCAAAGTTTTCATTCTATCACTGTAAGAAACTGGGGTGATGAAGTGTATTATTTATTAATTTTGCCTGCAGCTATCTTTTGCTAGAGATAGGAGCATCAGAAGAAATGGAAAGCCTGCTGCTGCTTGTTGGTATCTCTGGACACAGACTCACTTTGGGATCAGAAAGGTTTCCCAGCTGCTAGAATAATTATGAGCCCAAACTGGTGTCATAGGCAAATAATGTCTGCTAATGACTGGAGTTGGAAAGTATGTTTCAAAAAGAAAAAAAGTGCAAATAACTATGTGAAGGAATTTATAAGATGAGATATTTTTAATTCATTGGTTCATTATTAGGTTCAAACATCTGCAGTGCTGTAGTGATGCCAGGCCTTTTGATTACTGGGAGCAATGATGTTGTCTGTGAACCCTTCAAACTTCCCTGCTCTCTCTCTCGCTGATCTTAGCTGGAATTGTCACAATTGTTAGTTGGCAGGATCAAGAGAATTAATGGACTTATTTCAGCAACAATATATTGTTGTAAGGTATCTCTGTTGTATTGCAAAGTATTAGGGAGTAGTTTGATCTTGAAGGGTTAATTAAGATGCATTAACACCATAAAAGGAGAGCCAGCATGGTGTAGTTGTCTGAGCACTGGTACAACCCTGGAGACCAGGGTTCTATGGCCTGCTTGGCCATGGAAACCCACTGGGTGGCCTTGGGCACATCACAGATGCTCAGCCCCAGAAAACTCCATGATAGGTTCACCTTAGGGTTGGGTCACCATAAGTCAAAAATGACCTGAAAGGTTACAATAACCACTTTAGGCACATCACACACTCTCAGCCCCAGAAAACCCAAATGCAAGTTGCCTTAAGGTCGCCAGAAGCCAGAAATTACTTGAAGGCATCCAGCAACAGGAGCAACACCATAAAAAACCTGCTGTCAGCGACAAAAACAAAGCAAAACAAAACCAAACCCCTGCTGGAACTGCTTTGTTGATATGGATCAATACATCTGCCTCCATTTTTGCACAGTCCTTAGGGCTGAGCTGAGGGGACTGTCATGATGAGCACATGTACTTTACAATTTACCATTCCATTACTACAAAGATGTGAATCAGTGGTGGAAAATCAAATTATTGATATGTTCTGCTATGAAATGTAAAATTTAGGGATATTAAATAAGAGTCAAGTATCAAAATGATATTCCTTCATTAATGCTAAGAAGTTAATATGTGGTATATTCAATTCTTATTTTTAATTCCTAGACTATAGGGATGCAAGTGATCTCTTCTGGATGGTGCTACTTTCTTTAGCAATTAGCAAGTGAGTGTGATTCGTCATGCTTGAAGAACGGGGTATGGATTGGGAAGACCTTGGTTCTAATGCAGAGCTTTGAAGATCCTTGTGTAACCTGGGTGAGTTACTCACTCTCAGGCTAATTGACTCTTCATGAAGAGTGAAAAGACTTAAGGGCAGTTGTAGGGTGAATGTACCAGCCTGGTGTAATGGTCTGAGTGTTGGATTATAGCCCTGGAGACCAGGGTTCAATTCCACACTTAGCAATGGAAACCCACTGGGTGACCTTGGGCACATTATGCACACTCAGCCCCCAGAAAATCCCATGATTGGCTCACATTAAGGTCAAGTTGCCATAAGTCAAAAATGACCTGAAAGCACATAACAACAACAATGGCAACAACAGGGTGACTGCACACTCATATTTACATATCTCCTGTAGTTGCGGCTGCTCCCCTGATTTCTTGAACTGTTTCATGTTAATTTTTTTTCAACTGTTTTGTTGATATACCTATATGCATTACTTCTCAGAAAATTTGTCTTTATTTCTACAATATACGAGCTTTAATCTTTCATATACCTTTTCATTTGTTCAAGTTTTCTCAAACAAGGAGTGGTTAGGGATGTAATGAATCCTGTGAGATGACCCTTGAAGGTGCCTCTTTCCATGTTGCCTGTCCCTTCCCCCACAATTGCCATGATGTTGAAAGCTCTGCAGTGCCTTCCTAGCTTGATGCAATTCCTCTTACTTAGAATAATAATAATAATAAAAAACTTCTCCACTGTTAAACCTTGTTGGCAGTTTGGCTGCTTGGGCATATAGAATGGGCTTTCCCCCCTCTGAAGGTCGAAGGAAAATTGGTTTGTTTTTGCTTCCACACCACTCTATTTAAACAAAGGAACAAGGAATTCTAGGTATCCATTACCTCTGTACTTCATAACAGAACACAGTAGAAACTTATTTTCCCACCATTGATTCACATATTTGTGGTGTAGTGGTAAATTTTGAAATCAGCTGATTGTCATAACAGTCGCCTCAGCACAGTCGCTAGGACAGTGCAAAAATTCAGGCATCTGGGTTGATTCATATCAACAAAGCCAACAACTAAAAAGAGCTCCTTTTAGGTGGGGTCTTTCTATCATACGTGGTGGACCTGTAGGATAGCAAAAAAATTCTGGAAGGAGATACATGATGAAATTCAAACAATTTGTAATTTGAGTTTTGAAATGAAACCAGAGTTTTATTTGTTAAATATGTTAGGGCAACAAAGGGAAATAAGATGTCATCAGAAGATATTACTATATTTAATAACTACTTCAAGGTTGACATATGTGCAATATTGGGAAGAAAGGAAATATATCGATATAGAAGAATGGAAGGTAAAAGTTCTGGATATGGTTGAGATGGAAAAACTAACATTCTCTTTGAAAAACAAACCTATCCAGAACTTTGAGAGGGAATGGAGAGATGTTTCGGATTGGATAAAGATATAAAGGTATAAGGAATGAAAGAAGGAATAATGTAATCATTCTTTCTTTGTTAAGCAGAAACTATGTATGTAGGCAATGAAAATAAGCAGATTTAACTGAAAAATGTAAGCTTGGAAGTGGGAAGGTTTTTTTTATTTTCAATTTAAATTTTCAATAAAAATATTTTCAAAAAAAAGAGAGCTCCTTTTATATTTTCCTTCACGTACTTATTTACATTTTTTTTTCTTTTTGGAACTTGACATACCAGTTTTCTTACTCTCTCTTTTTTTTCATTCACTTAGTCAAGGTGGAGTTCAGGAATGCATGTGAGTGGGCAAAGGGAGAAGTAGGTGGAGAAGAGGGTAGTTGGAGAGAACAAGTAAGAGAGGGGGTTAGGGTGAGAACTGTTACCATACCCTACCACCCATTCTACAAGACATGTGATTTTATGATTGGATTTATCAATGACCGGACAACACAATTGGGGTCATACTGACTAGAGACGTGTTCAAAGTCATGAAACTTCAGGTAGGATTATGTGGAAAACCTCAACACGGATGAATTTATGCTAATCCCTTTACCACTTCAGGCTCTTGTCCTTTTTGGATATAATGAAAGACAAACTGCCTGGATTGGTGAGCAATCAGAGACTATCCCTCAATCTTATCCTATGGAGGTCTTCTCTATACACTCTACCCAACCAAACATTAAGAGATCATTATGAATCCCATCAATGTTTTCTCACTCCAAAGTTAAGCAATCAGCCCATTCCAGAACTCTTGGTCAGTCCCAGGGGAAAGTCATTACAACTTTTTCAACGCACCCCTTAGGGTATAAAAACCACAGCTTCAACTCCAGACAATTGTAGCATGTAGTACTTAGTACATAGTGCCTTAGACTGCCATTCCTCTGTACTGCCCTCAGATGCTGTCTGAGTCCTTCCACTGTAACTCCTTCTTCACGACTGGTGAATATCACCCTTTTCATTCGATCTCTCTTTATACAATTTTTCTTTATACAGTCATACAACTAGCCCTGTATGGTTTTTAAGAGGGTCTGACTTCTCATATATTTGACAGTTCAAATAAAATACTTTAACTGTAACTTGGAGTCCTACCTACAGTTAGGCCATTTCCACACTAGATTGTTGTACTGCTATTATTCCACTTTCAACATCCTATGGAAATCTGGGGTTTGTAGTTTACTAAGGCCAAAGAGCTCTCTGGCTAAGAATTCTAAATGCCCCTTCCTCAACTGCAAACTCCAAGATTCCACCTTGGCCATGAAGTGGGACAGGTGGCTGTCACTTGATTGTAAGTCAAAGTGGAAGCTATTAATAGCTGACCCAGTCCCTGTTCCAGGAAGCAGGTGCAGTTCTTCCTTGGCCTAGCTGGGTAGTACAGGAGATTTGTGCCCGACTATAGCCAAGTGGCAGCACCTCTATCAGATCTGACAGGTTTGAAGAAGCCTAAGACAGTGAAATGGACAGGAGAGTGCGAAGAAGCCTTTGAGGCCTTGAAACAGGCCTTGATGGCAGATCCTGTGCTTATGGCGCCAGACTTTGACAAGCTGTTCATTGTGGCTACAGATGCTTCTGACAGAGGCATTGGAGCAGTCTTACTGAAAGAGGGTCCAGATGGCGCCTCACATCTCATTCTGTTCCTCAGCAAGAAGCTTTCTGTGAGGGAGTCCAAATGGTCCATACCGGAGAAGGAATGCTACACCATTGTGTATGTGCTAGAGAAGCTGAGACCATATCTCTGAGGGGTGCTGCTTCGCTTTCCAGACTGATCAAGCTGCCCTCCGATGGCTCCATACAGTCCAGGGAGCTAACAAGAAGCTACTCCAATGGAGTCTGTCCCTACAAGACTTTGACATTCAACATGTGGCTGGAAGTTCCAATGTTGTCACGGACTCCTTGTCACGCAGAGAAGTGGAGGGAGGTTAAGAGGTATGAGTTTTCATGCCTGTTATTGACAATATGGTTAACCTGCACTGTTATTTGTCTGCATGTATTTAGTAACTCTGTTCTTGTCTAGAGTATAGAGGGAAAACCCAGCTGGTGTAGCTCCAACCTTTAGCTGTTTCTAGACCATCTGAGATTTGGGGGCGTGTGATAATGGGGTTTCCCATTATCCAGGTATCAGTGCTTAAGGAGGCAGAGTTCTCTCTGCAGGCATATGAGGGGTTAAGGGACTGTAGGGTTAGGTCACAGGTCACGAGAGATAGGTGACCAATAAGGAGGAGAAAGGTGAGGATCTTTGAGATGCTTCAAGGGAGAAGTTATAAATATCCTTGAGAGACCATGCGGGAGAGAGAACAAAAGGGGACATCAAAAACATCAACAAAGGGCATAGATGCCTGGTAGACCTTCTCCTGGCCCTGCCCTAACGGAGCATCTCAGAAAGTGAACAATTGCTGAGTAGGTTAGAATATATCTAGTTAGCTGCATTAGGGCTTTTGTTATTTTGGAAGTTGGCTGATCATGTATCTGTTTTTATAACTATTTGTAACTTAAGTGTACCTGAGAGTGAGAAGCCTTTCATGAGCATTATTTTCTTGTTTACATGCATGCCTTCGAACAAATACTTGTCTGTAACACCTCTTTCTGCTCTCCATTGCCACATCGTTCCTCGGCACACATGTAGATAGGATTTTTCTTACTCAGAAGGGGGAGGTGAGGGAAGGGAAAGGACCTTAAACAAGGAGATTGGCAATTCTCAGAGCAAAGTCTCACTGTATTGCTCAAATACTGGGTAATTCAGAATCCAGTGGGTTGTGGCTGCTCAGAATTAATGAAATCTGGGGAATTTCCTGCTCCTATTTAAGGGCAGAAGTTAGTCTTGCGGGGGTGGGAGATTGGACCGGTATCTGAAAGGCTAAAAGTGGCTGAAAGTGGAATAATAGGCTGAAAGTGGGATAATAGCACTACAACAGTCTAGTGCAGAAATGGCCTTAGTACTGATATACATAGATGAAAAGATCCTGCTATTACCCTCTTTTCAGAGGCCTCTTTTGAGCTATGATTCCCCCAAATTCTAAGGAGACACTGGCATTGCGGGTGAGTCCCAACATCCTCCACTTCTTCGGGTAACAGGAACAACCAGGAGGTGTTGCTGCTCTACTTCTGCATGACAGCTCATATGTTATGGAGGTCTACATGCACTCATGCTCCCTTGCAACCAACAGTGGACAGAACATGTGGCTGATATTTTGTCTGGGGAAATGAGGAGAGTCAGGCCTTTTAATAAGAACTTAATAGAGCAGTACAGTGAAATGCAATTTAAACAAGTGGCTGCAGTTGGGATAAATTTGTCACATTTATCAAGCTGCTGCTGTTGTGAGTGTGCAGTAATGGATACCCATTATTGCAGATGTGTGCATGTGTTATGCAAAAGGATAATTAAAATGCACGAACAGCCATATGCTTTCAGCATAGATAGGGTGACATTCAGCCTGCTAGGATTTTCTCATAATCTACAGGCATGGAGCAGGAAAGAGGAAAAGATGTAATATGCACTTAGTATGAATTTGATCTTTACTTTACAGCCTTGGCTTTTTGACTGGCTGATTGAGCATTTCAAATGTTGAATTTCCAAGGAAAAGTCTGTTAAGGTTTTCCAGAACAAAAAAATGTAGGGGATACCTGATGGTCCAAGCTGCCGATCTATGTGGAAACATAAATACTTCAGGGCTGCAGCATAATTCCCACCAAGGCTTTAGCTTGGGCAGTTTAATTTACCACCACAGCTTGCTTAGCTAAAGTGAGATGTCCTGCCAGACAGGAAAAGGAATAAAAAGTAACTTCATTGGATTTGATTCTCTCAGCTGAAGTAGCCTTTTCGCATCTCTCCAGACTTGTTGAGAGAAGAAATTCATCACAACTCAAGACTTTGCAGATTTGCAAGTCTCGCAGGGCATTTCAGAGAAATAGCTATAACCAATTACTTTTCAAAAGTAACTTTTCAAGCTCTGCTTTTTGCAATTTGCATAGTACTTGATGTGTTTACAGTCACATTATTAGCTACTGGGTTATTGTGCTGTGCTGGGCTGGACCCGAATGATTTAATGTAGTCTACTAATTATTCTTGTTAATTGCCAATGACTAGGGAGTATATTTTCTGGGATGATAAATCAATAAATCAATAAATAAAGCTATGAATAAGCAGGATGACACACATGGAGAAAAAAGTGTCTGCAGGAGCTGCAGTACATTTACAAGACTGCTAACCTATGAACTGAGCAAGAATCCCTTACAAATAGATGCTGATAAAAAACTATGAAAAAGTTTATGGATTAAGTACTTCAAGGGTGTTATCCCCTTGTGGAGTACCCTCCTTGTTTCTCATACATTGTATGTCTATGACGGCATGAAAATGGTGTCCTTTCCCTTCTTAGGTCCCTCCTGAGTGAATGTCAGAGTCTCTACTGGGGGAAAATAATGGATACAAATCATCCACCCACTGAAACTTCAGAAATGTTAGCCTTTGGTCCCTGTAATTCTCCGGGAAACTAAGATGTCACTTGAGTCCTACAAAAGGGGTAATGGTTTATCATTGTTGGAATCCAGCTGCTGTATTATATAGCTGTGAAGTAACAGCAACCATTTTAAAATCCAATTATCTGGATTCCTGCTGCCTTTGTTCCTGCTATGCTTTTCTACAAAAAAATCACTGGAAATGGGTATCTCCATTGTTGAATACACTGGCATGAAATTCAAGCTCAGACTTCTCTCTCATGAGTGCTAGTGTAAGGGGTCTCAGCAAGGAGCTTCCTATCTATCTTAATGTTGCTATCTCACTACATAGAAACAAAAGATTTATAGAAAACACAAAATTACAAGGCAGGTGATGCTGAATATACAGACATGGCTCCCTTGCCATTGGAACTGATCCAGAAAAAGGCTAGGTGCTCTGAAGAGATCAACAATCACTCTGTGCAAATGGAGAAAATGTGTTCATTTTTGTTTAGTTTTTTATCTTTTTATTTTGAGTACAGACTGAAGCTTTCCCAAGGCAGCATGCAATAGATAGTTTCATGCACATCACAGGATATGTTTGCTTTGTATACATAGCAGTGTTCTAGTCCAGGCCCCCAGTGTTTTTATCTGTTTTATTTCTTTAATTTTTTATACCTTCCTCAACATCTAAAGGTCTCATTATGCAGTACAGGCAATAAAATGACCCATGATAATTTAAAAGAATTAATACAATGTAAAATAACAACATAAAACAACCATAAACAGTATGCACAAAACCAGAAATTAACAACCAAGCAAGCTATGAACAGTAGGCCCCAAAAGCTTTGATGAAGAGCTATGTTTTAACTTGGCATCAAACAGAGTACAATGTAATGGCAATTGAGCCTCAGCCTTTGACCCATCCTGCTGTGTATATTGTCTGTCAATGCATAGTCACATCCTGTCATTTCGAACCTTGTTATATAGGGTTCCTATCATGGGGATGCCTACTGAGATAGAACAGGCTTCTCTCTTCTGGGCTACTGCCAGATTCATGGATCATGTGAGGTACTTTAAGTGGGCATACAGTAGGGGGCATGAGATGTCAGTTGTGTAGCTTCCTGAGAATATCCACTGTGTAGATGGACAGAAAACATGAAGGAATTGTTGCACTGAAATTCTCTATGTGGGAGATAAGATATGCCATATTTGGATATTGCCATAAAAAATATACTTCCAGGGTAAATGTTTCCCCACATCTATTCTGGCAGTAATATTATACATCCTAATAACATTATCCACAACATCAGAAGTACTTTACTTGCTTTTTCTCCAATGTGATATATGTTATCCTATGTCAACAATGCCCTTTTACACTTAACATTGGATGAATAGGACAGTGTCTGTGCAAGAAAATAAATAGACACATATCCAACATTAGAAATGGTGCTGTCTCCCAACCAACAGCAGAACATTTTAATCTTTGTACACATATTATCAGTACACTTCGGGTTACAATTCTGGAGCAAAAAAATTTCAAAGGAAGACTCTAAAGAGAAACAGAGTAATTAGGATATATTCACAAATTCCAATCCATTGGGAGAATTATGAGCAGAGCTAATGGTTTCTTGGCATAGTAGATACATTAATAAATATGTACTCACAAATATGCATGTAACAAAAGAATTATCCCTAACAAAGCTTTTGACTTCTAGGGAACTGCCCCTCAGTAAGTAGATTTATTGCTATCACACTTCAGAATTGCAGACCGGCCTAACAGATCTGTATCATCTTACAGAAATGTCAGAACTTTTATGGCTAGTGTCACATATTACATCTTTTGGGATCATAACTTGCTCTGATCTCACACCTATGACTATGGGACTGTAATATACCTGTGGTTTGATATTAACTCCATCAATGCAGCTGAAGTAGACTGAAATCTACAAAAACTCATGCTAAAATAAAGCAGTTAATGTGAAAGGTGCTTCTGTATTCCTCCTTCCCCCCTCCTTTTCTGTTCCAGGTGGGGAAGAAATTGCCAGAAGGGTGGGGCTCACCCTTAGTAATGTCAGCTTCTTTCTTTATTCCTAAGTTGAGGGTGGGGATGCTACTCTTTTGTTGCCATCATTTTGCATCAGCCAAAATTCCCCATACCAAGAGTTATTCCAAGTCCCTTTCTCACTATACAATTCTAGCACAGTGATTGTACTATAACTGCCATGGTTCCATCCTATTGATCCTGAGATTTGTAATTTGGTGAACTATTTAGAACTCTCTACCAGAGAGCTCTAGAACTGTTAGTCATGGCAGTATATTATCTAGTAGATAATTGTGAACATTTTGTCAAACTATAAATGCCAGGATTCCATAGGATGTTGCCATGGCAGTTAAAGTGGAAAGATAGCGCTATAATTTTGTAGTGTGAAAAGGCACCAACTCATTATGGGGGTGATGACAGCAATGAAACAAAATGATGGGGAATGTTCAGATAAAATATTTAATTTCCTCAAAAATCTCTTTCTTTTTCTAGGAGATAGGATGTGACCATGAGAAAAAGAAAATTTAAAAAAAAAAATCAGAAAAAATGACTTCTGCGACATTTAAGTTCAAACTTAGTTCCCATGAGACTGTTGTCTTCCTTTTGTTTTCCTTGTAGTCCCATCATGTTCTTCTTTATCACATCATACTTTCTAAAATACTGTGACTTGTAGACACCATTATTAAAATGTACTGTGTGTCTCTGTGTACCTGTGTGCCTAAAGATATGTATTCATTGGCATTTGTTTTATAATTGAGAGTTTCACCTCAAGTACTGTAAGGGGAAAACTCTGTTCTTATAAAACCTTAGGATTACCAGAACCATAAAGGTCTTTCCTACAAGAACAACACCAAAACAGAGAAAGAGAGGGGGAGGGAGAGGGGGAGGGAGAGCGGGAGAGAGAGATTGAGAGGGGGAGAAATTAAAAGCAAAACATTTTAAAGATGTAGAATCTGGAAGGAACTGGCAAAACCACTTCTGAGTATTCCTTGCCTAAGAAAACCCTATGAAATTCATTGGCTCGCTGTAAGTCAAACAGGTGACTTGAAGGCACACGCACAGAGAGAGAATTTCCCTATGGAGCTGATCAGTTTATGATGGGAAATGCAGAAATGGAGACCCCTCCCTCCAGATGAAAAAAATAAGCAGTGATGCTAGTAGGAATGTCAAATCACTGCAAATCTTTCCGTATCTGGTGCCTTCCTGGAAGAGGTTACTTACAAAATCATAAATCTAACTTTATCTTTCTTTCCTTGCTTTCTGTTGAAGTCATCCTGAAAAAGGGGGAAGGGAGAAGAAACTCAAAAACATGAGCCAAGAACCATAAGTAAGTGAGTAAAGGGATGTAAGTTCAGTTATTAGTTTAGGAACTTTTTCTCTTTTAGTTCCAAGTTCCTAGCTGTAGCAGGTTTGCTGCAAACGTCCTAGTATGATCCAGATCCAGTCTAAGGCACTAATTTTCTAAAGCTCCAAGTCTCTTAATCTCTAAGATCCATCTAGGACCTCTCTTTACTTATTTCAGAAGTTTTAATATGCTGTATTTCTGAACAAGAAATGCTCACTATGTGAATCATAATAATCACCACGTGTAAACTGCAAAATAAACATTAAATTTATGTTTTGTTTCTTTGTATGAAAGCCAGGAAGCCTTCTCAATGGGCATCCCCACCACAACCACTTTAACAACATTTAATTATTTGGCAACAACTACAAGTATGTCTTCTGTAAAATGAGTAAGTTAGGATGAGTTCCAAAATGCCTAAACGAGACAGTTGTAAGAACTCTGTTGAAAAAGCCATCTGTAAAAGATAATAAGCAGTACTCAATATTCTATTTGGGGGAAAGGTAATAGAATATATGGTTGCCTATCAGCTCCAGAGATTTCTGGATGAAATGGATTGTTTTGATCCATCTGAAGGTGGTTTCAGGACTGCTTATGGGGCACTGATAGCTTTGGTCTTCTTGATGGACAATCTATGCAAGAACCCTTTGGTTCTGCTGGACCTTTTGATGGCTTTTGATGCCATCAGCCATGGTATCCTTCTAGGCCACTTTGCAGAGATGGGAGGCATTATTTTACAGAGGCTCTATTCCTTCCTGGAGGAGTAAGTTCTAAAGGTGGTGCTTGGAGGTTCATATTTGACTCCTTGATCACCAGTCTGTGGGATTCCTCACAGCTGTGTTCTATTCCCCATGCCATTCAACGTCTACATCAGTGATTCTCAACCTGTGGGTCCCCAGATGTTCGTGGACTTCAGCTTCCAGAAGCCCTGAGCATTGACCATAGTGGCTGGGGCTTCTGGGAGCTGAAGTCCACAAACATCTGGGGACCCACAGGTTGAGAACCACTGGTCTACATGAAACAACTGGGAGAGATTGTCCAGAGAGTTGGGTTGAGTGCTACCAGCATGCTGATGACACCCAACTTGGTTTCTCCTTTGCACCTACTCCAAGGAAACTTTTTCAGTTTTAACCAGTGTATAGCATCAGAAATGGATTGAATGAGGGAAAAGAAATTGAAGCTCAATGCAGACAAGACAGTCCCAGTCAGTCAAGATGCAGATAAGAGAATAAGGATACAATGTGTGCTCAGTGGGGTTACATTCCCCCTGAAGACAAAGGCTCACAGTTTGGGTGTGCTGCTGGATTCAATCTTGAACCTGGAGGCCTAGGTTTCTGTAGTATTCAGGAGTTCATTTGCACAGACACATCCCTTGGTTACATTCTGTTTGAACTATTTTAACACATGCTAATAAGAAATGGGGTGGCATTAATAGTGAAGAATGTGTGAAACTTGGAGGAAGGAATGTCACCAGTCTAAGATATGCATATGGTTCCATACTATTAATAGAAAATAGCAAAGACTTGAAACAATTACTGAAGAAAGTGAAGCAAGAAAGTGCAAAGGCAAGTTTCCAATTAAACA
Source organism: Iguana delicatissima (assembly GCA_948472985.1). Classification (NCBI taxonomy): domain Eukaryota; kingdom Metazoa; phylum Chordata; class Lepidosauria; order Squamata; family Iguanidae; genus Iguana; species Iguana delicatissima. Next base: position 278,239 of record CAOKZL010000988.1, on the reverse strand, counting down.
TTAAGAATACAAAAATACTCACAGATGATTTACAAAACTAAGCAGACAGAGAAGACAATGAAATAGCCCAAGATTTCCTACAGCTTGGCTCAATCATTAATCAAAATGGTGACTGCATTCAAGAAATCAAAAGAAGACTACTCCTGGAGAGACAGTTATGAAGGAAACTAGGTAAGATCTTGAACTGTAAAGATATATTATTGTATACTAAAACTGGGATTGTCCATGCCATCTTATTTCAAATTTTTATATATAGTTGTGAAATCTGGACAGTGAAGCAAGTTGCTAGGAAGAAAAATAAATCCTTTGAAATGTGGTGCTTGAGAAGAGTTCTATGGATACTGTGGACTGCTAAGATGACTAAACTGAGACTGTTGTACTTGGGACACATTGTGAGACTTGACTCACTAGAAAAGAGAATAATGCTTGGTAGGTTAGAAGGCAGTAGGAAAAGAGGAAGACTACATTGTAGATGGATTTACTCAATCAAGGAAGCACCACCTGTGAATCTGCAAGACCTGAGCAGGACTGTTGATGACAAGGTGACTTGATAGTATCTCATTGATAGAGTTGTCATAAGTCAAAGTCAGCTTGATGGCAGTTAACTACAAATATGGTCTGGATGGGGTTAGCTTTCAAAAGTGTTAGAAAACTTCAGTTGGATCACAGAGCTGCAGCCAGACTGTTAATTGGGTCTCATTTTAAGAATCCTACAACTGCCCTGCTCCTACAGCAACACTGGTTGCTAGTTTGATTGCAGACACAATTCAAAGTGCTGGTTATGACCTATAAAGCCCTAGATAGCTTAGATCCAGGGTATCTGACAGACTGAGATCCTGATAACCAAAGGACAGATCCCTCTTTCAGTCCTACCATCTAGAACAGTGGTTCTCAACCTGTGAGTCGCAACCCCTTTGGGGGTCGAATGACCATTTCACAGGGGTTGCCGCTCCTCTATCCCGCCCCACCCCTTTTTGAAAGAAGGCAGCCTCACAGCCAATGGGAGCACTGTTTCTGAGACCCCGTGCTGGGAGGAGAGAAGAGGAGGCGTGCTGGGTGTTTCCCCCTCTTTCCCTGCCGGGTGGGGGGGCGAAGGTGGTGAGAGGAGACCCCGCGCTGGCAGGAGGTGAGAGGAGACGTGCTGGGCATGTGTGGGGATGTTTCCCTGTCTTTCCCTGCTGGGCGGGGCGACAGAGGTGGCAAGAGGAGACCCCGCGCTGTCAGGAGGCGAGAGGAGGCGTGCTGGGCGCATGTGAGGATGTTTCGCCATCTTTCCCTGCTGGGCGGGAGGGGGGTGGAGGTGGTGAGAGAAGACCCTGCACTGGCAGGAGGGGAAGGAGGTGTGCTGGGCGCGTGTTGGGACGTTTCCCCCTCTTTCCCTGCCAGGCGGGGGGCAGAGGTGGCGAGAGAAGACCCCGTGCTGGCAGGAGGGGAAAGGAGGCATGCTGGGCCCGTGTTGGGACATTTCCCCGTCTTTCCCTGCCAGGTGGGCAGGCAGCGGAGGTGGCGAGAGGAGACCCCACGCTGGCAGAGGGGAAAGGAGGTGTGCTGGGCACGTGTGGGGACGTTTCCCCCTCTTTCCCTGCCAGGCGGGGGGCAGAGGTGGGGAGACCGAGAGGGGCTCGTGGGTATAGCGTGGTCAAGGGGCTACAGAGGGTATCGCACCCCACTCCCAAGCCCTCAGAGGGACGAAAGTAGGAAGAAAGGGGCGCCCATGCGACATGGGAGTGAGAGCGTCCGAGCAGCCGCGCTCCCTTTAAGGGAGGGAGGGTGGGAGTGAAACAAAACACATCTGCTTATGCCGCCGCCATCTTTCCTCTTTCCCTGTCATTTCCTCCCTGTGCCTCGTGTAAAATGTGCTGCCTTTGGGAGTGACTGGCTTTTTGAACCAGGGAAACCTAACATTCAGAACTAGAACTACTGCTTTAATTCTGGCATTGATGGATGCTTTCTGTGCTTAAAAAAAAGGGGGAGGGTTTACCAGTTTTTAGGCATTAGAAGTGTATCCAGAGCAGTGATTTAGGGCAGTGTTTCCAATCTACTCAATGTTGGAAATAACTAACTAACTAACTAACAAACAAACAAACAAACAAACAAATAAATAAATAAATAACAAAAATAATTTTATGGTTGGGAGTCACCACAACATGACGAACTGTATTAAGGAATAGCGGCATTAGGAAGGTTGAGAACCACTGATCTAAAATGTAAGAGGGCCTTCTCAGTAGTAGCCCCTAGACTTTTGAAATGTCTCCTGAGGGAGACTAGAAGAGCCCCCTTCTTCCTGTCCTCCTGTTGGCAGACAAATACTTTTATTCAGACAGGCTTATGGAATTGAAGGCTTTTAAGGAAAGGGCTGTAAGAGAGGACTATCTTATTTGACACTTCACTGTTTTGTTTTTGAAATTGTTAAAAGTGTGTATTTTAAATTATTTTAGTATATTTAAATAGTGTCATTCTGTTTTAATGTTGAATTTTGATTTGTTTTTAATTCTGTTGAAATAATTTTAATTTGTAAACTACCTTGAGTTCCCACCCAGGGGAAAAGGTAGGCTATAAATGAAAAGAGGAGGGGGAGAAGGCTGTTTTATCTCATATTCTGTTTTATCCTGACAGTTTTATTCTTTGCCTTCTGCATCTTTTTCTATTATACCATTGTCATTGCTGTTGTCTTAGAATTTTATTGCATCTTTTATTCTTGGTTTTAATCAAATTCTAAAACAGCAAACTCTAAACTGTAAATTTGGAAAATAGAATTTTATTTCATTTTTTCCCCGTAGCTTTGCCATTAGTCAAACTGAATGGCATGTGAACAACAGAGGTTGTGTATCTAACTAGAACAGAATGCATGACAACTGTCTGTCATCAGTTTGTAATTAATTTTTGTTTTTTCCCACTTCCAGATGAAATAAGTTACATATTTTCTACATTGAGTAAACCATGATGTACTTATTATTGTTGGAATAAGCTGGAATAGACCCAAGATTTTTGGCAAAAAAATCATTTTGACAATCAGATTTCCACTGGATGGGGAGGACTGCTATACTTTTTGTGCTGGACTGAAATATTAGTCTGACTGTGCCTCCCAGGTGTGTCACAGAGATGGATTGGGCCCTGGAAAGAGTTGCACAAACACTTTTTGCAAAATGGGTTCAGTCCTAGCTGAGCTGAATAGCAAGATGTTGGTCAGATGCACAAGCTTTATTTGAAACATCAGCAGATTTGTAGAACTTTCAGAATAAAATGAACGGAGAGAAAATGCACATGCGTGAAAGTTGCATCTAGAGAGCAGAGTCTGCAAGAGTATTCTAGTATAAATGTCATCTTTCCTATAGACAAATGGATATTCTCTGAGTTACCAAAATGTTCTTACTGCCTTATCTTATGACCTTAACTTTAGACACAGACTTTAGACACAGTTTGCAAGAAGTGAGTGAGACAGAATGGATCTGAATCAAAATGTATTCAAAGATTATTAACCCACAGAATGGCTTGTTTAGAATTGCTTAGGAATTCAGAAATAAAAGATTAAATGCTTGAAAATATCTTTTGCACCCAGCAATTGTTGCACATACAGCTCCTTCATACTGTCAAGGATTAATGTCAGCATGCAAGAAGCATGATTCAGTTCTTCTGCCCTCTCCCACATTCATGAACATGTAACGGAGTGCTAAAATATTCTCCACACACAAAACAGCTATGTAAATGAAATAACAGTGACAAGGAAGTAAATATATATTGTGCAATATATATTGTCATCTGACTATAATGATTTGAACTGTTAATAAAGTCTAATGCACTGTGATTTCTCTTTGAACTTGCAGAGAAACTGACCAGCTGAAATTCTTTCAAAAATGTTACTTTCAAAAGCCAAGATTTCTAAATTTCTTGTTCTCTAGTGAAGCACTGAATGCACCAGCCTATCAAAGCTGAGTGTTAATTTTCACATACAGTGATAGATATCCCAAAAGGTAAGTCGTGTGATGTACATGCATAGAAACAAAGTGTACATGCATGGAAGTCTTCCTTGTATGTACACAAAGCTTTGAGAAGTTTGTGAAGTGTGAGTGTTGAGGCTTGTCAGGGTTTTACCATATCCTTTCTTTTGGATGCCTTGGTTATAATTAAACAATTAATTGAATTTTAAATGCTAAACCTGAGTATGGAAGGAGAATTTCATTAGGGGTGCAGAATTTTTACTTAGGGCCAATGCTATGCCTGGCTGCTATACCCCTGCTTATGGTACCTTCATTGAAGGCAAAACGTTAGATACTTTTATCAGAGAAGAATGAAAAATGCCCCAAAGGAGAATTCAATGGGATGTAAAGAAGCAGAATAGTGTTATATAATAGGTTACTGTACTTAGTGGTATCACCAATAATTATTTGGTTTATGAATGGCTTGGAGCTCCATCAGTTGAGCCAGGAAGGACAAAGAGGGCTTCCTTTTCCAGGCATACTGGCAATAATTGATGTTTCAGACCTGATATCTGAAGCCTTAGTTAAAGGAAAGATAAGAAGGATATGTAAGTTTAGGAAGGTGGGATGCTGAGGCGCTTGATGAAGGATGGAAAGCTTCCAGACCTCTTCATGATCCAGTTATCATCAGAACTGTGATAAGGTCAAAATGACCAGATCTTAATGAAGCCTAAATCCCTCAGCTTCAATGAACTCTTTCCAAATTGACCCAGAGGGATTTCACCTCTCATTAATTCAAGTCCATCACAGTCATTGGGAGGACTTGGACTAAGTCAAATTGTAATGGATGATAGGGTGGCTTTGGGCAAATCATAATTTCTTATATAGTTCTTGCTAATAATGAAATTTAACACACAAGGGTAATTTTTCAGAAATATGGAAATTAAGCTACAATTGAGCTCCTAGTTATTCATGCATATGTCCCATTGAACGTAATCTGACTGACCTTTGCATAACTAATGCTAGGATTGCTCTCAGAGAGTGTGAAGCCCTTTGCCTATAAAAGTGTTGCAGAAATGATTAATTGTGCCAAAACCCAAGAGCCAAAACCAAAGTGCTATAGGAAATAGTCTGTTTTCTGAGTATCTGTTCTTGCTTAGAATGATCATAGTAAAAGTGGTATATCTAACTGGATCAACTACTTATTTAATCCTTCTTGTATGTGTTTTAATTAGTAGGTGTAATGAGGTATATTGAATATAACAGTTTAATTTACTTGGTTTGAAGTACTCTTGTAAAGAAGATTATGAAATCATGGAACACCTTAGCGCAATTTGGAAAAGAGTTGATCTGGATGTGAAAAGGTATCTATTTTCTGAGAAACCTCTCTCAGTCTATAATGTTAGCTGTTCTGCATTGATGTTGCCATGTAGATAGGTGATCTCTATTGTTCCACCCCCAACATCAGTCAATGTGGAGTGTCAGCTTGTTCACATTATGATCTGGAGAACTACTTCTTAGGAAAACAGTGCTTCAGTCATAATACAACAGGGATGAATAAAAGTGTATAACCAACCAAATAATTAACACATTTCAGACATTGCAATAAGGAAGCAATACTTTTCCAGCAACTGGATCACTGTTATTTAGTGCCACAAGAAGGCATGGGTAGGAAATTAAGCTGCTGTCATTATTGGTGATGGTGAATTCACTTTGGTTTTCATTCAGACTTTAAAAGAGCTGCCAAAGATGCTGAAGATATGCGGGGGATGGTCTTCAGTGGTGTAGAGAGCTTTTTCAAAATTCAGTACAAAACCGGGGACAGATTCACCAGCCTAATGAAATAGAAGCCGTTAGCCATCATTGTCTTCAATAGGTCTTCCATCCTTTAGTCCAAGGGTAGGGAACTGCAGTGAGCAATTTTGTATCTGCGAGACCTTCTGTGAACACACTGGATGATAAGATGCCAAAAGAAAGGAAGAAAGAGAAAAGCGAAAAAAATAAAGAAAAAGGTTCACTTCTGGTTCTGAAAAACAAGCGTTTTGAATGTTAAACAGAGCAGGACATAGCTTTGGATGTGATTCATCTTTTTGTTGCAGAAAAGGTGGTCTAGGGAGTCTGGAGGGCTCAATGATCTCCTAAAGAGCTTTGGGGCTGCATGTAATTCATAGCTGCATTTTATCCATTCCTGATCTAGATTTTGTAAATGGGGACTCTGGCAGGTTCACAAACACTCTTCAACTGCATGGGAATGCATCATGGGAAAGCAATTTCCATGTTATCATCTTTGTGCATGTGAGTGAGAAAGTGGAGAGCTCCTGCCTCTTCCATGAGTTGATAATCGCTGAGAGCTGTTGAGCAGAGTAGCTTATCCCTGAACTATTAACACAGACAGTCTGGATGTGGAAAAGGTATAACCTGACAAGCCACTCATGGCACCCCAACAGCAAGGAGCACTCTCCACTGTATCACACAAATTGTACATTAAAACCAAGGAACTGTGATTAAAATGGAATGGAGCCCAGGTCTTTAAAGGACTGTCACTCTCCACATGAAGCTCCTTGGTTTTGTGTTTTGAGGCCTTTCTGCGACTTTTCCATTGTTAGAGGCAGAAGCTGACATGGAGGAGACAAAACTTTCCAGGGGGAAGTCCCTCCCTTGGGAGATTTGAGTGGTTCCAATTCTGTTTTTCTTTCAGTACCTGGTGAAAACCATTTCTGATTTTCCCCAGCTTTTTAGAACATGGCTTTAATGCCGTTGCACAGCTGAACTTTTATCTGCTCTCCTTTTAAATTGTTTTATTGGTTTGTATTGATTTTATTCTAAGCCACTCTACAAGCTCTTCTGGGCTGAAGAGCAGAGCAATAAGTGTCTAAAATAAATAAGGATAAAGATAAATAAACCACAACATTTCCCAAACCAGAAAAAGAAAAGGTCTGGGATAGATGAGCTGTTAACTTAAACAAAACCAGTGAGGTGTGAAACCCAGATTCCATCCCTTGAGTCCTAACTGTGGATTTCAGAGGAAATCCCTTTATGTTTGAATTTTGGCCAGTTTCATTGTTCATTCAGTTGCTTGGGCTTACTGATGTAAGGACGGGGAGGCATATGTATCTTTAGCTCATTTTTTTGTACTGCCTTGAATTAACACTATATAAAAATCCTAGCACCAGAAGGAAAAATGATGCTTGTTTGTTAGCAAGGATTTTTTGTAGTTCAGTCCTGTACATTTCTACTTAGGAGTAAGCCTGATGGTGTTTAATAGAGTTTATTTCCAGGAAACATAGTATAAGATTGCAACAATTCTGTACAGATTTATCTGTGAGTAAATTCAATGAATGAATGAATGAATGAATTTCTAAGGTTGCCATATTGCCCAATTAGTTAGATTTTTTTCCAGATTCTCATGATGCCACACAACACCTGTTTGTTCCATTAGATGGCCAAGATTCGAATTCCAAGTTAGTGATTAGAGTGGGTCAATGGATTTTGAGTGTTAATAACTTTTAATAACTAATTAATAATAATAGCTAATAACTTCCTACCATCTGGTAGCACTTCTACTATCAGGAATATGGTTGTACAATATTCTTCCAAAATCTGCCACATGATTGGCAGAATTAGCAAATAAGTGGATCACGATGCAAAGAGCAGGTTTAGAAAAATGGAACTGGACAGCACTACTTACATCTGAGTAGATGTGTGCAGGATTATATAATTAAGCATGATGAATTTTAACAAGGCTATGAGAATTTCTTATAGCATTTGAAAGTGATCAAAGAAACTTTTTAACCATTATTGAAATTTGTTAACAAAAGTTGGTGGTTACTCTGAGAAAAACTAATCATTCTAAATTTTAACAGAATATATTTCTATTTTCTATCTTTCTATTTTTGTTCTATGTTCTCTATTTGTATTTGTCTCTTTTATAATACAAATACGTTAATTCTGTTTCCCTTTTTAAATATCTGGCTATATTACATTTGGCAAACAATACTGAATAAATGTAAATCACTTCTCCTTCCTCTGAATGTATTCTGCTGCTTATTACTGCTTACAACTTCAGCCTGCTGGCAGCAAAATTTGTTGCTGTTTCAGCAACAAAGGAACATGGAACTTTAAAAGATTATGCCCTTCCTTATGAGAATCATGTAAATTATACAGTTCGTACAGCCATCAGTGACTTACGACTGCATTTATCTTTCGTTTTAGTTCCCTTTTCTCAGATCAGTGGTTGACATTGTTATTACATCTACATACATTACTCAAAATTGTGTCCTGGATATATTGACTATTTGGCCCATTAAGATTTTTGCCTGTTAGAGTAGGAAATGGTTGGTAGTTTTCAGATGCAAAGCACTCCTGGATCCTTACTAAACTGTAGCAGCTGGTGGTTTTCATTTCACTGGGATAGTGAATCTGCTCTCAGTTTTAGCTTGAACTTTAGAGGAAATTCTCAAGATGCTGAAGTCTACCCTACACACATGTTCAGCACTGTGGATAGCTCCTTTAAAGTTACTGCCACTGTTGTTAAGAAACTGATCATTTTCAACATATTCTAAGAAATATTTTTCCTTAAGCTGATTCATATTATTGTTTTCAAGTGGTAAACATGATTTTCTATCAATGTACGTGTAGCAGGAACTTACTGCCAATAACGGTTAATACTGTGCTAGTCAAGAGATTATGCAAACTGGTGGGTTGGTGACTATACTGCAATTAAAGCTATCAGCAAAATGGAACAGAAATGGGGGCAAAAGTGGTGATTAAGGTGTTGGAGACAAAGTGCTTTGTGGGAATTTCAAAGGGGCTGGATATGTTTAACCTTCAGAAGAAACCCTTAGGATAGAATAGAATTATTGTTGTTGTTAAATGCCATCAAGTCAGCTTTTAATTATGGCAGTCTTCTGAATTAGAGACCTGTAACTTGAAAACTCAGGGTTGTGGCTTTCCTGACTACCTGTGCTGTGGTTTTCCTCTTTTCCTACTGCCTTCAACTTTGTTGAGTATTGTCATTTTTTTCCCCAAGCAGTCAAGTCATTTCATGGTATGCCCAAAGTCCTCAGTTTAATCATCTTGGCTTCTCATGAGAGTTCAAATAAAATTTGCACTCTGACTTTTGATGGTCCATGGTGTTTGCAGAATTCTCCTCCAGCACCACATGTCAGATAAGTTGATCTTTCTTTCAATTTTCTTCAACTGTCACAACCATACATAAGAACTGAAACTAGGATATCATAGATGTATTTTAGTTGTAACAGCTTCTGTATCAAGATTTGTTATTTCTTCTTTCAGGTCTTCTTTTAATTTTCAATGGGGTTTAGAACAGAATTCTAAGATGAGAACCAATGAATTTGTATGCTTTCTTTGAAGCAGATGCTTCTGTGAAAAGATGACAAGGAATGTAAATCTTCTCCCATTTCATTCTTGCAGGCATGAATGAATAATTTTACCATTTTTTCCTCCTCGTTGTGAGAAAATCATTGAAAATTGTATAACTATATAATTTTCAAACACTATTCACAGTTCAAATATTTTTAACATTCTTTCCAATCTGAATGACAAACCATGTTTAAAACTATGTATGAGATTATCTGTTTGGTTTTGGGATCAGCTGCAACGAAAGTCACTCTCCAGCAAAATGTTCCTCATTGCATTCAATTTCATGGTTATCATCTTTATCTTCATCATCATCACCATTATCACCATCATGATAATCATCCAAGCACTCAAGGAACCAATTAACTCAATGAGATAAAGTTTAGGCAATCTACAAAAGCTAGTCAGGAAAGTGAAAAGAATCTGCAAGCCAATCTGATTAAATTAATGTATCAGTCATGAAACAATGAAAAAATAACCATTTTTTAGACATACATCTCTAGCTGTTATGTATATTTACAGACCCTACTGAGAGCTAGGAAATTCATAAACATTTACTATTGCACATCTTCAAACATTATCCTTTTGAAAATATTACAGAGTCTTTCACTGTGCTAGCTATTTTCTTATATCATGTCTCTTTTTAAGCAACTTGTCTCAAAGTGTAAAGATTTCTTCCAGATTTCAAAGTGTATTTTGGGATTCTTCCCATGCTTTAAAGGTAAATGCCCTGATTGTGATAAATAGGATACCTAGCTTTCGCAAGAGATAAACAAGCATGATACAACATAGCGGTGATGTCGGTCACAAGTATTTGATGACCAATCATGAAATAACAAGACTAGACACAGAAAGTTGTGTGAAATAAGGACCACTTTATTTGACCTAACCTATTTAAATTGTTTTGGCCTGGAAATGGAGCAAGGAAGGGAAGAACCTGATGGGGTCCAGATGAGGTCAGGCATCACCCCTTGACTACATCCTCAGCATTCTTTTGGGTGAAAATCTCAGTCTCAAGGGCAATCCAAATATTTTGGTTGCTCCCCACTTGGCTGTAAATGGAAGGCAATCCAGAGGACTCTTACTCAAGCCACAGGACTGTAGAACTGAGAGCCAGAATCTCAAGTTAGTCTTAAGAGTAGGCTCCATCCTCAGCCCCTGGGCCACTGAACCTTAAAGACAAAATTCCAGAGCTCTACCCTACACCAAAAAGGTGTCAAAGGTATACATCAAAGATTTATATTTTCCTCACTGCCTGCCACAACCAAGCGAAAAGCATTGGCATAGTCCCTTCCCCCTACCAGGCCACCCAACACAGCCCTCACCCCCTGTTATAACTCTTCCAGGAAGAAGATGTTTCCTTCTTCCAACAAATAAATACCATCAGCCTAGTAGAACCTCTGGCCATTGGAAAGCTATAGTGGAATGTGGGAGAAAGTGGCCCAATCCCTTACGCAGGGCTTTATGGACTCCCTATTTATCCTCCTTCAGTAATGTCAATACATTGAGGATTACCTTCACTCTGCCACATGTGAGAGGGCAAAATAGGAGAGAACAAGGGAAACTTCAGGCCAATGACATTGTATAAGCTGAAAATCACTCAAAACTTCTAAAATCAGGATGTTGATCTTCATGAAGCCCAAGTCATCCCCACCAATGTGAATCACTAAAGTGTGAGGAGGAGGTCCAGTGACTCCTCAAACAGAAGAAGCAACAAACTACTTCACTAGAGGCCTCTTCTCCCAAGCCATTCCACAGTGGCAACATTGTTCAACTTCACTTGGTCCCCAAAACGGCAATTGGGCCTGGCATACTAACCAGTAAATCATACTATGGCTGCAAATCAGGACCTGTCATTTTGCCAAACAGCACCTGGGAACTAACAGAAAAGACAAAGAACAACAACAAAGAATAACTTAAGAGGGCATATGTACCTCTTCACATCAGATGGTCTCCAATGCCCAATGCAGATTATGGACCAAAGCCCACTGAAAAGCTGAAGTCAGGACAAGAAGAAGAAACAGGATTAGTTTCAGAGGAGGAAAATATAGAAGAGGACAGTAACACTGTTACCACAGCTTCTAGCCAGACTTGAGGGGCACCAGATATCATTTTGATATCAATAATTTGGCCTTCCTTACCCATTCCTTCCCACGTGCTTGCGAGGCCCCCGGACAAGCACGCAAACAAGCTCGGTTGCTAATCGCTGGAATATTCAACAACAATACAGGTAGGCCAGAAATAGCCAAATTGCCACTTCAGGAGACCTCACGGCAAGTACCCTCATTATGTATGTACGCTACCTACAAAGAACTCCCTGCCCCGAGCAGGCAGCTTGATGGGCCAGATACTCAACTGTCAAGCACTCTGCATTTGCATACTGGCTACTCTATTGACTATTCAGACTTAACTCAATCATGCTAAATTCTGACCTTTCGGAGGCTTTGTCTCCAGCCCAGAACTCATTGTTTTCCCCAAGTACTGACTAGGCTACAGCCACAATTTTCCCTATAAAAATCCCTGACTTTGAGAGCCTCCTTGGATCGCTCCCAACTTCCAGACTGCCTTGCTGCCGCTTTGCTTGGCAAGCCTTCCCTTTAGTCCCACGTACTGAGAACCTCCATATCCACGAACTCTATTTTCAGACTACCTGGGCTTCAGGACAGGTGCAGTATTTCCCATACCAAACCTCCTCTCAAAATCCCTCTGTCCAACTCCAACCTTTATTTCTATAGTTATCTGTGTGAGTGTGCTGCATATACTTGTTTGACTGTATTTTAATAAAAGACCAATTATTATTTCACATCTGTTTGCTCCTTGACTTGGCCTGACCCCGTAGAAACTGGGTAAAAGATCTCGCTCTGTTGCCCTGCCTCTCGTATTGTTAGCTTGTGCTCTTTGACTAATTTCCCCAACTTGAAGAGCATTTAGGTGTCCCTCACGGGACCCCCAGAAATCAGGGTAACAACACTTAAGAATTATATTTTTGTAGTATGAAAAGATGCAAATTCAATTTTTTTTTTGGAACATTAGAGGGCTAAATTCACTACTAAAAAGGAAAAAAAATCTTTCACTTCTTAGAAAAACAAAAATGTGAAATTATATGCCTACAAGAAACACACATAAGGAATTTGGATTTATCATTACTGAATAATCCAAAATTAAGAGAAGTTTTTGCCACAACAACTGAAAAAAAAGAGAGAGGAGTTGTAATTTATGTGAATAAAAAATTCAAAGCCAGAGAGATTTTGAAAGATATTAAAGGTAGATACATTGGAATTGAATTAAATACATTTAACAATAAAACCCTAATTCTTGGCATACATGGTCCCCTAGAGAATAAAAGTGAGTTTTATAAAAAAAAGTCTCAAAAAGTAATGGTCCTTGACTATCAAGAGATAATAATGATGGGGGACTTTAATGGGGTGATCAAACCTGAAAAGGATAGAATAAGGAATCTAAAAGATAAGAAAAGACAAGGTAAACTCCCCGCATCATTCTTCCAGATGATTGATATTTTAGGGTGGATGGATGTGTGGAGAAAACTCCATAATAATGAAAAAGAATACACATACTACTCAGACTACCATAAATCATGGTCTAGAATAGACATGATATTTATGTCTAAAACAATAGATAGACAAGCCCAGAAAATGGAAGTGCTACCAAGAATACTAGCTGATCATGTGTCCATTAGATTAATGTTAGAGGAAAAAAGATGTGTATATACTTGGAAAATGAAAGATTTACTATTAAAAAATGAAAACATAGTACAGGAGGCCAAAAGAGAACTAGAAAATCTCTTTAAAGACAATCTGGATAAGGAAACATCAACAGTAATCGTATGGGAGGCAGGGAAAGCATATATGCAAGGCTTCTTCTTACATCAAGAAGCTCAATGGAGGAAAGAAAAAAGAGAGAAGGAAAATAAGATTATAAGTGAAATAAAGAAATTAGAAGAGTGTTGAAAAAAGAATCCACATAAAAGAAAAGTGAATAACGAAATAAAAATACTACAGAAACAATTGGATATCGAAATGACTGAGGAAGAAGAGAAAAAACTGAAGTTTACAAAACAAAGATACTTTTTTAATGCAAACAAGCCAAATAAATGGCTTGTTTGCATACAAATTGAGAAAAGAAAAAGAAAAAAGATTGATTCAGGAGATAAAGGAAGGGCAAGAGATACATATTAACCAAGATAAAATTAAAAAAGCATTTACAAAGTACTACAAACAACTCTTTGAAGAAGAGGTAGATCAAGAGAGAGAAGACAGGATAAAACATTATTTGTTAGAGAATAAAATACCAGAGATTACAGAATCTCAAAGAAGAGAACTAAATAAATCCATTACGAAGAATGAGATTATGGATTCAATAAAAAAATAAAAATCTGGAAAAGCACCAGGCCCAAACGGATTCACAGCGCTCTGTTATAAAACATTTCAAGAACAATTACTAAACCCTTTACAAAGAGTAATTCAAGAATTAGAAATAAAGGATATCCTTCCTTCATGGAAGGAAGCAAATATTGTTGTAATAGTGAAGAAAGCTAAGTATTTAGGAATTGTAATTTCAAAAAATAATTCAGAACTATTTGATAATAATTATAAAAGAGTTTGGAAGGATATACGGATAGAATAGAAAAATGGGGTGGATTGGAGTTATCATTACTGGGTAAAGTGGCAGCTACAAAAATGAATATATTACCTAAAATGAATTTTTTGTTACAAAATTTGCCTATACTAACAAAAGAACAACCATTTAAAGAATGGAATAAAGATTTGACAAAGTTTATTTGGCAAAAGAAAAAACCAAGAATTAAACAAAATTTTTTAACAGACATTAAGGAAAGAGCAGGATTTGGACTACCAAACTTAAAATTATATTACGATTCTAACTGCTTAGATTGGATAACAGTCTGGATTAACCTAAGAGATCAAAGACTGTTACAACTGGAAGGAGAGGGCATTTACTTTGGTTGGCATGCCTACTTGTGGTACAAGAAGGCCAAAGTTGATAAAGCATTCACCAATCATTGTATAAGAAAAGGCCTCTTAAGAGTATGGGCAAACTACAAAAGGAAATTATATTTAAAAATACCTTCTTGGATCTCAGCCCATGAAGCATTTTATAAGAGGGAAATGCCAAGAATAGACAAATGGATCACATATAGAGACCTTCTAAATCAGTGGTTCTCAACCTGTGGGTCCCCAGATGTTTTTGGACTTCAGCTCCCAGAAGCCCTGAGCATTGACCATAGTGGCTGGGGCTTCTGGGAGCTGAAGTCCACAAATATCTGGGGACCCACAGATTGAGAACCGCCGTTCTAAATTATCAAAAGGGCAATGTACAATTTAAATCGGAGGAAGAATTAAAGGCGCAAGGTTTCACCACCCATTGGCTATTACTAAAACAACTAAAAGAAAGGTTTAAGAAAGATAACAATTTAGAAGGATTTGAAATTAAAGATAAAGAGATAGATAAGCTTTTAAATTTAAAGGAATCTGTAGTGTAGTAAAACAAGGTATCAATATAAGGATGGACAACAGAGCATGGAAGAGCCAAGGAAGGCGTAGATATTAACTCCAGGCCTTCTAACCATCTAATCTAAATTGGGGCTTTGCAAGGGGAAAGGAGAAAGCACAAGGCCCTAATGGGCCATTTGAAAATTCCAATTAGGCAGAGCAAAAATTCCAATTAGGCAGAGCAAAAATCCCCACCACTAGCAGAAAGGAACAGGCTTCAGGACTAGCAGGCCTCCAGAATAACAAGGTCCAGACCTGAGAGGCCTCTAATGTGGCTGGCAGGGTCCAGCAAGCCCCAGCCACTGTCCTACCTGCCCATTGGTCTCTAATCCCAATGATTTAAATAACCTACAGTTCCTCCCCATCATGTGCAGCAATCTGGGGCCTATTGCCAGTCACAAAGCACTCTGATGTCTACCATGAGTCAGTCAAAATACTAACCTCTCCTTCAGTGCTGTTCACCAGAAAAATGCAGGTACATAGTCTTAGAAATAGTTGCAATGATGTTTCATATCATTGCATCATTTTACTATATTGTATTGTTAGTTGCCTTGAGCATTAATTGTATTGAAAGGGGAAATATATACTTATAGTAAATAATAAATATTAGCATTAGTACCATCTATTTTCTTATCTTTTTCCTAGAACTCATATTGAACTTTGTTTACACACATTTCACAAAATACAGATACGAAGATTAATAAGTTTTTGTTAAAATGTAATTAAACTACCTATACAATTAAAGAATAAAACTATTAAATTACCTATAGAATTAAGAAAACATCATTTTTTTAAAAAAAATCAGTAGAATAGTATTCCCTAAGACTGTCACAATAGAAGAGTTTTCATCTGCCAATGGAAGGACAACAGGGAGGCAGCCAGTTTAACTTACTCTAGAGTCTAGGGAGTTCTAGGAAAGCCAGCCTGGTGTAGTGCTTTGACTCTTGGTCTAGGGCTTTGGGAGACCAAATCCCCAGTCATCCATGGAAACCTATGGGGTGACCTGGGGCAAATCACACTCTCTTAGCCTTGGAGGAAAGCAAAGGCAAACACCATCTGAACAAATTCTTCCAAGAAAACCTCATGACAAGTTTACCATAAATGAAAAATGATTTGAAGGCACACAACAACATCAAAGGGAGTTTAAGAGTCTTGGGACAGTCACTTTATAAATTACTAGCTATGATTAGTGATGCTGCTAAAACTTGAAATTATGTGATTTGTAATGCAAAGCTAGAAGGTTTATAATTCTCAAATGTATAATGAGCCTTGACATGGATCCTACACACTATTTTCATGTTTCAAACTGAGATTTAAAAATCTGAACCTGCCCAATCTGCCAGACCAGATTCTGTCACCTTTGCTCTGTGAGGAAAGATTGGACATAACTTGAAGTCCAAATAAAATATATATGATGCACATTGAGGTTTGCACCTGGGAATGACAGTGGATGATGTAATCCCTTGTAACACTTGCTGAGACAGTGTAATATGTAACCAGGGAAGAAGGTTGCATCATACATGGGAACTAGCAAGGTTGGCTAGAGTTGCATCAGAAATGTATGTATATAAAAGGGTGAGTTCTAGCCAACTGTGCCCTCTTGATGTCTGAAGGAGAGGTCGGAGGCTATCTTTGCATGCTGTTGAATGCTGAAACTCTGTTGGATCCTTGTAAATACTGTACATATTGTAACTCAAGAGTAATGGCCTCCTGTTGGAAGATAACATTGCGTGGGAGTATTTTTTCCTGGCTTCAGGGCTTTGTTGCTAATGTTAACACTCTGCTGGCATGCTTCTAAGCTGTATGAGTAAACTCTGCTATAGAGTGATTTTCCAAACACTTGACTCTGGTAAGCTGTGTTGCCAGAGCTCAATGCTGGAGGGAAGTGCTACTGAGGTTTTTGTGTATCTCCCATCATCCGCCATCCCTTTGACATGCTCATGCTGCTCAGCTGTTGATTCCCAAGAAAATGTTAATCCCATTTGCAATGTGTTTGTATGTAGTCTAACCTTTCAGTTTGTTAATAGACTGTACATACCCACCCTTTGATATGGTTTAATTGGCAAATATGATTTAATTGGCATAAAATATAAATTATATTCTGCTATGACCGAGAGCTTGCTGGCAAAGAGGATTGCACAGGTATTGCAAAACTAGGTCATGAGAGACCTCAAGGCATAGCCAGGTCAAAGTTAAGAAATAATCAAGTAAATTCCAGTGATGATGAACTTATAGTTACCGTTTTACAACTCAACTGTTAGAGACAATAGCATCTGTGATGTTTCCACAGGACAGCTGATTATCTTAGCCCCTCTTCCTCTGGCAAACTTACTTCCCTTTTGCCTTTAAACCTGTCCAACAGTCAAGTTGCTATCAAGATTGCCATTAGCCTTTTGTCACCTAACACTGTACTGTCCTTGGACTCCTAGTTTAAACCACATAGCTTCTTTACTTCTCTGATGGATTGGTAAATATCATCCACTCACCCTAAACTCTCACTGTCCAACTTTTCCTCCCTTTTCCTTCAGTTAGCCTTGTGTGTTCATGAGATTGCTTGGATCTTGCTTGCTTATGATTGATAATTCCCCCAAATAAAAAAAATGTTTTAAACTAATGTTCTTTGAATCTCTAGTAGCTATTCCTGCACTAGTACTGGTAGACATAGGTGTAAAGGATCTCATAAGGTTGCCCAACTCTTGCAGGTCTCTTCTTTGAGCTAACATTCCTTACTGTTTCACAGAAGCACTGGCATCACAGGTGGATCCCTGAGTCATCCATGTTTTGGGGTAACCAGTTACTTTTGCCAAAAGAAGCAGTCAATTTGAACCTGAAACTATACAACACCCTGGGCTTTCTTAGTTCAGCCATCACAGTTCTGGAACTCCTTTATATTAGAAACCCAATTTCCTCCACACTGTTGACATTCAGGTGCACATAAAAATATATCATTTGTATATGCTTTTAGGGAATGAGGGAATATAAGGTGTCCTATCCTGCTGCCTATCTATCTATCTATCTATCTATCTATCTATCTATCTATCTATCTGTCATCTTCTATATGTTATATATCCTATGTATTAGTAATCTCAGATTTTCTCTTTGTTTTTTATGTAGATTGCACCCTGAGCTCTAGAGCTATTGCTTGCTCTAGAGAGCAGGCCATAAATTGAACTAACAACAGCAACAACATTTAAAGAAACAGCAGTATAGACAGATGTCCACGGCTCTGTAGATTTGTATCTGTCCAATCAACTGCATCATAATGTGTGATGTCATGATGCACCATGTTGCAAAACAATGCTTCTGAGCATGCCAGAATTCCAATATATATTTTAACGATACATGTGGCTAAATTTCAAAGATACTGTGGAATCTCATAATAGAGAACTTTCATCTGAGTTTATAATACTGGATTGGTAGCTCAGAAATCACTAGATATGATGGCCCCTATAATACCTAATGACATTTTGTGCAGCAGATTTATTTCTAATCTTCTGCACTGCCAGGGCTGCCTTATGAGTCACAGATTTATTCCTATCACCAAGAGGATAACAAATGTTCATAGCCTTCCCTGTGTTAGGCGTTCTGTCTGGAAAATCTGCTAAGAATCTTTGTCTAAGGAAGGTGGCATTGGTCAAGGCAACAAATAATGGACAAAATTCTAAAGCTCTGAAAGGTAATAAAAGCAGGGAATTTTAACATATATTTGCTCCAGAGAAACCACAGCTGAAAGTGCAGGTGTATAATGCCATCCTCAAAATGAACTTGTCCAGTTTAAATAGATAAGTTGCAATAGTACTACTGTTTGATTTTAGAAGCAAGTATGACAGATATGATCCTGACATTTCTGGACAGCTAATTTTCAGTGATGTAGACTTGAGTTGGTTGACTCAGACTCAAGTCAGACTTAAGTTGCTTCAGTGACTTGACTTGGACTTGACTTGACAATAAATGATGCACTGACTTGACTTGACTTATATATTTTTAATGATCAACTTGTTGCCCTTGGTTCAGTAATACAAAACATTCATCCAGAAACCGTACAGTTTTGAACAATGTTTCCAATTTGGTTTTGGGTTTTTTTTTGTTTTGTTTTTTTGCCTATTAGTCATGCAAATGTGTTAGACAATGGACTTGATGCAGGATTAAGGTCTGCTCAGCAACCTGTCCGCACTGCATATGAGAGAAGCCTTTCAAAACTTTGCCAGAAGGCAGGAAATGTTCCCAAAGTGCAGGGTGCATTTCTTAAAGGAGAACAGCAAATATGTTAAGCAATGGGCATGAGGAGGAAGGATCCTTCCTGCGAAAGCTTTTGGAGCTTCAAAACATATCCTATTTCCTACTTCCAAAAAAAGGCCTCCAGCTTCACAAATGTAAAGTTAAGAAGGATCCTATTCCCCACTCCTGAAGCTGCAGACTCTTTCATACTCATTGACACAACAGCCTTCAGCTTTGGGAAAGAGGAGAAAGAAGGATTCTATTCCCTACTTCTGAAACTGCAGATTGCAAAATAGCAAATGTGGAGGTCTGACTCTACTTAAATTGTTAAAAATGACTTTATTCAACTCTGTCCAGAAATTCTGAAATATAGATTAGGGGATAAATTTGGCTCCCAGGCTTAAGACTTGACTTGAAAGTATTTTGCAAGGACTTGAGACTCAACTTCAGACTTGAAGGTAGAGACTTGAGACTCGACCTGAGACATGGAATAAAAGACTTAATTTTTAAAATACAACTTTAAGACACTTGCTTGCAGAAGTAACTTGGGAATTTTTAATTCGTCTAAACAAAGTCAAGTCTTATCATTCTTCCCCCATCCCACTCTATACTGTCTCAATCTCGAGCTGTGCCTTCTACCAACAGTTTATGGCTTGCTTGTTTTTCAAGATACTAGTAAGAACCATGCATTTATATCAGTATGTGAGCAAGAGCTTGGCTAACAGGATAAGGGCAATAGGTATTTTGCTTGAGATTGGTGGAAGAGACAGAATGACATGACCTTCTGCCTTTTAGGTTACAACTGCTTGTTTGGCAGAGCTATTTGGGGGCTTGCTTATATCTTTGTGCAATTGGGGTCATGTGTTCTATGTGAGCATGTGGTCTAAGGGGTAGGGCTTTTTCTGAATGGAATTGATTCACTGACTTGGGCCCTTTCTGCACCAGGCAATTAGAATGGGGCAGTGCGCCCTCTCATGGGGGTCATCTGCACCTTGGAGCGGACTAGGAGCAGACTATTTACCAGAAATCCGCACCTCAGTATGCTCCAAAACGACCCCAAGTGGTCCTCGAGTGTGTTTTTGAAAGACCGGAAAAACAGGTCTTTATTTTCCTGGAACACGCCATTGCGTTCCTGCTCCCTTGTGCAGATTCACAGGCACGCACCAATGTGAGTCTGTGATCTGCGGAGGGCGGGCTTTAGGCATGGCAAGCTTCAACGGTTGGTCGGGACCCACGACCAACTGGAAGCCGCCATTTTGGAAGCTGGAAGCTGCCATTTTGGAAGCCGGAAACTGCCATTTTGGAAGCCAGAAGTCGCTATTTTGGAAGCTGGAAGCTGCCATTTTGGAAGCCAGAGCAGTGCGGATCTACAGACCTTGCACTGCTCCGATTCACCCTGGACCAAGGAGGAGGCCTGCGGAAGGGCTTCAGGGACAGTCCAAGTTGCTTCGGACCCCAGAAGAAGTGGTAGGTAACAGCACCGAGCGATTCCCTCACCTTCTGCGGAAAGGGCCTTGGTTGGGGTTGAAGCAAACGGAAGCTTGGCTGACATGACAAGGATAACAGACATTTTTCACAAGCACCTTATGTGTAATTTGAGGAGGAGGCCTAGAGTATTCTTACACTCCCTATATAGGTCAACTAGCCATAGCTGCTGAAGGATCAGCTTCAGTGACCTGCGGTTTTTGTGCTATGTTTGTTTTCTTGAATCAGGATTAAAGGAGCTGTACCAGCAGCAAGTCCCTCACTGAAGGAAACATGCAACAGCCTGTAGCTCATATATTTACACTCAAAATCAGGAAGATGAAGTCTTTTGGGCCATACTAGTGCAGACTCTCCTGGAATGGCAATATACAGGTGATGCCTCTAGGGAACAAGAAAATTTCCAAACACACGAGGTGTACACTTAGAAGAATGTAGCACCTAGGAATAAAACTATCAGGAAGAATCCTGTGAATTTGGAGCTACAGAATAGGGACAACAGTATAATTCCTCAGAGAGTGCAGAGATGGCATTGAAGGTTTCAGTAGACGGAAGACTGCTAGTAGTTCTCAGAAGAAGTGAGGTGGTGGGGGTAGTAGAAATGGTGGCATGCCAACTTAGATTTTAAGTAAAGATTTAATAGTAAACTACAACTGTTTTGTAGGAGCCGTTTGCAACAAGGGCAGGAACCAATCGTAACTATTTGTAGTTTTTGTTAGTTTTGTTAGTTGGCTGTAATTTTTGTTAGTCAGTTGTAGTTTAGTTAGATATTTATAGTTTAGTTACCTAAGTTTTGTTTTCTTATATCTCTTGTATTGTTTTGTATTTTGTATTTTAATTATTGTGTTATTTTTTTATTTCATGTGTGTCATATGTTTAAAAATTCTTTAAAAAAACCAGTGGAATAGTGTGATTCTACAGTTTAATGAACACGTACTTTCATCCATTGAGGGCCATTCCAGAAACAGAAATGGAATAACTGGATATATAACACCTTAATTGTCACACCATATTCTGATGGATGCATGTTTTGTAACTGTCTCATTGTGCTGTTCTGAGAATGGACTGGAAATGTAGCCCATATCTGTACTTTGGAATGACTCAGTAATTGAATAAAGTTTATTTTTAACCAAGTATTACAACAATTCTTCAGGTGAAGGAAATTTCTACAAAGAAAATCTTGATAGGAGGGGTTATGAACTGGAAATGGAGCAACCAGGAAAAGAAACCAAATTATTAAAAGATAAGAAATAGCTACTTACCCCTATTTAGAGAGCAACTATTCATATGCCACAGTGTCTGCCATAGGTGACTTCTTTCTAAAGCTAGCCACATATGTCAGAGAAAATGAAACAACAGAATTGCAATTACCTAGAAAAATGGGGTGATTCTCTGAAAGTATCATCAGAGCTAGGTCAGCTCAGAGGATTACAAAGAAGGAAGTTAAAGAAACAATATAGGACCATAAGGACAATTGTATCTTAAACAAAAATTGAGAAGGGCAGTGCTTATTCTGGAGCTGTACAGTCCTTTACAGCTAGATCCTTTGATAGATGGACTGGATCACATGTAGAGGGCTGTTAGGTTTAATGAGATTTTACAAAAGCTGTTATATATATAAATTTTTTAGAAGTAAAACATTTGGCAAGCCTTTGACACTTCTTGGCATAAAGTAAGTTCATTAAAGCTCAGTTTGGGAAGGAAAATATACACTTAGGAAAGGTCTTCTGAGGCTCATAAAAAAAGAAATATGAAACAATCAGTTATAAACATTGTGTTGCTGGATTTTGGGTCTTCCTTCCTGTTCCTCTGATATCTTTCCCTTTTGAAGAAGAGGGGAAAAATTACAACTGATATCTACAGTGTCACAGCCACAAACTATGTTACTGAGATTTCTTGTTCTGGTCTTTTTTCTTGAACTTCACACAAAAGGCAATATTCGTTGACTGACAGGAATGTTTGTGGTGTTTCACTAATAACTGTCAGAATGGTGGCAGATTTGACATTCTGCTGGTGTAGCAGGGATTCCATCAAGTGTTAGAGCCCATCAGCTAGTGTAGCTGAAATACAGGATTGTGCCCTGGATCTGTGAATTTACCATATCGATGAACATTTCTTTGAGGCAAGATTAAAGTTTCCTCTGTTTGATCTGATGACTGAATCTTGAGATGTTTGAGGAAGGCAATCTCTGTGAATTCTAATATGAACAGCTGTGATCTATACTTCCCAGACTAATTTGTGAATATGAACCTTAGCTATTTATCAGCATTCGTACTTCGTATTCGTACAGCATTCGTACTTAATAGAGTAGGATGAAAAAGAATTTGCTGGAGTCTAGAGTCTTGACAAAAGTATCCATTGCATCCCTCTGGAGATTTGTTGCAAGACAAAGGATACCTTACCTTGAAAATCTGCATATTTATGAGATTGGTGGTACATTCTGAAGAAATAAAATATGCTTCACATCATGCACACTTTTTTTTTTAAATGAACAACTAAAATGTATTACCCCACCTATAGACTATGTTCTAAGGAGTATAATTTTTTTATATCAAACATAGTGAGCCATAGAGATTTTACTGGAAGGACACATAGGCAGCAGAGCTATGGGAAACAGATCAAAGGTTAACATTAGCATTGGTTCCTGTCACGTATCCTAGGTGAATCTCGGAAATGGTTCCCACAGACTATTTAAATGGGCTTTCAGCAATAATAGTGCCAACAGGAGACAAGAGGTCTCTGGGATCAAATTAACACTTCAAACAGTCAGGAATGTTATACCTTGGCATCCCCAGATGAAATAGCCATCTTGCAGGGAACTACAAGGATGCTTGGCAGTATTTTCTTTGAACTACAAATTTAGCCATCTGGTCCCCAGGACATGTTTAGCCCTAGAACTAGAACCCCTTTCCTCCTCCATTTCAGAGTTCTCCAGACTTGACTGCAGGCAGTCACTCTGTCAGTTGATGCTCCCCTCAGCCCCTCCCCTATGCCGAGTTTTGCTCTCCACTTGTCTTTTCCCAACCAAAGACTTCTGGATTGGTACAGTATTACCTCAGACCCCTATGTCTTGCTTAATATTCACCTTTTTCTAAGTTTTTCTAAATTTCGATAGCCTTTGTATGCTTGTGTGAGTGAGTGCAACAAAGTGCTTGCATGGATTTTGACATCTTTTCCAATAAAATACTGAAAGTTGAAGTTAACCTAATTCTCTGTGTTCTGACTCCGTAAAGCTGGGCTCAAGATCCTTAATTACCCTGCCCTCTCCACATTGCTACAGCAATGTTCACAGCTAACTTTCCCCACAAGGGATAATTTTGACAAGCATCGGGAATCCCCCTAAGGGACCCCCAGCAAGCAGGGTAACAAACATGTAAAATTAGAAAAATATGCACCAAAAGGGAGAGATTTCTACGTTAGGGAGATGCATAATAAAATATGAAAAATATCTGAAATTTGTACATGAATTTTCACAGAGAAAAAGACAGGATGAAAACTCCCATGGGATTCAGATGAATGCATGAAAGTTGAGATTGTCACATCCTTTTACTTCAGAGATGAGAAATGTCCTGAGGTCCAGGGGCTATAGTGATTCATAAAAATCTGCCCCCAATCCTGTTTTGCTCAAAATGTCCAGCTACATATGCTGGGAAGGCATGGGGACAGTTTTGCCATGTTTTAACCCCCGAGACCCTCTTCAGAGGATATATTTTGAGGGTTTTTTTAAAAAAATATTCAGGGGGCTATAAAACATCTTTGGATTGCATAAGGTGCATGGGCCATACTTCTCCCATTCCTGGTGTCCCTGAACATTCTGACATAAGCCTGCCCAGAATCCGAGTTTCTTGCTGGAGGTTATGATGCATGCCACTGTCCTGAGAGGCTAGGCCAGAACATACACAAGATGAGGTTTTATTAGTATCAGATACTCAATTGTGGAAGTTCTTTCTCCCATCCCCTGAAAGTCAGGCTGACTCCATCTTTACTGAGCTTCCAGGGGCAGGCAAGACTATATTGCTTCATGCGGCTTTTGGTCTTCAACTTTTTAAATGGTGTGCTTGTGTTTAAGACTTTTTTTTTTTTTTAAAGAAAAGTTGGTTTGTGTTGTTTTTAAAGGAGATTTTATCCATTTTTTAAAAAAATTCTGCCATGCATTGCTTCAGGAGCCCTGGTAGGTTAAGAAGTAGCAAATAACTCTAATAAATCAATAATATGTGATAGATAGAGAGATAGATGAATAGATGAGAATCAGCTTGGTGTGATGCTCTGAGCATTGGATTATGACTCTAGAGACCAGGGTTCAAATCCATGCTCAGCCATGGAAGCCCACTGGGTGATCTTGGGCAAGTCATACTCTCTGAGCCTCAGAGGAAGGCAAAAGTAAACCTTCTCTGAACAATTCTTGCCAAGAAAACCCTGCCCACAACCATTTAACAGAGTGTGGATGTAGTCATTTCATAGACTTGTTCAAATTATTCTACTAGGTTTAGAGGGAAATTTTAGCACATCCAAATTTCCTTTCCCCAATTTCTGTCTTAAGTACAAAAAGAAAGAAAGAAATATGTCCATCTTCTCACCACTGGTTAACAGGCAACCAGAATGTCAAGTACTTTTATGCAGAAAATACTGTTCTTTCACTTCTCAATTTTTAGTAGATTTCCTCCAGTTTTGGGGGCTCTGTTCAAACAAAAGCTCACATACAGATCATGGCAAAAGCCATTTGCAAGTTATTAACATCGTACTAACAAGAAAAATTGAAGTTTTATGAGGACATCCACAAAAAGGAAGACGCTCAGCTAAGTAAGCTACCTAATCATTCATCCTAAAAACCCATCAATATAATGAGATCTTGAATGCTTCTAATAACAGCATCGTTTAAACTATATACCCTCTGAAATGCCACATAGACCTAATATCTAACAAATTGATTTTCACTTTAGCCAATGTCCATAACTGGAGCATGTGATTGTTAGTTTTATTATTATAAGCCCTTTTGATTTCTGATTCTGCATTAATGTATTTATTTTGTCTGGAAAAGAAGAATCCATTTACTTAGATTAAAGCAAACTGAAGCAAATTTTCATTAACTGCCTTCCCAATAGTAGTTGTTTTGACTTAATCCTTATACTTGAATGGTTTAAACCATCTAAAGCCAACTAATTTGGAGAGAGAGTTGGATGTTTGTTACTGTTAATTTTGCCCTCTCAAAAAATAAAGAAAAATATATCATTGGTTGTGTGTGATTGTCAGGGGCTCGGGCGTGGTTGCGCCCGCGGGCGTCCCCGAGGCCGCCGCGGAGGCTGCCTCCGATGGGAAGGAGGGGGGCCCGGGTGCCACGGAGGACGCCGCCGCCCCCGGGGATCACCCAGACGCTGCGGAGGACACCGCCGCCGCTGGGGATCGCCCGGACGCTGCGGAGGCTGCTGCCACCACCGGGGATTGCCCAGACGCTGCGGAGGCTGCCACCGCCGATGGAGATCACCCGGGCACTGCGGAAGCCGCCGTTGCCGCCAAAGATCACCCAGGCGCCACGGAGGCCGCCGTCCCGGCTTCCGCGCCGGTGGGCGTGGTGGGCAGTGACTCGCCAGGGGAGGCGGGTCCCGGGCCCGATCCCAGGGCTCCGCCCACCCGCAGCTCCAACCCTGAGGAGGCTGAAGCCCCCGCGCCGCCGCCCACGTTCCAGCAATGATGACAGCACAAGGAAGCAAGCCGCTGGTCCTGGTGGTTACAAGAGAAACACCTGCAGGCTGAGAGCTCCCAGTTGTAAACACAGCTGGGAGCCCTCAGCCGCGTGCTCGAGCCGGATTGGCCGGCGGCGGCCCAAGGGGACTATTTAGGGCAGGCGCTGGGCTGGGAAGGGCACGGATCAACAACCGTTGGCCTACCGTGTGTCTGTCGCCCGTGCCCAGTTCCAGCCCAGCCTGTGTCTGTGTCCAGCCGCTTGGCCCGTCCAGGACCACCCCTCCTGCGTTTTGGTGAAGTAAGCTCTTTGTGTTCCTGCTGTTTAAGGCGTATTTTCAGTTACGGACAGTTTGTTTACTGCAATCCTCTTTGTATGGACAGCAATAAATGCTGCCTCCCCTCAATCCCTGTCTGGCCTCTGCTTGACCCCCGGCCACCGCTGACAGTAATGGGCTAGATCCAAAGATCAGTTTTGTAAAGGGGTGGATCTTTCCTTCATTGAAGGGATTATTCCATTGACGGAATGGGCCTTTCCCTGTGTGGACCAAGCTTTCCATAAAGGGAAGCAACATAGTCTGTGAACAGAACCTTCATGAAGCCAGTGATTTTGATGTGATTATCTCATAAAGACAATTTTCTGACCTATAGAAACTCAAGTAACTGAGTGGCACAAGAGCTGAGGAGAGGTGAGAAGACACTATAACACAGATGAATCTACTTCTGTTTCAACCATATAGCCCTGTTTCAACCATATCACCCAGGCAGAGTGGCTAGTAGCCGTGTACTTGCTTAAGTAGAAGCAAGCAACCTCAGGTTGGAAAAAGACCTGGTCAAAATTCCTGTGAGAATCAGTAATCAGCATTACCTGAGCAAGACAGTCAGACTCATGTCTTTAAAAGAGAGAGGGAAGCAAGGTATATATAAGAGTCTTACTAAAAGTGATGCCTGTGTGCGATTTTCTCTGAAACTTTTAATCCAAATGTGATGCTATTACACCACAAAATATAGGATTTCTTGTTGCATAACAGACATAATTTCTGTATTTCTAGGTATTGCATAACCATGGATAAGATGCAGAAGCAAAGAGCAGCCATTGAGTTCTTGACTAAAGAAGGATGTATTGATGCTAACATCCACAGGATGCTCAGAAGTATACATGATGAGGTGAATATGAGTGAAAAAAATTAAAGAAGCTGAAACTACAACTGAAGACAAACCATGTAGTAGAAGGTCATTGACAGCAGTAATCCATGTAAACCAAAACATGGTGGATGACATGATTCATGCATCTTTGATAAACAAAAATGTACAGATCTGGGACCAGAGTACAGTCATTCCTCCACATTTGCTAGGGTTATGGACACAAGACCCCCTGATTGTGGAAAAACCATTAGTAAAAAATATGATCACCACATTCAACCCCCCATAGATTCCTTTGAGGCATCAGGGTTCCTTCACAAGGTAGAAGTGGGAGGCTGGTGGGGCTTACTGCCACCTCCATTGCTGCCCCACACCAGTTTTAATAGGAACTTACAGGCCTCGTTCTCATAAGATTTGCAGTTCCTATTAAAAATGTCATAGGGAGGCAGCAGAGATGACAGCAAATAATCCGTGAATAATCAGATCTGCAAAAGTGAAACCTGCAAATGTGGAGGGCTGACCGTACTCTCCTCAACCAAGCAGACATTGAGACAGAATGTTACCACTCCTTACATACCACATCCTAAAGGATAGCAATATTGGTATGAAATATCATTTTCATATAAAAATTGGATACTTATGGCAGGACACTGGGTGTATACCTGGGTTAGGTCAGCATAGGCTCAGCATGGCCAGGTCATAAAGTCAAGAAGAGTTAGGCAGGAAAGCCCAGAGCTAATAGACTTCCAGTAATCCTGTCAACAACCCAACATCTGAATACAATAGTCAACGAAATTGCCCAGGGGCAGCAGGCAAGCATCCCTGCTATGTGCATTTCCTGCAGAGACTTTCCCCATTGACATTACCCAACCAAGACATTAAGAGGCTATCATGACTTCCATCCATGTTTTGTCACCCAAAGTAAGACAGTTAGTCCCTTCCAGACCCCTCTGTTTACTTTGCCAGATGGTAATTAACATACACCTTCTCAGAGTAGGAAAAAGGATATTTAAAGCCTAGCTCTGACCCTGGCAGTTCATAGTACTTTGGATGCATGCTGGCATGTTACTCTGCACATTGGCCCCCAGATTCTCATGTTCTGTGCTACCCCCAGACTGCGGTCTGAGACACTCTGCTTTGACCTTCTTCTGGACTGGTAAATATCACCCACTACATCCAGAATCTCTCTCTATCTAACCTTTCTTGCTTCTCCCTTCACTAACCTTGTATGATTTGTGTGAGTGCTTGATTTGTTGTGTTTGTGTCTGTTGATTTCCAATAAAAACTTGCTGTTTAAACATTTAACTGTAGTCCTATGGTTAGTATGGATATACGCAAGTGAAAAGATTCTGCTGTTACCGCTCCTCCTCTTGCAGGTCTCCTGTGAGCTGTAATTCCCCCAGTTTCTAAGGAGATACTGCCACTGCTGGTGGACTTCAAGGTTCTCCACCCTTTGGGGGTAATGAGAGAGATGGGATGGAAAAATTCTGAGCGGGAAGAATTCTACCCTCAGCTCCATTAGTGGAGCTGGGGGTAGGACTCATGTACACATACCACCTTGTATATCCTCTATTTCCACTCACAGTGCACTAACTCATACATTTGTCCTGCAACAAACACCACTTAAAACATATCTGTCTTGAAGAATGTGCATTGTGCATTCCAGCAGAGTATTGTGCATTTCACTTACCATCACAGCCCTATAATTGGGTGCTTCTACTAATAAACTGTGACAGAGCTGTACATTGTTCTCTTAGATTTGTCCTGTTTTTAAAAATTATTTATAATTTTCATTAGGCACTCCTGTCAGTGTGAACACATTCCGGTGTGCTGGTGAAGCAATTAAATGAGACTGTAACATCTCTGCTGAGAAGGAGGTTAGGCAGAACACAACTGTTAATCCCAAGAGAATGTTGGCCTAATGAAAAGCATGACTAACAAGCCACAGGTGTGTCGCATGTGAGCCTGTGCACTTGGTTTGAAATTATAGAAGCAACAAATAGGGCATTAGTACGCTTCACAGCACAGCGTTGCAGTAGTTTCTGTATACTGATAAGCAAGTGAAATGACTCAAATCTTTTTAAGATGAAGAAGCAGTGGAAAGAATAGAGATCTTGTTGGATTTGGTGAGTAGAAGAACGCCATAGATGAGCTATTTTCATAAGATTAAAATATTTACCTTTCTCTATGGTTGACTGTGAATACATGATGACTCAAAAGTAGGAATTTGCACTTCTTGTAAAATCCACATTCATGGGCTTCCTTATGTCCACCTCTATATCTGGTCTGTATCAGCTACTGTTTGCTGTTTTTTTCCCAAATGGGATGAAATCCATGTGGGTTTTTTTTAAAGAAGAAATGGAAAAGAAAAAGTGGGATTTTTGTGCATTTATTCTAGATTTTCTGCATCACTTCCATGCATTACTCTCCCTGACCAAACTCTGTTGATGGTGAAGTTGACTAGATGTTGTTTTGTGGTCTTTGGAGCTTTTTTTGGAGGAGGTGCAGGAATAAAACTCTGTACATCCTGTGTTCAGACCATTTGAAAGACTGAAGCTCCCTCTAGGAGCCTGTCCAAACCTTAAGATGTTTGAGGCAGGAGTTTCTCTCAGTCCTATCACCAACACAGATAAGGTTGGTGAGGACATGGGAAAGAGCCTTCTTGATGGCTGATCCCACATCTTTCCAATGGGAAGCTAGGTTGCCTTCATCTATGACTTATTTTTACCAGCAGGCAGACAGCTTTTTATTTTGAAAAGCCTTCAGTCTTTAAGGGGTGTCTCAGAAGGTTCTTTTAATGAAGTGGGTTGCACCTTGTTTTTATGTTTTACTAGCATATATATCTGGTGTTGTCTGAGATTTTATTTTCTCATAGGCAATACTTGTTAGAAAGATTTGAGATTCTGTGTCTCTAATACCCCAAACTGTCTTGTCCAGTACTGTAACTTTTTCCCATACTTCTCAATTCAATCTGCATTCAAAGCTATTGACATACAAAGGTTGGGTACCTGAGGTAATACACTGCCCTCCTCCTTGCTGCTAGGTCTCATCTTCATAGCAACTATTCAAGAGCTCTCCAGCAGAGAATTCTAAAGGCCTCTCCTTAAACTTCAAACCCCAGTATTCCATAGAATCTTCTTAGGTAGCCAATCATATGAGGTCTTTGTCTGACGCACTCAATCATATGATGTCTTTTCCTGACACAGACAAACAGACAAATTTTGACTTTTATATAATAGATATACACCACAAACAGTTTAAAATATTTTAATATTGTCATCTCTTTAATGTTTTTAAGAATATTTGTACCATATATTGTTTTAGTTCTGTTTTTTTTTTCACTTATAATTTAAACTGCCCTGGCTCCCATGTTGGGAGAATGATGGGATAGAAAGTGTATAAACAAACAAACAAACAAACAAACAGCTACAGAATCACAGAGTTGGAAGAGACCACAACAGCCAACTAAAGGAAATTGAGGGTAGGTCCCAAAAGGGAGTATGATACCTTGGGAAGTGAAGATCTTCTCTAAAAATGGTGTAATGATACCTAGGGACAGTGTGGGCTCTGGTAAATCCTAAAGATGGCTCCTGAAGTTCTGGAGGTAGATCACCCTGGACAAGTTTAGCTGTGGGCCCTTTCACACTAGGGATGGAAAGAACATTCAAAAATAGTCAAAAATATTTTTCCGGTGTCAGGAAACCCTGATGAAAAGAATCACAGACTGATTGAAATCTTGGCAGTTCAGGGCTTACTCCACACAAAATTTACATGTGGTTTATTTACATAGCAAACAGCACTTTCTGTGTAGGAAACAGATTTTCTGCTTTAAAAATGATATTGTCTTCTGTATAGAGAGAGCTGTTTTCTTGTGTGGATGATGCTGTAATTGGAGTCTTTTTGGAGCAAAATTCCACATAGTTGATTTGCATAGAAAAGCTTCTGTTGAGCCTAATGCAGACCATGGGGGCTAAAGACATAATGAATCAGTTCCCAGGGGTGGGACATTTTGGGGTTAAAAATGTCCATTTTATAAGATTTTGATTTTTTCCCCAATAATTTAAGGAGAAATACCACTGGAGAGCATGTGGGGGTTCAAAATAGCCTTAGGTTGCTATGTGTAGCTCAAGGGCCTCACTTTCCCCACCCCAATTTATATGGATTCTTCTATTCTTTATAACAGAACAGTGAGCAATAGTGGTGGCATAGCCATCATACATCATTATTGCTAATACAAACCTGAGTTTAAACAGGAAAATTGTCTTCTGGAATATATGTTTACAGGCACATTGTTCAAAGCCTGTCATGTTCAGTGGAGTCCAGCTTTCTTTGATTTGGCGGGGGGATCAAAATTTCCACATGGGAATTCACTGGGGAACATTCCTCCTGTTCACAAAGAAGGCAGAACAGAAAACTGCTGCTGCCCATACAGATGTGGTTGTCTTAAGCTCTTTCAACTTTTGTTGTCTTGGAACACCCACCCACCCACACACACACACACACACACACACAATATAAAATGAATGACAAAAGCTAAGATTAAATTTCAGAGTGAAAGCCCTCCATCATTATAAGCAGTAGAAGGGACATATGAAAGAGAAATACAACAGAGTAAATAACCTTGAGGAAATTACTTCATTGGTGTGTGGTTGTGGTGTATATACACACATATTTGTATACATATATAAATACACACAGACACAGACACAGACACACACACACACATATATATCACTAGTCTTGCTAAGCAACTCTATACATGTCTGCTTAGAAGCACGTATTCAACAGATGGCCTTGCATCACATACATGAATGCTTACTATCACAGGTTTATTTTTAATCACAGGTTTTTAAAGAAGGCCATTAATGCCACATGAGAAGTGAACTATACAACTACTTGCAGTTAACACAAACACTTCATTTACCACAAGGGAACTCACCTATTCTCTGGAAGCCACCTATTGTATTATTAGGACTACTAATTCTTTCCTTAAGCTTGCCATGCACTATACTCCATTACTGTTTTTAAATAAATATGAACCCCTGCTACATTCAAGCAAAGAGCACTGTGTTGTATATATCAATATCATGAGCAAAACAAAAATAACCTTAATATTATAAAAAATTTGAAATGAATCCTATTAAACTCAGTGAGATTTCCTAGCTGAGTGTGGAATTACAACCTCAGAGTCTGTAATCCTGTACACACCTCCATAGGTTACCCCATGAAATGGCTTAGGTCTCTTGACCACTGCTGGTCCACAGCAGTTTCCAGAAAAGGGTAAAAATGGTTGGAGTCAAATGAACATAAAGGCAGTGGCAGTCCCTGGCACATGAGGTGGGGGACCCTGGCAGTCTCCACATCAGGAAGCTTAAGAAGCAGATTATTATTTTGAGAAGAGATTCCATAGATGCTTCAAATATCTCTTTACCTTTAAAAGTAAGGACAAAATACCCACTAGATCTGGGCTCTGAACAGAATATTTAGTATTGGTATGGGGTGATGCAGAGGACATATGTATTGTAACCTGACTAAGACCCTTTTCTCATGGCATTTGTCATGCAAAAGGTCTTCCGAAGTGTCATGCGATTGCAAGGAGCATTTCAGACGATGTCTTCTTAATCGCATGACACTGCTGGGGTCAGCAGGTGCTGATCACAAACTATATCATTTTCGGCTTTTAGCTAAAAATGGTGCATGATCACGCATCACTCCGGGGGCCCCCCACACACTTACCTTGCGTGTGGAACCTCCTGAGCCACGGCCCTTGCACTTCCTCTCCCAGCGCAGCCTGGGAAAATACCCGGCTGTGCTGTGGAAGGAAGAGGCGGAGCCCTCATGTTGCCTGCTGGCCATCTGGCAATTCCTGCGGAGCAGAAGCAGTGGGGACACAAGAGCCTCATGGAAGAGGCTGCTCATGTGATCCCTGTGCAACCGCGCCAGATGCAGATAAGTTGCAGAAAGGGCCTAAAATCTGTTTTAATAATTAGTGGAATCTGAAGCTCGCCTTAATTTTAATACTCTGCAAAATTAAGCATGTTACCAGAAAGTATTTTATATATTCAGTTGCAATTCCCCTTCTTTTGATGCAACTCCTTTCCTTATGATTTAGTAAATTAAGGTTGCAATCCTGTGCTCTTTTTCAGGGTGGTGGTGGTGGATCCCATTGACCTAAATGGAGCTTTCTTTTGAACAGGGATGTGAGAGAAATCTACTCTGGGGAAACTGTTATATAGACTTTCTTCAGGCACCATTGTCCAGATGGGATATAGTCTGGATGTGGAAGTCAGCATTTAACACTTATTACTTATTTCCATGGGCCTTTCACACTACAGAATTACAGCACTATGATTCCATTTTAACTGCCATCATTCCATCCTGTGGAATTGTGAGGTATGTAGTTTAGGGATAGGCATTTAGAATTCTCTACCAGAGAGTTCCTCTAATGCCTCATGAAACTACAAACGCCAGGATTCTACAAGATGCTGCCCATTAAAGTGGAATATAGCACTATAATTATATAAACTTAAAAGATATTAGCTTTGCACAGACATTTTTTGTTCAAATTGTGGAAACCTTGACAGGAGGGGAAGCATTTATTCCCTCACTATTACTTAGGAGGTAAGAAATATGTCATAGGAAGTTGTCAATTTCCCATTAGGGATCCTTGAGCTTTTAAGATGCTTTATTCTACCAAGAACAAGAATTTTTACCAAAATTCTCAACATCCCCATCTATATCTATTTCAGGGGCGGGAATCACGTGGACCACCTGGCATTGAAAGACTGCATGTTCCAGCCTTTCTCACCTTTGGATATATGAGGTAGGTTTGCTGGGACCTGCAGTCCAACAAGATCTGGAGGACAATGCATACCTATTTGATTGATTTTTCAAATAGTCTCCATTCTGTACTGCTCTTTTAAACAATCATCTTTGTCGCATTCCATACCCGTAGCGGCCAAAATAATTTGTTTGAACTGTTGGAGGTTTAGCAGTGAGGTAATTATTTCAGGACAACATTAAGAACATATTAACCCGAACAGCTTTTGCAAGATATTTTAGTTCCAGTAGGTATCCACTATAAATTAAACTTTCTAATGTGCCATTCTCCCGAGAAAAATATGAAAGAAAAAGAAAGCTGAAATAATTTGTCCATGTACTCCTCCTTATTTCCACAAAAACATCAATGATCTGTCTTCCGTGTCATAGGGCAGTGCTGAATTAAAGCCAATTAGCATGTACTTGGTTCCCTGAGGCAGAGAGGGAAGAGACAAACCAGGTATGCCCAGGGCAATCTTCTCTTGTCACTAAATAATGGCTTCTCAGGAACTGTCCCTACATAAACCATAAGGGACTATGGTTTCAGAGCCTTGGGATATTGCAGCTTGCTTTTTCTAAACTCATCCCTCTTTCCATGTTTGGCCAGCATCACAAGATACAAGTTCTAGGGCAGCCATTCCCAGTCTATTTCTGGTGATGGCTCCTGGGCTAAGCAGAAAGTGTTTCCACACAGAATGGTGGATGGAGGTGAACCTTCTGCTTTGCCTATATGCCACCTATGCCTGGGTTTTTATGTGTTTTGAACTGCAACACACATCAGACCCAGTCAGTCTGGAGAACAGTCAGGGATGATGCTAGTAGCAGGCCAGATTATCTAGAAGTGGGGTGGGAATCAGGCAACCCTCTGGAAATGGCTGAACTATAGATTCCAGCATTCCTCACCATTGGCTAAGCTAGCAACGTTACCCCAAAGTGTGGGTGACTCAAGGGTCCACTCATGATGCTCATGCCTCTGTGAAACATGGGGAATATTAGCTGAAAGAGGAGGTCTTTGAGGGGGGTAACATAAGAGGATCTTTTATATCTGTGTATACTGGTACTAATGCAGGGACACCAGCTGAAGATTCAATTTTTTTTTTTTAATTGGGGGAATTAACATTCACATGCACATAAAATCATACAAAGCTAGCTGAAGGAAAATGGAGGAAAAGTTTGGATAGCAAAAGTTTGGATAGGAGCCCTGGTGGCGCAGTGGTTAAATGCCAGTACTGCAACCACAAGGTTGTGAGTTCGATCCTGCCAGGCTCCAAGGTTGACTCAGCCTTCCATCCTTTCTCAGGTCGGTAAAATGAGTACCCAGCTTGTTGGGGGCAATTAGCTAAAATACATTGTAAACCGCTTAGATAACACTAGTTGATAGGCAGTATAGAAATAACTGCTATTGCTATATAGCAAGAATTTAGTGTGATGTGGGTGATATTTACCTATTCAGAAGTGAAGAGACAAAGAGATACAGCTCAGACCAAGGGTCAAAGGGTAGTAAAAAGCAGGAATTGAAGCAGCAGAATGATGGCCAGTATGCTGAAGTACCTTAAGCTATCTGGCTCAGACCCAGGGATTACAGTTGTTAATGGCTCTCTGGCAGAGTAGGCAATGGGTTCTGGAATGAGCTGATGGCCTTAGCATTAAGAGACAAAGGACTGATGGAAATTGTGATAGCTCCTTAATGATGGCACAGGTGAGGGGAACAAAAAGAAGAGTTTTGGTAGATAAAGGAAGAAGGTTGAAAACGATCAGTTGTTTCATGGAAACAGTTTTAAATACTACTGTTTCTAAAGGTCAAGTCATCAAGGAATACTTGCAAGTCTCAGCTGAGCTCAGTGTTAAGAGAAACATGTACAGGAAATGGAAGAAGGGGTAAACCACCAAAGAAGAATTTAAGCAGGTAGCCAGGAGATGTAGGGAGGAGGTCAGAAAGGCTAAAGCACAGAACGAACTTAGGCTGGCCAGAGACGCTAAAAACAATAAAAAGGGCTTTTTTAAATATGTCCGCAGCAAAAGGAAAAAGAAGAAGACGATAGGGTCGCTGCGCAGAGAAGATGGTGAATTAATAACAGGGGGAAGAGAAAAGGCAGAACTACTTAACACTTTCTTTGCCTCAGTTTTTTCCAAGAAGGATACAAGCACTCAACCTGGCAGTTGGGGAGCAGGTGAGGAAGCAGGGGAAATGAGGCACAAAGTAGGTAGAGAGGTGGCACAGGAATACCTGGCCACACTGGATGAATTCAAGTCTCCAGGGCTAGGTGAATTGCATCCTAGGATATTAAAAGAACTGGCAGAGGACGTTTCGGAACCTCTTGCTATAATCTTTGAGAAATCTTGGAGGACAGGAGAAGTTCCGTCAGACTGGAAGAGGGCAAATGTTGTCCCCATCTTCAAGAAGGGAAAAAAGAAGACCCAAATAATTATCACCCAGTCAGCCTGACATCAGTACCTGGAAAGATCCTGGAGCAGATCATTAAGCAGTCAGTTTCTAATAACTTAGAAAGCAAGGCGGTAATCACGAGAAGTCAGCATAGATTTCTCAAAAATAAGTCATGCCAGACTAATCTAATCTCTTTTTATGATAGAGTTACTAGCTTGATAGATGAAGAGAATGCTGTGGATGTGGCATATCTCGATTTCAGTAAGGCCTTTGACAAAGTTCCCCATGACATCCTTGCAAAGAAGCTAGTAAAATGCGGGCTGGAGAGGGCTACTGTTAGTTGGATTTGTAATTGGTTAACCAACCGAACCCAAAGAGTGATCACGAATGGCTGCTTTTCACCCTGGAGCGAAGTGACTAGCGGGGTGCCACAGGGGTCTGTCCTGGGCCCAGTGCTGTTCAATATTTTTATCAACGACTTGGATGAAGGAATAGAGGGCATGCTCATCAAATCTGCAGATGACACCAAATTGGGAGGGGTTGCTAATACACCAGAGGACAGGATCAAAATTCAAAATGACCTGGACAGATTGGAGAGCTGGGCCAAGGCTAACAAAATGAAATTCAACAGAGAGAAGTGTAAGGTCCTACACTTAGGTAGAAAAAATGGAATACAGAAATATAGGATGGGGGACACGTGGTTGGAAAGCAGTATGTGCGAAAGGGATCTAGGAGTCTTAATAGATCACAAGCTGAACATGAGTCAGCAGTGTGATGCAGCAGCCAAGAAAGCCAATACAATTCTCAGCTGCATCAATAGGAATATGGTGTCTACATCAAGGGAGGTACTGGTACCACTCTACTCTGCTTTGGTTAGACCTCATCTTGAATACTGTGTTCAGTTCTGGGTACCCCAACTCAAGAAGGACATGGTCAAGCTGGAGCAAGTCCAGAGGAGGGCGACCAAAATGGTGAGGGGCCTGGAAGCCATGCCCTATGAAGATAGACTTAGAGAGCTGGGTATGTTTAGTCTGCAGAAGAGAAGGTTAAGAGGGGACATGATAGCCATGTTTAAATATCTGAAGGGATGCCATATAGAGGAGGGAGAGGGCTTGTTTTCTGCTGCTCCAGAGACCAGGACAAGGAGCAATGGATTCAAGCGGCAGGAAAGGAGATTCCATCTGAACCTCAGGAAGAACTTCTTGATGGTCAGGGCTGTCCGGCAGTGGAATATGCTGCCTTGGAGTGTGGTGGAATCTCCTTCTTTGGAGGTTTTTAAGCAGAGGCTGGATGGCCACCTCTGTTGGGAGTGCTTTGAGGGTGTTCCTGCATGGCAGGGGGTAGGGTTGGATGGCCCATGTGGTCTCTTCCAATTGTACATTTCTATGATTCTAAGTCCATATTATCCCGCATTTCTCTGACTATGATCTAGCAATGCCCTGAAGTCTCAATCTGACCTAGTTTTGCAATGTATCTATGCAACCAGTTCCTCTTTACCAGCAGGCTTCCCAGCCACTTCAGTATATAATTTATATTTCATTCTAATTTATATTTGCCAATTAAATTATATCATGGAGTGAGGGTGTATGGCCTGGTAACAGCAAGGTCTGATGGGAGTTGGTGTCCAATAAGACTGAGAGGGCTGCATGATTCCCAGCCTTGATCTAGAAGGAACCAGACTGGGGATAGATCTTCAGAGCACACTAATCCTTTGCTCCTACAATTTAAATAGTGAAACTTTCCGCACATCCTTAATAGATTTTTAACTTCCATGTTTCTTACACATGGTTCTGTTCTCTGTAGATTCCAAAATATAAACAACTTGGCCTTTCTTCCCTTCCCTTATCTATTTTATTCTTTCTTGGACTCTGAATGAATTTTAAGAAATATTAGAAAGAAACATACATTTGCAAATACACATTAATTGTTGACTGTTATTCCACATATAGCATCTATTGTAGAGTCTGTCCTACTGAAATAATTTTTCTTGCACTCATAACTTGTAACAGAATTCTGTTCAGTTCTGAACCCTGAAAATAATAATCATTTTCAAAAACACATAAGATTTAGTTATTCCACATTAACATCTTTATAGGGCTTCCTATTGAAAAAATTTTCTTTTTTCACTCATAACTTTATTCAGAATTCCCTTTCTTTAATTGCTGAATGAAAATAATAAACATCATCACTATTCCATCATTAACATCTTTTTAGGCTTCCCTATCATAAATTTATCTTTTTGTTTACATTTCCCTTTATTTCCTCAATTAGAGCACACTATACATCTACACTTTTTCATCTAAAACACAAATGAAAATCGAATTTTCAAAAGAGACAGAACAAACATTCCCAAAAAATTAAATAAATCCCCTAAAACCAAAAATTACACAGGTCTAAATTTTTTTAAAAAATCTGCCAAGAGTTCATAAAATCAATAGAAATAAGCATCAAATAAATATTGAACAATTCTCTACTTCCTAAACATTTATACAAATAGATTTTTTTTTAATTGTTGTTCTGTACCGTCAGCTCCTTTCTGACCTATAGTGACCATATCATAAGGTTTTCTTGGCAAGCTTTGTTCAGAGGGGTTTTTGCCTTTTTCTGTGACTAAAAGAGTGTGACTTGCTCAGGGTCACCCAGTGGATTTCTGTGACTAAGTGGAAATTTGAACCTCATTCTTCAAAGTCATACCCCAATGCTCAACCCACTATATCATGTTAGCACTTGAAAAATGAAAATGTGTGTGGATGGACATCTGAGGGAGGAGAGTGTTCCATAACTGGGGTACCACCACAAAGAAAGCCCTCCCATGTGTGGTAGCCCTTGATACCAAACTAAATATAAAACCTTAGCTATCATCAATAAATTAAAGACAGCTTTCTGATACCTTATCAGTATATACATTACTTCAGTATTAATATATATTGCCCTATATGCTCATCTTTCTTTTTGACCTCTGGTGCAAGGTGTCATGGGCTTCCAGAACCTAGACTCAGACTCAGAGTCCAGGCAGCAGAACCTGCTCTGAGCCCTGACACAGAGACTGCTACAGCAGAACCTGCATCTGCCCCAGGAACAGAAGTGTCAGCCCCAACAGGAAGCTCTGTTCATTTAGACACAGAGAACAATCTATCCATACCTTCCTTCACC
This sequence comes from Iguana delicatissima, assembly GCA_948472985.1. Lineage (NCBI taxonomy): Eukaryota > Metazoa > Chordata > Lepidosauria > Squamata > Iguanidae > Iguana > Iguana delicatissima. The sequence continues at coordinate 238,535 of CAOKZL010000988.1, read as the reverse complement.
CAGAGTAGACACCAAAAGAATCTCCTGCGTCGCTCCCAGCGAATTTATGCCAAGCACCAATTAATCAGGCACCAGACCCTGGAGCCTATAAGAACTGAGCCTTTCCCCTCTAGCCTTTGTCAGCAATCAATTGACCATTTCTCCTATGTATGCTTCTGTTCATTGCCCTTGCCTGTGTTTCTGCCTTTTACTTGTGTTTGTTTTGCCTGCCTCTGATTTATGGACATTGTTGGGACCATTATTGTTTCTCATTTGCAAAGCTGTTTCCTTCTCCTGTTAAACTGACCACTTAAGTTACTGCTAAGTTTCTGACCTGTGTTTGTTAGCAGCTTCTCTTAGCTGCCAGCCCAGACCAAGCTTGGACATAAGCATTAATGACATCAAATATTTCAGGGCTTTTTTTTTTTGTTGTTTGAGAAGTAATGGCATTGAAAAAAAGACACTTCTGGAATGGAAGACACTTCCTAAATCAGATGTGTATCCATCTGAACCAATCTGTTCCCTACTGTGGTTAGAGAGATGGACATCAGGGAAAAAGCCACCGCTTAGTGGAAAAGAACACCCTTCTCCACCTTCAGTCTCAGCATATCTCTAATTCATTTACATCCTTTAAAGCTTTAGGTAGAAAAGGATGGGAAAAACCTTTGCTTTATACCCTGTAGAACTGTGGCTACTGAGAAGTGTTAGCTTTCCTGGGTCATACAGAACAGGGCATCCTTTTTTGCCTCTTCTCTTCCTTTCTGGTTTGTCCCATGTCATCTGGTATTCTGATGTAGACTCCTCTGAACATTCGATTAGCCATCATGTTGAATATATGGCAGTAGATCTATTTTGCTTCCCTGTACCTTGACTAGCTACTCAGAGAAGCAGCTTTTCTATTAACCCATTTGGAATGCTACCTGGCAAATAGCACTTCTCGTCAGCTGTCACTAACTGTGTTTTGTACCACTCATTTGACTTTGTTCCCATTTCAACACAACTGTAGCAAATTTCCTGATCAAAAAGTGGAAGCAGCGGGGAGGGGGAAGTCTGCCTCTGTACTTTGGTAAGTGAATAAAAGGCAGTCCATCATATTCCTGACAAGTTGAAATATTCACAGGGATGTACTCAAAGAATAGGACCCCAGAAACACTGAAAGACTGCCAAACGATCTGCTGAAAATGAATTAGATACAATGACAGTTCAGAAAATGCACTGTGGAAGGAGAAGTACTCTAAGCCCAGCCAGACTACACAATATGATCTGTGTTCATTGCAGTGGAATTTAAGTGTCAGAAATGACAAAAGATGCTAATATCGGTTAGCAAACCAGCTGAAAACAATATCAAATACATAACCAGAGGGAGGGCAGTTCCATGGGTAAAATGAAAGTTTGAAAACCAGCTAGCCCAGGCTTCTGTAAATAAGGGCACTAAATCAATGGAAAGGCAAGAGACTAAAAGCCAGCTGAATGAGGCAAACCAGGGAAGAATAATGATTTAATAGGGAAATGTTAATGCTAGTGATGGAGCTTTCTTATACTTCCACTGAGGGTGCAATCCAGCAAAAAGTATTGCCGTGACAGCCTCACAGAAATGGATGGGAGTACACAAAAGCATGTGTGTTCTCTCAAATAGTGTTTTCTCTCTCTGGTGGGGATTGCAAAGGCATTCACTTGAGGATAATGAGCACCAAGAGCTAGGAATGGTTTGTGTGTGCAATGCTGAATGAGGTACATCCACAGAATTTGCCGGAATTGTTGTCTTCAATGTTTTCATTGGGATGAGTAGATTTCCCTTGTTCCATTCCATTATTGTTTGTTGAGTTCTTTCTGCCTCTTGCTGAACTCTGATTGCCTTCTAGTTTAACTCTGAGAGTGCCAAAAATGGAGTTCTAAATAGTTACATGCACAGTTGGCTACAGATGTAATTTCGCATTGCTCAACTTAAAAGTCATGTATGCATACCAGCATATGTGCATCCTGCTTAGATCAAGGTATGAAAAGGAAACTTGAACTAATTATACAATTCTATCACAATGCATTTATATGATGTGATTTTCTCACTGTATTTCTCAAGTCTTTTTGTGATTTGATAAGTAACATAAAATCTGAGTGGTTCAACCTTGTGTGGTAAATGAAAACATAAAGAAAATATTCTCCATAATGGAACACAGCAAGATTTTAATATCTTTTTTTGGGGAGGAGTATGTATTATAGAGAATTTGAGCATTTTTTTTTTGTATTTCTGCAAATGCATGTAATTGAAAACTAAAATAAATGTTTCCTTGTTGCATATAATGTTTAAAAGTATTAGTAGCAGAGAAGGTTTTCTGTCCTTTTTATCCACTAGGATGTCCCTTTTTGACTGTTGAATAGGTGAACCATCTGGTAGGAGCAGAAATGCTTTGTGCACACTGTTGAAAATGCAACAACAACAACCACTCATTTTTATGCTGGAGACTAAAATTCATGTGAGGGCTGGTGGGTCCTTGATAGGATCTCTTGCCGTGCTGTGAAGGTCTATCTTAACCAAAATCTCACCAATTGCAAAATATTTCACATGACGAGCATTGACTTAACATATACTGCTTCATACCAGTGGTGCAAACTGGAAAGTACTGCTTATATATCAGATACATAGTAGTCTGAATAATATGTAGACATATTGTCAATTATTAACATGGCAATGCTTTCTGGAAACAAGATTAGGTAAATCTGAACACCAAAATGTAATTGGGGGAATTTGGGGAAACATCTCTAATTTTCTTGTTCAGAAATCCATATTTAAGCCAGCATATATAATGAGATGTAAGTTTTAACTATCTTTTTCCATTCCTTTCAGTGTTTTGTTTTTCTGCTCTCCTCTCCATTCTTTCCCTAGCCTTGTTTTTTTCCCTTTTTCATCCTTTTTTCAGCATCTCATAAGAAAGAGAGAGAAAAGAACAAAATAAGAAAAATATTGTTGTTGGTGGTGAACATTAGTTAACTTGAAACACTGGCTGATGGCCATTACTAGATAGATAGACCGACAGACAGATAGACAGTAATTTTGGGGGATTTCCAAAGAATAATATCATGGACTGGAGAATTTTCCTTAGCTACAATAATGCTCTCTTACATTATTCTCCACCTTCATTTTCCCTGCAAGTTTCGACACTGTGATAGGTGACAGGCAGGAGCTGTCATGAAGGGCACAGCAAAAAGAATAGAAGGGAGAGAGGAACAGAAGGTGAAAACCCATGGCACACTGCCCTGTGATTCAGTATACAGACATGGAGAGGAAGCTTCAGTGTGTATATATGTGGAGGGGATGGATGGGCAGATGTGGATGAATGGAGAAGTGAAAGAGAGACATGGACAAAGAGTGAGTGTGAGAGAGAGACTGAGATAGGAGAGGCTTGGGGAAAGAGGGAAAGAAAGATAGAACAACATAGGATTCAAAGGAGAGGTACCTGCGGTCACAGCATTACAAAAGGAGGGGACAGGTGGGAGAAACTCAGCACCAGAGATGGACAAGAGACAACTCAGTTATCATCGAAGGCAAGGGACAGGACAAAGATTTTGAAACAAGAGAGGATCATATGAGAGCATCTGGGGAGAAGGGGAAGAGAAAAAAGGGGAAGATGATGTTCAGCTTAAGCAACAGTATTCTTAAAATCAGGAATTATTTCCTGAGTTGTAGGGTTAAGTTCCAATGTTTTAGCACATGTATTTGGAGCCAGAAATAGAAAAATAATAAATAATATAGTTTTTCTTTTTTTTAAAAAAAATTGCTCCAGATGGATACTGTGTGCCAGGCTCAGGAATTTTAGAAACTGGGACTTACGGTCTGGTTGAGAGCTGGGAGACACGATCTTCTGAGCTCTGCAAAGATGATCACTATTGCTGCCGGTTACTGGATGAGAATATTTTCACAATCCGGTTCGTTCTGTCCCTCAATAAGAAGAGGACAGCTAGAGAGAGACGAATGACTTGGAGCCAGACTGATACTGCCTTCCACAATTGGTTCACAACCGTGGAAGCGAGCCAGCTGGATTGTCACCACCATCAGATCTTCACCAGCAGCAGTGCGGAAACATAGGGAGAGAATTTCCCCCTTGGAAGATTCCAGCCACCAGATTTCTTCTGTTTCTGGCTTTTTGTGGCAGATCAGACCTTTGATTTTGAAGGTTTGTAATGTAGATGTTTTGGAAGACCCTGAGTGAGGACAAGAATTTACCCTCTGGATAATTCACAATTGCATTAACTTCTTGCAATTTTAACAATTGATGCAATTCCCCTTCCCCAGACATTTTTGTTTAATACTCTGGGAAGTCAGTGACAACGCATATTCCCCTTCGTAATACGTGTTTTTCTCATTTCTTTTTTTATTTTTCCCATTTGGTTCCTTACGGATTTTGCATTTTGGACTGTGGACTTTTGAACCTTCAGATTAGGATTCGTATTCCTGGGAGCCCTTTTCCTCCCTCTTTTTCTTCTTTTTTAAAACCCTTTTTAGTAGCTACATATAGTTTGTTTTAAATCACCTTGGACTTAGTACCAGAATTCAGGGCTTTTCCAGACCTGAGCTTGTTCCTTTTCTTGAAATGGAATTTGTTCTTCAAGAAGGAGGTGGGACTATGTGATTTGCTCAACTTATCCTTTGATTAGAAGACTGGAGGAACTGGTGTTTTCAAGATCTTGGAGGATTTTCTTATCTGACAGACATGAAGGACAGATTCTACTTAACTTCTTATTCACTAGCTCAGAAAAACAATATAATGGGTTCCTTCCTAGTTGGAAATGATGAATAGGACTATCAATTGCTGAATTGGATTTGACCTTGATTTTTAATTCCCAATCTTTTTTCTACAAGTAACCAGTTAATTAACTAACCATCAATATAATTACTATTAGTGATTACTATTCATATTAATGTCTATATAATTTATAATTATGATTAATTCTAACTTTGATTGGTTGGGTGAAATTAACTTGGGGTCCGTGGGAGGAACCGGGATAAATCTGATCTTACAGTAGTTATTATTAAGGTATTTCTCATATATACAGACTTAACTTTATATAACTAATTAATTTGCTTTTATAACTATCTTTTAAATAATTAATTGACCTACTTGATTAGACCTTCAGTGGTTATTGAATTATGATAGAAACAGTAAATTAAGTAACAAGCAACAATTAAGTAGCAATTAAGTAACTAAGCAATTTAGTAAATAAGTTAAATCTGTAACTAAGTGACATTTTATAATTAAATCTTTAGAAAAATTTTTCATTGTTAAGTTAGGTGTATTGGTATTGCTGATTCATAATGAAAAAAAACAAGATCAGATAAAATTTGTACAATCTCTTCTGATTCTGATTCTCAAGGAAGACACGATTCCTTTGATGAATGTCCTGATTACCAGAAAAAATTTATGGAAGAAAAGAGATTATATATGATGGGAATTAAACAAATTTGAGTGATTTGAAGAATCAAGTTGCAGAGATACCTTAGAACAAGTTAAAAGAGAAGTCAACACTGATTTGAAAGATATAGAGGTGAACAAGAAGGAGACTTCTGCCTTGAAACAGAAAATGTCTTCTTCTACAACAGCAATGGATAAACAGTTAGATCAACTGGCTTTAACTGAACAAAAGCAGATGGACTCATGGATTCGAATCAGCGGGCTGGAGGAGAAGATGGATGAAGATATTAGAAGAACAGTAACAACTCTCTTGGCAGAATTTCTTGATTTGGAGGAAGAAGATATTGATATGGAGATAGATACTATTTACAGAGTCACTTCTGCATCTGTGAGAAAAAAGAACATATCCAGATATGTGGTCATTCAGTTTAACAAAAAGTTAACCAGGGATAAAATTATTGAAGAACATAATAGATCCCCCTTGGTTGACCAGGATAAACAACTAATAATATTACAAGAAATTCCTGCAAGAATATTGAAGAAAGGTAAAGATTATGATTTTTTAGTCTTCAAACTGAAGCAAAGTCAGGTAAGGTTTAGATGGGACCATCTCAAAGGGGTGATCTTTACTTTTAATGGGCAGCAATACAGACTAAACTCTGTTGAATAGGTGCAAGATTTTCTCCTCAGACCTAGCCAGGTTCCATCCACAGAATCCTAAAGAGTTAGTGTCTTCCAGCACTCCAAAAGATAAGGATGTAAGAACAGAAAAAAAGTGAATCAAATGGAAATAGCACAGATGCAGATGGAGGTTTTTGAGCAAATGATAAAGAAAACCACTATGGATGACCAGAAGACACTAGAGACTAGTCTTGTGGATCTTGATGTAGAAGAGATAGATTTGATTAAACCATCTCAATAATGATTTGTTCTATTATATCCTGGAATACAAATGGCTTGAACTAATCTGTTAAAAGTAAAAAGATCTTCCATTATTTTCACAAATATAGTTCAGATGTCCGCTGCCTTCGGGAGGCACACATTAAAAAAAGAGATGTCAAAGTGTTAGAGGTTTCAAAATTGGGAGAAGTATTTATATCAGCAGCAACGGTTGAGAGAAGAGGTGTGGCTCTCTATGTTAAATCAGTATTGTTTCCTAAATTACAGTTTGATGATGGTAAAGGCAGATTTCTGGGTGCTGAATGTACTATAGAAGGTAAAGCCCCTTTTGATAATTGGTGTATATGTCCCATGTAATGAAAACAAGACCTTTTATGATGATTTAAGATGAGCTATAGAGAGGCAATCATATGAAGATGTTGTGTGTATTATGGGCGATTTTAATGGTGTTGTGGACCCAAAGCTCAATAGAAGTTCTTTGCCATATGTAAAAAGATCAAAAGGGAAATTGATGGCAGACTTTTTTCATCTGTTGGAAGAACTGCAACTTATTGATGTGTGGAGGTCCAAACATTCTAATGTTAAAGATTTTACCTTTTTTTCAAGCCGACATCAGTCATGGTCAAGAATTGATCTTAGATGGTTGTCCAGAATCTATGGTGTAACATTAAAAAAACAGAGATCCTAAACAAGATTTTTAGTGATCACAACCCAGTAACCTTACTTCCCAAAGGCCAAAATAAAAGAAGAAATTGGAAATTGAATGGCATTCTTCCTCTGCAAGAAGAAAATAGAATTACAAGAATTTTTCAAAACCAATTTGAATAATGAATAATGAACTAGAAACCAGAGTAGTTTGGGGTGCACTTAAAGCAGTGTTTCGAGGGTTTTTCATCCAGAAAAATACTGAGTATAAAAGGAGACAGAAGAAGAAAACTGATGACATAATGGAGAAGATTAAGGATTTAGAAGTAAAATTAAAAAGTAACCCTCGAGACAAGGAGACGATCTTAAATATAAAATTGTTACAAAAACAGTTGTTGATGCTCACAATGTAAGAAACTGAAAAAAAGATTTGCTTTTTGAAACAAAAACAATTTGAGCATGCAAATAAACCTGGATGCTGGTTGGTGTACAAGATTCAGAAGGAGAAAAAAAAGACGTTAATTTCTGAGATCAAGGAAGGAGACAGATTACAGATGTTAGAGAAATACAGAAGCTACTTCATAACTACTTCTAAAATCTGTACCAGGCCAGTGTCCCCAAAGATTTATCGGATATTTCTATGTGTAGATTGTATGTTGTCAGATTCCTAGGCCATTTCCACACAACGATGCTCTTCTGCGTCATCTCGCTGCAGTCCTGGGTCCAGAAGGGAGTGTGACAGCAACACTCCCCTCTGCACCCACTCGGTCCATGTGGAAGAGAATGCAATGGTGCCACGTCTTCCTTCTGCAGCACAGCCAGGCTTTTTCCATTGCTGCACTACGTAAGGAAGCATTGCCAATGTGCTTCCACAGATTCTGCATGGCCAGAAGTGACAGGAGTGCCACGCAATTGAAGACATGAAACAGATTTTTTCCATTTTGCGAAAACTGTGCATGCACGGTGCTCCACAACAGGATGGCAGTGGGACGGCAATGATGTCATGCGGAAGCGCGACCTGCTGACAGCTGCCATCCTGTGGCAGAAAAGAGATGGTGATGTCATGTGGAAAGGGCCCTAGTTTGGATTAACATAATTGTAGTGGTGTGTTCTTTTCCCTTAATAAAAATATCTTAAAAATAAATAAATTAGAAACTGATGTATTTATTTCCCTATTTTGGGTCATTTATATATTTACATAATTTGATTATTACTATATGTTTTATATTGTGTGTGTGTGAGTATGAACTGCACTGAAATCCTCCTTAAACCACACAAAAACCTTAAACTTATGATAGTATGTAGATATATATGCAGTATTAATTATTCAAAATATAGACTACTCTGTCCAAATCGTGGTTAAAAACATTATAGATCCAGTTTAGAAAGCATACACATAGCAGAGTACTGTGGTCCCCCATATCCATGGGGGATACATTCCCAGACTTACTGAGGATGGTGAAAACTTAACTTCAGAGCTAAAAGAGAAATGAGAAGCCTAAAAGATTTATGTACCACAGAACTTTGGCAAAGATCTTATTAGGGCATTACACCCATGCCACTCTCAGACCTAATATGCAGCTGCCACACTAAAGAAGAGAGTGACATTGGCACACATCATCCGAGCCTTGCAGCCATGGATGTTTTTCTCTCCGTCCTGCTAATCAGCCACAGCTTGTGGGATCCTGTATGTTGATGTTATAAAGGACTTCAGCCACTGAGTGATGAATGAAAATAAAGGAAAATGGAAAATTATGGTACAGGTGGTAAAATGTTTTTGCATGCTCCTAACTCCAAAGTCTGTTTTTGGTTGTCTTTCATTGTTATTATGTGCCTTAAAGTCTGCTCTGAATGGTGGTAACTCTGTTGCTGGTTTTCCAGGAAAGATTTATAAAAAGGAGATTGGCCGTTGCTATCCTCCTGAGACTGAAAGGATATGACTTGCCCAAGGTCACTCAGTGGATTTCCATGGATGAGCAGAAATTGGAACCCAGGTTTCCTGGAGTTCTAGTTCAACACTCAGACCACTACACCACACTGCCTCCTTCACAATGGAGGGCACCCAAAGCTTTCTTCTTCTTTATTCCTCCCATGTGGCCTCCAGGGAGCACTATGAGTTGTTTCTCTACACTTTCTACTGTTTTCAGAGGCTTCCTCTCTTATATTTGTCCTGGACAAGACTTCTTTTTCCCCTCAGAGAAGAAGTGGCCCACCCCAGGGAACTTTACATCCCTCTTAAAGGGTTCCCAAGTATTTGTTTTCATTTATTTGTTTGTGCAAATAAATGCAAATATTACTTTTATCGAGTAATGTTTAAGGGTGCCTGACAACTGCCATGAAAGAAGATAGGACCTTACAACAGCAGCAGCAACAGAAGAATATTCTGAACTGTCGTCTATAAGCTAATGACCAGCCATTCTGCCAGCAGTTTCCCCCAACATCTGTCACTTAAGAGATGTTAACCTTAGCTTTTTTCCATTGACGGGTGTTTTCAGTATCCTGTCTGAGGCTTTCTGTACTAAATATTTCTTTTAACTAAAATATTAACTGTATATTAGGTAAGAAGTTAGTAAAACTTAACTTCAGAGCTGAAAGATAAATGAGAAGCCTAAAAGATTTGTGTGCTAGATTTAATCTTAAAAAAACAAAAACAAACAAACAAACAAAAGAGCCTCTTGACAGATAGAGTGTCTTCAGTGTTTTTTAAACAACTTTCACAAGTATTAAATGCTCTCTGGCTTCTTGATCTAATGTGAGTGTTTGTGTTTTCTGACATGGAAAACTGTGCTCAGCATGGTATTTTATGCTTACAATTCAATATACCCAACAGAGCACTTCAAAAAGTTACATTTCAAGCATTTTTCTATGAATCATCATCTTAAAAGCGTATCACTTGGTTTTGCTACTTGGTTTTGATTTGGATCTCTTATCTCTGTTTCAGCAAGGAAGACAAAGATGGAAGGGTTCAGAGAAAACTGGTGTTTCATATTACATAGAAGTATTTCTTTTTATATATATATATATATATATATATATATATATAAAAATGGTAGCAACATACATTGTTATAGCCCTATTTTTAACAGCTTACAGAAAGGAACAGATACCTTCATGGTAAATATGAATAAGCTAAATTAAAGACTTAATCTGAGACAAGGCATATTGAGAAACTAGAGTATTTGGCCACAGAAAAGGCAACTTAAACTAAGATGATTTCCCTGGGGACAAATTGTCCTGCCAATCTGAATTATGGACTGCATTATTAATGAACCTCTTAATCAGGGATGCAAAGGTTAGCTTTTTTCCTTTTAGAATCATGAGCAATGCCTTTGGCTGATCTTCTGTAGCAGCAATTGTAACTTGATAGAATGAAAGGCAGAGAAAACTTGGAATAGGCTCTAATAATGTTCCATTACAATCAAGAAGCAATTTCCATTTCTTCATCTGGAACATCCTAGGGATGATTTTCATCCTCCTTTGTATTTTGCATTCCTATTTATGCTGATACAAAGCCTACATATCCATTCCTAATAGTAAAATGGAATATATTTTCTCCCATTTTGTCTGCATGTGTGTGGAAAGGATCTGTATTCATTTGAGTATTTTCCACATTGCACGATGAATGTGTGGGTTCTATATGCCAAGACTGCATGCCTCTGTGCAAAATTTCAAATGATGTTTTGATCAGACCAGAATAGTATTCTTACAGGTCCTGGCTTTGTTCTCTCCAATACATCTGTCACCTTTGGTCACTTTAATGATGCCTTCTGTTGGAAGAAAGATAGAAGTTCAATTGTCTTGGTTTCCATTGACCTCTCGGTAGCTTTTGACACCACTGACTATGGTACCTTTATGGACCAGCTTTTTGATTTAAGAGTGGGAGGTACATTACTATGCTGCTTCTGCTTCTACTTGCAGGATGAGTTCAAAAAGGTTGCCTTGAAGATCATCAGCTCAGCTTCATGATATTTGAACTATGGTACCCCAAGAGATTCATCTTGCCCTCTCCCCTGATCCTACATGCTGTTTAATATCTACATGAAACCATGGAATAAGGTCATAGAGTGACATGCTGTTAATATGTTGATAATATTCAGTTTTACTTTTTCTTGTCTTCTAAGTCAGTTGAAGTTATAGAAATGCTGAACTAGTTTCTGGAACTAGTGATTGATAGGCTGGATGGAATCTGAAACAGTGAAACTAAATGTCAATAAAATGTAAGTGACCTAGATAGATGCCTCCAAGGTGGAAGAAGATGTCATTCCACTCTTTTGAATGGAGGTGCTCTCCTGAACCTAGATGGCAACATGGGTGCTCTCCTGAACCTAGATTTGTCACTAGAAGCTCAAGTAATACAGAAGTCTCATACACATTTAGTTTGTTCACCAAATTTGATATCTCCTGGGTAGGAATTGACTGCAGTCATGCACATCTTGATAACCTCTCAACTGTATTCTACAGAAGATCATGTTGAATCTTTGGATACTAAATAGAACAGAGCTAACAGAATTTTGATTAGCATAATCTCTTCATATCTTTTCATGTTGATACTAAAAGTCTCCATCTATCTGCTTCTGAGCCCAGTTCAAAGTATTACAATTGACCTTCAATGACTTGGAATCCAGTTACCAGAACTGTGTTTTCCCATACCTTCCTGTCCACACTCACAAAACATCTACCAAGGGCATTTTCTATATTTCCTTTTCTTTAAAAGTGATAATAACTAGAACGTGAGTGAGTCTTTCCAGTCATGGCACCCCTTTTGTAAAATACATTCCTCAGGAAGGCATAACTGGCATTGGCATTGCTCTTTATAACACCAGAATAAGCACTTTTATTCTTCCAGGTTTTCAAATGTGTGGACATTTTGGAATCCTACTTTATTATATTATCTAATGTATCTGTACACTTACACATGTCTACATGCAGCATATGCTTGAGAACGTTAGATTATATGTTACCTTGAAACATAGCTAAAAACGAGGAATTTTCTTTTTGTTATATGTTCATATATTCTGTAAAAAGAAAAAAAAACTTAAGCCATTTTATTAGAGAGACTGGGATGTTTTCCAGAAAGGACCATCTCTAGGAATCAATGCCAGTAATCTGCTCAGGATCTAAAAATCACTACCTGAGTTTGCCTCTTAATTAATACCTTGCCTTTGTTATCAGGCTTCTTTTGATAGTTACAAAACTCTCCTTTTCTGCATCTATAATGGCATTATGGACATAGAAATGTCAGTTTAGCCTTTTGTGCAGTTTTTTCCCCTACTGGCTGAATTAGTGGAAGTATTTAAAACTAAAGACTTTGGATTTTATTCAGATAAGTATATAAGCTTACACACAACATTGTTATCTTATCTGCCACAGTGGCCCATAGAATTCCATCTGTACACAAATTCTTGAGAAAAGAAGCAGTCATACCTGACAGCCTTCAGATCCACTGCCCCTCATGATCTGGTAATACATAAGGTTGATCACCCTTGCTTTTTCCAATCTTATTTCGAAAGCACTCTGATATTAGTGGTCTAGGAGAAAAGATTGGTCTCATACAATGAATTGTTTCAACAAAATAATTGCCAACCTTTTGTGTATCGTGTAGACTCATTGAAACTAACATCTCATAAACACTGGGAACTGAAACTATGTGATCTATGATGAGTTTTACTCAAATAGCTATCACTCTGGTTGTCATTGGATAATCTATGTTTAACGTTAAGACCTTTTAAGTGTTTGGCTAGTAAAATAGGTTCACTTTTATCCACAAATTAAACTATTTATCCTATATTGTTTATTTTATTCAGTAGGCTTGCATGGTTTCCATATACAGATCCTCGCACCAGCAATAATTGGGATGGAATGCTTGGTATTGATCAACTCTGTCATTCCTAGTTCATGTCAGAAGCTAGTTATGTAGAGGAAAAATTGTCAGATCTCTATTTTTGTTTAAGCCTCCCTAGACCTACTGAACTTATAAGTATCCTGTAATATGTCTGCATGGCAGAATCTATGTTTTTCAGTATCTTACAGTCTAGTCTCCAACTCCAATGAGCACAAAAATGCATTTTTAAAAATAAGCACAAAAATGCACTGAATTGGAAGAAAAACCTTTCCACAAAGCATGAATACAAGAAAGTAAACATTAGGAAAAATGCATAAAAGGTATATTAGGGTTGAGCAAACTTTTCAAAAGAGTACTGCCATGTTCACAGTGTGAATGTGAAATGAGCTTGCAGTTGGAAAAGAATGTTATTCTTTTTGGTAAGTTTACGATCTTGTGTGTGACATAGTAGATTCCAGTTCTGCTGATATTTGCAATGTTTGTTTTCAAGGGTTTGCTGTTTCTGAGAATTTGTTGCTTCAAAGTATATACTGGATTTCAGCCTTAAGGTATAACAGTCATGATGACAAATAGGACATGGTCAAGTTAGAAGGCTCACTGCATGAGTAGAACTCCAGAGCTTTGGCATTAGGTTGGAATAGTGATGGAGAAGAGGCATGTTTTGTCAAAATGTGTCTGGCTCTGGTTTATTGAAGTGCTGTGAAGACATTTTGGCCGTCCACCTTCTTTCAGCTACAGATTAAGTCTTATGGACCTTCAGCCTTACTGCTAAGTATCAGTTTGGATCGTGCATACTTTATATAAGTACCATTGATTACCTGACTTATTTGGCATATTTTTTATTTGTTCCATATTTATATATTCACATTATATTTGTTTTCTAGTGTCATTACAGTACCACTAAGCCACCATTGCAATTGTAATAATCTACCTGCATACATTTTGTGGGCTAATATGTTATTTTGAATTTACTGTGCAAAGCCGTTTAATAGCAACACTCTTTACTCAAACCGTTGAGTGCCGTGTTGATTTGCAAAATTGTATATTTCTCCAGCTATGTTTATCCTTACATGCTGTTGTTTTATAGCCTGAAGAAGCATCATGCTAAAACATGTGTTAGATTTTGAAACAGGTAAGAGAGATGGCAAATTTCATGGACAATGTGCCCAAATTTTTGTGTAAACACATGGAGTAGGACCCAAAATGAGGTTAAAAATATTAAGTCTCCATTTAAGTGAGAGATGCTTTTGCAAATAACAAGCCAAGTTTTGGAGATGCTTAGTGCCTTGTGGGCCCTTACATCAATAAGAGCGCCAGGTGTCTAGCAACCTGGAAATGAGTATGTGATCATTTTCAACTCCCATATTTAAAATACACACACATACACGCAAAACCAAGAGAACAGCAGCTTATTTACTTTCCTATCCACACAGCTATACACTCAACAGATGTCTTCAGCGAGCTGTCTCTGATGGGGGTAATTTTAATTTTGGCTCCCTCTTGACAACAGCAGATGGCACAAAGCAGGTAAAGGCATTAGTAGCTACCATTTTGGAAAGTAAGGAACAGGGCCAATAAACAACCCTCTCTCAAAGAGGCGGGGGGGGAGAAAGTGTCAAGGGATGGTTGTATAAAAGCAATAAGTAAATACATCCACAATTATAAGTAAAAGGTTAAAGTTAATGGGATATCAAAGATTAATTAATTAATTAAATAATTAAATCCCTGAATGATTAAAATACAAACTGCTTGCCTTCAAAGTAAAGGCAGGGATTAAGTAAAATGCAACACAATGAACAAACTTTGCATGAAAATAAACACAGAAATGAAGGGAAGGAGACAATTAAAAGCAGAAGAAACTGGAATGCTAATGTCTGCAGCTGCAAAATGCTTCTGCTGTCCATCAAGAAGCTTCTCTATTAGCCCCACAGTGCTGCAAAGATGGAGTGCAAAACAGAAGGCCTGGTGGAAAGAAAGAACAAAGGCCATCTTAAGCATTCAAAAATGGTGCCTCCACCAACACAAATATTATTAATTTACAAAAGTGCATAGTGCACATTTCAGCACTGAATGCCATAACAGAAGCATTATGTGTGGAATGGATAATTTCCATATTTTATTTACACAGATAATTTCACTGGAAAGGAAGCCCTGAGACCCAAAGCCTCTGGGTTCACATGCAGAAAAAGAATGCATTGTTTAGAATAAAAGCCAGTCCATCATTTTTTATCCCTTTCTCCCAATTGTTTGTCTGTGAGGCACGGGAGAATTTTGAGCAGGAGTGCTCTGTCATGTGAACATCCTTCTTTAAGTTCCTGTGAAGAGAATCATAGGATCACATTCTAAGACCACTTTAAGCAGGCGCATGGCCTCTAACCTCCTCACATACCTAAACTCCATTCTGCTACCCCCATTCCTCTCCTGCAATCAATAATAAAATACCTGCAGAGGAGGTGGCTGGAATAGATTTTTCCATACTCGCGAAATGGGTATGGAATATAGCTGAAGTCCCTCACCAGCACCTTCTCAGAAAATTCCTCTAAGATGGACTAGAACCGTCATACAGAACCTGGACTTTGCAAGTATACAAGCAGAACATATTGGGAGAGCATACTGTTGTTCTGTGCGTCAGGGTGACCTGATATCTGGCAACCCTATCATGAGAATTTCTTGCCAAGGTTTAATCAAAGGAGATTTGCATGCACTCAAATAATTTGAGCAAGCCACACACACTGTTTTCTTTAAGCCTATAAGATTCCCAAATAGCTAATTGGCAGATCTTTCCTCTAATGAGAAATTCTCTCCCCTGCTCTACAACATACACATACACTCCTTTTGCAGATTCAAATATCAAAAACAGTATCTCTTTCTCTGACATGCAACTAACACCTGAACCAATATCTAAGCACTGGAAACCATGCCCTCACTGTCTCCTCCACCCTCAGCTCCAGCATATTAGTAGATTTTGCACCATTGTCTCAGTTTCATTCAAGCCCATATCCCTTGTGTTGTTATTATTCTATCATCTAGGATTTCATTAACTTCCCCCAAAGGACTACCCCTCCATGTCAGGTTTGCAAGACTTCTGCAAAATATGTTCTTCCCAGTCTTCACATAACCCTTATGATATGTAATAAAAAATAATCCACTGTTCTTTTCTCTTTTCCTTGACTTCAAGCTTCAGCAGGAAGAAAGGGGAAAACACGACCTGTGCCCTTAAGGAAAGTATCACAGCTATTATGACAGACGTAGCTACTATGTGTATACTTTTTAGCAAGGTTGTAGCAAAATGTAGAGGACTTTTTTAAAAATTAATGCCAGTCATCATCAGAGAGCTGTGATATGTGGGATAGATGTGAAGGAGTGCCACCTATACACTAATGGGGTTGAATTTGGCGTTGAGTTTTGGACTATGACTCTGAGTTCAAATCCCTGCTCAGCCATAGAAACCCAGTCTCTAAGCCAAAGAGTAGACAATGGTAAGCTTCCTCTGAACAAATTCTGTTAAGAAATCCCAATTATGGCCCTTTTTGCATCTCAGCTGTTTGCGCGACGGGGAGGGCGGCTCATGTGAGAAGCCTCACCCGAAATGCTGCCGCTTCTGCGCTCCTTCGTACCACAGCTGGCTTCCCAGTGTCGTGTCTGTCGCTCTTGAGCCCCTCCCCTTCCTTCCGCAGTGCAGTCTGGGAGCTGTAGGCTGCACTGGGGGAGGACGTGTGACCCGCTCGCCTGGGACGATGCACCGCACAGAGGTAAGTGTGCGAGGCCGCCGCGAGCATTGCGCAAGTGCGAAGGTGAAAATAAAAAAATGTGCAGCCGCCCCACTTGAGCCTCATGAATGCTGCGCGAGTGGGAGTGCATCATACGGAGTGATGCTCCCACTCATGCGAGGCTTAAGGGGCTCTCGCGCAAAAAAAAAAAACCATGCGAAAAGGGCCTATAAGGTGGCCATAAGTTAGAGTTGACTTGAATGCACACAGCAATGGCAGCCACAGAATAAACAGAGCTCATTCAGGGCCAAAGAAATAATCTGAAATAATGATTTTTTCCCCCAAACATTTTCTATTTTAAAGAAGTCAAATCTGCATAGAGATTGGTTGTGGAAGCTCAAAAAGATACAAACTGCATGTATCATGACACCAAGAAAATAAAATGTGAATAGTGACAGTGAGTTAGATTCTTAGTCCTGAAATGTCAAACATTATTGATTTTCTACAAATGCTGAATGGCTGAAAGAAAGAAAACTTTCTGTTAAGTGAAAATAAACATATTAAATGAATTTTTAATTTCATTTAATCCTTGTTCTTTTCCATCTTCCTTTGAAATATTTATTCTCCCTGTGTTACTCATTCTCTTGACCAACCTTGATTCTATGTAATTCTTAGCTCAAAGTGCAGTCTTAGCTGGCTGACTGGTTTCTTAGTTTCACCATCCAAAAACTGTAATTTATCTGGTGCTCTGTTCCAACTCAGTAGTACACATTTGCTCTAATCTCTTACAGCAGTATTGGGAGGCAGGGGGAGAGCAAGTGCCTAGTTATGATTCCTGAACAAAAAGTGTAAAGCAGTCTCTTGATAGAGCACTTTGTATCTGTGGCTTAGAATAGCATGTAACATAAATACTATTTGTTCATTATTTTTATGTGTTCTGTCATCATGCAAAGTAGGCAGCTCCCTAGTCCTGTTCCTTCCACCTACACTGTGTAAGGAATCTCTACTTCAGACTCTGTATGTGCTCTCCACTTGAGTCAGCACCTTGATTTTCCATGCTTCTCACTCACATAGAGAACTGACATGGATAGTGTGGTTCTTCTGCTTTGGACTCATTGCTCTCCATGTGTAAGAGAGAGATGAAACTCATGCTTGAGGAAGGATCTCTCCTATTCTTTGTTAGTCTACCTTTGCTTTTGCCTTTCCTCATTCCTCCTGATTGTCTCTATTTCTTTCTCTTTCTGTCCATCTGATATCTGCCTCAGCCTCCCTGAAAGCATCTTCCCTCTTTTTCCAATCCTCCTGCAACCTCTTTGAAAGTGAAGCTTTCTCTTCACTTTCCTTGTCTCTGCTGGTGTGTGCTTTTCCTTCTCTCAGCTCAATTACAAACACCCTCTACAAGCCTCTCTGTTTCTCTTGCTGGGTATTATTCTTTCATGTTCAGCCAGTGAAAATATTCAGTGTAAGAAATGAATAAAACATTCTGTATTTAAATTGCAAAATAATTGTTTATGTATTTTTATGAACACATTAAAATATTAAAACAGGAAGGTAAAGCAAACAGTAATTAATTAATTAATTAAGTAATTAAAATAATAAAAAGATGCAACCATTGGGCTCCTCCTAAAGCCCAAATGTGCCTCCCAGTCCCACCGCTGTTACCTGCACAATGGGATCACTCTGCACTCTGTGGTTCTGATCTAGGATTGTAATTCTTCACTATAGTCTGCCCTCCACATTCACAGGTTTAACTTTTGCAAATTTGATTAGTCATGAGTTTCTAGATCTTCACCCCCCCTTTGTCTTGCCTGACCACACCCCTCCCAGATTGTCAGAATAGACAAATTCAAACTGATTTTAAAGGTACCAGCAGCAGCCACTGGGATCCACTACTTCTCCCTATTTATCCTGCCCAGTTCCTCCCCAATTCCTCTCCATCTTCCCTCCTCTAAAAAGTCATCTAGATTGTCAGAGCAGGCAAATTCAGGCCAGAATTAAAGGCACCAACAGCAGCCACTGTGATCCACTGCCTGTCTCAACTTATCCAGCCCAGTTCCCACCAATTTTTCCCCATTTCGCCTTCCCTTCTCCAAATAGGCACTCATCGTCCTACACCTACTCCACATTTCTGCTTGCCCCAAATTGTCAAAGCATGCAAACTCAAAACTCAGACCTGTATTAAAGGTATTACCAGCCAAGTAGCTTGGAGTTTGGGTGGGGGGGTGGGGTGAGGAGGCAGGGGGGCAGGCGCATGGCTGCGTTGCACACAGGGGTGTGGCCATGTTGTGCATGGGGGTGTGGCTGTGTTGCATGGGGCACCCTCCAAAAGTTGCTGCCCTGGGCGGACAGCCCTCATTGCCCCCCCATCCATATGACTGTCACCAAAAGAAGTTGCAATCCGCTGCCTCTCCAAGCTTCTCCTCCACTGTTCTTTCCCAATTCTTCCCTATTTCCCTTCCTCTGAAAAGGCACCCAGACTGTCAGAGGAAGCAAACAGAAACTGGTATTAAAGACACTGGCAGTAGCCACCAAGTTCTGTCACTTCTCTGTACTTATCCTGCCCAGTCCCTCTGCAATTCCTCCCTCTCTTCCATCCTCCAAAAAGGCACCCACCTCACTTCACTACTCCAACCCTCTGCTTGTCCCAGATTGTCAGAACAAGCAAACTCCCTTTTCACACCTTATCTTTTCCCGGTGCTAGGCTGCAGGGCTTGTGCAGGAAACCTTCGTAAGAACGCTGTCGCATCTCTCCTGCTTCGGCTCCGCAACTGCTTCCTGGTCGCAGGCTGCACTGAGGAGATGGTGTGCAACCAGCCCGGCTCCCAAGGCTTCGCACACAAGGTAAGTGTGTGCAGGCCCTGGAGCGATGCGCAATCATGCAGCATTTTCGGCTTTGAGCCGAAAATGAAAAAGTGCATGCTTGGTCCACATCAGGCTCTTGAGTGCCGTGCAAATGTGAGTGTGTCGTGGACCACTCCTCACATTTACGTGATGCTCAAGGGGCCCTTTCACTTCAGAAATGCCATGTGAAAAGGGCCTCAGACTGGCATTAAAAGTAACAGTAACAGTCATTGCAATCCACCTCTATCTCCAAGCTTCTTCTCCCCAATTCCTTCCCATCTCCCTTCCTGCAAAAAAGGCACCGAGATTATTTAAGGAGGGTGTTGTTTTTTGCACAATAAAACGAAATGTAAATTTTTCACTGAATACGTTATGGAATATAAAGATTCTTATCATTCCAGGATTCTCCTCATCAGGATTTCTTGACACTCAGAAACATACTTTTTTCAACCATTTGAACAGCATGTTTTAATATTCTTCCATCCCTCTACTGATGGAAATTCTTCCTCAATCACTGTGTATGATTAACTTCCTGACCTGACTGGAAACAATGCAGTTAATTTAATGTAATTAGGTCCTTATTCAAGGAAACAGGAGCCCCTCCACACTACACAGCGATAGCATGATTATTCCACTCTAAATATCATGGTTCTGTCCTGTGGGATCCTGTGAATGACACTGTGGGAATGGGAATTTAGAATTCTTGGTCTAGTACATCAACATGGGATAGAGCCATTGATTTAAAGTGGAAAAATAGCACTATATTTGTGTGCTTTGAATGGGCTGCAGGTTTATAAGCATGTCTTTTGATCTAGAATTTGACTGAATGAAATATTATCTTTACTAATATTTATTTTTCATTAATTTCAAAGTTTCCATACATACTGAAAGCAAAATGAGAAATATCTCCAACATCAGGAAGAAGATGTAATACAGTCTTCCCTCAGGCTGGCATGACACCACACTTTTCACGGTAGCTCAAGATCTGATGGAGAAAATGTTTTAGAAATGTGCTGGTCAGTATAT
The DNA here is from genome assembly GCA_948472985.1 of Iguana delicatissima. Taxonomy (NCBI): domain Eukaryota; kingdom Metazoa; phylum Chordata; class Lepidosauria; order Squamata; family Iguanidae; genus Iguana; species Iguana delicatissima. Next base: position 218,187 of record CAOKZL010000988.1, on the reverse strand, counting down.
TCTTAGCAAGCTTTTTCTGTGACCTTTGTTTTCTTCCTTCCCTTGCCTTTTTACAAAGCTTTATGTCAGTGGTTCTCAACCTGTGGGTCCCCAGATGTTTTTGGACTTCAACTCCCAGAAGCCCTGAGCATTGACCATAGTGGCTGGGGCTTCTGGGAGCTGAAGTCCACAAACATCTGGGGACCCACAGGTTGAGAACCACTGTTTTATGTCTTTTGCAACAATATGCAACATATCTGTGAGGCAATCAGTCCTATTTTCTTTTTCCTGCAGTGCTTTAGTGGTTCAGCATGGATGAAACAGAAAGCTAGAGGGAGGGAAAAATGTATAGTCTGTTTTTGAAAACTTGCAATATTTCAGCCTAGAAAATTTGTTCCGGGTCATATCCCTGGAATTCTTCTGCACAACCCCCTGAGTTGCAGGTGAGGTTGTACTAGTGAAATATCCCTTTTGGAATAATATGCATCTGAATTTTCATTAGCCAGAAACACAAGTCAGTTTTTAAACACCTTGTTTACAAGGGTTGCCTATTAGAGTCTCTAGCAAACAAATAGATGTGAAAAGATAATTGCTGACCCAAAACTGTAGTGATCAGTTCTCTTGTACAAATATATTAGGGAAGAGAACATTTTTCAGCTTCACTTTTTTAAACATTCTATTCAACTTTTTTTTTTAAAGGAAAACCTTCCAAGTTTTTTCCATCCTAAGGATGAAGAAATGCAAAGTATGATACATTATATGGTATGCAAAGTGTGGTATATTTTTAATGACAAAGAACTGAAACAGAATTCTTCTTGTTTCACCAACCTCATCCAATTATATAGTATTCTTAGGCTTAAAGAGACTTTGTTGTCCATGTCTGCCACGTAGGTGTGAAGATGAATAAACTTAAAGAGGTGGCAGAAGTAATGCACTTGAACACAGGGAGAAATCAACCCAAGACTTTTAAGAGTTGATCACTCAAAAACCCTGAGGTTGAGGGGATGAATCTGATAATTTTGGTTTCCTCACACTTGAAATGTTTCAGACAGAAGGACTTTCACCCTCTAATATGAAGAAAGTTATACATTTTGAGAAATTGTTATTGAAAACCAACTAAAAGAGAATTCTCACCCATTCATAGAAAAGATAATAAAATCTAATTATCCAAGCCATCTTGAATCCAAGTTTTCCTCCAGTCTTCTTTCAAATTTGTCTCCAGGACCCTTCACATGGCAAATTTATAATATTATGCCATGGTTCCATCCTATGGAATCTGGAGGTATGCAATTTTGTTGTGTGCCTTCACTTATGGTGACCCTACGACGAACCAATCACAGGGTTTTCTTGGGAAGATTTATTTAGAAGGGGGTTTGCCTTTGCCTTCTTCTGAGGCTGAGAGAATGTGACTTGCCCAAGGTAACCCAGTGGGTTTCCATGGCTGAGCAGGGATTCAAACCCTGGTCTCCAGTCACAGTCCAGTTTAGGGAAGAGTATTTAGCATTTAGGGAGCAGCATTTAGAATTCTCAGCCCTAGTGCGTCACCAAACTACATGCCCCAGGATTCTATACAATGCAGCCACAACATTTAAAATAGAATCATACTAGTATAATTGTTTGTCATAAAAGGACCCTTTGAAAAGCCAATTAAAGAAGATAATAATAAGCTGAAATACCACTCTAGAAGTTCAATGATATTGTGGGTAGCAACACTTTTCTGATTATACTACATCACGTAGGATGTCATTTTTGTTTTGTTTTGTTTTGCTTTGCTTTTTTAATTTCTTTGAAGTAAACAGCATAAATTGACCCAGCACGCCTATTGGGAATAAAAACCACGGTAAGAAGCAACACTTGAGTATTTCCGGTAACAAATTTCCAGTGTCATTAGTCCTAGACTAATGGATTAAAGGATTTAAAAGCTATTTTGTACAGAACATATTGCCATATCACAGTAGGGTGTCAATGTGAGATTTTTGTTTTTGATGTTACCTGGAAGTTATATGTCATTTACCTTTCTATGCACTTTTGCTCATTATCTTTTTCATTTAACCAATTTTCCGGCATAGCCTAAGAGTTATAAGCTCTGTCTCAACAATTTAATCCTGAAATAATTGAAATATATAAATAATTTTTATACATATATCTGCAACTCTTATTGCTAAATCATTATGTTCTGTCAGTTTCTCTCTCTCCCCACCTTTTTAATATTGGTTTTTAGCATCTTGATTTAAAGCTTTATTTTCTTCTCTCTTGATTATAGGCATTTTACATTGGTTCTAATGGAAGAATGAAATGTTCCTTGTCTTGACTCATATGAAGATATAAATTGAAAATATAATTCTTGGCTCTGGATATATATTGTAATGAAAGTTACTTCTCTACCCTGGATTCTTTCTGTCTCAGCCAATCATTATCATTTACTCTGAAGTAATCCCCATTTAATTAAATAGGCTTCTCCTCATGTCAGGGGGCATTGTGGATGTAGTGGTCTGAGCAGTGAGCGATGACCTGGAGGCCAAGGTTCAATCCCCCAATCAGCCATGGAAGCCCACTGGGTGACAGTGGGCATGTCAGACACTCTGAGTCCCAGCAAACTCTGTAATAGGTTTGCCTTAAGGTCATCATAAGTCAAAAATGACTTGAAGGTATGCAACAATTACCAAGGAGAAATAGGACTACAGTGTCATAACTGCAAAATCTAGGGAGAAATTCAGATAAAAAGCACCCCTGCCCATTTGGCCTTATTAGCAATCAGACCAGGCCACTGCAATTGCACTACTTTAGCTGGTAAAAGCATGTTAATTTAATAATTAGCATTTTTCATCTATGAAATGTTGAAAATGATTCACTGGAAGCACACAGTAATGAAAATGATTCCTTAAAGCTTTTAAAAGTTCATTATTTGGACTATAATTCCCAGGTTCCCCCAACCAACAGGTCCACTGACATTGTTGTCTGGGAGATTCTTGGAGCTGGAGACCAAAAAGTAACAATTCCAAGTTCTGTTGTGTGCATCTGTACCTTCAAGTCACCTGTCCAGTTACGGGGACTTTATGAATTTCCTAGTAGCTGTCGTAAATAACTTGGCAAGGAATGGAATAGCATGAGTTCGAATGAGTCCAGAGGTCAAAGACCAATGAAGTTAGTCCAAGTGAAATAAACCAGGTGGAAGGAAACACAGAAAGAGAATCCAGAGGAAATGTTGCCAGAAGTCACAAGAGTCAAGACCAAAAGATGTGAGCTGGGGGAAATGCCTTCCACAAGTAGTGTCAACATTGCATCCAGCAATGATCCTGTGTTCTAGCCCAGTGCTTCTCAGCCTTTGCTCCTCCTGATATTTTGGACCTTGCCTCCCACAATTCCCATTTATTACCTAAGTTGGATTCAACTATTGGAAAATGAAGTCCAAAATATCTAGACAACCACAGGTTGAGAACCACTGCTCTAGCTCACCATTTCTACACGGTCTGGCAATGGGGCAGGAAAAGTTGGGGCTGCTCTGATTGTACTGCAGGTGTTTGCCTCAAGGCTGGCTACTCCCCAAGCACTCGTATACGAGGCTTGGCTCTGTCCACTGCTCTATCTGATGGAGGCACAACGCACAATGAACATATTCATCAGGTAAATTCTGAACTGCTAAAGACAGTGCTCTAGTCTGAGGCGTTTGTCTGGGTTTTTTTTTTTTTTTGGTTTCTGAACTCTGAAAATAAAATGTTGCATGCCAAAACCAACTGTATCTTTAAAAAGTGCTAACTCTGAATAAACTTTGAAAGTTTTTCAATACAGAGATAAAGTGGGAAAAACTGTTTCAGCTTGAGCATCTAAGGGAACAAGAATCCAGTTGTTTCATATTGTAGGGATTTGTTATAAATCTGCACCTTGGTCACTGCAGTATTTTATTTTACAGTAACTATCATGGCTTTTACTATAGTATGTTTTATTGAGCACTTCAACACCCACTTTATTGTTTCCTTTGTTAAACAGTCATATTGATGTTTCAGGGAATGCCATACATTTTTTACCAGTTATTCTCCATACTTTGGCTATGCTATGAAAGAATTTTACTGTGTTATTCATTCCACTAGCCAGAATTATTCGGATCATTATAGTGCATGGTACATTTTCCCTTTTTTATAGAATTGTCCTTGAAAACTGTAGCAAAGAATTTCTGAAACATTATTAGTAATGCAACTGAGGTAGCACCCAAATGTAGGAGATACATTTGAAAATCTTACCAGTTTGTCACAGGCATTTCCTCATTTTTTCATTTTCTCTTTCTTCCTATCCCACTTGGATCATTGCTTCAGGTCCTGAATCTTACCTAAGGTTGTAAAACATGGTTGCATGACTGCTGTCTAAATTATAAATTTCACAATACCCAAGACTTGGCAAGGCAAATAACTCCTTATCTCAAAAATATGTTCATTTGGGAAGCTTGTTGCTTGTTTTGGTTTCATACATTTGTGAACACTGAAAATGTGAAGAGCTAAAATGCATACATTTGAGAAGTACACACAAACATGTTTTAGTCAGTAGGGAATTTGTCAACAAAAGAACTGTATATTAGGAAAATGGCATAAATAACTTAATATATTAGAGAAAACCTGTAGGGAAGATAGAGATAAGAGTAGGTCAGAGATGGACAACTGGGGAAGTCTAGAAGGCCACATTAGCCACTGTTACCATACCCTACCACCCCTCCTGCAAAATAAGTGATTTTCATAAATTGGACATATTAATGACATTGGACATATTAATGACTGGAGAACACAAGAAAAGTCACACTGACCAAAGAATGTGTGTCGGGGTCAAGTTGACGTAAGATGTATTCAGAGTCATAAGTTCAGAGAGGATTAGGTGGGAAAACCTGACACTGATGGGTTTCTGTTAATCCTTTTATCACTGCAGGCTCTGTGCATTTCCAAATACAATGAAAGATAAACTACCCAGATTGATGAGCAACCAGAGATCATTCCTTGACTGTATCCTATGGAGAGTTTTCCTGTACATCCTACCTGACCAAACATTAAGAGATTGTTGTGAGTCCCATCAATGTTTTGTCATGCTGGAGTTAAGCAATCAGCCCATTCTGGACCCCTTTTGTCAATCTCATGAGAAAGCCATTACAGCTTTGTCAACGTACCCCTTTAGAGGGTGAAATAGCCTCAACCCCAGCCATTTGTAGTATGTTGGATGTAGGACATTGTACATGGTGCCTGAGACCGCCTTTCCTCCATGCTATCCTAAGATGCTGTCTGAGCCACTCTTCTCTGATCGCTTCTTCAGGACTGGTAACTATCACCTTTTCCACCCAATCTCTGTCTAAACAATCTTTCTTGCCTCACTTTCCGATAGTCTTGTATGGTTCTTAAGAGTGTCTGACTTCTCATGTATTTGTCAATTCAAATAAAATGCTTTGTTAACTTTAACTGGAGTCATCTCTATGGTTAGCACTGGTATACATAGGTGAAAAGATCCTGCCATTATGTTCCTCTCACAGGTCTTCTCTCAGGCATAATTCTCCCAAATTCTAAGGAGATGCTGGCATCCCCACCTTTTAGGCTAATACACCCTAAGACAGCTTGGAGGGCTGCATCTTCTACCTCAAAGAAAAAGTTCATTCCCAAATGTCTCTAGGAGCATGGGGGCATTTTCACTATGTTTTTGGTTTCAAAAAAGGTTTCTCATGGGCCGAAATTGGCCCAATGGGCCAGCAAAATGTCCCCCTAGTGGAAATTTTGGAGCCAAATGTTTTTGAAAACTTTGCAAAAATTGTTTTTGACCCCCTGGGGAGCCCACGGGGCCTCCAAACATGATGGAAATGTCCTTGACACCCCCATACTGCACTTGGGGGCATTCTGAAGCAAAGTGCAGTCTCTTTTGCAGCCCCGGGACCCCTCAGCGGTAAAAAATATTTTTGACTTGAGGTGCCCTACATCTACAAGATAGCCTGGAAGGTAGTCATGCTACCCATGGGCTGCTTTTTGCCCACCCTAATGTGAATGTTAAATCTTCAGTTCATTTTGCCATATGCTACTCTTAAGATTCTTGTATGTTTGTAACTTTCCAAAGCTGGTAATCTTGATCTTCTCTTCATTTAAAGAAACTGCACCTGTCTGAGTCATAGAGATTGCAGAGGAGACCTGAAGATAATGAAAAAAAAAATGCTTGTTTTGTTGTGGTTGGAAAGGGAATATTTTTACTTTTATTTTTATGTTATTTCATATCACACCTTTCTCTCATTATGGGACTCAAGATGGCCCACAACATAAATTAAAAAAAAATACAACTTAAAGGAAAAAAACATCATCATAATAAAAGCAGTAAAAAGCAGTTAAATAATTTATCCCATTGGAACTTCAAACAATTTAAAAGCATTTCAAATGGCACAATCAGAATAAAAGTACCACACCCCACATTAAAGGAATCTTTTACAGCAATCTGTTGATAACCAAAAGTTTACCTAAATAAAAAGGTCTTTGTCTGCCAATGGAAGGATAGCAGAGCGGACTATCTTCCTATGGGAAAGAGTTCCACAGCTAGGAAGCAGCCATAATATATTTTGTGTGTGTGTGTGTGTATGTGTGTTTGTGTATATGTGGGTATGTGAGAGAGAGAGGGAGAGGAAAGCAGTGGAATTCTATGCATATCCTACTTGGCAATAACTTCTATTGAACTGAAATAGAATTTAACTGCAAATCTGAGTCTGAAACCTCTGCATACATGCCATGTGCTCTGCCATAATGCCATGACACCCTGTTCCATCCATCCTTTGTCCATTTATTATACTGCTTCTGTGTCAATAGCAATTATTTTATCTCCTGTTCTGCTTGAATTCTTATAGAAAGTTGTGGGGAAAAGTATATTTCTTAAACCCAAGTAATCAGATTAATTGTGAAATGCTCAGGGTCAGGTGAATAGCAGAATCAAGAGACAGATGTATGAACTTAAAGCAGGAGTAGATCAGATGAAGTATGTTTGTTCAGCTTTGTGAAGAAGTACAGCCCTTTATAGTTCAGGTCACAAGACAGTTGCTAACTGAGTGGGTTAGGGAGAAATATCTTCCACCTTATTGTATAATGATGTTCGGAGACCAGGTTTCAATATTTCTACAATATGTTCCAGCTCAACCTTTGCCTTCAGCTGCACAATCTCTTAAATGAAAGAGGTGGCATTGCCAATAAAAATGATACTTTTCCACTTACTCCTTGAGCTGGACTCCCCCTCCTCCACATTTTGATTCCATGTGGTTTTAGGTGACCTTTTAAACATTTTCACCAAGTATTAATGACAGCAGGGAGGGACTGGTTTGGTGTAATTAGGCCCTGAGGGAATTCTTCAGTAGTAAAGCAGAGTAAATAACTTCCATGGCACAAATCCATGTCTTTAAATTGCAGTTGAGGATTATAGGAAATTAAATGCAAAGGAGTCCACATGAAGTCAAATATCCCTTGAAACTAACTCTTAAATTGATGTTGACAGTTTTTGGTTTTCAGAAATGTTGTTTCAGGCATTCATCATTTTTCCCCCCCAACCAAAGAGCGTATCTCAATCACAATTAAGAGAATTTATATACATTCAATTTTTCTCAGATTCACAAAGGCCATTTCCATGCTACACTGTTATAGTGCTATCATTCCACTTTCAACATCCTATGGAATCCTGGGATTTGCAGTTTAGGGAGGGGCCTTTATAATTCTCAGCCACACAGCAAGGTTATGTTTTGACCAATGATGGAAACAACTGGAGCCTCCAAGTATAGAAGATTTGGGAACTGAAATTATATGAAATGTTAGAATATGATAGAATCCGGATATTGACGTCAGAAAAACCTGTAATGCAGATCAGAAATGGATGGGAAATGGTAATACCCATATATGGGTATACATATGGGGTAGGAAGACAATTTTAGGTATAGGAAATTTAAGCCAATAAGTTAGAATGATTTTGATCCATTTTGAGGTGGAAAAATTGAATAGGTTGCAATCGAGCAAACAATATTTGTAGAAATTAGGATAGGTAATTTAGCAAAATAAATACAATTATTAAGTTAAAATGGGATTATAATTTATATTTTTTGTCATAGTATAGAAGTTAATCAATTAAACTGTTAGTCTCTTTATAATCATTGGAATAATACAGGTATGGATACGAAAATAAGCATGGAAATGCATTAGAATCTGGCAGCTTCAAGTTTAATGTTTCATAATTAACTACTCTGTTAATATTTTCTTTAGCAATTAACAAGTATTTTTTAAGATTTAGTAGACTTGTACGGATAACAAAAGAAGCCAGGGAAAATAAGGGACATTTGGATTTAACAGATGTAGACGATTTAAGAGGGTAATGAACAGATATTTAACTACTCACTTCTTGAGGCAGGGTGGAAAGGGGGTGGGAGGAACGGGGAGGGAGGAAGGAGGGAGGTACTAAGCGGTATTAGAAAATATCTAAGTAAATACTACAAGAACATTTGTAAAATCATGGTGTATAATTCCATGATTGTAATCTCTCCACTCACTGTGTTCTTGTATACATTTCAATAAAATAATAATAATAAGAAGAAGAAGAAGAAGAAGAAGAAGAATTCTCAGCTGGAGAGCGCTTTGGCCTCAGTAAACTACAAACCCCAGAGTTCCACAGGATGTTAAAAGTGGAATTATAGCACTATAACAGTGTAGTGCAGAAATGGCCAAAGAGATGATAGAATCCTAGAATCAAAACATCCCAAGAGAGGGAACAATTACCCCATAGGCCATCTGGTCTAACCTTTTGTCAGTGGAAGAATCCACAGCTAGAACATCACTGAAAATTGACCACCTAACCTCTCTTTTAAAGTTTCCAGCAAAGGAGAGGCCACCATCTTCTGCGATGTTCTTCCTTTTAAATAGGGATGGGCCAACTGAATCCTCAAATCCTTGGCAGGGATTCGAGATTCAGGAATCCGAATCCCTGTGCGAAAATAGGCAAACTGAATCTTTTGAATCTGCCACCCAAATAGTTTGTTTGAGACTGGGATGCCTGAAAACCTGGGAGACCAGGACACCTGAAAACTTGGGAGACAAGAACACCTGAAAATTTGGGAGGCTAGACACACAAGGATAGATGGCAAGTAGGTGAATTTTTCCCTTGGCGTAATAATGGCCTTTGCTAACAATTTCACAAATTACATCTAGGTTTGTATTCTAAGATATTTAAATTGAACATTTCATATTTAAATTCAGCACTTGACTGCAAGCTACAGGCTTGAGATTTCAAGGACAGCTGAAACATTCCTTTGCATAGCTCACTTGCAAAGCTCTTTCAGACACAATTCTGGGGTTTCCAGTTTTATAAGGTGTCACAGCCTTCTCTGCTGGTGCATTATCAGGATGCCAGAAGGAGCTATGCAAAGAAAAGCCAGTTTTGACCTGGATTATCTCTCTACTGTAGTTGTCCTGTTTACACAGGCAGGAAAATGTGGGATTAATCCACATTTTCCTGCCTGTGTACAAAGGGCCTTAATGACTTTATCAGTCTGGGGAGATCCTGAGGCAAAACTATGGCCAGATTTCTTCAGAGGGAGGTTTGCCTTTGCCTAGGGTTTTGCTAAGGCTGAGAAAGCATGTCTTGCCCAAGATTACCCTTCTTTCCCTTGCTTTTTAAACCACTTTTTAAAAAAGGATTCGAAAGATTCGAGATTCATGAGACACGTGGATTCCCAGAATCTTCCAGGGATTTGGATCCGGATCTGGATCCAGATTCGGAAAATTCTGATTCGTCCCATCCCTACTTTTACATTAGCAACCACTCTTTATAAGAAATGGAAAAGGAAGGCTTATTAAATCATTAAAATCCACACAAATGTACCCAGTTCCTATGACCTTCAAGACGACTAATGAAATGTGCGTGCAGAAATAAATAAATGCCCCCAACTCAAATGTGTAGAGCAGCTAATCAGGCAAAAGATGTTGTGTTTCTCAATGGACGAAACTCAGAAGCTGGATCATAATCCTGAGAAGTCATTTGGGTTTCTTTAAAGGCACTTAGAGATCTGTTATTTTTTATACAGTAGAAACCAAAGTGCTACATCCCACTACATTGTATTGAAATACTAGTAAACAACCAATACTGAAATATCTACCTTTTTATGGTCCTGCAGAAAGAGAAATGTTAATAAACAATATTTCAAGCATCTTCAAGCATCCATTTTTACCACAGTCACAAAGAATGTCCCATACCACTATATTTCTGTTGAAGAAATCAATGGATGTACAGCAGACAATGTCAAGCACCATACAGTATGTGCATTAAATCCTGTGTATTTCAATACCTCTCCCCATCCTGTGTACCCGTGTGTTTAGGGCTGCAGCCTTTATGTCCCTTTTGATTCAAAACCAGATACTTTAGTACAGGATTGATTTGTCCGTTGAAGTACAGTGCTTAATAACAGATGGATAGTTCTCTGTTTATTGAAAGTGTTCTGTGGCTTTTTTTTTAACATGTGCACTAAGACTGCAAATCTAAATACCTTGAAGCAGTGGTTCCTAACCTTTTCTTTACTGGGACCTCCTATAAATATAATTTGTTGCTGGGGACCCCCAAGACTTAACTCAAGATTTAAATATTCAAATTTAGATTTAAATATTCAAATATCTATTTAAATTTTCACATATTTATTTATTTATTAAAGGCTTCTGGAGACTAGGATTCAAATGCCAGCTCAGACACTAAGTGACCTTGGCCCAGTCACATGCTCTCAGCCTCAGAGGAAGGCAAAGGCAAACCCCTTCCGAACAAAACTTGCCCCTCCCCCAAAAAAATCTGTGATAGGTCTCCTTAGTGTTGTCGTAAGTCAGAAGAGACTTGAAGGCACACAACAACCAAATGTCCCTGAGAGGGGAAGATTATTTCTAGCCATCATGTTTCTCCTCTTTGAAAACTGACTCATGGCAACCCTAAGATCATGAGAGTTTTCCTGTCAAGATTTGCCTCTTTGCTTTTCTCTGAGGCTGAGAGAATGTGACTTGCCTAGTGGGTTTCCATGGCCAAGTCAGGATTCAAACCCTGGTCTTTAGAGTCATACTTTGCAAACAAGGGAGCAGTTTCAGAACCCACAACCTTCCCTCCTTCCTGGACCCAAAGTTAAAAATCACTGCCTCGAAGAGTTAGCCCCATGGAACCCTGAACAAACATGCTTCATGCAGCTCCCTCTTCTCTTTTCTTGCAAAATGCAGGCTGTGCATTCCCTTATTCTATTCCTTGTCTTCCTTTTTCCACCATCACTAATTACAATAAATATATTACGACTGTCACCCTGTTAGTGACCTTTTGTTCCTGTTGTGGCTGCTATATGTGCCCTATAGTTAAGCTGATTTATGCCTACCCGATTCTCTGGCTTTCTTGGCCAGATTCATCCAGAGGAGTTGCCTTTCTTGCCTTTCTCTGAATCTGAGACTTGTGAGACTTGCCCAAGGTCATGTAGTGGGTTTCTGGCACTGACATCTAGTGAGTTTCTAGGGGATTCAAACCCTAGTCTCCCGGACTCCTGCTCCAAAACTCAAACCATTATATCATATTGATCTCTAGTTACATACATGGACACAATAAAAATTACACCTGTGCATGTACTTCTGTGAGAGTCAGTGTGTACTTCTCTGCACTAGAAACCCCATGTGCATTTTTCACACAGATTAAGTCCTGAACTCTGAAGATTCTCATCTATCTAGGTTTTCCCTGTCACATTTTCTCTACACTTGAGAAACCCATTTCTGTAATATTTTTGAATATTCTTTGCATCCCTGTTCACCACTGGTTACGCTGGCTAGGGCTAATGGGCATTGCAGTCCAGCAACATGTGGAGGGACACATATTCCTCACTCTGATGTAGATCCAAGGAACCAATGCAAACAGGAATGACTATTCCTGGGTGGAACACTGAGCTACCATATCATCACCATTGGTGACGCTCTACTAGCAAAAGGACATAGATGGGTTGTGACAGAATCAACTTACATCATACACTCCCCTAGATTCTACTTGTAGTCTCTAACCTAGCTTAAAAGACCAGTAAAAGAGGTGTTGTAACACTCTATGTAAGTCCAATGAGCCAGTGTGGTGTAGCGGTTTGACAACTGGACTACAATCCTGGAGACCAGGGTTTGATCCCCTGCTGAGTCATGGAATCCCACTTGGTGATCTTGGGCACATCACAAACTCTTGCAAATCAGAAATGACTTGAAGGCACAGAAGAAAAAGAAGAAGAAGAAATAATAATGATAATAATGATAATAATAATAAGAAGAAGAAGAAGAAGAAGACGAAATACTTATTTGCATGTAGAGGTTGGAAGAATTCAATACCTCCATTTGCCACAATCCCCTTATACAAACCACCTATCTGTTTGCAGGCTAGATGCCCCTCCAAGCCATTCTTTAGCCAGAGGAGGACATGGAGAAGATGGTGATTGCAGGCAGACATTTGGCTGCAGGATGCAACAGGCATCCTCCTGGACTTCTCAGGGGTCTTCTGAAGATATGGAAGCAACATCTTCCTGCAGCCAGCTTGGCTAATAGAGACTATCGGCCAGTTTTGCCCAGTTCAATTACAAAGAGGAAATAACACATACAGGATGGAATGGGAAGGGAGAGAGAGAAGAAATAGGGATATACAAATTGTTCTATGTCTGATTATTCTCAGTTTCAAATATTTTCAGTCATGAATCAGTTCCTTCCAATATCTGTATTATCCTGCATTTTTAAAAAAGGTTATAAATTAGGCAAACAATAAAACAAAGCTGTCATTTATTTTTGTATGCCATTTCCTCTAACCTATGCATTTTCTGTTTGTTTTTCCCTGATATACATACTTGATGAAGATTAACTTTCAGGCCTCTAAAATACCTATGCTTATGCACAATTTTATTTATTCATTCATTTATTTATTTATAATATATATCAGACTTTTCTGGCTCCTAGCCCCCTCCCCACAGTGGTCCATAAGATGCATTAAAACATTATTGAAAAGCAGACTGAAAATAATTTCAAAAGCCAAGTCTCAAAAAGACAAGACCCAGATGGAACAGTGAAATTTTAATTCCTTACTAGAAGTTCGCAAAGATGGAGCTAGGTTGGCTTCCTTTGGGAAGGAGTTCCACCATCAAGATGCTGCTACAGAAAAAAGCCCCATTTTCGGTTTTATAAACCCACTCTTTCAAGGTTCTGGTGACAACAGACATAGGGTCTAGGTCAAAGATCTCACATTCCAGGCAGGCTCATATGGAAGGAGATGAGCTTTCAAGTATCCTGGATCCAAGCCATTTTCTATTCAATTTCAAGTCAAGAGATGTACTGCAAAATCTAGAGAAGTGTAGAATCTGAGAAATAATGCAGTTCCCATATAGTGCAGGAAGTATGCATTATATTGGTCCATTCAAAGATGTTGACCAAAGAAGTTTCTAACATCCTGTTTGAAGGAAGGAAAAAATGAGATGTACCTACATCTAAGGCTAGTATCTGCAAATAAATAAAAATCATTTTTTACATGTTTAATCAAACACTTTTGCCATCCTTGGACCAATTCATTTCCCCTCTCATTTTTTTTTTAGTGGTAAGGCATTGTTTATATTATATATTGCTTCTATTGTTTTTAATTTCTATGTTTTATCTGTAAGACAGCAAGACGCACTGAAGAAATAGAAATCATCTTCATTGTCTTATTCACTATAATTACGCTTGTCACTCCAACTGCATCTACAATAGCTTTGAAATAATATAGCTAAAACATCTGAAGAATTTCAGAGGAATCTAAAAGAGTTTCAATAGGATCAGTAAAATCAGTTGGAGTGTTCTTTATACATACAAATTGTCACCAAATTCTGCCTAAAGGGAAAAATTAAAAGCAGTTGTATTGGTTATCTCTAGGGCAAAGCAATAGAAGAATCTCTAAGCAAACAAAAAATATATCCAAGAAGACCTCTGAAATTTGTCTGTATTTGCTTTTGCATCATTGCTTAATTCATTCAGACCCTTATTCTAAGCTCATACTCTCATCTTTGATGGCACACTATCAGGACTGAGCAAAATATATCATACACACCAATCTGCAGATGTTTGCTTTTTTATTATCCAAATAAAAGGATGTGTGATGCACCAAGATTTTCAAGTGCCAGCAGGGAACTGCATAATAAAGAAAGTAATCATTAAGAGTTTCTTCTATTTCTAAAATTATATCGTCTACAATTACTAAATTGAAGTCCTTATATAGTAATATAGGTAAATGAACAGAAGGAAATGCAGCTTCCACAAAGAGGGATTTGGCACTGCAAGTTTAAGGGAACAAAGCTCCTTTGCCTGGAAGGCATAATTTCCTATCACTGTAAGACTATAATTGATAGGTACAACTGGATTTGCTTTAATTTTATCTCCTATATAGCAGTTACACAGGCCTTGGAAATAAACAGACAAATATAGTTACAATCAGACCTCAACTGTCACGGATTTAACTTCCATGGATATGATTATTTGCAAATTTGTAGCTTCTGCTTAACTAGCTGCCACTGGAGCTAGAAAAGTCCTAGAAAAGGCCCTAGATCTGGGAGACCGCATAGATCACCCTTCTCATCTTCTTCTTCCACTCTGTTGTCTTTCCCACCCGCAGTGGTGTCCAGGAGATTGTCCTGTAATGATAGGACCTGAAAAGCCTTTCCCTTACTGGCAAGGTATTTTCTGACCTCCAGTTGTTCTTATTATGCATCTAGAAAACTGGAAGCTGGAATTTATCCTTTCCTTTAAAGGTTTGGGGGTTATTGGCTTCATAAATTAGGGTAAACTAGGGATGGGAGAGTGGAGGGGGGGCGATTCACCCCAGGCGGCAATGTTTTTGGGGCGTCCTGGCCAGTAGCCAGCCCTCACATGTCCTGGCTACGCCCCTGTGTACCCTGGCCATGCCCTTGCATGCCCTGGCCATGCCCCCACACACAGTGGCCATGCCCCTCATGCTGTAGCCCTGCCCCCTTCCCGCCCCCTCCTCCACACACTCCAAGCTTTGCACAGCTGTATGCAGCTGTGCAAAACAGTATGTTAGTCTATCTCTTACTGTCTGAAGGCCTGGTTCTCACTTCCCTTCTTTGCTGATGAACGTCCTCAAAGTGCTTTCATCAGCATTCAATATCTGTTCCAGTTCATATCCCTTGTCTTCAACAAGTTCTTTTATGGTCTCAGGAAACTTACTAGCTGCCTCTTGGTCAGAAGAGGCCTGTTCTCCTGTAGTTTTCACATTACGTAGGCCAAACCTTACCCTAAAATTATCAAACCAGCCTTTGCTGGTATGAAACTCTGTAGAGTGAGATCCCTCACCTTCCCTTCCCTTCCCTTTATAGAAACATATAAGGACTTTATCATTCCCCTTATCATATTTGTATCTTAACATATTTGAATGCCCTTGTTATAGTGATCCTGCATCCAAATAAAAGTAGCACTTTCTACATGAGAGATATATGGATCTTGAACTTGACATAGAGTCTTCATGCCCAATCATGTAGCTGAAGCAACGGCTTCATGAATTTCCCTTTCTTTTTTTCTTGATATACCTTATGGTCAACTCACTGATGCCATAAAGGACCTTAGACATGACGGTGCCATCCTAGCATGAGGACGCATTACTTCCAGTCTTCAACATGTGTCATCACATGACATCATTGTGGTCCTGCTGCTGTCACATCCCCAGCCATCGTGATAGCCCTGTAAACCATTACTGGAGGGGGAAAAATCCAGTAATGGCCTCTGTTTGCACAGCTGTCAGCTGGTGGGGAGTGTTCAGGTTGGTACTGCCAGGATTGTGATGGGATGATGTGGGATCATGGCATAGTGCAGTAAGGACCAATGACAAGTAACAGCAGCAGTTGATTTCTCTGTATTAAGCATATCTAATAATTCAACCTTTTTTTTAAGGTGTTTACTTTCTTTTGCCTCTTGGAATCACTTTCAGAAGCGTAAGGAACACTGTACTTTGGACTCACGATTACTGTACATTTGATGTTTTTGGTTGTCTCTCAGCACACTGAGAGACAAAACACATTGAATGAAGTTGTCTCAGTACTAGTCAGCTTCACTCATATGTTTTCTTCGTGGGAAAGGAGACAGAGAGGAGGAAGAGGAGGAGGGTGAGGAAAATGAGACTTTGACACTACCTGCCTGGCCCTGCGAGGTCTTCCAGACGTAGGGCCTCTTCCAAGGAAAGGCTTCAACAGTTATGGAGGCAACAGAGGTCCAGCAGAGTGATCTAGATTGGAGTGAGGTAGAGGCATCGTGCCAAAGTGGCAAAGGTAGTAATGGGCCAAAGCTGTTGGCAGAAAAATATACAGAGAAGAACAAGATGGTGAGATGGAAGAACTGCTGCCAACAGCCTAGGTCTGCTGGGGCTTTTGCAAAAATCAACTAAAGTGAAGCAATCACATCTGAACTATGGAGCAGAATGCTTTTATTGCTATCCTTTTTCTGATTTATGCCTGCTTCAGTACAAAATGGTTCCATTACAGACAGATCTGTGAAAACGAGAGAAAAGAGAGGAGAGAGTCTCTCTGTGGTTCTGCCAAAACCATGAAACCTAGGCCATTTCCGTACTACGTTCTCATAGTGCTATTATTCCACTTTTAACGTTCTATGGAATCCTGGGATTTGCAGTTTAGGGAGGGGTCTTAGAGGGGCCCCTCCATCAACTGCAAACTGCAGAATTCCATAGGATGTTGAAAGTGGAATAATAGCACTTTGAGAGTGTAGTGCAGAAATGGCCCTAGGCAATTGAAATTTGCATAAAGGGAGCCTCAGAGGTGTTACGGTCCAGCTTATTTTGTTTCCAAAATGACTTAATAACTCAATGAATTAATGTTAATATTAATTAATATTACTTAATTAACATTTATCTGTAATGCATAGTCAAACCTCGAATTAGGGATACAATTCTTCACTAATTTCACTCCTGAAGGAAGCAGTGACTGATTTCAGCATTCTTCTTCCTCCTGTGAGAAAGTATTCGAAAACTACACAATTTTTGAAGACTGTTCACATTTGAGGGACTTATTTTGTGCAAAATTTGCACATGGAATTTTTGCTGACAGAACAACATTTTCTGGGCAGGAGACACTGTGTTCTACATACAAAATCATGCAAAAATGTTATTTTTGTCACAGAAAATGATGTGTCATGCAGAAAATATTTTCTGCACAAAAAGTGGGAATTTTACTCAGAATAAGTCCTATAATGCAAAGATTGTCATCTGCTGAGGTGTCTCTTGATCACTCTCTCTCTCTCTCTCTCTCTGTATGTATTTCAAAGGATGAGAATTCTTGTTCCCTGGTATGTGGTGAGAACAGAGGGAAAGGCTGAGGCAGAAGAAAAGCAGTGATAACATAGAAAGGACCAAGTAGAGTTGCAACATTGCCCAGCTCAGTGGATTTTATTTGATTTCTAGCCACTCAAGACATTAGCTACAATACAGCATCCTCTCAGAACAGCACAAATATTCGCACAGAGATATGCTATGTAAGTACTACAGAACCCCCATGCAGAATAGCAACATTGTTCAACACATGTCAATGACTAGGGCCATTTCCACACTAGATTGTTATAGTGCTATTATTCCACTTTCAACACCCTATGGAATCCTGGGGTTTGCAGTTTAGGGAGGGGCTTCATAGGATGTTGAAAGTGGAATAATAGCACTATAACAGTCTAGTGCAGAAGTGCCCTAGGTTTCATTGTGAAATATGCAATGCACAATGTATGATGCAAAATCAAAATGCACAATATAGGATGTGCAGGTGCAATGCACAATGGACAATGCACAACTGCAACACACAATACACAATGCACAAGTCCAACATGCCATGTGTGGTGCGCAACTACAACTCACAAAGACAAGGCACAGAGGAACATGTTATCTGCGCAGGTCTGCTTCTGACACTATCAGCAGAATATATCAGTTATGCAGTGATTACTTTTTGGCCCCACACGTGTAGCATCACTTATGCACATGTGTCCCTAACTGGATGCCAGCCATTTCTTGATTACTAATTAGGTACCATGGATTTCACAACCAAACATAGAAAAGGTATATCTGTACAACAAAATTATTAGCTTCCTTTTACTTTACCATGGCTCTTTTCCTAAGAAATCCTGGTATTTATAGTTTGGTGAGGTATTTAGAAGGCAACAAGGTCCTCTGAGAAGGGAGAGATTGAAGGCTAAATCAGTTTAATTCTCTGGTGGAGACAGGGTATTTCAGGAACTTCCGTCAGGAAACTTTCCCTCTCCTGTCTATAAATCTTGTGACTGGAAAATTTCTGGTATCTGTTTGTTCGTGTATATGTATGTTCATCAACTCTTTGATGACCCACTCTTATGATTTATATAAGGAGCAAATTATCTGCAAATATGGCTGCTTGAATTTGGGCATGGGAGAGGAGGGAGAAAGAAAAAGCAGGAAGGAGACAAAGAAAGAAAGCCAAGCAGAAAGGGGAGCAAAGTACAGTTTCTCTTTCCCTTGTTTGAATGGTATCAGACTTACCTGGAATAGCAGTCCTTTAGCCTACTCCCATGCCTTTTATCTTCCCTTCTGCTTCCCTTTCTACTACTTCCTAATTCTTCTTGATCTTTCTCTCCCTCCCCCATGAAATGCCTTCCTATCTCCTAACTCTCAGCTCCACCATTACCAGCTACCAGGACTTTATTCTACTTTTTCTCTCTCTTGTTTCTTCCTACTTCCCCAAATCCAGGTGGCCATATTATCATTTATTCAGCTATTTCACTCACTGAGAAGCAGAATGCTTTTGCTAGTAAATATATAAATGCACCATGACTTGTGAACTTTCTTCAACATTCAGCCCAAATTATAATTTTTCTCCTCTGTGAGTATCCTTGAAATCCCAGTTTCAAATCCAGGGTGACATCTTTTTTCAGAAACTGGGTTTTGGAAAAGGTGACTAAAACCAACCAGGGGTGAGAATGGGGATTTGTAGGTAATGGCTGGTGGGCAGAGAAACACTGAGATCCTGTCTCTCAACTGTCCATTATCCCTCCTTGTAAATGCCCCTAGCCCTACATTAACATCATGAGAGAAATATGGAGTTTGAGTCCAAATTTTTCCTTGCAATGTGTTATTTGTTGCATGTTTCAAGGCATCTGATTTTGATGAATTGGGGCCCAATTTCCAATTTCCTCAGTAAGTCTAGGATGAAGAAGGGATGAAAGGATTACCATCATCCAATTTTCCAGACTCAGGATAACTCAGGAGAAATATTATTTTCTGTTATGCTTGAATTGTATTAAATTTAAAAATTTTTCCCATTTCCTTCCTATGGTTCTAATCCCAAGATGTTTTGCTTTGTCATTGGTTGTTCTTTCCCAAAGCTGTTGTGAAAGGCATGCCATCAAGCTTAGCAAAATGAATTTTGCTCTCCTGTAGCTTTCTCCAGCAATTCAATCAAGATCCCGAGAA
Source organism: Iguana delicatissima (assembly GCA_948472985.1). Lineage (NCBI taxonomy): Eukaryota > Metazoa > Chordata > Lepidosauria > Squamata > Iguanidae > Iguana > Iguana delicatissima. The sequence continues at coordinate 198,732 of CAOKZL010000988.1, read as the reverse complement.
TCTTCAAAGGATGGAGGGGTGACTGGCTGAGCCATTAGACTTACCTCTTATTAACACTATCACTTTGTTGTGGCAGTTGTGACTGTTTACAGTAATATCCTTTTGTAAAGCCGCAGTGAATTGGTTGAAGCGATTTGAGGTGAGCAGCAGGTAGCAAGGATGGAGGCATAAGACTTACAGTTTTCATGCAAATGTTTCTGTCGCTATACAATTATGGCCGGATGGATGTGTGATACATTAAAGTAAGATTTATCCTCTGCTGAATATTTTCATGAGCAATAGTGGCACTTTGCTTTTGAAGACAGAACAACATTCTAAATTATATATTTGTAGGAGATATTTTGAATGGTTCAGAAGATCTAGGAAAGTTATAGAGTTTGTATTCCTGTGAGTTGAGAACATGCAACACTTTTGTGATCATTTGTTTACAAAATATGCATATGGGAGTGGGTGCTGCCCTCCAGTCACCTGTCAAGTTTTGGCAACCTGCATTTCAAAGTGTTTTCTCAGGCAAGGAATACTCACTGGGTGTTTGCCATTGCCTTCCTCTGAATTTCCGCATCAGACTGTTATAGTGCCATTCCCACACCAGATTGCTATAATCCTATTATTCCACTTTCAACATCCTATGATGAAAGTGGAATAATAGCACTATAACAGTCTGGCGCAGAAATGGGCATAGTCTGTAGCACCTGGTATTCCTTGGCAATTCCACAGCCAGGAACAAACCAGGCCTGACCCTATTTAATTACCAAGATCAGACGGGATCTAATGTCTTCAGAGTATTTTAAGTAAGGATAGACAAATCTGCCAGTTTTGTTTTTCTTGCATTACTCAGAATCCCAGGGCCACCTTATCCATTAGGCACTTTAGACACAGCACTTAGGGCCTATGAAAACAGGAATTTAGGCCCTGCAAAAACATCCCTAGTGGTACATTGAGACAAGGTGGGGAGTCGAATACAAGAGTGGCTAGTGCCTACAAAAACCTTAATGTTGGCCTGCAGAATCCCCATTAACATTCTTTTCCCATTCAAGTTCTATTTTGATTTGGAAGTCTATTTCCACTCTCGTATGAAAATTTCTATGGATTTTGGTATGTTTTGTTGCTAATGGATAATGTTTTCTTGATGGATGCATTTTAATGTGTTTTCTCCCATTGACAAAAGGAAGTTTGTGCCCCCCTCCACTTTTTTAAACGGGATCTGAAGTCCAACAACTCTTAGAGAGCAATAGATTCTCTAGATGTAGTCCATACTGCCTGACAGGGCCTCTCCAATGCTTGAGGGAAAAGTTTTTCCAACTCTACCTAGGGAGCACAAGGCTCACAAGCTACAGCCTTTTCCCAACTGAAGTAAAAAAGCCTAGAATATGTCCTAGCTACCCAGGTATCATGCAATCAAACCCAAGAAAGCTTATCTTGTCCATGAAAAGCCATTGTGCAAGTCTAAGCACTGACCATCAATGTTCGTTATCAAGCACCCAAGTTAAATAAAGATTAATGTTTGTAACATTTTTTGCTGCATCATGGTCACATTTCTACTGCAAAATCAGGACCAGATATGTAACATATTAGATTCGTATACCATGCTCATATCTCCTCAATCATTTATTGGAGCCCAAAATAGGCATCTGAGTGAGCAAGTGAAGTATTTAAAAAGGAAAGGGAAGAGACAAAGTAAAATACCCCCACCAAGTATAATTATCAGGCCTGTAGGAACTGATTATCAAAAGGAGTCAGCCAGTATCTCGCAGTCTCTTCCTTTCAATGAGAAGTAATGAAATTTAATTAGAGAGAGGAGGCAGCTTTCACACTTAAGAAGAGGGATGAAGAGAAAACTGGGACATGTATGTGTAGACAGAATAATGCCACAGTACATAATAGTCCTTATTAAAACTGAGTTAATAGACAGAGATGTTTGGCCTCTGCTCTCCATTGCAGGGCTTTTAAAAATAAATAAAAGGCTTGAAAAATGAGCTAAAGCAAATATAGTATCATTATTAATAGCAGGAAGCTTAGTTCTGCTAGGTTTAAAGGCACAAGAATAATTCTTTGACTTCACCATGATGTGAATCCTGCCAAATTCAAACAGTAATAGGTGCAGAGAGTTCTTTATTAGAATTAAGTTTATAGAGATTCACAAGCCCTGCATTCAAAGAAGTTTTGTTTGGGATTTTCAACCAGCCTTCCCAGTCTTGAATATTATTAAAATAGAACAGGAAGGGATACAACGGCAACCCACGATCCATTACTAAACAATTGCTTGTACAATTATAAAGGCCATTTGAACTGAAAACTACCCTTTGAATTCAAATTATCTCATTTAAATCAGGGGTTGAGGAAAGTATGGCTCTCCAGATGTTGTCGGATTACAGCTCCTAGCAGTGTGACTAGCAGAGTCAGTGGTGAGGGATACTGGAACTTGCAGTTCAGTGACTGTTGGTTGGCCACACTTTGCCTATCCCTGATTAAATACTAGGACAAAGCGAACGGTCAACCCAAAACTGTATTTCTTAATTTAAGGCAGTGCATCAAAATATTGTCATTCATCGAGAAGGAAAAGTGAAGTTCTTGTTGTTTTGACTGAATATATGTTATGAGGGAAGAACACTTTACAATCGATTTATCTAGAGGGAGTCTAAAGGCCAGCTGTGTTAGGCATCACTATGAAGTATAGCCCTCAAGGTCTATTGCTTTGTTTTTTGTAAGCTATTGTGTGTCTTAACAGTGGAAGTGACACAGAAATAAAACATCATGGCTTATATCCCACGGTATCATTCTACTGAGTGCAAAACTTTTCCTATTTGCAGAAGCCTTGCCATCATCCTTGCACAGTGTCAATCCAATACTTTAATTCTTCTCAAACAAGTGCTTTTACTATTTTCTACAATGTCATTATGCTAGGTGTTGTTTGCATTAATGGTCCTGGCAAGTCTGCTAGTGCTTGTGAAATTGCTAGAGGAAGTGTGACTATGAATTGCTCCACCTCTTACCTTTCATGTAGTAGCAGTATAATCCCTTAAAAAAATTTAAAGGATGCCAAAAGTATTTCTGTTCTACACAGTTGTATCAGTTTTATGTCACTTTAACAGCCATGGTTAAAGTGGCATAATTTTGGGGATCTGTAGTTTACTGTAGTACTTATAACTGCCTGTTAGAAAGTTCTAGTTCCTAACTACGGAGAATTCTAGGTACCTCACCCGAGAACAAATCCTGGGTTCTGTAAGGTGCAGCCATGACACTTGAAGTGACATGACATTGATATAACTTGGTAGTCCAGCTATGACCCTATTTTTCTACTGGTATACAGGTGCATGGATCTGTCACTAAGTTCTTTCCATCACAGCAGATATACCTCACTCAGAGAGCTGAAACAGTGACTCCTTAAACTACACTACATTTTGTCTCCATTAGTCATTCTAAAATGCTATTGATTTTCCCCTTAGATACATGGTGAGAAAATACTGCTTTTCAATAGATTTAACAGAATTTTTCCTAGCAGCATGAAATGGTTGGGTCCAGCTGCTTAGACTTGCTAATATACAACATTCTGATCATCTAAGGAAAACCACTGTAACTGTTTTGTGGATGTCTAGAATTCAGCATAGGTCAATACAGGTCGGGAGTTAGTAATGAACGAAACCTAGCAATCAGTTTTGTCTTCACAAAATTCAAATAAAATTTGACTTTTATATATGTTTAAATTTCACCTTCCAGACCTCTCTGGCTGATTGGCATATAGTCCCCTATTATCCTGTATATGTGTTACCTGCTCTCTTACTGAAGCGTCACATTATAGAAATTGAACTTTAAATTTCACATGCATGGTGCCAAATCACATCAACTCTCTCCTTCTGTCCTCTAAACATTCTTGTCCTTTCGTTCTGGGGAAAGCTGAGAGGTACTGGATTTCTTTCTGTGTGTGGACTTTCTAACAGATTAATGAAACAATTGTTATTGGTTCAAAGTAAATCCCAGCCATACTTTACTATTTGTAGCATTTTTCAAAACAACCCTTTGAACCTCATTTTTAATAATTTCTCAGGAGAAAACAAAGTTTGAATTTAATATCATTCCATACTGATATACCTCCAGAATGTCAATGTGTGTCTCGGTGATATATGGAGGACTCAGAGTATGTTTTCTCCTTAACAGTAATTTGTGCTTTTTCTTAACAGCAGAGAAGGAATAACTGAATTGTCACAAGATGTTATTTTCCAAACTTTCCTATTCTGGTATGGGATTTCCTATACACTTGACAGCAAATTTTCAAGCCAAAGGGAATATTCTTTGTTTGTCCTTCCTTCTCTAATACCAACACAGCCAATTTGAGGAAGGGCAGCCAGTGTGGTGTAGTGTTTTGAGCATTGGGCTATATTCTGAAGACCATGGTTCAATTTCCCATTCAGCCATGGAAACCCATTGGGTATCCTTGGGCACATCACACACTCTCAGCCCATAGAAAACCACATGATAGATTTGCCTGGGGGCCAGCATAGCTCAGAAACTACTTGAATGCACACAGCTACAATTAAGACCTTACCTTTTGAAATAATTACTTTCTGCTTGTTCAATGATCACATGGAGAGGTGAGAAATTGGGATTATACCAACTATCCTTGCTTCTCAACTTTATACATTTATCTGAAGGTTGTGATAGGACTTGTGTTCTATAAGAATAGTCTTTCTTTGTGCTTTCACCAAAAGGGAAGTTTTTAGCATCATATTTTCTTCTAATAATTTAACCACTAAAATCTCCATTCCATCTGCAGAAGCATACTAAGCAGTGATTGGCTACACATAACAAAATAGATTGGGAAATGAATGCTAGTTTTCTTTTAATTGTATGGGATGCAAGTGTGATTCCCAGTCTTTATTCAGTAGGCATGGGACCTCCAGAATGTATATGTGGCTTAAGTCCTGCATGATTCCTAGTAAAATCAGACCTTAGAATGTTATTTGTAATTAAAATAAATATAGTAACATATAGAATCCATCCATAATATGACAGGAGGAGGGAGAGGATATTTATACCCCACCGTTTTCCCAGTTCAGGACCCAAAATGTCTTACAGCAGTCACAAATGAACATAGATAAAAAAAATGCCACTGTACAAAAGTTTTCATAGTAATTCAGCTCTCAAAAACTTAAAACAATTTTAAAAACATAAATCCTTTTTTAAAATAAAAAAAAATCCAGCATGTTATACGAGGCCTATTTCCCCCCTCCTTCTTTTCTTTTCTTTTTTTTTTTTTTTTTAGCCCTTAGTTCTTGAAGGCCAGCTGGAACAAAAAAAGTCTTAACTTGCCTTCAGAAAGGTCTTCGTTTGCTTCTTCAGGAAGTTCTCAAAGCACAGGCAGGATCATATGGAAGAAAGCTCTGAGATCAAGACTACCATCATACCAAGCCAACAATCTGAGTGTTTCAAATTCACCAGTTATATTCACTCACGGACTAGCTATCCAGAGCTCTAAAACTGAATGATGTTATGCAGGAAGCAATGAGAACACCACTTGATAATGATACCATAGATCCCCAAACTTTTTGGATACATGGGGAGATTTGAAAATTCAAGATGTTGTCATGGGTTGTTGTGTGTCTTCAAATCATATTTATCATACCTATCATGGGGTTTTCTGGGGCTGAGAGTGTATGGTGCACCTAAGGTTACACTATGGGTTTCCATGGCTGAGCGGGTAATTGAACCCCAGTCTCCAGAGTTGCAGTCCAGTGCTCAGAACACAACATCGTGCTGACTCTTTGGCCCTTTCTGCATGGCATGTGCCATGCAAAAGAGGGCCTGGAGCCTCGCATGATTGCAAGGAGCGATCTGCACGACGCCCTCGCAATCGCACAAGGCTTCAGGGGCCGGCAGGCAATGATAGCGCAACCTTTGCATTTTCGGCTTTCAGCTAAAAATGCTGCGCAATTGCACATTGCTCCTGGGCCCCGCGCGCACTTACCTGGCATGTGGAGCCTTGGGAGCCGGGCCAGTCACGCTTCCTGTCTTAGTGCAGCCTGGGAAGGAAAGAGGTGAGGCTCTTGGGCAAGCAGGAAGCTCATGTGGAGCTGAAGAAGCAGGGAAGTGAGACCCTCTCACAAGAGGCTGCTCACATGATCACTGCACCCCAGCACCGAGAAAAGGTAGGATGTGGAAAGGGCCTTTGTCATGGGTACCATCTCAAAATAATTTCCCCTTGTATATATGGTGAGAAAATACTGCTTTTTCAATAGATTTAACAGAATTTTCCCCAGCAGCATGAAATGTTTGGGTGCAGCTGCTTAGAATTGTTAATACATGTCTTTCTGATCATTTTTTGTGCAAAAAAATGTTGTGGGATTTAGCATACCTCCATCTCACCACATACATAGGTTTCCATAACTCATATTTTAGGGAAGGAAAGTACTGAAATGAAAAAAAAAAATCTCACAGTGGTTGAGCACTTTTTTGCTCCACTGAGGGCAAGAAAAATTGTAGGTGTTCTTCCCATCCTTGTCGTACAGACACAACTGCCCATTAACACTCATTAAAGCTAAAAACCTCTAACCAAAAAAGACACACCACCTCTTCTTTCACTCTGACCACCCAAAGCAGCAAGACAAAATTTAGCAGAGTCATCTATATCTTCCCATCTCTCTTTTGATCATAAGCTAAGTCCTTTCCCAGGCTTCAATAAGTAATCTTTTAAAGAAAAGAAGGGAGTTCATTCATCCATTTCTAACAGTTCATTCCTCTTAGAGTTCAAACAGAGCTCAGGGGTTGGCTTTGATTAGAGCAAGGGCAACATGAAGTTCAAGAAAAGCTGCAAGGGCTCAGACTGCCCTTGGTCCTCCCTCAAAGCCTTGTTCCTGGATTTTTGTCACACAGCCAATTGGTATAAGCTGTTACAGTACACACTGTGGCTACATCACCAATATTTCTCCACAGCAATGTCTGGCTCTGTTTTTTCACTATGTTAGAGCATAAGCAGGGGAAAAAAATCAATCTCTAAAGGAGTCTTCTTTCTTCCAGCCCTGATTTTTTTTTAATTGTCATTTTCTCAGAAAAACATCCTCCGAGAAATAGCTCCATTCAAATTCACCACTTAAGATCAATGTGTGGAGATCAGAAGTGTTTACCATAGGTAAGGTCCTGAAGCTGTCCACTATACATTTCATTGAACATACGAAAAAGACTGGTAGAAACAATACAGGAAGCAGGATCCTGTACCTAACTCTTTATGCATCTAACTCCAAATGCACTTTAAAATCCTATACATTGTGGAAAAGATAATTTTGGCCCCAATGGTTTTATAAAAAGCCATTAAAAAAACCCAAAAAACAGGCACCATAATTTATTCTGTTTTTCTTCTCATGAAGGAGGAGCTCAAGAAACAGACAATGCAGTTAAAGATTCTACTTAATCACAGCTGAGATATTTCTAGTAAAATATTTCTTTTTCAAATATGAATCTATAAGGCAGTCATGGGTATATCTGAAGCAAAATATTACATATCTTATAGTTTTATTATATAGTTTAAAAACAGATACCAAATGTTTCTGATTAGGGAGTTGCTTTCATTCTGTATGAAGTTATTTGTTTATTAAGAAGAACATCTTGCTTCATTTTTAGTAGCTGATCTTTGAAACGTTACTATTTTTGTACCATGTCAACTGGTAGCTCCTTTTCAGTGGGATGGTAAATCTGCTCTTGGTTTTAGATTGAATTGGAAAATATTTTGTTTGGATTTGGTAGACATTTCAGGAATAAAGTTCAGAATCTTGAATAGCTTTTTTTAAAAGTTCAGACTGAAATCAGGAGCAGATGTACCACTCCATGGACATAGGAGCCACCAGCTGCCACTGTTTTTTGGACTATGACACTTAGAATCCCCAATATAATATGACAACTTTTTGATGGTTCCACAAAAATAACATTTTTATGCTCTTTTGATCATATAGTGCATTTATATTCCTAGAGACTTACTTGTAGATTTCAAGATGACTGTCCAAACCTTTAGCTACATGAACTCAATTCATGCTTTACCTCCAAGTTTTCTGGGAAAATTACACCACTGAAAATTAAGCAAGTGCTCATTTCCTTTTGCTTGAAGAAAATACTGAGTAAAGAAAATGGGCCTTCTGACAGTTTTATGTGAGCAAATAGATTTTGATTTATATAATCAAATAGGTTTCAAAATAAATTTTGAAAGAAAAAGGAACCCATTGAATATGGTCACTGTTCACTACCTTATCTAGACTGTGTAATGGAAGCTTTTAGAACAAAGGAATAGCAAGTTATAACAACCTCTGCTCTGCTGAGAAGTTCAGAAATAAAACCAGTGGCTGCATTTCTGGTTTTGGTTGGACAGAGATATTCACTTGGCCGAAAAAAGCATCATGACACCAAATGTAATTGAATGTAATACTCTCATTGAATGGTGATGAAGATTTTATTCACTTAAGGAAAGAATATATATTGTTTTCGTCCATACGGATGACAGCCAGGTGAAATGTAGTTCCTCTTCTAGCAGGCTTTAAATTACTTCGTTTTATGTTAAATTTTAGCTCTTCATGAGTAGTGAAAAGACCAATTTGTGCACAGAATTAGTAATAAGGAGTCAAACAGCAAGAAAGCACAGAGAGAGAAGAAATTTCATTTGCATTTGAACACAGGATATAGAAGAATATTTGACACAGAAAAAGTGTTTCCAAGGAGGTAAAAGAGGCAGTAGGACCATTTCTAACATTGCATGTCCTTAATAGCATCCTGACAATACAGGAAGGAAGTACTCAGAAAATAGCTAAAGAGAGAGATATATCTTTGTAATTTCTGAACAATCAAATCTCTTTTTAATACAGTCTGTTCCCTATTATGAAGGAGAATACCCTCAGCCATTTTATGGATGCTTTTTTTGTCTGAGAGAGCACACCATGGAGATACAACTGGACAATTTCACCTTTTCCTTGTCATGGGCACCATGACCAAAGCTGCCATTGGAATTTGGCAGGCGATTGTCTCAGTAGTAGACAGAGTGTCTTCTCATACCATAAAGTAGTGTGAGACTACAGGACAGAGTGTCTCACTGGACCCCTGCTGGACGAGAAGGAAAAGTACTTTTGAAAAGTTGCACTGATTTCTTAGGTGCTTAGAGACCAAAGGTGTAGTGAAATAGGGGTGGGGGCTGAAATCCCTGTCCCTCCACATAAAAATTTTGCCCCCATTAAATTTCCCTAAATTTCTAGCAGTGTAATTCAGCATTTGGAAATATAGTTTAGGTATTCAAAAAAAAAACCAATATGGTAGAATCATGCAAAACCCAACACTAACATTTCACAAAGATACTAAAACATTGTACATGTACAAGGAAGGTTTGTTCCATGCATGCATACTTTCTATGCTGCAGGACTTGTGTTTGGTGTTTCTAGTTATTGGAAAAAAATTATTCTCAAATTTGCCATGTTACCTGACACCATACAAGCATTCAATGCTTCATCAGAGAATGAAAATGTAATAATTCTGGCTTTTGAAAGTAATATATTTGAAGGAATATCAAGTGAACCGGTTCTTTTTAAATCTGAAGTGACATTACAACTCATCGAGGCTATTAATAGTTCAAATTGTTATAGTGAGATGACCTGCACAACGCACATTTACTTCCTTGTCACTGTTATTTAGTTTATACAACTATTTTTCATGTGGAAAATATTATATTTTAAACTGATCTGCCTTTATGGAAGCTTCACAGTACACTTTCTGATTAAAATTGCATTAATTGAGGGCCATTTTTGTCATTATGTATGAAAAGATTTTCCACAGAAACCTGTTTTATAGTGACCAATGCCAAAACCCTTCCACCCTCCCTTTTTGTCTCTGCAATCCCCAGTGACAGTTGTCTCTTACACCCTGTTGGAGGGTTGGTGGCACAGGCTGTAGTAGCAGTCAGGTTGGACGAAGGCTTGTGGGAGGAACAAAACTGGCAATGACTCAAGCAGTAGGGCAATTTTTTGCCTGTGCACACCTTGGGGACAACTCAAGTGTGTTTCTCCCAAGCTGGATTCGATATCACATCACCTTCAGGTTCAGATTTGGCATTTTGGCAGTATGGGAGATGGGGCTGATTGGGAAGCAAAACCTCAGCATTTTTGGTCAGTTTTGCATGGTTGGGGGTACTTTTCACTTGAAATGCAACAGCACATTATAAAATTTGGGGGATGTAAGGTTTTGGGAGTATCCTATGGGTCTTGGAGATACAAAAACAGGGTGAAAAGGCATTTTATAAAAACATACAATCTGCAGGCTAGTTTCCTTACTCCTGAGATAAAGTCATGTAAAGCTAGAAAGTGCACATATTTATATGATTTTGATGCTGTTAACACATATTTGGAAGAGGCAAGTTGTGACACAATGACATCAGACATATTCAAAAATGTTGTGGTTACGTAAGGAAGCACAATCTAAACGTGGAATGAAGCAAGTGAGAAAACAGAGAATGGATTTGCATTGATTCAGTGGTTTTCACCTACCCAGTAACCAGCTTTTGCCAGATAAAAAGTCATTTAGATTAGCCATAAGATGTTTAAACTAGCAACCACAGTAATCTACCATAAATAATGAGCACTCAATCATTTCTAGAATAGAGAAACCAATAAAGAAAGATGACTGAACTGTGGACCAAACTATGGGCCTTTCTGCACTACACTGTTATAGTACTATTATTCCACTTTCAATATCCTGTGGAATCCTGGGATTTGTAGTTTACTGAAGCCAATGAGCTCTCTGGCTGAGAAGTCTAAATGCCCCTCCCTAAACTGCAAACCCCAGGATTCCATAGGATTTTGAAAGTGGAATCATAGCACATAACAGTTTAGTGTGGAAAGGCCCTATGTTGCTATTAGAATACACGTGTTTCTAAGTATAATTGGAAACAACTCTATGCAAGTTGGCCTATTAGTTCCTTTAATCCAGTCGTATCTCCTCTTGCTGGTGCCAATTTTTCAGAAACATAGGCAGAAATCATTCCTTTATTTGATCCTTTTAACTTGAGATTGCGAGGACAGAAACCTTTTCCTCCCGCAGTCTTTCTCAGCAGAGCTGGTCTTACTATTAGGCAGAACAAAGTAGTCCCTTCAACAGGGAGATCTGTGGGAAATTGGATGAGAGACCTATGTGTCATGCAGATTGCCTTACAGTCTCTCACCAAAAGAGAAGGAGACTAAGCTCCACGTGCTTATAGATGGGCAGTGCTGTCACATCATCATTGCTGAAGTAAAGCTGACCTGCCAGTCAGATCACCTGAACACAGAAAAAAAAGTGGGCACCATATGGTCTTTCACTTGATACCGAAAATGTCTTTGGGCTGGATCAGACTCCTAAAATATTCAAATCTACAAAATGGCACATTCAAGACTACAGACTTTGAGGCAAAGAAGGTTAATAAAATGAAATGAATTGTGTAGATTCATTTTAAACATAATTCTTTCTCCATTCCCTGTCAAGCAATGGGCTTTTAGGAGCCTTGTTTATTCAGATATAGATTTTTAATAACCAGTTGTCAGAGAAAACAGTACAAAATGGTACAAAAAGAAAAGGAACAAAAATTACAACGATGTATATTGGCAATATGCATCGGCAAATTCCAAGAAGGATGATACATGCCATTTAAAACAACAACAACAACCTTTTCGTTTGTTATTTTTCAGCTTGTGTATTGATCTGTTAAAGTGTCATACTCATTACATCTTTGTGACTGTTTTTGGTTATGCATTCACAGTCTTATGTGCGATAAAGATGTTATTTTTCCTTTCTGTTCATGTTGTTTTGTTACTCCCTACTCAGCACCCCGTCATTTTACCAGCAGCCCACAATTGTTTCTCTACCTGAAATGCTTCAGTGTGCCAATTTGCATAACAAAAGTTTTATTCTAAATAATGCTACCTCTTGTAGTATCATCAGGCTTCTGTTCACAAAATCTAAAAGAAGGGATGGTGAGTCTCCCTGCCTTCAACAAAAAATGTTGTGATAAATGTCACCTTAAATTGTGAAGACTAGAGAGAACATAATACTTCTTGATTTTTGTCTTTGAGAAAAACATTAACTCTTTGTAGTTAAAGTACAGGCAACATAGTTTTCTAAGCGTTATAATATGTTCAAAACTTCATCTGACCTGAAATGCCACAGTCTCAGATGTCAGTTCATACCATTCTTGACACTGAGCAGTTGCGAGAGTCTCAAGGGCTTCCTTTCAAAGATGTGCTTTGTGTATTATGCAGGTACACTACTGCCTGAGTTATTCTTCAGGACTGTGTAGAGCACACATCACAAACATGATGAGAAATGTGTTACATCAGAGAAGCCTCACAGATGTGCAGAGAGTGTTGGAAGGGGGGAAGCCAGGAGCCCATATAGGCAAAGGACTGACTTTAATGATCTACAAATGTCTTCAGCATGAGAAAAGAGCTATCAGTGATGGCTGCCACTTGGAAAACGGTGAAGAGAACAGGAGAATGTCTGTTCAGTGACATCCTTGGAGCATGGCATTTTTTGTGCTATACCATAATACATGACCATTATAAATTTAAAGACATATGACTTAAGGAACAGATTCAGATGATCTGCTCAAGTCAGAAATAATGCAAGGACACATTTCTTTTTCCTAATGAGGCCAAAGGGAAGCATCAAGAGGCAGATGTCCCTCAGACCAATGACTGTGGTGCAAAAAGGTTTAAACCTTCCCCCCCCCAGCAACTGTATGGTTCCAGTTCAAATCAAATCATCTCCTCCTCCTCCTCCTCCTCTTCATAGACAGGAGATTCAATGACTGACTTCCATATCACCTAATTTGGCCCTAAAGCAACTGTGGTAGGACTTGGAGGTGTTTTTCTGGTGCCGTTACCTAGCTTTGGTTAGTAAGCACTTGGTCTGGTACTCATAATAGTAGGAAGTATACATAGACATTCATAAAAAGAACATGTGCTGGAGTTTTGTACATAGTAAGTATCAAGATTATCTCCCTCTGGGAGATATTACCTGCTGGGTAATTGAGGCTCTTACAAATGTAATTGTCAAGAGAGTGGACATATGATCTGCTCTCTAGCATAGGATGTCTATGCATTAATGAATTTGATAATTTGAGAACTCCAACTCATGCTGGCTATCCCCTGTGATCTGAACTGTACTTTACATGCTTTTTAAAAGCTAATGATAGGACTTCAGTGAGCAATGAGAAGTGAGCAGCAGATTTAACAACAAAAAAGGAAAAGATTACAGAAGCTGTCTGTCACACAAGAGAAAAATCAATCTATATATATTTAATTCCTTGCTTATGATAAACATATATTGTACAGAGTAGTCCTGTCCATGCTTATTCAAGGGTATATTCTATTATGTTCAAAAATAAAGAGACTCAAGGTTACCAACCTTTACTTATTTCATTCTCAAGACTGAAATATTTTGGAAGTTTTCTCTCTACTGGATAAGATTACAACAGATTTCACACATTTTAAAAATGCTTTTTTCCACATTCCAGAATTGTTTTCCCCAAACTATAGTGTGGGTTTTTTTAAAATCTTTTTTCCTACTTCCAAAAAAAGAAAAGAAAAGAAAAAAAGAAAAAAAAGCCAGCCTGCCTGCCTGCCCGCCTTCCTTCCTTCCTTCCTTCCTTCCTTTCTTTCTTTCTTTCTTTCTTTCTTTCTTTCTTTCTTTCTTTCTTTCTTTCTTTCTTTCTTGCATTTATGTGCTCCCTTTCTTCCAAGGAGCATTAATGCAGTTCCCAAACAATAAAACAAAATTAGCTAAAAACTTAGCAATGAAATGAAAGCACAATTAAAATATCACCATTTTAGAAATCATATTTTATACAATAAAAAAATCATTAAAAAACCCCACACAAGTTAAAGCTAGAGTACACACCCACCCATAAGAAAGCTCCCTGTGAGCAATTAGTCCTTAAGAGCCTGTTTAAATAAGGCCTTAGAGATAGGAGAGGAGGGAGGGGGGCATCCTAGCCTTGTGTGGAAAAGAATTCCAAAAGTGGGAGCAGCCACTGAGAAGCCTCTCTCTGGTTTCCTCATCAGACAGGCGTGTGATGGTGGTGGGACTCAGACAAAGCCTTTTTCTGAGGATCTTAAGACACTGGCAGATTTGTGCTGGGAAATATGGTATTTCACTCATCCTGACATAAGCTATATAGCGCTTTATGAGTCATGGCCAGCACTTTGAATTGTGGCCAAAAATGAACAAGTAGCCATGAAGCTGTTTCAACAAGGAAATTATATGCTCCTTGTGACTGGCCCCAGTCAGTGTTTCAGCCATCACATTTTGAACTTGCATTTTGAACATTACATTCCAATAGTCCAAATGTGGTGTAACCAAGATCTGTGCTATTGTACTCAGATCTGGCTTCTCAAAGAACTGGTGCGACTGGAACACTAACCTTAATTGTGCAGATGTACTCCCAGCCATCACATAGACCTGGGCATCCTGGCACAAGATTGAGGCTCTTTTCGCACAGCAGTTTGCAAGCAAAAGGGCCTCTTGAGCATTGTGTAAATGTGAGGAGCGGTCCGCATGACGCACTCCCATTTATGTGCCCTCATGCTCAGCAAACACGCATTTTTTTATTTTCGGCTTTTAGCCGAAAATGACCCACGCTTGTGCAGTGCTCACGGGCCTGGGTCTCACTCACCTGCCATGCAGAGCCTCTGGAGCAAGGCCGGTCGCGCGTCCTCGCCTCAGTGCAGCCTCCAACTCCCAGGCTGCACTGCGGAAGGAAGGGGCGGGGGCGGGCGGGGCTTTTGTGCGAGCAGGAAGGAGCTACGGAGCTGAAGCAGGAGCCTTGCGAGAGCCTCCCTGCCCAGGCTTCTCGTGTGAGGACCCCAACCCAGCAGCGTTAAAAGGTAAGGTGTGAAAAGGGCCTGAGTTGAGGAAAACACCCAAGCTGCAAGCCTAAGATTTCAGAGGGAGCACAACCCCATCCAGCACAGGTTGAATCCCTGTTCCTTGATCTGCCTTTCAACTGACCAGAGGCACCTTTGTCTAAACTGGACTAAGTTTCAATTTGTTTGCCCCCATCTAGTCCATTACTGACAACAGATATTGGTTGAGAACTGAGATAGCTTTCTTTGAATCCAATGGAAAGCTGAGATAGAGTTGGGTGTCATAAGCCACAATGAATTCCAAAATTCAGGTTAAGCTCTCCCAATGGTTTCATGTAGATGTTAAACAGCATAGGGAATAGAACCAAGTCCTGAGGACCTTGCAAGCAAATGGTCAGGGCGTTGAACAGGAATGCCTCAGCATCACCTCCTGAGTTCACGCCTCTGGGAAGGACCGGAAGTACCCCCAAGTCCCAGAATGGCGATTCAGAAGGATACTGTGATTGGTGCTGTCCACAACTGCTGAGATATCTAGAAGAATTAATAGGGACACACTCCACCTGTCCAATTTCCTGTGCAGGTCATCCACCAAGGTGACCAAAGCTGTCTCTGTCCTCTAATCAGGCCTGAAGCCAGATCAAAATGGATCTAGATAATCCAGTTCATCCAGGAATCCCTGGAGTTGAGAGGCCATCACACATTCTAAAATCTTGGTGAGGAAATGAATATTGGAGACTGGCCTTATGAGTGTTTTTTTCAGTAACAGCCTCACTACAACTTCTTTTAAGCATGACAGTAAGCTGTCTGTGAGACATTCACCAGTCCACTTATCCACTTGGTCAGTCTCCCTCTGACTGCTTTCAGAAGCCAGGAAAGGCAAGGGTCCAATACACCTGTAGAGGTTTTCAACTCTCCAAAGATCCTCTCTATCTCCTCATGCTGCACAGATTGAAATGTATCCAATAATAAAGATTCGAAGGCTGCATCCAAGTCAGACTAAATCTGAGCTATCTTGTCTGCAAATTGGCTCACACATTCTTCTCAGTGGGTTGTCAAGTGTTCTTCATTTCCATTTTATGGACCAGAGTGTAGAAAACCCTTGACCACTCCAGACAGCTCTACTGGATGATACTGTCTAGACACAAGAGTTGCAGAGAACTATAGTTTTTTGGCTGCCATCACTGCCATGGCATAGGTTTTCCAATGGTCTCTAGCTGTTTTTTGATCAGATTCACTCCAAATTTTCTGCCATCATCACTCTAGTCTCTGTGCCACTAGTTCATCATTACCAACTCCCTAGTGAACCAGGGGAATAACTTGGCTCCCTTCCATGAGAGAGGAAACGTTTGGAGTGATTGTGTCCACTGCCCTGGACATGCTCCTATTTCCGGACTTTGACAGGATCACCTGCCAAGGTTACAGCAAACTGCCCAAGAGCCATGAGGAATCTATGTAGATCCATAAGCCTCTTGAGGTAGACTATTTAAATTGGACCCACAATCCTGCAGAGGTTCAGCTTCTTAGTCAGCCTAAACCTCACCAGGTAGTGATCTGACCATGACAACAGAACTATAGAAAGTTTCTCTGCAACTAGATCACCATTATCCCACCCAGCACAGAAAACCAGGTCCAGAGTGTGTCCTGCAGCATGGATGGCACCAGATACTACTTGGGATAGTGTTACTGCAGTTATCTGGCCCGAGCCCGAGGTCTACAATTTCATATTGGTTATGGTTAATATTTCCACGTGGAACTCCACAAGATGAACTCCACGTGTCTGAAAGGGTCACTGAGAGCCTGTGTAGGCAGGCATGGCTGCATGGCCTTGATTATGCAAGCTAGGTCTAGGCCAGTAAACAACTATCTGTCACACAGTCAGTAGCACCCTCCAGACACAGCCGACCATTAAGCAAATGCAAGGGCACTCAGCCCCAAACTGCTTGCTCTATACAAACACTAAGTGCTTCTCATCTGCATACTGTTCTAACAATTGGCAATGCTGGCTAAATCTCATCAATTCTGATTTTGACCTTTCAGAAGCTTTGTCTCCTCTAAAAACCCTATTGTTCTCCTCAGGAGAGGGCTAGCCTCCAGGTACAATCTTCCCTATAAAAACCCCAGATTTGAGCTCCTTGTTGGAATGCTCGTGCTTTGCATCCCGAACTGCTGCCGCTCTGTCAAGCAAGCCTCCCCTCAGCCTCCACGTGCTGGGAAACCACTAACCAAAGCCTCGATCTCTATCTTCTCTTTTGCCGGACTGCAGGATCAGGTGGAGTATCACCCTAGAAACCCTCTGAAAACCGCTATCAAGTTTCCTCACTTTCTACTTCTATAGTTCTTGTATGAGTGCATGAGTGTGTGTGTCTGTGTGTGCAGAATTGCGTATATCATAATGAAATCTGGTTTAAATGAATAACTTTGCCTAGTTCTTGTCGCAGCCCAACCCTGTAAACATAGGGTTAAAGATCTCGCTGCGTTACCCTGCCTCTCGTAGTGCTAGCTTGTGCTCTCAGCTAAATTCCCCACCTTTGTAATATTTGGAGCACATTTAGATGTCCCTCCCGGGACCCCCAGAAATCAGGGTAACAATAGACCCATGGTTGCCATGGAAGATGTGAAGTCCTGAGCCCCTCTTAAAAGAATGATCTCAGCATGAATGTCAATATTGCTGAGAACAACAAATTGTTGGGGTGATTCCAACTGCTGAGACTGACTTAGCAAGCTCAGGAAGCAAGACTGCTGAGCAGTGGGGTAGGCAGTATACCAGCAGAATCTCTACTGTGTCCTGGCCACCCAACTTCAAATAAACCCACTCAATCCCACAGACTGTGAGATGGAATACCTGAGGAGGGAGATTAATCTTTATGGACCACTGAAATTGCATCTCCCTGCCACATCTCTGTCCCTGCCTGCTGCTCCACAACAAACTGAGGTGGACAAACCTGGGTAAGACTAAGCCTTCCCCAGCTTCCTCCAGAAAGGCCCCTGTAATGCAAGCCATGTCAGCATGCTCAGCCAGGATCAGGACGTGGATCAAGAATGTTTTACCACTCACTGACCTGGCATTAAGCAGCATCATTTTCAGGCCAGGGGGTTTGTTGCTAAAGCTATCTGGATTACTTAGGGTGGGAGAGGCTGTGGCTTTTACCTCTCTCTTGGTAAAAGTTCTGTCTCCCCACTCCATATCTCCCTTTGCCCATTATTGTCAAATTGGGAGCTCCCTGGGCTGCTTCCCTCCCATGCTGTTTGTGTAACTTGTATTATTCCTATTACCAGCAGAGCAGACTGCCTTTTAAAACGACTACAAAGTTCCAGTAAAAAGCTACAAAACCCATAAACTCTTCTCTATCCTAAACAAGGGAACTGAGCCTCACTCACACTTCACCTCCAAAGCAGCTCCCCCAAAAGAGTGACCCCAATGGTGGTGGGCCCACTGCCAGAGATAATGACCTTTTTGCCTGCTCCTTCAAAAGGGAACAGGTGATTCTATGGCTTGCCAGCCAGCAGCTGTTTTGATACCTAGGGTCCTAGTTCAAGAAGGGTGCAGGTTAGAGAACGAGCAGCAATTCCCAAGAGACGCAGGGAGCAGCAAGCAAGCAGGCAGCAGACCTCTCACTCTTTCCTGCAGTGGAAGATGTTGTGTTCTTTCTCCTCTGGTGTGAAAACTCTCTTTTCTCTCTACTGCAGGGGCCCAAATTTCTCACAATGTTATTTTTTTCCCCAAAAAATGGATATCTTGCTCTGTTCAGACACTCTTTACTATTTAGGATGAGAATATTTCTTAAGCTTCTTCATATTCCAAGACTTACAGGCAGAGAAGTATGTATAGGATTGCAGCTTCCATTTTTTAAAGGATGGCTGATACATTTGTAGTGTACAGACATTTCTCAGCTATTTGTACTATATAGGCCAGTCCATGCACCCTTATGTAGTTTATAAGCATGTATTACCTGCTTCTAATGATCCTTTTCCATGAGCTCAAAGCTTTGCTGTATCCAAATGGGTATCCCTCATTCATTTCTGCCTCTTCTACCTAGCAAATAATAATCTTCCATGATGCATTTTTTTTTTAAAAAAACCCTCTCCCATCTTTCCAATATTTTCACATGAAAGAGGGGGAAAGCCCTAGTCGCCGTGTGTGTGTGTGTGTGTGTTCGTGCGCATGTGTGTGTAATGTTGAGAAAGAGGAAGAGAGAGGGAGAGAGAAAGAGAAAAATGCAATAACCCCATTATTCAGGTAGAAGAAATTGTAGAGACTCCAGATTGTCACAAATCCAAATAGAACAATATCCTTGTTGATATGCCAAAACAAGCCAGGGTTCCAGAGAGGGACATGGCCTATTGTTTAAGGACAGTATGCAAAGACATTTGTTTCTCTCTCAGAAAGTTGGGTTAAAAAAAAACCCATGAGTTCTTTCTCTGACCTGTTAGAATAGAAGTAGAAACCTCAAGTGGGTTCAGACATTACGCTAAAGAAAGTTGCCAATTCTACCACTGTCTAAATTTCAGGGAAAATAGCTATAATCTCATATCCTCTTAAGTCCTATCCTTGCTCTTCAGTCTAATAATAGAAAAGATGGGATGTGTGTGAGCACACATGGGCCAACTCCATGTCCTCTTCAATTTTGGCTATGTCATGGATCTTCGCACAGTCATCAGAAAGACCTGGTAAGAGGCTTGGAAGTACCTTGCGATGAATATTCTTAGAAAGCTCACACAGCAAACGGTGATGTCTTGTTAGGGCAATTATCCAGTTGGAAAGAGTTCTACAACTGTGCATTAAGAAGAATGGTTTGGTCCTTGTCACATGATTGTCACATATGTTATTCGGGTCAGATGCAAACTCTCTCCTGTTAGCATCTATAGTTTCCATCTTGCCTTCACATTGTCTTTTCATGTAATGGACTTTACCTCAAAGCTTTTGTTTTATTTTAATTTTTAATCATAGGCATGTTGCCGCAATGTGGGGTGATTCTGTTCACTGTCCAAGTGAGCCGGAAATGCTTTTTTCCAGGATAACATATTCTTCGTCCCATATTCCGCATTCCGTTCTTCTCCTCAACTAATAGTCTGTCACTAATATTCTATAACCATCTAAAATCTTCAGACTTGTTGGACTATTGTGTGTGTGTGTGTGTGTGAATCTTTTCTAGATTTTTTTTTTAAAATCTATGCATTTCACTCAGAAGCAAGTCCTACTTTGGGGCTTACTCTCTTCAGAATGTGGCCAGGAGCAGACTCTTGCAAGGCAACAGATTATACTATGAGTAAATATTGTGGGTGAACCCCACTCTCTACTCTTCTTTTTGCTTCTTTTCTCTCTAGTGTCTAACAATCAGTGGCAAATCTCCTGGATCAGAGAGTGGTATGCCTGACTGAAGGTGGTAGTAGGTGGAGGCTACATAGTTTTCTCCTCCTCCAACCAGTGCAAAATCAAATGTGGTGCTCCAAACATGCTCTTCTGCTGCTGTTCTTGCTCCTGCTGTTGTTGCTCAAAGCACCCTTTTCAAAGGCCATTTCTGCACTGGATTGTTATAGTGCTATTATTCCACTTTCAACATCCTATGGAATCTTGGGGTTTGCAGTTTAGGGAGGGACCTTTGATATTGAAAGTGGAATAATAGCACTATAACAGTCTAGTGCGAAAATGGCCAAGGTTGTGTCCAATTCATGAAGTGGGATGTGTAACCAAAGGGAGAGAATGTATGGAGCAGGGAAGCCCACAGTGCTTTTTTTTTCCTCAGTATAAAACCGAACATGATGACACCTAGCCCTCCTGAACCATAGTAAGACACTATTCTGTTTCTCCATTCATTTATTTGCAATGGTGAAGTGTATTTATTCCTTGCAAGGGAGGAGATTGGTTGACAAATTAGATGTAGGTGGTTTTGTCTTAGGTGGCTATGCTGCATCAACTGCTATGGGTGTCAGCCATCACATTCCCTGTGATCCTCACAGAATTTCATTTATGATACACTGTCTGCAAAGTAGGTTGTTGATCTGTACAGAGGCTTAGTTTTCTGTAGTGCAGGTTATTCACATGTAAGGAGAAGAACATATAAAGGTATTTCTCAGCATACCAGAATTTGCAGGGGTTTCTGGGCTGAAAGATTCTCGCAAACATCTGAGCCCGTAAATGCACTGTGAATACATGTAGAGCGTAATGTGTGAAAATGACTCATTTATCTTTTTGCATTATGTTTTCATTTAGTTTCAAATCTCTCAGTTTTTTCCCGCCAGAAGCTTTACATTTTCATCCACTGTGCATCAACCAGTCAAACATCTGCGGCTCTTTATTTTGAGTCACTAAGGATAGACAGCCTGCTGGTTTCCCTCCTTGTCACGTGCTTCCGTTGACAACACTGGAACTGTACATGATACAGCTATCCTCATTTCCATGTCTAGAGAAAGAGGTTTATGCGTAAGTGCTTATGTGTGCACAAGCAGGTTATCATCAGCATGTCTGAGCAGTAAGACAGCTACAAAAAAAAAGGAGAAAATCTATCCCTGAAACCATGTGCATTAGAAACCATAAGCTGACTGTCAGTAAGATCAGCGAGAAAAAGATAATATTTCACAACATAGACTCTGGAGAGATACAGATATATTGGTACCAAGAACTCTTAGGGAAGAAAGTGCATTCTTCAGAATATTAGAAGAGAAACAAAAGTCCATCAGTACTGATAAAAGTAATGGTGGAATTCAGATTGCATGACGGGCTCTACACAATATATTTCAAGATTTTAATATAAATTAATGTAACACGTAAGCATCTGCCTTCTCACCAAAATGGAAATTCAGTTGTGTATGTAACAAGTAAATGTGAAATGTGTACATGCATGTCTGCACATAAGACTGGGTAAAAAGACCCACTGACATAAAGTAACGTCTTTCTGCATTGTCCTTGAGTTAGAGAGCCAGCAGCATGGTGTAGTGGTTTAAGCACTGGATTGTGACCCTTGAGACCAGGGTTCAATTCTCTGCTCAGCTATGGAGACCCACTGTGTGACCTGGCGTGTGTCACACACTCTCAGGCCGACAAAACCCCATGATAGGTTCACCTTAGAGTTGCCATAAGCAGTGATGTAGACTCAAGTCGATAGACTCGGACTCAGATTGGACTTACGTCACTTCAGTGACTTGACTTGGACTCAACTCAGCCATAAATGATGCACTGACTTGACTCGATTCAAGACTTGTATATTTTTAATGACTGACTTGATGCCCTTGGTTCAGCAACAACACATTCATCCAGAAACGTTACTTGTTCAAAAGCCACCATCTCTTTTTGCCTACTAGTCACATAATCTCTCTCAAGCCCAAAGTGTGGGTGCATTTCTCAGAGGGCAACAGCAAACAAGTTAGGCAATGGGCTTGAGACAGGCTTGAGGTCTGCTCAGCAGCCTGTCCCTGCTTTATATTGGAGGAGCCTTCTAAAATGTTCCCTAAGATCAAAAGACAAGACTTGCCCCCAGAGTGTGGGGTGCATTTCTCAGAAGGGAACAGCAAATGTCTTAAGCAATGGGCTTGAGGAAGAAGGATCCTTCCTTCTAAAGAATTTGAATCTTCAGTAATGGAGAGAAAGATAGTGTTACTCTGATGGAAAATACCTATCCCACGGTCCACAATTTGATATTAAATATGATTCTGTGTGCCTGGGAGATCACCCAGATAAGCACATAGGCAATCACAGTCAAATGACCTAAAACCAGGTCAGGCCAGTAAAATCCCCAGTCATGTAGCCTCAGGAGACCTCAAGATGTGTAATCACACAATAAACAAAGGGTTCTCAGCCTCGAGACACTGACTTGAGGGGATTAACGTGTGTGCCCCAAATTGAGCAAATATCCCATCCAGTAAGGACCAGTTACATGAAGTCACACCACAAACAAATACAGCTGAAGATCCTGAGACTTTGGCAACAGTTTATAATCCCATCACACAAAGGAAGTTGCTATTGTGGAGCTTCATTCTTGCTCTAACACCCATTGTTCTTCCCGGGAAAGGATTAGTCCTCCAGGTACTTTTTCCCCTACAAATAGTCCCGGTCTTTGAGCATTTCTTCGGATTGCTCCCAGTTACCCCAGCAGACCATTGCTCCGTCCGTTGAGTAATGCCCTCAGTCCTCTCTGTGCTGAGCCCCACTTCTGCGCTGCCTTCCCAGACCCAGGAGTTCAGGAAAAGGTGCAGTATTACCCCAGCTGTACCCCTTCAATACTCCCCTATCCAATTTCCTCCCTTTTGTTTCTTAATAGCTCTTGGATGCGTGTGTGCGTGATTGCATTGGTGCATTAGACTTTTATTCAATAAAATCATTTACTGGACATTTTCATTTGTTTTTTGGCTTGGCCTGACCCTGCAAAAACTGGGTAAAAAGACCCCACTAGGTTGCCCTGCTTCTCGCATTGCTATTGCTTGTGTTCCAGCTAGTTTCCATTCCCCATCACATGGAGCACATTGCAGTGTCCACCAAGGGACCGCAGTAATCAGGGTAACAATAGAATCCTATTCCCACTTCTGAAGCTGAAGATGGCAAAATTGCAAATATGGAGAGCCGACTCTGCTCAAATTGTTAAAGTTAACTTTATTTCACTTTATCCAATAATTCTGGAATTTTGATTGGGGTATAAAGTTGGTTTCCAGACTTGAGACTTGACTTGAGACTTGAAGATAGAGATTTGAGACTTGGAATAAAAAATTTAAATATATCACTGACTATAAGTCAAAAATGACTTGAAGGCATACAATAAGAACAACAAACAGGCATTTACACATTTGGGTGGAGGTTACTGAAATACCTGGCCAAATGCTAAATGCAATTATGATAGCCATTCTATCATCTGTCTTTGTCTTGATATTTTGCCTTACCTCAGTGAGATGTGCCAAAAATATATATGATATATGCCAATAACTGAAATGAGTATTTGGAACGAGCTGATGGGTCTTCAGAAACAGTGCATCTCACTGCATGTTTATTCAGATGTATGTATGTCTTGCTGGGTTCAGTGGGGCTTATTCTCTTGCAAGTGAGTACAGGATTGCAGCCAAAACATCAGAATGTGCTGACATTTACTTCTTAAAAATTGTCAGATTCACTGATAAACAACATTTTCTGAAGTAAATGCATATAGCACTGTGTGTGTATATTATTATATCTGCCACAATCCTACATCAGGATTGCAATGAATATACATAATTACACACCGACTGTGCTATAGAAGCATTATGTTGAATGGAAGCATTCAGCAATTGAACATAGACCCAAATGAGTAAGTGAATTCACAAACAATTGAGCATGCACATTCTACATGTATGTGCATTTTCATGAACAATGGGACCATATCAACAACTCTGCTCCTGCAACCTTGAACTGAGTGTGGATGTTCCACATGGAACACAAATATTCAGCTACTTCAACAGAGCAACCTACACATGCATGAGACATAAGGAGGAATCTGGCTATTATATTGCTGTTGTTATGTGCCTCCAAGTCATTTCCAGCTTATGGTAATCCTAAGGTGATTCATACCCTGTTCTCCAGAGTCCAATTCTAATGTTCACACTACCACGCCACACTGGTTCTTGGCCATCATATTATATAATTATCATTACACACATTCTAGTCTTTCAACAATAGGAGAAAACAGATGTGGCAAACTGCTGAAAGTTCTAGTATTGACACTGAGGTTCTCAATGTTTATATATCCAAATGATATTTTTCTTATCTTGCAGTATGTACTGATAATTCCCAGCAACAGTTGAACCTTTTTATTCTCATCCTCCAATTAGTTTAAAAAAAGAAGTATAGGATCCAACATAGTCCCAAGGAGCATAAGTACATCTATTGTTGTGGTTCATGCCAACTTGTTTGGCCCCTCCCCTAATAATGTGTATCATAGGGTAGGCTGCAGTGTTTGTACCCTAGATAGTTTTAAGATGGATAGAGATAAAGGGAAAGGAAATTCTTGCATCCTTTCCTCCCTCTTTTTTTCCTCCTCCTCTTTTTTTTAAAAAATGTCCTTAGTGTTATAGCCTCAGAGTGGATCAGTAATATTTCACTGAAATGTTGTTCTAGTATTTCACTGATGCTCCCTGACTCTAAGAAAAATGCTGGTTTTTTTCCAAAAACATAGAAATGCACCCCAATGTCAACAACCCTTCTACCCAGTTTAAAATTCATGATTTTGTTGTGTCCAGAACCAAAAAATAAAACAAAAAAAAATGAAAGAAAGAAAGAGGCAACACTGGGCAAAAGGGAATGAGCTACATTGTGAGAATTCACACTTCTTTCTACCAATCTGGAAGAGACTAATGCACGTTTTTTAAAATTCAATTTACTAAGAACTTTAACGGGCAGTTGAGAATAAATGGTAAATTATAACATTCACAGAGGACTGAAAGAATAATAATAAATGATAAAAATGGTACCTCCCCCTGTGTTTTTCAATTGTCAAGGAAAGCTGGACAGATACAAACCTTTGTAGTTCATTGGACTGATGAGAACCTTCATAGTTCAGCGTTTATTTTGTGCAAAATTCACACATGGCTGTTCTGTACAGAATTCACATATGAATTCACAAATGCAGCATTTTCTGTGCAAGCAACTGCATTTTCTTTGCAGAAGATAATAAATAATAGTTCTGCACAAAAGTATCTGTTTTCTGCACAAATCAACTACGTACAAATTCTTCACAGAATCAGTCCCAAATTGCAAACAGACTTTGAAAACTGCATGGTGTTAGAAGATATTCTCACAGTAGGAAGAAATGATTTACTGGTGTTCTGATAATTACTACTGTCCACTGATGACACATACAGTTTAAAGCAATGGCACCCAGCCTCTGATTCTCCAAGTGTTTTATACTTCAGCTCCCAGAATTCTTAGCCAGCATGGGCCATTTCAAGGAATTCTGGGAGCTGAAGTCCAAAAACTCAGGAGGGCCAAAGGTTGAGAAGCATTGTTTTAAAGCCATCATCATCATAGAGTAACAGGTACATTGACTATTGATTTATTTTTTTTTTAGGCTGCAATCCTTAACACATTTGTTATAGATTAAGTCCAACATAATGTAGTAAGATTTAGTTTCCAGTAAACATGCACCATTGTTTAACTGTGCGCTAAACTGTGGCCTAAATGTTTTACTGTTGACCAACTAAGCCTTCGTCAAATAAAGATGAAAATAAGGGATTAATGCTGCAAAATTTCCTAATTGGATAATGATTGTGATCTAAGAATCACTAACTATCTCATACTGCAGTTGCTGAATGACTTTGGTTACCCTGGCAACCAGATATGCACTGACAGGCTGGATTTCCTAAGCAACCCTGTCCGTTGCTGAAAAGAGGATTTGTTCTGCAGCTGATATACATCAGCATATTATTATTATTATTATTATTATTATTATTATTATTATTATTATTCACCAAAAAGAAATCTATTTTCTCTTCTGAATTGTTAATTCAAACCAAAAGAAACCAAATAATAATAACAACCACTACCATCACCACCACCAGCACAACTGACAGCACAGCAGTAGCTGTTTTCTAGCATCATCATGCGCCAAGTATCAGTGTTGTTGAAGTTTGTAATGATCTCCATCAGAACATGAATTTGCCAAGTTTATAATGCATGGATTGATCATGAACTAAGCCTTATTTTCTTGAGTTCCGTGGCTTTAAAATAGGTCTGTGTACAAATTTGATGGGTGACCACTAAACTGTGCCATCCTATTTTATCTATTTTTCAACCAAGAGCTGAGTGTTATTCACACCTCAGACAAGAGCTATGCTCTGGGGAGGATCGCTACAGTTATGGTCCAACTCCTTTGTTGCACTGGAAAACAAGGAAGCATGCATAGGTTTGTCGCTACTGTTTTACCTAAAACAGGAATCCAAAAGTCTTTTTATTTCTGCAGTGGATGTGCTATCCTCAGAAACATTTGGTAACTGTTACTGATTTTGAAACTGTAGATGGTTTTGAAGCTGTAATTTGCCATACTAAATTACATGTGAAGATTTTATGTATTCCCACCTTTTAGCAACAGACTGCCTTGTCAGGTGAACTGCATCAAAATAAATAAAATGAAGGATGTTTTCGTGACATAGAATGTCTGCATCTGTCTTGCCTTTGGCTCTGGTAAAAGATCTTATATGTGGAGCATAAAGGAAGAACCAAATGAGTCTGGCACACTACATTCACTGTTCACAGCTCTGAAAAGTTACTTTTTTGAATTACAGTTCCCAGAATCTCTTTGATAGTGTTGGCCACTACTTGAATTCCAGTATCATGCAACCCTAAGCCAGTGCAGAGCCGTTAGAAACCCTGGATCTATCAGAAAAGAGGTAAATGTGTGTTTGCACATGCACACGCGCACACGCACACAGTCTTTTGATCAAAACGGTCAGATCTCCCATCTGAATGAAAGTAGGCAAGACACGTTTTATTATTCTCACACAAGTCTATTATACTAATAGGGCTACCACACCACACCACACTATTATTCCACCGTGGCTGTTGGGGCAACATCCTGTGGAATTCTGGGGTTTAGAGTTCAGTAAAGGCTAAGAGCTCTCCCTGAAAATTCTAAATGCTCCTCCCTAAACTGCAAATCCCAGGATTCCATAGGATGTTGAAAGTGGAATAATAGCACTATAACAGTGCAATGTGATAGGGTTCTCAGAAACAAAAAAGGACAGAAAAATTCTCAGAAATGTTGCAAGATGCTACTGAACAGACATATCTTTGCTAATTGCACAGGTAAGTTAGACATCCTGTATACCCCTTCAGGGTTCAGCCAAAACCAGTTCCGGCCAGCTTGGTGATCTTGCAGTCCCCATTATCTGTATTTTAAAATCAAAGGTCATGGCCCTTTCCACATGGGGGAAAAACACGGGGTAACATGAGGTAGGACGATCTCACCCGGAGGTCGTCTACACCGTGGAGTGCGCTAGGGCAGTTAGAAATGTGGAGTTTCCTCACCTCAAACCGCCCTCGCATGGCCACGGAGGTGGTGCCGCATGTTTTATAAAGACAACATTTTACATATGTGCGCGCTAGCCCGTCACGCATGCACATCCCTGCCCGGGGGCAGGCTTCCGGCTGGCACGCTTCTCCGATTGGCGGAGAGCTGCTGGAAGCTGCCAGCCACCGTTTTGGGCGCCGCCAGGTGCCGCCAGACGCTGCCAGACGCCGCTGCCATGTAGAGCGGTGAACGCGCGCTGCTCCCCATGGCGATGGAGCTACCCGGATTAAGGTAAGCTCCGTTTCCACGTGCGCTGCCCCGTTTCCTTGCGTTTCATGCCCCCCCGTGTGGAAAGGGCCCATGAAAGAAACAAAGTACAAAAAAAATGGATACAGGCACACAAAATGAAAACACTTTGCCTCAGAGTTTAAGGCTCACAAAGTTTTAAGGCTTACAATAGTATTGGCAACTACTATGCTCAGTGCAGGTTTCAGTGAGTTGTATTCAGAACAGTAACTTTTCCTATCTCCCTTTTAAAAATCATGTCTGCTAAGTAGTTCAGCTTACCTCTTTTCTCCAGGTTAGTTAATTTACAGCTATAGCCGTACAATCTGGAAGCCCTTTCAAGTGAAATAGTGACTAGTTTTAATTCAGGAGACAATGGGGTTCCATTCTCTAGTAGGCACATGCCCATTTATCAGTGTCTCTGCTTAATTGTTTAAGAAAAAATCAATGGGAAGAAAACAAGGCAAAATTATTAAATTATGAAAGTAGGTGGAATAGGAAATGAGCTATGCTGGATGCAGCAGGACAGACAATAAACCTTATTCACTGAGGAAAGGTGTTAAATGATCTTTTTTACAAATGATTAATTAAGGACAATAATGTTGAATATACTGCTGACAAAAGTTTTTCATTTCAAAATAGGAGCACTGCCACAAAACCAACAATCCTTCTCCTGAATCGTTGTTCCAGAAATTATATCTAGAACCTCCTGAATAAATCATCTTTATCAGTGGGCAGCAAGCATGTAAAAGAGTTGAAGAGAGGAAAGGAGAGAGATGGCAGAATTGTCAATGCAGTTCACAGTGGAGGCGAGGTATTCCACATCTATTGAAATCTATAGAAGGTTTGCTGTTCACTTCAGTGGCTACGGCCAGCACTCACTGGGTCCTATTGATTCAGAGGCTCTAACATATACACTGATGTTCTCATTCATACGTAAGCAAGACTTTTCCCATTCATCTCAGTTTTTGAAAAAATCTTTTAGAACAGTGGTTCTCAACCTGTGGGTCCCCAGATGTTTTTGGACTTCAGCTCCCAGAAGCCCTGAGCATTGACCATAGTGGCTGGGGCTCCTGGGAGCTGAAGTCCACAAACATCTGGGGACCCACAGGTTGAGAACCACTGTTTTAGAACAAAGACTTGGCATTAGAGCCCAGTGGGGTTCCGGGGGGTGGAGGAATAACAGCATTGAGGTGGCAAGGGGAGTAAAAACAATTAGAGCACAACATTGGCATAACAGCAATTATTTGCTAATAATAGAAATGCTTGATATTGTTACGATCCTCAGTAGGCCTGGTATGCCTTCTCAGGCAAGGGATGAGATACCTCAATAGCGGATGTAAAAATTTCTCAAACTGAACTGCGTTGCATTTTCTTTCCATCCTTGTTTCACACAGAGTTTTGGGTCTTTGTGATACGTTATTTTTTAACTGGCATGGAAATTTGTGCACATTTTGTATACAATGTGCTTTTATTTATGCATTTTATCCCATGTAACATTTTACCCAAGTAACTAAACTGGGACTAAATGGACTAAGCTTATGTTAGATGCAGTTATATATATATTTTTTCTTCAAATTGCAAACTGTGTTGTCATAAAAGGGAGGGCTTCAGACCAGAATATACAAACACACAAAAATCAAAACAATCAAAATGTCATACAACTTAACACATTAGTATGATAAAAATGAAAGTCACAGCTGAAAATGATTTCATTACAAATTTAAATTGAACAAGCCTAGACAAATAAAAGGTTCTAACCTAGCAAAGAGAAACACAAGGATTACCTCCTGAAGGAGGGCATTTGAAAGCCAGGGTTACTATAGAAAAAGGCAATCTTCAAAAAATAATAGCTATATAATTGGAGATCATCACACAATTAAGGCTAAGGTAATATGATCCTATATACACTAAATAGATTTCTTCATTTTCATTTTAGTTGACCCAACAAGTAACCTGTTTTATCTTTACAGGTTTCCATACCAGCAGAAGCATTTTTCTCCAATTGTGTTCATATTGTAAAATAATGCAGTGCTTTCTACATATTTTATTTCTCTAAAACACCCTGTAAGTTTCACAAATGTGCAAATTCCAAGGCAAGCTGTGTTTCTTCTCACAGTGAGTCCTAAGAAGTGGGAGAAGTCCATGTTCAAGTTTCTCTCACCCTTCTTTCTTTGTGTATTGTAGTTTATAGGAATAATTCCAAGCTTTGCTTCAGGGTATTTAGAACTTGTATAGCTAATGTCCTTTTGTTTAGATTTTTTTTAATTACTTTATTTCTAAGGATAGGTTTGAATATTTGTTCATTAATTCTTTTAGTCAGTCAGCCATTTGTTTGTTCATTCATTCTTGGTTCTTTCAGTGATTTATGTGGAAAGTACAGTTTTAGTTTATTTGTTCACCAGTGCTAATAACAAGCAGACCCCACTCCAGCTTGAATTTAATTGGCTCATAAATAAACAAAATAAATCCTCCCAATATCAGAAAATATACAAATTTATATTTGAACCTAGCTCTGTTTTTTATGAGATCCCCAATCCTTTCTTTCCCATGTAGTAATACCAGTTCTCCGAGGCCTATTTTGCTCTCTTTCCTTTTCTCCAAAGAAGGGCTGTTATTCTCACACTGGCATCAAGCAACAGCAGGCGTGAGGAAGAAAGGGCAAAAACTCTTCTCCCCTCTCTTTTCGGATGCCTAGAGTGCTGCTTTCCTTTGTACTGAGCCAGACACATTCAGAAAAAGTCATTTTCTCAAGGACAAGCTTCTACATGGTACAGAGATTGATTGATTGATTGATTGATTGATTGATTGATTGATTGATTGATGGCAGGTATCTTCCAGGGCTACCTGTGGTAGGAGGCAGCATGTATCTGGTAATATCTCATGGGTTAGAGATGGGAAGAATAATAGAAAAATCTTTGAAAATGGTCAAAAAGCATGGTTCTTGAGTACTGAAAAACCCAGACAAGAAGAAACCTGGACTGATGAGAATCTTCATAATCTGGGATAGAGCTTTCCAAACTTTTCATGTTGGTGATACACTTTTTAGACATCCATCATTTCACAACACAGTAATTCAGTAAGTAATTCAGAAAGTGGAGGCAGCCCCTCCACCCAGGCCTGGACTGCTGCAGTGGCAAAAGAGGCAGCCTCTCCACCCATTACATTCATGCAACGCACCTACACAATGCAGCTGACACACTAACATGTTGTGACACACAGTTTGGAAAGCTCTGGTCTAGGCCTCTGGTCTATCCAAAACTTGCATGTGGTAGTTCTGCACAGAAGACAACATTTTCTGCACAGGAAATAGAAAATGCTGTGCTCTGTGGAAAAACATCATGGGCAAATTTTGTGGAGAATAGCCTTCAAAAACCAACTTTCTTGCTGTGAGACTACAATTACTAGATGCTTCCTGCCACATGCACTGAGAAAGCAGAAAGAAGAGACCTTCAGAGTTTTCTTTCTTTGTTTTCATTACTGTGGTTTGCCACTGGAGCATGTGCCAAATAAGTGTGGTGAGTTGGAAGGTGAGTAAGATTTAGAGAATTGGTAATGAGGTGAGGGAGATTCATAGTTTCCTGAGTAGGAGATGAATTCTCTAGTAGCTTGGATTAAATTGTGAGCCAAATAACTTGGGATCGTAATGCTCACATACTTCCAAGCCTACGACAACTTGTCTCAGCACATTTATGGCCAATTTCTAGTCCCACCTGTAAGTTTAACTGCTTCAGTGACTTTTACAGTTGGGATTAGCCATTGGATGTATATATAGCCTGTTGAAATTAGGAGATTTTGATTCCTATGTGAAATCTAATAATTATTCCCCCAAACTCCATCAGGGCTATATGACTGCATTTTTTCTGAACTGACTTGCTGGTACTGTATACACAGTTGTCAGTGAATAGTTTTTTGCAAATTGACTGTGACTAGCAGAATATTGTGTGATTATGGCTAACAGACTATCAAGCATTAGATAAAACAGGGCAGCCAGCCATTTCATGTTTTGTTACTTCTTATTTATCTTTGCATTTTCTCAATGTGCTCTTTCCTTCAGATTTTTATAGCCATTGGTTGCAAGTACATACTCTCAAACAGCAACAATAAAACTAGAAATGGAGATGGATTTCAGAAATGGGAAGATATAGAAACTTGCTTTGAAGTTTGGAAATTCTTAGGTCATTCTGAAATCAACAATGCCTTTCCGTGTTTTGCTTCTGCCGGTTCCTACTCTCTGTCTTTCCTATATGTTCTTCAACAGAAGGCCCAGCTGGACTCTGGGCAACACGGTGGAAGCAATGGTAGAGGCACAAGGTTTTCCCCATCTATTTCTCTTTCCTTTGGGGCTTAAAACAAAGAAACTCTCAGGGAAAAACCTCAAGCAACTGAAAGGAATTCATTTAGACCAATTTCAGAGATGGTCTAAGTGTTTGCCCATCTTGTGGGTATGAGCAGGGGCTGGGAGGCCTGTGGTAATCTACATGTTGGCTGGGAAGAACAAGAGGAGAGCTTGGAGATAAGCTCTCTCTTTCTAAGGTCAGCGAGGTATCTAAAGGTTCTGGAAGAGGATTTCCATTTCTTCCGGTGGTTCCTGGGAATGTTATCTTACAGATTTTTTAAAAAAATAAATCTTAAACACTCGTCTGACAACAGAATGATCTGATGAACTGAAGCAGTTTTGCAGATTGGATACCCGTTCCTTGCAGAAAGCATATCTGTACAGGTGGAATCTTAACCTCCTGATGGGAAAAGTATTGCTTTTTACTGATAATTTTGCCTGAGGCATGCCAAGCTTTGTGATTTGTATCATCTGTGAAGTCCATTCAGATCAGAATTAGACCATACAATTATATCAACAAAATAAGTCATGGCAGGGGCTGCCTTGGTGTTAACTGAATTTATTTTATTTTTAGCTGCACACTTAATTTTAATTATTTTAAGGAGTCTCCAGTTGGAATCCCCTTGGTGACTTAACCCTAGTATAATGCTCCATTATGGAGCAGTGCCCACTGGTGATGTAAGAAGGAAAATAACACTGTTTCTATTTGGAGTGCAAATAATATTTGTAATAATTCATTTCCAAATGAAAAATGGGTTTACCAAAAACTAGAAAACCATGTCAAGAAGAAGGATAGATCAACAAGAATTAAATGTAATTTTCTCCCTGCATTTGAATGTTTTATGGAGGAAATATTCTGTAGATGAAAACATGCTTTTTGTGCAAAATTCCTCTTTTTTTCAGCTAAGGAAACCTGTTTTCTGCACAATAAACAGGTTTTGTTTTTGTTTTTGTTTTTGTATGTGTGTGTATGTGTATAAAAACCCACAAGATTTTCATCATAGAAGGATTACGCTGCAACCCTTCAGAACATTCAAATTGCTGAGAACATTAATTTTCTCCCACAGTGAAGGAAAAACTATTGTGATATTTTGTCCTCTCATATGAGGACAAAATAAGCAAGTATTTCTATGCCTAGCCTCCATCACTAAAGAAACTTTCCCTAGTGGCTCTTGAACAGCTCAGACCTCAGCAGGACAGCTTTCTCTCCTAAGAGAAATGATTTCCTATGTTGCCCCCCACATCAACCATGGTCATTTTACTCTTGCCATTGTACCACCATTTATGTCATTACTTCCCACACTAGCACAGTTGTGCTGCCAACAGTGACACAGCCTATATCTCTAGAATTTCCCGGGAAATAACCACATAGAATCATAGAAATGTAGAGTTGGAAGAGACCACAAGGGCCATCCAGTCCAACCCCCTGCAATGCAGGAAAACCCTCAAAGCATTCCCGACAAGTGGCCATCCAGCCTCCGCTTAAAAACCACCAAAGAAGGCGACTCCACCACACTCCGTGGCAGCACATTCCACTGCCAGACAGCCCTGACCGTCAGGAAGTTCTTCTTGAGGTTCAGGTGGAATCTCCCCTCCTGCAGCTTGTATCCATTGCTCCTTGTCCTGGTCTCAAGAGCAGGAGAAAACAAGCCCACTCCCTCCTCGACATGACATCCCTTCAAATATTTAAACATGGCTATCATGTCCCCTCTCAACCTTCTCTTCTGCAGACTAAACATACCCAGCTCTCTAAGTCTGTCCTCATAGGGCATGGCTTCCAGGCCCCTCACCATTTTGGTTGCCCTCCTCTGGACCTGCTCCAGCTTATCCATATCCTTCTTGAATTGGGGTGCCCAGAACTGGACACAGTATTCCAGATGAGGTCTAACCAAAGCAGAATAAAGTGGTACCAATACCTCCCTCGATCTAGACACCATGCTCCTATTGATGCAACCAAGAATTGTGTTGGCTTTCTTGGCTGCCGCATCACACTGCTGACTTGTGTTCAGCTTGTAGTCTATTAAGACTCCTAGATCCCTTTCACACGTACTGTTAGCCAGCCACGTGTCCCCCATCCTATATTTCTGTATTCCATTTTTTTTTTGCCTCAGTGTAGGACCTTACACTTCTCTCTGTTGAATTTCATTTTGTTAGCCTTGGCCCAGCTCTCCAATCTGTCCAGGTCATTTTGAGTTTTGATCCTGTCCTTTAGGGTATTAGCAACCCCTCCCAATTTGGTGTCATGTGCAAATTTGATCAGTGTGCCCTCTATTCCTTCATCCAAGTCATTGATAAAAATATTGAACAGCACCGGGCCCAGGACAGAACCCTGTGGCACCCCACTAGTCACTTCTCTCCAGGATGAGAATCTAACATTGGTGACCACCCTTTGGGTACGGTCAGTCAACCAGTTACAAATCCACCTGACAGTAGCCCTGTCCAGCCCACATCTTACTAGCTTCTTTGCAAGAATGTCATGGGGAACTTTGTCAAAGGCCTTACTGAAATCAAGATATACATGTAGCTATCATCATGAAAACAACACACAGGACATTTGGCCTGATGATTCACTACACTACACTGCAACAGATGCTTCTAAACAATCCAGGAGAAAAACAAAAAAGTATATTGTTCTTATTTTTGTCAGAACTACAGGAACATATCTTACCTTTTGCAATAGTTGTAGTTTTTTAAATTATAGCATTCTATTTTTCTTATGTAAAACTTTAAAAACATAAATAAATAAATAAATAAATAAATAAATAAATAAAACATAAATAAACACTGTAAGAGAATCTTATTTCTCTCTCTCTCTCTTTTTTTTACAGCATTTAAAAGCTTAATAAGATTTATTTAATGTAAGGTTTGCACATTGCCAACCACCTCATCAGATCCATGATGCTCCTTGTTGTTTTGATGCAAGATTTCAATACGAGACATTTAAGTATGGATGGATTATTTGGTCCCCAGATAGTGGTAAGCAAAAAATTCTATCAAGGGTATGTAACATGTTGATATTTACTGGGTGGTTTTAGTATATTTTTCAAGGCAAAATGATTTTATGTACACATACAACTTCACTGAAAAACATTGCGGCTGAGGACTCAGCAGATAGCACTATACCGAGCACATATAAAACATGAGTAATTCTAATTCTGTGGGTGTGGGTGTGGTTGGCATTGGGATTCATTGCAAGATCAATTTAAAGGAAAAAAGGGAAGTCCAAGAGCTTGACAAAGTCATTTTAAGTTCCGCTAGCAGCCTTGGTGACAGCCTGCATTACAAAGTGGTTTGAATGTTGGATTATGACCCTTTCTGTGTCACCCTTCCAACTTGACATGGGGATGGGAGAAGGACAGAACTGCAACAACAATTCTGCATGACATAGTTACAGTCCTGTCCTTCTCTCCTCCCCAGTGCAATCACAGGTTAAATCATTGATGGGTTTCCCTGCCAGTGATAAGCAATCAAGCCACCATTGTGGATTTACCTATCCAGCAGCATCCTAGGAAGCACAATGGCTGTCGTGTCCCAGACAGAGCTGGCAATTAATCACAAACAGCAGCACAGTTTTTACTCACACAGCAAGTGCTGGAGAATGTCTTAAACAGAACTTAGGTCCTGAAGCAGACAAATCCAAAGGGCAAGTCCAATTCATAGTCAAAACAGGCAGAATTTCCAAGTAATCCTGATGCAAGAGAACAGTGTAGGGT
This sequence comes from Iguana delicatissima, assembly GCA_948472985.1. NCBI lineage: Eukaryota > Metazoa > Chordata > Lepidosauria > Squamata > Iguanidae > Iguana > Iguana delicatissima. The sequence continues at coordinate 162,578 of CAOKZL010000988.1, read as the reverse complement.
TTCATGACCAAAGAGACCAGTTGCAGACCCTGGAAGGAAGTGCCAGCTGAAACCCTTTTGTCTATTGATGCTGTCACTACAGGTGTTCCTTCATTAGGGCTCACTTGCTACTTAAATGCACTGAGTTGCACAGCCCCTCCCTCTTCTGGCATCTCTCTTGAAGGGTAAGTGTTTCTGTTATCTCATCTTCTATTTGTTCCCCTTGCTCAGGTCCCTGTTGTTGTCTACTATCTTCTTTTTCTGGGCAACCTTCTGGGGAAGCTCCTGCCTCTGGGAAAGCCTCTGCCTCAGAATCCTCTTCCTCACTGTCAGGGTGGCCAAGGCAGGGCATGACACCAGCTGCACTTCCTGCCCCAGCACAACTTAGGAAAGTATCCAGCTGCACTTTGGAAGGAAGAGGTGTGGTCATTGTGCTTCCTTCACTATGGAACCAGAGGGTGCAGAGGGGAGCACCCCCATCATGCTCCCCTCCTGGCAGAGCCAATGCTGGGATCCCCACCGGGGGAATCTGTGAAAATGTAGGGTGCAGAAAGGGTCCAAGACTCTGGAGGCTAGGGTTCAATTCCCTGCTTGGTCATGGAAAGTCACTGGGTAACCTTGAATGCATCACACAAACTCAGCCGTAGAAACAGTTTTGCCTTAGGGCATACAACAGCAACAAGTGCCCTTAGTATTGCTTCTCTTGATAAATGTTACCTTTTATATTAATGTTCTGTTTTGACACTGTACTTCAAGGGATAATATGTCCATAATAACTGTGTCTTTAAGTATTTTAACTAGCAAGAAATCGGTAATAGAATCAAAGGCCTTGCAGTAGTGCATCAATGAATCTACAAAGAAATCACATTTTCTCACTCCTGCATTCTTCATGATTTAAAGAGTCAACAGAAACCGAATGGAAGAGTTATCAGAAGTTCTCTTGGCATATCATTTTTGTTTTCATGGTGTAATTATGGCACTGGGAGTCAAGTAATAGTAACCTTTTGGATTTAAAGTTATTCCAATAGAATATAACACTTTTTTTTAAAAAAAGCAGTAAAATCAACAGACTTCAGATAAATGTTGTTTCTTCATTGGTTGATATGAAGTGTATCAAACACATATATCAAATTTATGTCAGTCAGTCCAAATGACAGTTTGATGTTCCCCTAAGTGGAATTTAAATTTCTACTTGGACAAGCAACTCCAAATAGTTAAAATGAAGGACTCAAATATCAAACCTCCAAACACTCTCTGAATACTGAATTAGTTGCAGTATTGCTCTGCATCCAAGATCACAAGGGGAAATAGGTTTAATAGTTACTTTCCTGAAAGTGTTTATTGGACCCAACGTGGGCAGTATAATTTTAGAGTCCATGTTTTGTGATATTTCGGTGCATGAAAATGTCAGTCTTTTGCCCACTGCAATCACCGTTTCAGCAAAAGGCTTAGCAATCTGCCTCATTTTGTCATTACCGAGCCTGACCTGCTGTCAGGTCTGAGAGCTTCTGTAATGTTTAGAATTGAGCTCTATAATATTTCTCTACCAAATATGATGATTACTACATTGAAAGCAATTGGGGGGGGGGAACCACCTTTATACGCAACAGCTGTTATGCTGCTTAAATCTCTGTTAAGTCTGAGAAAAAGACAGAACATCACAAACAGAACATCAAACTGCAAATAACAATTTGGTTGCTCATTTGTAAATACATGTTGTCTGTGCTGCTGCCAGCTACCCAGGTAGCAAATCATAGTAAAATCTTTCTTGCCTCGTCCTTAATAAGCACATTGTCTTTCTTCTCTACATCTTTTTCTCTCTTACCATATATATTAAAGAAAATAGAAATAAGTCAGTTTAAGGAAGTGTAAAGTGTGTACTGTACTCTAGGGTAAAGAAAGCAACACTCACATAAAAACTGATGGGGTTTGAAGTACCAGGAATATCGGGGGAAATCTCAATAATGTTGACTCAGGCTGAAGCTCTATAGCCATCTGCCTCAGACCAAAACTCATTAAACACAACGGCGCTTGATTTCTGAGCAGATGTGTATGTTCTAAGCATGTTCTGTGTTAAGAATTATGTGAATTATTATCTCATTATCATCTCATGTGAAGCTCTGGCCCGATGTCTAAACCCTTGACTGTCAAACGGCAAGTAACGATCGTTTGGAGTCTGTAATGGTGAATGTTAACAGAATGTTAAGATCAACCTTCTGATACTCCTGTGGATATTTAGACCTCACAGATTGTACCCAGATAACTATGTATTTTTATACTTGTTTCTTTTTATTGTTCAATCTATGTCTTTCTTATATTGTTTTATTTTGTCTGTAATTACTAATAATACCTGGCTTTTTTTTAAAAAAAAAGAATTATGTAAAAAGGGAATGAAAATAAAACAACTAGTGAAATGAATGGTACTTCTATATAAATCCACATGGAGCTACATCTGCAGTACTTTGCCAAGTTCTATTTGCCTCATCTAAGAAAACCCATCATAGAACTTGAAAGATGTAAAAAAGTGCAATTAGTGAACTGGAGGACCCGTCCAAGGATAAGCTAAAATGTTTCAGGCTATACCTTTTACATGTAAGTGGTTTATAAACTCATGAATGGCATGGAAAAAGCAGAGAGAACTTTTTCTTCCCTTCTCAGAACATTGTCTAGGAACAAAACAGCCCACGGGTTGGAAGTGGCCCTTGGACCTTACTTTTATAGTCCTTAAAGTCCCTCAGCACTTTCACAAAGCACACAAACATTTTTGTCAAACTTGTCTGTTGTGATTTTTTTTCTTTTTTGCCCCCCTTCAAACCATGCAGAAGGACAGCCAGACTCATTAAACCACACAAAAAATATTCCACCTCAAAAAGCACTTCAGAAATGCCAGGAAATACCTCTGTTTTTCTCAGCATACCCTCCCAAACTGGCAACAGAAAGTGATACAACTTCACTTCCTGTAGAAACTTGAGATATTTGTGCTTACTGTGGTGGGACTGCAACCCTTGGGAAGTTGCTGGAGGGAATGGCCTCAGCCTCCTTTGCAGTTGCCCACCTCAGTCTATATAATCCATTTCTTTTTCATCCTACCTTCCAATGACTCCATCACTAAATCCACTTCAGCCATGTCAAATAATTTTAATAACCAATTCTTCATTCTCGGTGACATCTTTTGCTTCCATACCTGGGCATAACTTATTCTTGCGGCCATTATCATATATAAAATTATTTTCTTTGGGGACTTTGTTAATTTCATATCTTCAGACAAGCAAGAAGGTTTAGACTAAACATTAGGAACACCTTTGTGATGTTCTTCATATAGCCAAGAAGGGAAGTTGCCTTTGCCAATATTGAGATACCTGCAGAACAACTGAACTACAACAGAAACAGTATCTGATACAAAATTTAAGCTTGTGACTCTATCGTCATCACTCTTTTTCTCCTACAAGATTTTTTAAACATCTTTTGCCTGATGAAGAAGCCTGTGGAGTTTTGAAAGCTTGCATAATGTATTTTGTGCATTTCAGCTGGCCAATAACGGCATCACTCTTTTGTGGATTTCAGATTTTGTTGAACTTTGTGATGGTACGTTCTGTTCAATAGTGGAACAGATTGCCTCAAAAGATGACAGGTTCTCCATCATTAAACATTATTAAGCAGATGTTATATGGTTATCTATCAAAGATGTCATTATCATAGATTTTCTGCTTTGGCAGGGGGTTGAACTACACTATTTTAGAGGTAACTTGTACTTCCAAAATTCTATAATCTGATAATGCAAGAACTAGGGTTATTCAATGTAATCAATTTATATTGGACAAAAGAAAGTTAAAAAGATACATTGAATATATGGAATTTGCTGAAGAAAATGTGGTGAAGGTCACTGGCTTTGTTGGCTTTAAAATGTAATGAGATAAATGTATGGCGTATGTAAACATATCAATGGTATCAGAGGGAGGAAGGGCCAAACAATGTATGGGAGGAAACTGTTGTCTTTAAGTTATTTGTTGGCTTTCCAAAATGTTATGACAGGCTACTTTATGAAATAGATGTTGGGCCAAATGGAACCTTGATCTGATCTAGTAGGGGAGTAGATTATGATAAGCAAAAAATAATGCTTATCATAATCTATTCTCCTTATTTTGCTTTCTTCTCTATTTTGTGTCTCTTTGACTGCCTTCCTGCCCATCTCTTCTCCATCTTGCCATCTTCTTCAGCCATCTCTCAAAGTATACACTGTTTGTGCCATAATAACACTGCCACAAGCAAGACGTTTTATTGTGTAATTAACCATCACTCATTCCTCTTATTAGATTCTTCAGGGATTCAGGAAAATACAAAAGAGAGATTTCAGCAGAGTGAGATTTATGACGGCAGATTCAGTATCAACATTAGATGCAGAGTTACCAAAATCCTTTATCGTTGTCTGTTTGACAGATAAATATGCAAATACTTATTTCATTCTTTCACATAAAAATGGGGGAGGGAGCTTTCTTCTTGTTGGAGAAATAACAAGAAGTTTTATGCATTTTCTGTTTTGTTTAGTTGCATTTCAGAATGTTTATTTTTTTAAAAAAATCCATTGCACTGATAACATGGTATTTTGTGCAAAATGCAGCATTTTGCACAAAAAAGTGAATTTTGTATTTGTTTGATCTCTGCTCCTGTTAATGAGCATATCCAGTACATGTTGTGAATGTTTTGCAGTGGTGTGTGTTAATCTGTAAATTCTCATTATTTCATAAACCATTTTTCATATTCGCTTTTAAAATAAAAGTTGGGGGGTTGGGTTGTTTTTTTTTAAATGTTGACTTTTTGGAAATCTGAACTTAGATTTTTGGAGATGTCAAAAACAATCAAGATTATATCTTCATGTGTGTTGGTTGTGCTCTATGACTTTTGACTTTAGGTACTTTTTGTTTGTGTGCTTGCTCTACTGAAAGCCAAAAATTCATTCCAAATCCAGCTATGGCTATCATACAAATATTACTAGACACTATGAACATTTCCTTCATAAGTATCTGATTGGGTTCCCTTGTCTGGCAGCCAAAATGATTATTCCTAGATACTGGAATGAATCCAAGATGATGTGGCTGGCTAACCAATTTATGAAGTATTGATCTAATGGTGAAGTTGACAAACCAGTTTAAGGAAGTAAGAAATATTCATTTTCTGAGGTATGGTGCTCTTTCATTTCTTATGTTAAAGGAAATAATGGTAACTGCTGTCCTCCAAGGCATAGCATTTTATGGAGGGAGGACTTTGATGTCTTACTCTTTTTAATAAGTAGGTTGAAGTATAAAGGAGCAGGAGGAAGATTTTCTTTGTTAGTACTATGTCACTCCTTTCATGATTTTGATTGCAGATATTTTATTTTATATAATTTTCTGATTTTAGAAATGTAGCATTTTTGATATTGTGAGTTTTACACTTATGATTTAAAATTGGAAAACAGAATTTTCTCTCTTCTCTGCCCCCCATATGTCCATCCTCAAGACAGGGAGCCACTACATATTACTGCCCCAGGACCAAAGAGGTTATTATTTATTTCATTTGTTTCAGTTTTGCAGAATTTTTTTTTAAAAAATTAGATAATGTATTTTGGGGTAATACAGTTTTCTTTTTGCACAAAAACATTGCATTTTATGCAAAATACAATGTTTTTTGCACATATACATTTTCTGAAAGTCAGGCTCCAAATGCAAGAAATCACTGGGGGAAAGCACAAAAATGGCTATAACCTGTTGAGACACTCTCAAATCTTTTTTGCTTCCTTGTTACTTGGCCAGGTTTAGTTTGCTTACAGAGAGAATCTGAGTCCTAAGTAAAGCCTAAATTGGATTTGTTGCTTTTTCTTCCCATTTGATCAGAAGCCCTGGAAATCTGAAAGTCACTTGCCTGTTGTTGTTGTTTTCCCCTAGTTATGATTTCCTGTCCATATTGGAAGCAAAAGACAAAAACAAGGTCTTTCTAGCAGGCACACATATGAATTCAAGTAACACGCTCCTCTCATAGTAACTGATGGGTGTGTATGTGTCTTGAAGTCACAGACTTATGGTGACCTTATGGATTTTGTCAGGTTACTCAAGCAAGGAATACTCAGAGATGACTTTGCCAGTTCCTTCCTCTGAAATATAGCCTACAGCCTCTGGTAATTGATAGATACTCTGAAATACTAGACACCAGCAGATGGTGCTATTTCTGTTAAGTATAAGAACTTTCTTAAAAATTGTAGATGGAAGTAATTCCCTTAGCATCCATTAATTGCTTGTATTTTAAAACTGTGCATACAACCAACATTCTTTTTCAAAAGCACAGGATTAGTTAGAGCTTCCCAAAGGCAGGAGATGCTACAAATCCCAACCACATTGTCAAGCTATTCTCTTAAACTGAATTCTCCTCAAATTTTTGTTGACTTGGGCAACCTAAATGTGCACATGCCATCCTCTGCTACTAAACCATGATATTAAACTAGAACCATGACTAAAATGGTTCTCTTTTTAAACCCGGGAACCCCCCCCAGCATTCCTTACACAGCAGGGCCCAAAGTAGCAGTGCTGGCGGGAAAAATCCTGGGAGCTGTAGTCAAAAATTTTCTAAGTGGAAAGCAGAAGCAGAGCCTGAACTTTTTCAACTTTTTTAAGCCAATTCCTCTTGAATTATTTTCCCAAAGGTTACATTTCAAAGCCTACCCTTTCCCCCCAATTGATGCCTTTGTAATATATCCACCCCCAAATTTTGGGCCCTCCCATTCCTACCCTGCATTTTTCTTGGAACCCAGCCTTTTACAATGGCAGCCAGATCTGTTCATCTACTTCCAATTTAAAAAGAATTTTCCCAAACAAAGACGGGACAATACTCAAAACCAAAATGATATCCAAACAGTACCTCTTCATTCTCCTAGTCACCAAAAAATGGTGGTATCAATCCTGAATCAATAGGTGTCCAGTGTTGCCTTGGGAAAATTTGGGCCAATTAGATAGAGACAGGAGTCAACTTAAACATGAACTGCTTATTCCATATTATTATTATGTATTTTTTTTTCTACTTAAATTATACATGGCCAGCCTCTGTAGTGCCCCCATGCCCAGCCACATTTACAGAAATAATATAGTGACAGTTGTTCTGATAGGGATTGGGTAGTGTCTCCTGAGCATTTTGAACTCATACTTTAAAAATGTTTTTTTTCTGAAGAGCTTGTTATATTTGCTGTTTGCAGGATTTATACAACAATGGTACAGGAGAAAATTGGAAGAAAAAAAAATACCCAATACATAAAATTTTACCACAATTGATCTCAAAATGCCTGCTGCCAAAAACATCAGTTTTGTAATGGTTTTGTCCATCCAGAACTTTTCTTGTGTTTTCCCTTTTTTGCCCTTCACTTTAAGAATGGACAATGCCCAAACAATTTCTTTCTGTGGGTTTGAAATTAAATTTAAAATTTTCCCCCAAAATTTCTCAATATCTAAGTAATTGATTTTTCTCCCTCTAAACCCTCACCCCCAGTACAGCTACTAAAATAACATAATAACAGAAGCAGGAAAGTTTTTGGATTTTTAATTAATCCTTTTAGATTATTTTATTGGGGCCCCTGTAATATTTTTATTGTATGAAGTGTTTTTTTTACTAGCTTGGATTATTTCCACACCTCAATGTTAGGCACTTACAGATTGAATAGAAGAGCGCCCTTGCTACTTCCTTCTAACATTGCTTTTCCACTTAACCTGGCCTGAACATCCATGTGATACATCTGAGCTTGAGCAGGAAGCTGCACACAGAAAAACTGCTCCTGTGCAAAAGTTCCACGCAAACCAAAGGGTCCCCATGCAATCTCATGTCCTAACTGCACAAAGCCCTGGTTAACAAAATTTATCATAAAAAACCCTTTCTCAGATATCTTTTACACAATGGATACACACTGGAAGCAAGGCTAGTCCAGGAGGATACGTTTAAGGACAAAAGCGTGGCTTTGTTTTTTCTTAAAACCTGTTAGTGCCCCATGCATGTGTGAATGGGCATAGGGATATAATGAAAGGGGTTCCCCAATTTTCCCCATCAGGAAAAAATTTTTACATGCTTTAAATCCAAAGGAAGCATGGGGAATTTTCCCCTTTAAAAAAATCTTCACAGAACCCCCTAATATCTATATGTGAGTATGTGATAAGAATAAAAAACCACAACCAATACACTAGGAGTACCATCCTTTTGTTTTCAACCCCTTGAAAAAAGGAAAGTACTAGAACCAAAGGCAAACTACCTCCAAAAGATATTCATCCTTGATTGTTTTTTTTCAGTTTTTAGAAGTTTGCAGTTCTAACTTCCGGTGGCTGCGGTGAGGAGCTAGGTTGTCCCCCCCGTTGTCCGGGGGAAACAATCGCCCCACGAGGTGGGGAAAACCCGTTGGGGGGGGTAGGGGGTTTTCCCCTTGGGAAAGGGGGTTCGAGGTTTTTGGGAAACCCCCCTTTTTAAGCGCGAGTCCCCAAAAATCATTAAAATTCGGGACACGGTTTTGGGAAAAAGGGTGAACCCGCCATTCCCTTTCGTGGAGGTTCCTGGGGAGGAAAAATCCTCACCACCACTTTATTTTAAAAGAAGAGAGGTTTTGGACTGGAAAAGATACGGTTTTTTAACATTTTGGGGATGGTAAAAAGAAATCCACCCAAAAAAAACCCCCTACACAAGGTAAAGAAAGAGGAAGGCCCCCGGCAAAGGGCTCCAGACCATCTAGCGAGCTGAGCTCCTGTTGGGGAGAAGAGGGAGATGGCACAACACCAGAGATTTTTGCTAATGATTTGATTTAAGAGTATCAAAAGCAGTAGAAATTTTTACTTACATTTGGTGTTGGTGTGGGTAGAGGGGAAGAGGGGGAAAGGGATGGGTGGTTGAAAGAGAAAAACTTTTAAGGAAGTTAAGGAAAAGAGAAAGTGAAGACTTTTAAAGGGAAGGAAGGTGTAGAAAAGGGGAAAAGACTAGAAAAAAAAAGGGGGGGAAAATTTGTCTGTTTCTCCGCTTTTTGTTTTGTTTGTATGGTTTTGATTCGGTTCAATTTTTTTTCTTTTTTTCTTTTCCCCCTTTTGCCCTTTTTTCCCCTTTTGCAAAATTTTTGGAAGTTCTGAACTTTTTTTTTTATTATTATTTTTTTTATTTTGTGCTTTTAGGTCCTTTTTAGATCCTTTTTAGATTTTTTTTTTTCTCATTTCCTTTTTCCCCACATATCTGGATTTGTTTGAGTTTTTTTAGTTTCAAATTTGGTTTTCTTTTCCTGGAAAGGATAATTGGTGAAAGCAGGATGACGGGGTTATTTTTTTTTTTGAAAGAGATGGAAGAAATAGAGATCGGGTGTAAAGTAGCAGAAAAAAGGGAAGATCTTCAAGGATGGTGTAAAGTTGGAGAATTGTTGGGAAAGCAAAAAAACAGCATTTCAAGGGAAAGGGGTTTTAACCCCTTTTCACACAAGGGCGGGTTTAGATAAGAAGAAGAAGAAGAAGAAGAAAAAGGTAAAAAACCCCTTTAAAAGGGGAAAAACATTAATAAAACAATAAAAAAAAAGTAATCAATTTAATACAAATTTTTAAAAATATGGTGGTTACCTTTGGATGTAAATTAGCTATATTAGTGTTTGGAATTTTTTTTAAAAAAAATTTTCACATATATATATATAATATATTTATATTTATAAATTCACTTTTTTTAGAATTGAAAAAAATTTAATTACTGGAATAATTAAAATTTAATTTTTTGGAATTTTTGGGAATTTAATTGAAAAGGTTAATTAAATAATTATTAAAAAGAGAAAAAGGTTTAATTAATTAAAAGGTGAGTGGAACAAAGTTAATATAGAATAAAAAAGTACAAAATTGTTACTTTATAATGAGTTATTGATTTATAGGGGTTTTTTTATAGCTTTTTAGAACTTTCCTCTCTTTTCTATTTACTTTTCTATTTACTTTATATATTGATTATATATGGATTCATTTTAAGATATTAAGTTTATCAGGATAAAACATTACATTAAGTTAAAGGTTTCATTTTGGAATTAATATATTTTGTTTATTCTATATATAATTACTATTGATTGAATAATATAATTGATTTTTTTAGGCATTGATAAAGTACTTACTATAATTAATTTTTTGACTAAGGAATATTGAGTAGGATTGGTATTGTTGGGTCTCAATTTTGATGGCTGCTGGAACAAGAAGACCCCAGTATCGGTGAAACAACAAACCCAAAGAAAACCAACCTGGAAAAAACATTAGACCCCGGAAATTTCCAACAAAATTTTGAAAGTTTGGGAAAATTTAAAGAAATGAATTAAAAAAGATATGAAAGAATTAGTGGGGTTTTGAAAGAAATAAAAAAGAAATAGGGAAATGTTGGAGAGACATTAAAAACATAACGATTGAAATGAAGAATATTAATTCAAAATTTGGGACTTACAAAAAACAAAATTTGGGAAAAGAAAATCTTTGAAGGAGAAACAAATGGAGAAGATTGAACAGCAAAATGAAGTATAGAAGTGAAGTTCAGAGACAGGTGTTTTTAAAAATCAGGGGTTTGAAAGAGATTCAAGGAGAAGACTTATATAAAAGAGTAATCCCCCTCATTTGGGGGAAATTAAATGGAATGTGGAAATCTTTTATTTGAGGTAGGTAAAATTTAGGTTCGTTTTATGGGAAAAAAAGGGGGGTTCCCCAGATCGTTTTTTTTTTTTGGGGAAAAATTAAAAAATTTTTTGTGATTCAACAGGTTTTCAACAAATTGTGGGGTAAACAAGACGAACTTTAAATATTTAAAAAACGTTCCCGCACGGTCCTGAAAAAAAGAAAAGATTTTTTCTTTTAACTAAATGTTAAAAAGAAGGGGAATTTCCCTATCACTGGTGTTAAATTGGGAAAGGAAAAAACTTTTATGCAAAGAAAAAAATTTTCATTGAATTTTTTTGAGACAAGGGGCTTTTGAAAAAGGGATTAAAAAAATTAGGAAAAAATTTTGGAAGGTAAAAGGAAAAGATTATATAAGAGAAGTGAAAAAAGGAAAGAAATCCAAAAGAACATTGGGAAATGTGGTAAATGGAGGTCGTGGAAAATGGAAGGAAATCAAAGAGAAAAAGGGGAAAAAACAAGAGGAAGAAGGAAAAAAAAAGAGGGGGAAAAGGAGAAATAGAAGAAGAAGAAAAAAGAGAAAGAAAAGAACAAGAAAAATTGGAGTAAGGGGAAAAGGGAAAAAGGGCAAAAGAGAAGGAAAGAAAATGAAAATGGGGTTTAAAGAAACAAGGGGTTTAATACTGTAATTAAAAAAAAAAGGGTATTCCATCACTTAAAAGAAAAAAAAAGCAGACGTAATTTGTCTGCAAGAAAACTCATATAAAGGATAAGGACTTAAAAAAATTTTAAGAATTTGAGATTGGGAAAAAACTACAAAAATTTAAAAAAAAAAAAAGATGTGTAATATTCGTAAATAAAAAAATTAATGCAAAGGAAATATTCAGAGACAATAGAGGGATGGTGATTTGGGGTAGAAGTGGAAGTAATTTGGGAACAAGATTTTGGGTATGGGAGTTTTGCCCCCCTTAGAACAAATTGGCTTTTTTATGAAAAACCGCGAAAGAAAATTGGACTATGATTATAAAAAATATAGTATTATGTGGAGATTGGAATGGGATGATTAGTCCAGAAATAGATAGAAAAATAAAAAAAAAAGGGAAAAAACCAAAAAAAAGAAAACTACCGAAATTTTTTAAAAATTTTGGGGGTTAACTTTAGCAACAGACATGTGGAGATACTTATATGGAAATCTTAAAGAGTTTTACATTTTTCAGAAGTACACAAAACATGGTCAAGGATTGATATGTTCTTGGTTTCGAAGACGTTATGAAAAATATAAAAGAAAATGGAGATTTTAAGGACAGTATCAGATCACTGTCCTATTATGATGATGTTGAAAGAGAAGAAAGGGGAATTAAAAGGACTTTGGAAAAAATAAACTTTTGCGAGATGAAAAAGTGTAGAAAAGGTAAAACAAGAGATGGACTTCTTTTTTAAAAAAAAATCGGGGAAAAAATAATTTAAATAAGATTGTATGGGATGCAGGAAAGGCAGTAATAAAAGGTATTTTTTTGAAACATGAAGCTTATAAGAAAAAGATGAAGAAAAAAAAGTTTAAAGTATAATGGTAGAAAATTTAAAATAAAAGAGGAAGATTTGAAGAAAGACCCAAATAATACCAAATTATTAGAGAAATCAAAATTTTACAGAAACAATTAGCTAAGGAAGATAGATTGGGGAAAAAAAAAAGAAGAAAATTTTAATATTTTAGAAAAGAGATTTTTTTAGCATGCAAATAAAATTGGAAAATGGTTGGCATATAGATTGAAGAAAGAAAAAGAGAAGAGACTAATTACTGAGATTAGAAAAGGAGATAAAATATTTAGAGAACAAAAAAAAATTAAAAATTTTTTTAAGAAAATTAAAAGATTTTTTTGATGATTCAGATGATACAGAAGAAATATTCAGCAAGTGAAGGGAAAAATTTAGATGGAGTTGGAATAGCTCCAATTCAAAAAATAAAAAAAAATTTAATAAACCCATTTAAAAGACAGAAATAAAAGGCAATCCCGAAATTAAAAAAAGGAAAAGCACCCGGGCCCGGGGTGGTTATACAGCAAGATACTTTTAAGGAATTTTAAGACCATTTTATTGAACCCCTTTGTAAACTTTTTAATGAAATGGGAAAAAGAAGATTTAAAACCCGATTCATGGGGGGAAGCATTAATTACTTTAATTCCAAAAGAAGGAAAAGAAAAATCAGAGGGTAAAGAAATTTCAGGCCAATATCCTTACTAAACATAGACTATAAGATATTTCATCTATTTGGGAGAGATTAAAGAAGATTTTTAAAAATTTAAATTTAAGGGGGAAAAGCAGATTTTTTTTCCCGGAAGAACAAAAAAGACAATGTAAGAATAATATTGGACATAATTGAACATTATCACAAAAAAAACAATGAAAAAAAATTAGGTTTGGGGTTTTTTAGATGCCAAAAAGGCTTTTGACAAACGTGAAATGGGAAAATTTTTTAATTAAGGAAAAAAAGATGGATATGGGGAAAAGATTTATTAAAAAAAAGGGTTTAAAAAGGGTATATAATAATCAGACAGCAAAATTGGTTATAAAAAGGGGAAATGTCAGAGAAATTTGGAATTAGGAAAAGGGACAAAACAAGGGTTTTCCACTTCCCCCCTTAATTTTTATAATGGTATTGAAAAAATTTAAAAAATAAAAATTAGGCAAGATTCAGAAATAAAAGGAGTAAAGATTGGAAGTCAAATGTTTTAAAGGGGATTTTCGGGTAAACCCTTTTGTTTGGGTTTTGGGTAAACCCCAAACACGAATGTGTTAAACAAATTGGGTTTTTTAGGGGAAAATTGGGGGATTTTCAGGTTTTAAGGTAAATATGGAAAAGACAACATTGTTAACTAAGAATATTTCTAAAAAAAAAAGAGATGGAAATTGAAGGTTTCCTTTTTTTTAAAATATCAAAGGAAAAATTTCCCAAAATGGGTATTAATATTTTCTGGTAAAAGTGGGGTTGTTTGATAATAATTATAAAAGAATTTGGGGGGGAAAAGAGGAATTTTAAAAAAATGGTCAAAATTGGATTTTTTTTAATGGGAAGGATTGCAACAATTAAAATGAACATTTTGCCCAAAAAAGATATTTTTTTTTCAAAATTTACCGAAATTTTTGTAAATGATGTACCCTTTAATCAATGGAAAAAAGTTTGTCTGGAATGGCAAAAAACCCAGAATAAAATGGAAGGAAATTTAAAAAATTCAAAAAAGAGGGGGATTAGGGCTACCCGATTTTAAAAATTTTATTTTTCCCTGCTAGGTTCCTTTTCTGGATAATGAATTAAAAAAATTGAAAATAGGAGATTAATGAATTTAGAAGGGGGGAGATATTTATTTCGGGTTGGTGCTTTTTATGGTATGATAAAATAAAGGTAAACAAGGGAATTTTAAAAAATCATGTTTGGAAAATTGTTGAAGGTTTGGTTGCAGTTCTGAAGCAAACATAAAAAAGCAAGGGTTTGGGCATTTTCAGCATCACTGGTAGTAATAAGGGTCTTTTTCATTCTTAGCAAGAAAGGAAATCCCTTCAAATTTTCAAATCTTTTGAGGTGTTTTTTTTGGTTTCAACTATAAAAGTAGACAGTCTCTTTATTTATTTTTTTAAAAAAAACTACTTTATTTTGACAAGCATTGGGACTCTCAAATGTCCCCAATTTTGGGGTACTTATAAATGAGCATTTTTTCACTGTTCTAGCAATGTACATTGGAAAAAAGAAAAAATAAAAAATAAATTGTCATTAGGGGGGCTTTTGGGGCATCTAATGTTTTTCCCCCCCACACTGTTACAGTGCTTTTCTTCTTTAATTTTCTTCTTTGGGGTTTGGGGTTTGATTTACTGAGGCCAAAGCTTCCCCGGTGAATTTAAAAGCCTTTCCCTAAATTTCAAGCCCCCGGAAATTTATAGGGTGTTTAAAGTGGGGAAAATGGCCCCTTATAACAGTGTAGTGTGGCAATGGCCCTAGATTAATTTCTCTTTTTGAAGACTAGCTGAAGAACCATGCTATATCAGGCCAAAGGCCTATCTAAACCAGCATTCTGTTCCTTCCCTCAGTGGCCAGCCAGATGCCTATTGGAAGCTAACAGCAGGATATAAAAGCAATAGCACTAATGTTTCTGTAGCAACTGGTAGTGAGAGAAAAACAATCCCTACTTCTGGAGGTAATAGCCCAACCAGTCTCCTCCATGAATCTGACTCCTCACTTAATGCAGGTAAGGTGCTGGAAATACCCAAAGAGTGGAATCAACAGAGAACTCGGGATTAATAAAGCTTGGTCCTTTCAAGGCAGAGATAATTGCAGGTGGATGGGTTGTCTGACCAGAGAGATGACATCCAGCCTGCTGTGGGTGAGACAGTACTCCAATGGTGGTGTTTGCAGTTATGTTTAACCCAGCTTTATCACTGAAGACCTAAGTGGCATCTGTGACATGAAGTTCCCTCTACCAGTTGAGACTAGTGTGTTGATAGTGACTCCTACTAAACAAACAGCCTGCTTATAAAGCAATCTGTGCTTTGTTAGCTTCCAGACTGTATTATTACAGTGTGTGACATGTGGGACTGTCTTTGAAGAAGAAATTTGAGGAAAATAAACAGGGCCATTGTGAGGTAAGTGGAACCCATTATAAATTTCAGCTTGGCTTGTAATGTTTTGGTTTCACATTTTCTGTCCATCAGCGTTCTTACTCCATGATAATGCTCTTTTTCTTCAAACACTGGTAGAAAAGAAAGCATTGATAAGCAGCATGGGTGAGATTACTGATGGGAAACTGTATTCACAAACATAAATATAAGAAAGGGAGTCAAATTTACTGAAGATGAAGATCCAGAACAAATTTTTTGGTGAGGACAAATTCAGCATAGTGGCTAGTGCTTATCCAATATGGTGCAGTAACCTAGGAGAACAGGGTTTGAATCCCCACTCAGCCATGGAAACCCACTGGATAATCTTGGGCAAGTTACACTCTCTCAGCTGTAACTCCACTGCTCTGATAATTGGCAAGATATATTAATTGGCAGATATGTTTAACTGGCATAAAATGGAAATCATATAACAATAACTGGATAAAGCCAGGTAGAAGAAGAACTGACTGGAAAAACAGGTCAGAGGTGCCCCGAGCATGGCTGAGAATGACTTTTGCAAGGAGAACAAAAGGCATCCCAAGAAAAGCAAGTAACCCCCTGTGTGGTTTGCATATCCTATGGGAAACCAAGCCATAAAACTGGCTACCAATTTGACATTAATTTGACATTCATTTGTTGGGAAATTCAAATAAAGAGTTTTTGTTTGTTTGATAGTGCTGGTTCAGGAAGAACAGGAAGATTTCTAACAAATCCATAATTGCACCATCCTCACACCTGAGATCCTTTTCCTGATCTCTGATCTTACTGCCCTCAAAACCTTTTGCCATCCACATGTTAAGAATCATCAACTATTTCCTTCAGACATTAACAGCCATTAATCCATCCTCTCACCCTTGTCCACCCTGGAAATCCTTTGTTGTCCAACCAGAAAGCCACACCTCCAGGGCACATTTTGGGTCCTTGACACAGCACTCCATTTTCAGGGGTCCTCCCTGCCATTCTGCCTTTTGGACTCTGGACATCAGTCCAAGTCACATCACCACTTGTCTGTTTCTCCCTGGATGGTAAATATTCCCCCAAATCCCTTTCTACTCCCACTATCAATTTTCCTCCCTTTCTTTCAAGTTAGCCTTGTGTGATTGCTTATGTGTGTCTATTTGTGCATTGATATATACTTCCCCCAATAAGACCCATTTAAAATTATACTGTAAGTTTTCTGACTGGTCTCTATAGCAGTTCCTCGTAAACATAGGTGGAAAGAACCTGAGTTACCTCCCTCTTGCAAAGTTCTTAATTTGAGTTAATTAATTTCCCATTTTTAAATTTGTATTGCAGGTTCTGATACGAAACCTCACAGGGCTCCATGGTCTTGGGTTAAACACAGCCTCAGAGAAAGGCAATGGCAAAACCCCCTTTGAACAAACCTTGCCAAGGAAGCCCCATGATAGGTTCACCTTAGGATCACTGTAAATCAGAAAAAGCTTGAAGTGATAACCTGAAAGTCTGTTTAACTGCGTTTGAAACAGGAAGGAGGATATATTCTGTAAACAACATGAAGAGGGAATGTGGCAGCTGGTGACTGTGATAGTGTGGTAGCTAGTGGCTACAGAATGGCAAGTAGAGAGGAGGAATACACACTCTTAAAGACAAGCATTGTGTAGTAACATTGGAGGCCCAGGGAGTCAGTCATGTAAGCACTATGCAGGGTCAGGAAGTAGTTTATCTGCAAGATCCACCCAAGCATGCACCACTTACACAGGTAGCCTGTCCAGGGTCAGCTCTGTTGCCTAGTGAGTATTTGTATGCTTACATCACACTATCCTCTCCTACCACTGCTATATTATGGTGCTTCCTTACCCTGGCACAGTGACAGTAGCTCTCTACTAACACTGACTCACCTTACTAGCTACTATTGCTACAGAATGAGGTGAATGAGAATATTTTCCTGCTTTGCTATATACTATCAAAAGCAAAACTCATTTTTGCAGCACATTTTATGCCTTCAATGATGCATAATTCTTGATAGTCACTTCACTCAATCAACTGTTTTCTGTTTATTTCTCAGAGCTATTATACTTTGAAAATTAATTGTTAACCATTCTCATTGAAAAACTTCCTCCTACTACACCTCCATCTACTCAACTGTGTGCTCAGATAAATACATATATATTTGTTTTTCTTCATTCCATTCCAACCTGATTTATGCTCCTTCTCCTCCACTGTGTTCTGCTCAGCTTTGAGGGGACTCATTTGTTTCATTTTGAACTATAATACATGTATACAAAGGCCCTTTTCACACGGGGTAATTAAAACGGTGTAGTGCGACCTCTAATGGAGGTTGTCTACACCGTGGAGTGCGCTCGGTCGTTTATAACTTTGAGGTTCTACACCTCAAACCGCTCTGAAGCGACCAGAAGTGGTGGTGCCGCATGTTTTTTAAAAACCTCTTTTCAAGAGGTTTTTAGCATGCAGCCCCGTTCTACCCCGTTGCAGCACCCCGGTGTAGATTTGCAGGCGTGCGCGAGTGCATGCCCGCAGATCTGCCTTGGGTGGGCTTCCGGCTGGCGAGCTTCTCCGTTTGGTGGAGAGCCTCCGCCAGCCGTAGGCCGCCATTTTGGGTGCTGCTGGACACCGCAGGAGTGTGGAGCAGTGAACTCGTGCTGCTCTGCGTGGCGACGGACTTACCCAGCTGCCGGTAAGCTCCATTTCAGCACGTTTTCCCCGTTTCTCCCTCCACGTGTGGAAAGGACCATAATCAACAATATGTGGAATCAGAGTGATAAGTATTGCTAATAAAAATACCCCTCTCTTTTTTTTGAGTCCATAAATGGTGAAGGGGAGAATTTTTTAAAAGAGGAAAACAAACACTCTTTACAAAGTCTCAAGACTGTCTGTTTTGTGGACTTACCATATAATAATCTTTTATCAGAGCCAGTGAGGTGTAGTGGTTTGACTGTTGGATTAGGATGCTGGGACAACAGGATTTCAACCCTTACAAAGCTGTAGAAATTGATTGGATCACCTTAGGCAAACCTCCTTTTTATAAATCTTGCAAAGAAAACCCAATGATAGAATTACTGTCAATTTAGAGGCAACATGAAGTCACATAACACACACACACTTTTATTATTCTTTTAAGTACTGCATAGTACTTCTACCTCTAACAAAGTTTTATTTTATGTGGTCTGATTTCCTCCCAACCCCTAGAATATCTTGATATAGGCCCTTTCCACATGACGTTGCTGTCTCATTTCTGCCAAAGGATGGCAGCAGTTGGCAGGTTGCACTTCCGCATGATGTTGTCACTGTCCCACTGCCATCCTGTCTCAGAGTGTTGTGCTTGCACAATTTTCGCAAAATGGAAATAATCTGTCTGTGATCATGTGGTGCTCCCATTACTTCTGGCCATGAGGAAGCTGCAGAAGTGCATTGGCGATGCTTCCTTCCATAGTGGAGCAATGGAAAAAGTCCGGTTACACTGTGGAAGGAAGAAGTGGAGCCATTGCATTCTCTTCTGAATGAACCCAGCAAGTGCAGAGTGAAGCATTGCCAACGTGCTCCCTTCTGGACCCAGGACTGCAGCAAGATGACACAGAAGAACGTTGTCATGTGGAAGTGGCCATAGTATCAATCAGAGGAAAATAGAACCTATCAGACATGTGTTATCAACGACCATGTCCATTTCCTCATTAGACTGTTATAGTGCTATTATTCCCCTTTCAACATCCTATGAAATCCTCAAAGGCCCCTCCCTAAATTACAAATCCCAGGATTCCATAGGATGTTGAAAGTGGAATAATAGCACTATTATAGTCTAGTGTGGAAATGGCCCATGTGCACATAGACACAGAGAGTTCATGTAAAAAATAAAATAATAAAAAAGAACTTACGACTCTAAACAAGGTAACAAATTGTATATGTAGAGTGTGCTATCCAATGTGGAAATTCAGCATGATGCAAGGATTAGTGCTGGATTAGGGCTTGGGAAATGCAGGTTAAAATCTACATATTGTGTGACGTTGGGTTAATGACAGTCTTTCAAATCAACCCACTTCACAGGACTTTTGGGGAGAAGGGAACCATATTCCCTACTACCTCTTTAGAAGAAAAGAGGAGATAAATGTACTGTAGTAAAAAAATGAAGTGAGCATTCAGAAGTTGGCAACAAACAAAAGAACAGAGAAAATGCCTTTTGCAGGATCCAGGCCAGAAATGTCAGGCCTCCAAACCTATGGAGAAACTTGGCTAAAGATATCCTTGGGAGCATCTTTAGTTTAAATATTCACAACTGACTTCTTTTTGTGGTCCAGTGCACAGAACAACGACCTCTTGAGGAAGATGAATACAGATGTCCAGAAGAAAACTGGCTTGTTTTGGGGGTTTTTTAAAATTGTTTTGAACTGCAAGGTGTGTTGAGTTCCAGTTTTAGGAAAAGGGCTGAGTATAAATTGCACATGTACAAACACATACACACACATACACACACACAAACTCATCTAATTTTGTTTTCCTTGTTTTTTTTTCCAGTTCTAGTTGTTTGTTTGACTGACCACTGTCTCTTGCCAAGGGGGCCTATTCTCTGAATATTTCTTTCTCTGTGTGATTCTCATGTGAAGAGAACAAGACTGGCACACAAAGAGACACTCTACTGGTCCAGACTTTCTGTTCTATTACACTCTCCAACATTTTCACTCTTTAACGCAAGTCCAGCATGTCCTGAATAGCAGGGAAGTCCAGATCATTCTGTATATTCTCTGTAGCCTGTTGTGAAGAATGAAGCATTGCTATATTATCTCTTTCAGGGGTCTGCCATTTGCTACCTTACTAAGGAAAAAAAAAATCTATCTGAAGACTGCTGTAATTGCTTCAACATGAAAGCAGTAGCTCCACAAAAGGAAGAGGGATATTTATATTGAAAGGTGAGTGAAGGATAATGGGATTGAAAGTAGTAACATATAATAGAGTTAAAAGAATAGGTGAAGCATACAGCTTTTTTCACATTCTCCTAACACCAACTAGTGCATAATGGAAGTGTAGCATAGGGCAAATTACACAATGAAATGTAGGGAACATTTCTGTGCTAAATTGATGTTAGCTACAGTATTCAGAATTTGGCTTAAGTCATCAAATAAAGCAGATCAAGGAAATGGAACATGTAGCCCTCCAGAGATCATTGAATTGCAGCCTCCAAGATCCCGCTCCATTAGGGAGGTAAATCTCTGTCAATTTTGTTCTCATAGGCAAGGATGAATAATTTTATCATTTTTCACATTGCTACAAGAAAACCATAGATAACGTCAGAGTTTTCAAAGACTATTCACAGTTCAAGATTTATTCTGTTCAATGAACTTGATATATGTGTGTTTGTGTGTGTGTGTTTTCATGAAAACCCAGCATTTTATAGAATTATAGAATCTTAGAGCCTTTCTGTACTACACTGTTATAATGCTATTCCACTTTTAAGATCCTGTGGAATTCTGGGGTTTGTGGTTTACTAAGTCCAAAGGTGCCCCTCCCTAAACTGCAAACCCTAGGATTCCATAGGATGTTGAAAGTGGAATAATAGCACTATAACAGTGAAGTGAAAAAATAGCCATAGAGTTGGAAGAGACCACAATGGCCATCGAGTTCAACTCCCAGCTATGCAAAAACACATAAGTGCATTTTCTGTGCAATTTTTTTGGGGGTGGTGGTGGTGTATTTTCTTCACAGAACATGCTGATTTCTATGCAGGAAACTTGCTTTCTGAATAGATATGTTATTTTCTCTTATTTGTTATTTTCTGCCCAGCAAATATACTTCTCTGTGCAAGAAGCCCCTTGTACATTTTTCACACAGATTGAGTCCTGGACTGCAAAGATTTTCCTCTGTCTAGGGTTTTCTTTGTCACAGTTTCCCTATACTTGGGAAAACCCATTTCTGGAATAATTTTGAATGTTCTTTATATCCCTACTCACCAGTGGTTATGCTGGTTGGGGTAATGGGCACTGAAGTCCAACAACATGTGGGAGGACAAATATTCCTCACTCCAGTGTAGATCCAAGGGACCAATGCAAACATGGCATGCCTGTTCATAGGTGGAACACTGAACTACTGCATCACCACCACTAATGCAACTCCACTAGCAAGAGGACATAAATGGGTTGTGGCAGAGTCAACTTGCATCATACTCTCCCTCAGATTGTACTTGGAACCCCTACCCTAGTATATAAGTCTAGTAAATGAGGTGTTGTAACACTCCATTTAAGTCCAATGTGTCCATGCCTGGCTGCACTGTGCTGGCAGCCAGGAGAAGCTGATAATACAGGCCACGAAGCTCAGGTAGTTAAGCAATTAGTCAGTTTACTTTAGGAAGAAAACAACCTTACAAATGAGAAGCAAATAATGATCCCAGCAATGTCCATAAATCAACAGTAGGCAATATAAACACAGGTCTAAATGGCAGAATAACAGGCAACGGAAGCGAACAGAGGAACGGACAAGAGAAATGGTAAGTTGATTGCTGACAAAAGCTAGAGGGGAAAGGCTCAGTTCTTATAAGTTCCTAGGTCAGTACAGCTGGTGCCTGATTAATTGGTGCTTGGTATAAATTCGCTGTGAGCGACACAGGAGACCCTTTTGGTGTCTATGCTGGGTGAAGGTAGGGATGGATAGATCAATCTCTGTGTCAGAATGAGCAGGACTCCCTACTGGGACTGACACTTCTGTCGCTGGGGTGGGTGGTGGTAATGTCTGCTCTGCAGGTTCTGCTGTAGTAGTCTCTGTGTCAGGGCTCAGAGCAGGTTCTGCTTCCTCAGACTCTGAGTCTAGGTCCTGGAAGCCCATGACACAATGAACCAGTGTGGTGGAGTAGTTTGACTGTTGGACTACAAACCTGGGGATTAGGGCTGGGCCATGGAAAGCCACTGAGTGAGCTTAGGTAAGTTACACACACTCATCCCCAGGAAAAAAAAAAAACCCTAATAGGGTCACCTTAGGGTCATCATAAGTTAGAAATGGCTTGGAGGCACACAACAACAATAGAACCAAAATATGATGCTCTACTACCACTATTGTTACAACAGCAATCTGAAGAGCTATCTACTATGGTTCTCTGTCATGAGATTGTTAGGAGCAGGATAATAGAGAAACAAGGAGAACAGGAACCCTTTCTACTCTATTCCTGTCACAACTATTGCTGTCTCTGCTTAAAGCTAAGAAAAGGGGGGAAAGAATGAGTTTTTGGAGCAGCTGACAAAGATCAGTAGACATGGGTGGTTAATTTTTCTAAGGCCATTTCCACACTACACTATTGTGGAATAATACCACTATAACAGTGTAGTGCAGTAATGACCTAAGTCTACTTGGAGTCTGTTTGAGGGGGGGGATCTAATTCTGTGTTTTCAAAATTTGCTTACACAAGATCTTGGATTACTGTCAAGTATATTTTCAAGTCTACTAGATAATCATATCCAGTTGAGTTATTGTCAGTTTCAGGTTGCTCACTCATTCTCACCTGCAACCACTATTCGTTGTTGCTGTGTTTCTTTTGTTTTTTCCACAGAGGGCTCTCCAACAGATGCAGTGACAAGGACACTCCCCATCAATGGTGTAGCTAGGACTGGGTTTGGCTGATGTCCAGAGACCCAGAACACAGTGAGGAGAGGAATGATCAGCTCCAGAGAAGCATGTTGGTGAGGCTTTGCATGAACCAAATGGAATTCTGACCCACCAATTAACATTTACAGGTGAAAACAGTAAGCTTCCCTCAGAAGTAAATCTTCCACAAAGTATTTTAAAAAACAAACAGACAAGAGATTTCTTAAAGACCTGTAACGATAATCAGCTAGGGACCTTGTGGTAAGAATTCTTGGCACATTGCTAGCTTGTTTTAGGGGAGGACTGGCAATTGTTCAATCAATTTAAAACTTATATAAGTCTAAATATTTTCTCATGATTATTGCAAACATTGTGCATAGACTTCAGGGAGTGATTTTCTGTGATTTTCTACTTTCTTCTACTCTGAGATTTTAAGAGGTGGTGGTGGTGGTGGTGGTGGTGATGATGATAGTTTATTTATAATGCAATTTACACCAAAGGGCAGAACATTGACATACACAATCAAGGACAAAGACAATAAAACAGAACATCACAAAAATATATGGAATAAAATCCCCAAAATCCCACCGGTTACTACCCATCTCAAGACCTTAAATACAGCTCAGTGGCTTAAGATGGTGAGTCAAAGAAGAAGGTCTTCAACCATTTACAAAAAAGGGTGCAATCCTCCTCCAGCTGGAGGTCCAAAGGAAGACCATTCCACAAATGTGGAGCCAGATCTTGAAAGGCTCACAACCTTGACAGAGCTGTACAGACAATAATCCTTTGCCTGCAGATCTCAAATTCCTGGATGGAACATACCACACAAGACAAGCTGTGAGGTACTGAGGGAGGTTAGAATGCAAAGTTTTAAATATCAGAACTAAAAGTTTGAAACAGGCCAGAACTGGTAGCCAGTGAAGGGATCTATGGGGAGAAGAAACAGTTGAATATTTTGACAGATTTAAAACAACCTGGACAACATTGTTCTGAATTTGTGGATTTGTCTGATTTTATAATTTTATCATTTTAGGTATTTAGGTACTGTTTAATGTAGGTGTTTCTATTGTCAAGTCTTTTAGGATTTTTTTTAAACATGAAGAGCAGTATATAAATGTTTCAATAAATAGATAAATTAGTTTTATTAGTCTGATCTGTAGCTGAGGAAAGAAGTCTTGTCTTTAATGAAATTAGTCACAGGTAAATTGGCTATATAAAATTTCACCTGTAAACATGACACAAGGTACAGGTAAGACTGCATTGTGATATGTGCAAGTTCCCTTCTTCTGTCTCTTCTACCTATTTCTAAGAGCAGCTAATTTCCAAATCTTCTCTCAGAAGAGAAGATCAGTGATGCATTCAGCAAGGTTAATGAAATTCTAGTAAATATTGTGCTATCTCATTTATTAACCCACTAAAGTCACATTTTATCCAATTATGAAGTTTCACTTATTTCACATCACATGTCAGTCAACAATATCAGAGACTGAGGTCTACCTTTGGTGTTTTCTTCTTATGTTTACTTCCTTCTTGGAAGAGAGAAGACTATGACCCCTTTCGCACCTTATCTTTTCGCAGTGCTGGGGTGCGGGGCTTGTGCGAGCAGCCTCCAGAGGAAGGTTCTCGCTTCCCTGCTTCTTCGGCTCTGCACGAGCTTCCTGCTTGCATGAGAGCCCCACCTCTACCTTTCTCAGTGCAGTCTGGGACCTTTCCAGGCTGAACTGGACAGGAAGCATGACTGGCCCAGCTCCCGAGGCTCTGCATGCAAGGAAAGTGCGTGCAGGGCCCCGGAGCAATACGCGACTACACAGCATTTTCGGCTTCAAGCCGAAAATGAAAAAATGCGTGCACGGTCCGCATCAGACCCTTGAGCATTGCACAAATGTGAGTGCGTCATGTGGACCGCTCCTCACATTTACACAACACTCAAGGGGCCCTTTCACATCGGAAATGCCACGTGAAAAGGGCCTATAACATGGCTACAAACATAACAATAAACAAAGTGAACAGGATAGGAATGCAGACTAATTCTAGAGAGTAGATCAATACTTTCCAAATGACTAGTCAGATTTCTAAGGAAATAAGAACCACTTGGAAAGGAGAAGAATTTATTTTTGCCATTGAAGACTGTCTCTTAAAGAAATTGTGCAAATAAAAACTAGTCCTATCCAAGAGCGAGAGACTGTTTAAAAAACAAAATTTTTACCCCATAGTTGCCTCTCTTCATTGCCTGCTTCGGTTAAATGCAGAACTAGAGATGTCAAGAATCTGGAATGCGGTACATTGATAGGTAAAATTGCAGCATCAGTAAATAACGTATATGTGCGTGTCTTCAAGTTGTCTGCCACCTTATGGCACTTCCCATGAATTTCATAGGGTTTTCTTAGGCAAGCAATACTCAGAGGTGGTTTTGCCAGTTCCTTCCTCTGAAACATAGTCTACAATACCTGGTATTCATTAGCAGTCTCCCATTTAAGTAGTAAACAGGGCTAACTCCATGTTGCTTCCAAGATCAGATGGGATCTGGTACATTTATGGTATCTAATACTAGACACAATTAAGAGGAAAAGGGTGAGCACAATTAATTAAATAAATAAATAAATAAATAGCACCACTTCTACCATTCTTTTCTATGGGCAAGATAATTTAAAAAAAAAAAGCTATTGTCAAACATAACTCTATAGTGGCTAGAACCGCCGCATAAATAAAATTCAAGTTATCAGTAAATTGTGTACTTGCAACCTTAAGTTAACTTTCCTAAAGAAGGATTAAATGCCAATTACGTTTTTCCTTAACTAAGTATCTTAAGTTAGTTCTGCCAGAATAATGGAAAACTTGAAAGTTTTCCTCTAGTCCTGGTTACTGCTACTCAAAATGGGCCTCTAGAGTCTTCTGTAGCAGGTTGGTATTCAATTTCTCCTCAAGTCTGCCTTCCAGAATCTGATCAGTTAATTGAGAACCAAAATCCCACGAGAAAGATGTCATAAGAAGAGTCCCTTTTCCTCTTCCTTCCCTATGGCACAGTGAAACAGATTACAATAGTTATCTGAAGATGGCATCGTAGCCTCCTCTGGAGTCTTCTTATTTTGTGAGGCCATTTGCTTTTCACTGCCCCTCTACCTTGCAGGTATTTTACAGAAGTTTTCCTATCCTGTTTAACTTTCATAGCTATTACCTTCAGCGATTTCAGCTAGTATTCACCCTCCTTTTTTCAACTTCTGTCTTCATTGAACATTAAATCTTGCTGCTCTAGCTAACCACTGGGAGTTTGAAATTACTTCCTTAAAAAAAAAAATCAAGACTCTCTAATGAGCAACTTACAATTCCTTAAGCTATGCCAATTCATTGGCCTGCAAGTATAATCCGGGAAAGGACTACAGAATGTTCATAAAAAGCCTATCATTGATTGTTGACAGCTTTAATCCTCCTATCTAATATTCAAGCTGAGACATATAACTATGAAACTTTAAGGTCTGGTAACAAAAGTTAACAGTTTGTTGGCAATTGGCAGGCTGGGAACAATGGATATTGTTCACAAAATAACTAGCCTTAATTAGAAGTTAATACTTCTTGGAAAAGTGTTTCACTTTTCCAAGATTACTTTCATAATCGTAGCAATACAGACAGAATTCTTAGTAATTTTTGCTAAGCGTTCTAAGCATCTGTTACGTCAGGATTTTTAGATTCTTCCCAAGAACTCATATGGTAGTGTCTAGCAAGCAGCGTACTTTTCATTGTCATATTTATCTGTCTTTGAGCCTTGCAGATAAGAGTAAACTATGCCTTCTAAACAAACAGGTGATTACTGGAAGCTTCTGTAACAAATTCACAGAATTTTCTAAGGATAAAAACAGAATGCCTCCCAAAGGCTGAAAGCAAGCTTTTAACATTTCTGCCAGACAGGATACATACGTGGGAGAAGTCTGATAAGTAAGACAAACAGGAAGTGCTGGAAAAATTATAACTTTGAAAGCATTCCATCCTTTAAAACAGTAGCAACTGTTGCTCCCACCAATACAAGCCACTGCTAACTATTCATTTAACAACCAAGTATCATTGTAATTTTATGAACATTCTGTAGCCCTTTCCTGGATCATACTTGCAGGCCAATGAATGTCATGTGGAACTGACAAAGTTCCACATGACATTCTTCTAAAGCAGCTAGTAAAATGCGGGCTGGACAGGGCTACTGTTAGTTGGATTTATAATTGGCTGACTGATCGAACCCAAAGGATGATCACCAATGGCTGCTTTTCATCCTGGAGAGAAGTGACTAGTGGGGTGCCACAGGGTGCTGTCCTGGGTCCAGTGCTATTCAACATCTTCATCAGTGATTTGGATGAAGGAGTAGAGGGCATGCTGATCAAATTTGTAGATGATACCAAACTGGGAGGGGTTGCTAATACACTGGAGGACAGGATCAAATTTCAAAATGACCTTGACTGATTGGAAACCTGAGCCAAAGCTAACAAAATGAATTTCAACAGAGAGAAATGTAAGGTCCTGCACTTAGGCAGAAAAAATGGAAGGCACAAATATAGGATGGGGGACACATGGCTGGATAGCAGTACATGTGAAAGGGATCTAGGAGTTTTGGTAGATCACAAGCTGAACATGAGTCAGCAGTCTGATGCGGCAGCCAAGAAAGCCAACACAATCCTTGCTTGCATCAATGGGAGTATGGTGTCTAGATCGAAGGAGGTAATGGTACCATTCTATTCTGCATTGGTTAGGCCTCATTTGGAATACTGTGTCCAGTTCTGGGCACCTCACTTCAAGAAGGAGGTCAACAAGCTGGAACATGCCCAGAGAGGGCGACCAAAATGATGAAGGGTCTGGAAGCCATGCCCTATGAGGAATGGCTTAGGGAGCTGGGGATATCTAGTCTGCAGAAGAGAAGGTTAAGAGGAGATATGATAGCCATGTTTAAATATTTGAAGGGATGTCATGTTGAGGAGAGAGCGGGCTTGTTCTCTGCCATTCCAGAGACTAGGACAAGGAGTAATGGATTCAAGCTGCAGGAAAGGAGATTCCACCTGAACCTCAGGAAGAACTTCCTGATGGTCAGAGCTGTCCAGCAGTGGAATATGCTGCCTCAGAGTGTGGTAGAGTTGCCTTCTTTGGAGGTTTTGAAGCAGAGGCTGGATGGCCATCTGTTGGGAATGCTTTGATGTGTGTTCTTGCATAGCAGGGGGTTGGACTAGATGGCCCCTGTGGTCTCTTCCAACTCTATGATTCTATGATTCTATGATAATTGCTCTAGTTATGAAAACAAGAAAAGGAAAATTACTTCTGCTAAAGGCAAAACACTGGAAGCCATCTGAGTAGTAACTACCTGTTTTGTGATATAAATGGAAATACATTAAGAAGTTCAGTATAGTTGTGTATAGAGGAAAACTATGGTTGAGTTCTCCCAAGCTCATTAGATGACTTTGAGCAAGTCATAGGCCCTTTTTGCATGCCATTTC
The DNA here is from genome assembly GCA_948472985.1 of Iguana delicatissima. Taxonomy (NCBI): domain Eukaryota; kingdom Metazoa; phylum Chordata; class Lepidosauria; order Squamata; family Iguanidae; genus Iguana; species Iguana delicatissima. The sequence continues at coordinate 134,338 of CAOKZL010000988.1, read as the reverse complement.
ACATGCAAAAGGGCCTCTGGTGCGTTGTGCAACTGTGAAGACCGTTTCACATGACATCCTCACAATCGTGCAATGCTGCTGGGGCCAGTAGGTGGCAATCGTGGAATATATCATTTTTGGCTTCTTGCCAAAAATGATGCGCTATCATGTGTCACTCCCAGGCCCCACACGCACTTACTTTGTGTGCGGAGCCTTCGGAGACACGGCACTCGTGCTTCCTCCCCGAGCACAGCCTGGGAAAGTATCCGGCTGAGCTGCAGAAGGAAAGGGCGGAGCCCTCATGCTTCCTTCCAGCCAGCAGGGAGCTGCTGCAGAAAAGAAGCAGAAGGGATGTGAGTGCTTCTTGAAGAGGCTGCTCACAGGATCCCCGCATGCCCATGTCAAGACCAGGTAAGGTGCAGAAAGGGCCATAGCTTCTCAACCTCAGAGCAAGGAATTGGCAAAAACCCTCTGAACAAACCCTGCCAAGAAAGCCTGTGATATATTCACATTAGGGTGGATGGGAAATAACTTCAAGGCACACAACAGACACCAATGCACCTTCAAGTTGGCTGTTGACAGGGTCTCAAAATCTTCTATCTCATCTCAGAGTCCTCTCTACAGTTTAGTACTGGCATACACAAGTAAAAAGATCCTACTGTTACCCTCCCCTCACAGGCCTCCTTTGAGCTGTAATTCCCTCAAATTCTAAGGAGAGACAGGCATTGCGAGTAGACCCCAATGTCCCCCACCTCTTAGGTTAACAGACATTTTGAAATTAGAATGTTCCAAGTGTAATCATGATCCTGTTGGCAGCAGTGTCAGGTAGTAGTCCAAGATGATATTGAAGCTTAGTGACATCACCCTGTGGGGAGAATGCAATGGTCAGGATCTAAGTGATTTTTCCACTGTTGAAACTACTTCTAGGACCGGGAGGGCAGTGAATCAGCCCTTTCAAACCTTGATCCACAGGGTTGGGATAGTCTCTAGAGCAGGTCTTCTATAAGCACAGAAGGGGCCAAAATAGTCTCATGGGGTTCATTGCATGATTGTACAGTGTTGGATATTGGCCAATATTTTCTCATGACTTTGAAAGACAATGCATGATTTATTTGCAATGTTCAAATAGCAAAGGCACCATACCCCTGACATTTCACAGATGACAAGTGGGACACATATCGCCAAGCAACATCAAAGTGTGGTTATTAATGAGGGAAAACAAACATGGTAGAACAAGCTGCAGCACTTTGCTTTTGTCTGAGGCTACTGGGAGAGGCACGAGTCTGTCCCCTCCCTTCCTCTTTCTGAGTGAATTGAATGCAAACTACTTTTGCACTTTGAACTTAGTTTGTAATAATTGATATAAGCTGGATGCAAGGGGAAAAATGAGAGGAGAAAACTGGGATATTATAAAAAAAAATCCAAACAGTGGAAGGGCAAAGGGTTAATTAGAACTGCACCTGCCAGATTGGGGTAGTTGGAAGATATGATGCTTGTGTGTGTGTAAATCCTCTCCAAGACTGTGAAACTTTCTTCCTTTGAGCTATGGAACTCACTTCTTGAAAGACTCACCAAGACCCTTTTCGCACCTTACCTTTTCGCGGTGCTGGGGTGCGGGGCTTGTGCGAGCAGCCTCCGGAGGAAGGCTCTCGCTTCCCTGCTTCTTCAGCTCTGCACGAGCTTCTTGCTCACATGAGACCCCTGCCTCTTCCTTTCACAGTGGAGCCTGGGACCTTTCCAGGCTGCACTGGACAGGAAGCACGACCAGCCCAGCTCCCAAGGCTCCGCATGCAAGATAAGTGCGTGCGGGGGCCTGGAGCGATGCGCGATCATGCAGCATTTTTGGCTTCAAGCTGAAAATGAAAAAATGCATGTGCTTCGTATGGACTGCTCCTCACATTTACGTGACACTCAAGGGGCCCTTTCACATCGGAAATGCCTGTGAAAAGGGCCCAAAATTTAAGGTTAAGTATTTCCTCATAAGGCTGCAGTTCTTATGACAAAGTAACATATCATTGCAGTGCTAAATAAAGAAGAGGGAAGCTATTATAAAGTTATGACCATTGCATACAGATTTTTCCTAAGGGATATAAATGGGCTGTAAAAGTAATCCTTTAAGTTTGTCGCTATTGAAAGCACCAGCTGGGTAACATGCTGGGTGGCCTATATATCAAAATTTGCATCTGCCAACAGGAGAGGTCAAAGGTTTAGCATCCCCTTTAAAGCTGCATTTCTACCAATGTGGTTTTCAGATCCTTTCGGAGAAACATTGTCATATTTTAATCCTCATATTTTTCTTTTCTGCTGGCTGGTGTTCTCTGGAAATGCAGGGAGGGGAGGAGAAATATTGCATATCAAGAGCAAAATTCAGTTTGAACAGCTTGAGAGAAACAAGCCAAACTAATAACAAAAAAGGCTTATGACTCAGAAAAGTTAGTGTTTTATATAAATGGCTCCATTTTAATTTTTTTCTTCCCCACCCTTCCCAAGTAAGCTACAATTAGTTACTGAAGGTGCCAGTGGGTAGTGTTTGTCCTTTGACTAGAAAGGAAATAGGTATTTTCATAGCACCAGCCTGAAAACCAGGAAGTTCAAGGGAAGGGAGGGTTACATAATGGCAGTGATGAGCTCTTATAAAATTGTTTTGTTAACAGCTTTTTATGACTAGAGAAGAACACTTTTTTGGCCTCGCTGGCCATTTCTGCACGGGGCGAGGGAATCGCCCTATGCCGGTACTTACTGGACGTCTTGGCTCCACACTTGGGTCCAGGCTGGTCTGAGCAGTGCGTGGCTGCAGCTCCGCACTGCTCCGGGGACAAAAATGGTGGTTTCTGGTTGGTCGAGGCTCTCCAACAACCACTGAAGCTCGCCAGCCTAAAGCCCGCCCCCGGCAAATCGCAGGCTCACACTGGTGCGAGCCTGCAAATCTGCACCGGAGCGCGGGCACAGAATGGCGCTCTCCGTGGTTTTGAAAGACCTGTTTCAAGCGGTCTTTCAAAAGTACGCTGGATGACCACTTCGGGTTGTTCCAGAGCGGGCTGAGGTGCAGAACTACACTAAGTAGGTCCAACCCAGTCTGCTTTCAGATGCAGATGTCCTCCCTGGAAGACGGTCTGCACCGTTTCTTTAAGCCCATGAGGAAATGGCCTTTATTTTAAAAGATGTAGAGTTTTTTAATAATAAAAAAGAGACATCTTATCCCAGTGAAAATAGCACCTTATTCCATGTTGGCAATTATGTTCAGTGTCCGTTTGCATTAAAACGTGACCCCCCGCTGCTTCCTGATCCTGGGGTTATATTAACAAGTTGGTCAGCACAGCTTCAATGGTGCTTGAAGATTGCCTACCATTAACTTTTTTTAAAAAAATAAAATTTGTTCACAAGAGAACGGATGCAGGCAGGCCACTTCCTTTGGGAAGTTAACTAGAGTATGTGTTTTGTTTTCAAATGGCATGTCTTCATATCCTTCCACCTCTCCCCCACCCCACCAGCCCATTTTCCACCTTCATGTCTTTCTACATCTCTGCCACCTCACCAGCCCATTTCTGTGACTGTGATCTCTAGACCACTTTGGTTTTCTGGATTCAAATTCCTATTGACTAAGCACTTGGTTGTAACAATACATAAGCCTCTTGTTAGCTACCCACCAAAGATCTTAAATTACCAGTTTCTCAGTGCTATGAGGGCATCACCAAAGTACAAACCCCATGATCAGACATATTTCAACTAGCTTAACGTACTTAGGTGGATAAAGGACTTAAAACAGTACAGCCAACAGCCACATATTGACAGGTTACACTTGATGGGTTCTTCCTTTTGGGCTGTACTCGAATTCATACATTCAGCTAAAGAGAGCACTTAATAAATGTGGAAAACGAGCAGCCAGAGACCTGATGAGTGGAGTTAGAAGCACAGATCTTGAATCAGATGTCTAAGGGAAAGTGAAGCAATCATGAGGAAAGACAATCAGACAGTCATGGGACTGTATAACAGAACCCAGTTCACAAGGAAAGTTTTCCACACGGTAGGAGATAAAGGCATACACTGCCAACGTGGTTCTTATCTCATTACGTATGTTCCAGAAGTAATGGTGATTCCAGTTTCTCTATTCTATACAGTTTTGCACACTTTAATGTTCAGATATTGACTATTGATACAAAAGGAATATGTATAACGCATGGATAGCTGTGCTGACCATAGGACAAATTCCAGATTCCATATTATGATAGGACTTTTATTAGATCAATGAAAAAGGAACAAAAATCACTTTGCCAGTTTTCAAAACCACAACTTTTTTTTCATCAAGCACAGATTTCTTTTAAAAAAAGAAACAGACAAGGGAACAAAAGAGAGAAAGGACAAACTAAATCATGTAGTTTGCATGCTGTCTTGAGATAGTACAGGAAGAAGGATTGGCAACTCAGCTGAGTATGAGCTTGGGTTTCTCTAATGGCCCAAGGCTTATTGTGAATAGGAAAAATAATAAAACAAAAGACCCTTCATTTTGAGATTTTTTTAAAAAAAACTCAAATCTGACCCTATAAAATTCTTATAAAAATCTTTAACTGTCCTATATGAATTTGTATGTTTGTTTGTCTAAATTAGTAGTGCTTTTGTTTAAAAACACACACACCACGAATCTTTTAGTATTACGAAGATGAACACTTGTTAAATCATTGGTGAAAAAGGCATCTTTAGTTTCCTTTTTACAAGCTTTTTCATGTCCCATCCGTGAAGAAAGTATTTTTTTTTAATGAGAAGTTAAACGTCATTGAGTAAATGCACTTGCATAACTTGAATTGCCATGTGGTTGCAATAAAAGCAGTACAACGGCCACAAAACAATTTTGCATTTATATACACATTAAAAGTTAACCTGCAGCCTTTTCCACTTTGCTGGAGGTCCAACAAGCACAGTCTATGACTTTCCATTTGCCTGGAGCTTTAAGATGGAGTTAATTTAATATTTAATATTCCCATTTGCACTGATTCAGTGATTATGTTAGAATAGCTAATTCCCTTCTCAAGTTCTTATATCATGGAAACTAGATGAGAGTTCTTTGCAAACTACTTTCTGCCAGACAAGAAGGTAAAGAAGGGACAGAGAGAGGTATAGTTTAAGATCCATGTTACATAACAGCTGTTACACTGTCACATAGCATAATATAATAAATATAACGGATTAGGCTTTGACTTTGTGACTAGATAATGTGCATTACCATTACCCAAAGGCCCATGTTTGCCCTTCCATCCTTCTACACGTGGTTAGCTGGTGGTGGGAATTAGATTAGCTGATGAAGGCAGTGGCGAGCTACTCTATGTGACAGGGCATGGTATAGTGGTTTGAGCATTGGACTACAACCTTGGAGAGCAGGCTTTAATTCCCTGCTTAGCCATGGAAACTCACTGGGTGACCTTGGGTGTATCATATACTCTCAGCCCAGGAAAACCCTGTAATAGGTTCACCTTAGGCTTGTCATAAGTTGGAAATGACTTGAAGGCACACAACAACAACAACAACAACAACAACAACAACAACAACAACAACAACGGTTCCATTGCACCATAATGGATGGTTTCCAGTCTGTTTCAAGTCTTGGACAAGGTTCTAGACTATATGGCAGTGACTTAGCTCCAGGCGTTTTGATTTATCTATATCCTTTTCAGTCTGACCTCATAGATATTTATGGTCAGGGACTGGTTCAGTTAACAGTGTACATCAGGAACTGTTGATTCTACAGGACCTCTCAATGGCTTTTGAGGCATTTAGCCATGGTATATCTCTGTGTCAAATGTATGGGAAGGGTTTGAAGGCACTGCTTTATGGCGGCTTCTCTCCTTTCTGAAAAGGGTAAGTCCAGAAGGTGGTGATGAGGAACTCCTCTTCAGCCCTATAGCAGCTTGTCTGTGGTATCTTTCTTGTTTCCTTCTTGTACCTCCTTCAGCTGTTTAACATATACATTATGTTATAGGAGAGATATGGGAGAGATTGTTCAGTGTTATAGGGTTTTGTCCTACCTGTATACTGATGACACCTATCTCTGTCTCCTGAAATAGGTAAAACCATGAAAAAATGAGCAAAATACAAATCTAGGCCATTTCTGCACTAGACTGTCATAGTGCTATTATTCCACTTTCAAGGATGTTGAAAGTGGAATAAAGCACTATGACAGTCTAGTACGGAAATGGCCTAGATTTGTATTTGCATATCCTTTGTATATCCTTTGAGGTCCCTTCCTAAACTGCAAACCCCAGGATTCCATAGGATGTTGAAAGTGGAATAATAGCACTATAACAATCTAGTGCAGCAATGGCCCTAGTCTCACCCAGCAGGAAGAAAAGTAGTATACTTTTTCCTTCTTGCATCTTGTGCTTCTCTTGTTCTTACTGCCATTGGAAGTACATTTGATGGGGACTCACAAAACTTTCTTGGTAGTTGCTTCCAGGTTCTTGAAGTTGTTGCTATGGGGGTGGGGGTGGGTGATGGCAGTTGTCCATCTTTCTGACATCCTTCTGCTGGTCAGCAAAGACCTTTTTGTACAGATAAGCTTTTGGCATTCAAGTTGAACCACTGTTGAATACATTTTAAATTGTTGGGGGCTATTTCCTTTTTTAAAAATATAATTGATGTACTTAAATTATGTTTTAAATCTGTTTTTATCTTGTAGTGGTATCTAATTGAATTGTATCACTGTTAGCTGCTTTGAGTGTCATTTCTGACTGTATAATTTTATAACTGTAAAATAATGATAAATACTTCAGTCACTATCATGCAAAGAGGTGGTTGTTGACTGGCTGGCTGCCCTTAGTCCAAGTTAGTGAACTGAGTGGAGAATGGCTGGTCTGTGGACTGTTTTGTACTCTCAAGATTCATTGGCTTCCACTACCAGCTGCCAACAGCTATTGCTAAGCACTGGAATTCCTCAGCCTCCTATAGTGTCTGCCAAGAGTAGCCAGTAGTTCCTCTAGCAGCTTCACCAGTTGGCTCAGTCCAAAATACAAATTAACAAAATCACAAAGAAAAGCACTGTCCCTTCCTATAGGTTTTGCACTAATTGCTATTTGTTCTTTGAGAATAACACATTTTTCTAACTGGAAAGCCCTGTCCTGCTTTGGAGAAGTCATGGGGACAATTTTACCACTTTTCTCCTCAACTTCCTTTAAGCCAAGGCAGGTCTTCCATTGACTTCCTCAGGGCTCTGCTGGGATCAAAATGGCATCTCTCCCCCACCTTGGCAAAAGTGCCTCCATAACTGTTTGGAAGACATGAGGGATTTTTTTTTACAGAAAAAAAAATTAATATGTGCAGATAAAGTTCTCCCAGATTCATTATTTAAAGCCCCACGAAATGGGAAATATGCCCTTCTATCAAGACACAGCTGTTACTTGAAATATGAAAAAAGGCAGAACATTAAATGTTTTTAAATGTTTATGGCAAGGATGTCAAAACGAAAAAAAAAGAAGCCAAATGATTCCATCTGAAGACACAGGTATCAAATTGTAGGTAGCATGAGACATCTTACCGTATCTGACATTCTGTTCATCTTTGTACCCATAAATGTTATTGATTTCTTTCGGACTTTTATTTCAGTAATGGTTGCTTTGTGCTGAATGCTGAAATGGACCAATGAGGTATCCATTTCCTCACAGTGAAGCTTGTGCAAGGGTGGTTTCAATTTGTGCCAAGTATAAGCACAAGAAAATTAAAGGCCAAGTGTTTGTGCATGCACAAAGGGCTTCCCAGAAAAAAAAAAGGCTATATTTTGCTTTCAGGCAAGAACTGCAGAACATTTTGTTCTTCTTTCTTTTCTCAAGATTAGCTCAGAAAGTGAGTAGAAAGAGAGTGCTTCCCACCTAATATTACCTTAAAAAGGAAACCTGTACATCTCTTTATAACTTGATTATGGACTAATGGACAACGTGATTGTTGTTATTTCAATTCACATTTTTTAGATTAAAAAAATAAATCATTTGGCTTCATGGAGGATTGATTGCAACAATTTCCTTACCGTTTGAAATAGGACTGTTCAATGATTGTCTCACAGCTTGATATAAGACTATCTTGAAGCACAATAATGCTGAAATCTCAATTAGTTCTCCTGAAAATAGGCTGTATATCAGCAGCATTTAGAAAAGAAGTTGCAAGTTAGGCACATAGTTTAAATCATGGAGCCATTTGGGAATCCCAGTCATTTTACTTGCAGATGTGTTCTGCTTCATATAAGTTGGCCTCATTATACATGCTGTCTGCTTGAGATTATGGGTCATGTTTTCAGCAGTCTGCTAATAGGGATCTTGGAATTATTTTTAAGGTGAGGGCCTCAACATTGGCAGGCAGGTTGTTATTAGTTTTGCCTACTTGCAGATACTGGCAGCAGGAGAGCAGATTTTCCCATTCATCATCACTGAAACATCCTTAAGTATAAAGACTTTTGCAAATGCAGTGTGTACTTAGAAGTCGCCTCTATGTGTTCAGTGTAACTTGCTCCTAAATAATTGTGCATGGGATAGATTGTAGATATCTTTTATTATTCCTGGAGAGGTTCAACAACAGGTATCTTAATTTTTAGTGCTTGATCACTTTTTTCTGCTTGATCATTCCTGAAGAGGGCCAACTACATAGGAGTCTTGATGGTCCAATTTTGGCAGATCATTGCAAGGGTCAGCCCCCAATGTACTTTTAGGGGCACTTGTCCTATTTAAAGATGGTGAGTGCCCAGGTGAGCACACTAGAACTGATAGGGGAAAGCCAGGCACCTTCTAAGATTGTTTCCGCACTAGGTTGTTATAGCGCTATGATTCCACTTTCAACATCCTATGGAATCCTGGAGTTTGCTGTTTTGGGAGGGATCGGCTGGCCCCTCCCGAAACTGAAAAGCCCAGGATTCCATAGGATGTTGAAAGTGGAATCATAGCGCTATAACAGCCTCATGCGGAAATGGCCTAAGGCTTATACAGGGTAACAGACAGAAGTGTGGTCCAGATTGTTCAATGTTCAATGGGAGAAAGTAGTCTTGAGCAGAGTCTAAAGGTGAGAGGGTAATTACCAGAAAGATTAGTCTGAAAGTATATGATGAAGGTCAGAGAACCAAGAAACCACAAATGTCAGACAGTGTTGCATGGTGGTTTGGGAGCTATTGTTCTTCAGCAAAGGAATGGCTGGGAATCAGCTAATTTATGGCCAGCAGGAAATCAGCTCAGCTGACCTCATTAGTCCAGCATCCTGTATTTAAAGCAGAGCAGGAGATTGCCTGAGCTATTATTCACAATGCTATAATTTATGTCACTCAAGAGGATGAAGTGTCTCTGCCTCTTTTTACTCCTGATCTGTTATGCAGGATGGATCAGGCTCTGCCTCTGCTGGTGCCATGACAGGACCACCAGCCTCCTCCAGCTCCAGGACCACCAGCCTCTTCCAGCTCCAGCTAGGGCCCATCATCCCAGCTTTTCTTTCCCCCTTCTTTGTCCAGTGAGGTCTCCTCTTTGAGGGGCACAACAGTACTCAAGCTTCCGTTTCTGGGCCATGGCTGCAACAGCCTCAGTATTTTCTTTTGACTGTTAAAGTGATACCTTGTTTATGAACAAAATGAAATATGTCCTTATAAAATTCTGCCACTGAGGACATGACATGTGAATAATATTAATGATATCCTATATGCAATTTTTGATTTAGTTCTAGTGAAGAAGTCAAACACCTCCTAGTCCAGTGTTATGGAAATCAGCCTGAGAGGTCATCCAATCACCTCAGTGGTGGAGCTTGGAGTGTGCGGAGGGGGAGCGGGAGGAGGTGTGGCCACGGTGCATGAGTGCATGGCTGTGACACTCAGGGGCATCTGGAATCTGATGATGCACAAGATTCCATCTAACCCACTTAAGCACTATATAAATCTACTGGTTGAGATCGCCCAACGAATCAGAGGTGGTTCTCTTTTTCTACTTTGTCTCAATCCCAAGCTAAGGATGTTACTTTTCAAAGGGAACTAATTACATTACTCATTATTTAAAGCATTCAACAGATCATCGCTTGTTACTATTAACTGAAGTCCAGAAAGTAGCTCATTAGATGACTCATTACTAACACATTAGTATCACTATTACAATTGTGCCACTAAAAAATACAAAGAACTCTTCTTTAGTCCCATCTTTGATCATAATCATTTTGAGGGCGCTACTCTGATGGGACATTCCTTCCTCCCTGCAACAGCAGCACAGGAGACTACATGGCTGCCACATGCACTGCACACATGCTTTGGGAATATTGCAGCGATAATCACCCACTAAGTCAGTGGTTCTCAACCTGTGGGTCCCCAGATGTTTGTGGACTTCAGCTCCCAGAAGCCCTGAGCATTGACCATAGTGGCTGGGGCTTCTGGGAGCTGAAGTCCACGAACATCTGGGGACCCACAGGTTGAGAACCACTGCACTAAGTCTTTCTTCCTTCCTCATCTCCCTCTCCCTCAAACAACTGCTGTAAATCTCAAGCTTGAACCAGCCTCAGGGGTAGAGAGGAACATCTTCTCTTTGTCTAATTGCTTTCTCACAGCTCACACCAACCCAGTTAGCCCAAGTGATAACCTTGTGCTGTTATTTGGAGCAGCCAATCTGACAAGGCAACTTCTCCCCCTGACATATACTTGAACAAACCTGCCATGTGCATGCACTTTCTCTCTCTTTTTTATCTCAGTCTGGGCAGCAAGCCAGAGCTGGCAGCTCCACAGTTGATAGCCAGGAGATAACACAGGCAAAGTAACAAAGAAACAGAACAACTCAAAATCAGTTACTTACTTTTACTCAGTAAGCAAAAGGTCAAAGACTTTAAGAGGGTCCAAAAGAATCCAAAGGCAGAGCAAAATAAGTCCAGAGGCAACACAGTCTAAGAAATACAACTAGGAGGCAGGCCAGCCGGCCAGATAAGCTCTGACAACTCCTGGAGGGAAAGACCAGTGCCTATATGGGTCAGCAGCTTAATATAGCTGCTGGCAAACTAATTGCTGTCTCCTATAAATCCTTTGAGACCAGCACAAGTTATCCCTTTGCTGTCTGTGCTTGGAAAAGGTAGGTATAGGTAAGTTGTCTTCTGCATCTGAAGGGGCAGGACTCTCTGCTGGAGCCGGCACTGCACTCTGTTATGTTTCTGGGATTTGTGGCTCTGTAATCTTTTCCTATTCAGCAGGTCCTGGCACATCCCCTATTTCATTCTCTGAGTCAAAATTTATTTCCATGTTCTGGAAGCAGGGCATGATACACACACTCTCTCTGGGGAAGTAGCAGCAGCAGCAGGGTAGCAGTCTCTTTCATTTAAGCAGAATAGAGAAAAGCAGAAAAATATGGGTAACATTTTATTTATTTTTAAATTTCCAACAACCTGAGTCTTTAGTGCTGCTCATGTCTGCACTGGGTTTCATACTCCTCTCTGTTTCTGCCTCACACCTTTTCTACTTCTTGTTGGCTCCTCTGATTCTTACTAACTGCACCATACCCTACAAAGGGGCAGTAAAAGATGATTCTCCCCACCACCACTTTTCCATTTCTTAGTCTGAGTCAGAATGTACCCAGTAATGAGTAATAGGCAGAAACCATCTTAACACTGAAAAGTAGTAAATTACAGTCACCCATTGACAAAGTAACTGATTAGAAGTAACAAACTTGATTGTAAGTCCTACCTCAACCTGGTGTGTCTTAGGAAGTTCTGAAACTATGTCTGGACTCAGGAATGAGCTGGAGGAAGATCATGGTGAATCCGGGCAAGGTAGAGAGATATTTGATAGATGCCAAGTTCAGGAAATTGTAATAGAATATATTCTACACCAAGTCCACACCCCTTGAAGGAACAGGTACAAAGTTTGGTGGCAGTGGCCATTGCAGCTCCAGTGTCAGTGGGGTGGTGAATTTAATCCAGATTTATTCCTGGTTTTCAAGTAATCCAAGGTAATGAATCCTATCCCCAAATAGGCTCAGGGCCTTGGATAGCTCCTTCACAGTTGTTGAAAACCTAGAGTGGAGTCACTGCTGCTCTGACATGGGAACTGTCACAGTTCAAGTCCCTGCCCATGCATCTCTGCCATCAAGGGAAGGAAGGTGATAGTACTTGCCCAAGAGGACGAGGGAGTCCAGTACAAACAATCAAGGAGAAACGCTGAGCCAAGCTGATGTCAAGGTCAAATCCAAAAGGTCCAGAATGCCGAAAGTCAGTCCAAAAGGGTCAAGAGAGCTGGAACACAAGGGTTGTGGACTTGAGTAGTGATTTGCTACAAGCAAACAGCAAGCCATGCCAACTGACTTATATGCTGACAAAAACAGGTGTTACACATCATTGTTCTGTTTACTTAGTCTTGCCTAAACAGCTTCCCTCTGAGCTGCTCATTTCTGTCTCCTCTGTGATTGCAGCCTGGGGAGCAAAGGTGAATCTAATTCCTCTAAATCATTGCTGGACTCCTTTCCCACTGGCACTGGTTGCAGCAACTCTGTCTCAGCTTGACTTTCATCTGATGGGGGTGTTTCCAAGGTAGTTTGGTCCCTTATTGGCTCTATTTCTGGCACAATCAATTGCTCATCAACCTCAGAGCTGTCATCTACCACAGGAATCATCAGCCACCACTGCTTGGTGGTACAACTTGATCCAGCATTGGCACTGTAGACTCTGATGGCCTTCATATTATAGAATGCCTTTTACCAGCCTTGTACTGCTCCACCACTGCAACCTTCCCTATATACGAATGACTTGGCTATGGTGAACCATGATCTGATAAATACCACATTGATTAGTGTAACAGGTTTTATGGAGATAATCTTAAAGACAGTTCAAAAGCATTAACTAGTGCAGAATTTGACAACTAGAATTTTGACTGGTTTATCCAGGTTGAGGCAGTTCTGAAAGAGTTACATAGGCACCCTATTGGCTGCATGGCACGATTGCTGGTTCTTAACTTTAAAGCCCAAGATGGCTTTGGATGCAAATGCTTGAAGGTATTCTTCTTCCTATAGCAACCTGCCCATGCACAACTACAATCTATACCAAGGATAGGCAACTCCTATAATCCCTGGCCATTGGCCTATGCTGACTGGGGGTGATGGCAGTTACATTACAGATATAAAACAGAAAAAAGAGAGCCTGTGATTTTTTTTCAACATGTAGCACATATTAATAACTACATGCAGGTTGGTGTACATGGGATTTGGGTTTCTTCAGCATTCCAGATTGCATATATATATCCCTATGTGTATTAGAGGTATATAAGTACACTGACGGATTAGACAGGGATAAGGATAGGGGATTTTTTCCCCTTGGTATTCATTAGAGGATTATTGATGGCTGAAAAATATGGACAGACCAGGGAACTGGGTCCATCATTACAATTTCACTGCTACTTATCACATCTTGAGCAAATTCTACCCACAATACTGAACATCTTGTATGGGGTTGTGAGGTTTATTCACTGAATATTTCAACCAATGTTCTAAGAAATGTGAGGTGATATGAAAGTTTTATTTGTTGTGCTATGTCTGTGATAGCACATGTTTGCTATTGCTAAGGCAGTGCAGTCATGAGGGATAAATATGCATAGACAAACCAGCTCCAAGGGACTAATGAAAGGTATGCTTTTGATGCAATGATAAGTTGTATTCTATAAGGGTTGATGGAAACAGCAACTAGAATTAAATTTACATTGCTCATCATCTGATTCAGAAGTATGCTGTGGCTGAAAAATAAAAAGGGGAAATGTGACTTTAGACTTCTCTTATTGGCATTAAAGACAAACAGTAAAACACAGGGCGATGTGTATTGTTAAATGTACATAAATATACCCAGGACTTTATAAACCCTGCAAGAATTAAATTATTATAAATAGTGAGGAAAAAAATGAACTTTTACTAATTGCCACCAGGAAAATCTCTAAAGAAACTCCATTGTTAGGAATAATCGTATCAGAGATTTACTATTCATTAATTAACATTCATTATTCATTTCTAGTTTATCCAAACATTTAGAAGGAGAAAAAAATGAATTAATTGTTTTTCTGCAAGATTTGGCTAGCACCATCTCTATAGAGAGATCCTCTTGGTGTGTGTGTGAGAGAGGAGAGGGAGGAGGGAGGGATATATTAATAATGAACAAATCTTTCAAATGTGGATCCTTGTGAGACCAAATAGGCACCATTGTGCAAGGGGCAGGAAGATGGAAGCATGCCTAAGGAATGAATCAAGAATATTTAGGCAGCAAAAGGAAGGCATTTAGAAATAACCATTCTAATTTAATTAGATGTACATCTCACCATAGTGACCTGTGTACCTATTCACTCTGACTTGGTGAACATGAATCTGTTTCGTCTTCTGTGGACATAATATTGAGGGGCAAGATCAAGACTCCAGTTTTTCATTCTTGATTTTTTTTAAAAAAAATATCTTTAAACCAGACATAGAAAACACTTCAAATAAACATCTTTAAATAGAAGACTCTCTGCTGACATCCTTCAAATAGAGGAGTCACCAGTGTAAATGAGGACATGTCCAATTTGTAAAAGTTATTCTTACATATGCACTTCATTTCATGCAAGCACATGAGCAGAGTTTCAACCAAGTACCAAAATGGTTGAAATCAAAAGGATCCAACCATATTATTTGAGATGAAATGGTTCTAGTTCATGAGGGACAGGCTACATTCTCACAAGAGTACAATTTTATTCAATTTCAGGTCTGGAGTCAGAAGTCTTGCAATAAGTCATGCCTTACAGATGTGCAGAAGAAACAGAAGTAGGGGAGGGGAGGAAGAACAAAGCAGGTAACACAAAATGGCTTAATTGATGTAATTTCTGTTGTGAGAACCAGTATGGTATAATGGTTTGAGCACTGGACTATAACCAGGATTGGATTTCCCACTTGGCCATGGAAACTCACTGAATGACCTTGATTGCATCACATACTCTCAACTCCCCAAAAACCCATGATACGTTTGCCTTAGGGTCACCATAAGTCAGAAATGACTGGAAGGCACAGGACAACAACACAACAATTTCTGTTGGGAGGAAAGTCTTTGTATTATTGCTTCCATTTCCTACCTAGGGAGGTGCATAAGATCCTACATCCACAGGCTTTTGAAAATATTCTGTGCCTTGTTAAGATGGTTATCTGTTTACTGGATTGTGTCTAGAGAATGGTAGATTGTTTTTAACAGTGTGTTTACCACTTTAAGGGAATGTGGATATTCCTTTTAAAATATGTACTTTTAAACATATGGTGTCTTATATTTTACTTCACATGGGAGAATTGTCAAAATAGTGTTGTGTTCCTCAGTCTCAGTTCACCAATCCATAATAGCAGAGTTTGGAAAGCTACTTAAAAAAAATCACTATACTCCCAAGCTCCCTTTGAAATATTTAACATTACTTTTGGCATTGCTTAAACATAACCGTTTCCCCAAAAGTTTCTAAAAGCTGAGGGCCTCACTTCTCACATCCACCACACAGTCACCTCACCACTGACAATAGACCACTAGGGTAGCAACTCAAGGCCTGGAATGAGCCAGAACTTGATCCATGTGAGAAATATATAAGCTGGATGAGCCAGTATTTGAACACTTCTTTTCCCACCTTTAGTGAAGCCACTTTCCCATAGCTATAAATCTAACTAAAGGCTGTAGTTCCGTTACCAGAGGAATGAGGTTATCCCTCATTAGTTTATGGTTGAAAGATAATGAAGTTATACCTTTTTTCAAGAGAAAGCAAGAATTAATTGCAAGCAACTAGTAATACAATACAGAATTTTAACTACATATTTCAAACCTCTGAACAATAATAATTCACCTTACAGTTGTAACTAATATTGGAAAGCAGTCTGAACCTTATTAATATTTAAAGAAAACGTAATAATTATGTACAAATGCTATATAAATCATTAGTATAGCCCCATATTGAGATCTCATTTTAGGTGGTGTTCAAAATTTTTTAGTGAGTACTAGGTAGAAGTGGCTTCCTGTTAATTAGTAAAATCATGCCTATAATCAAAAATAGTGCTTTCTTCAAAGATGAACCTGCATTTCAATAATACACAAGCGTTGTAAAGGCAACACTCAAAATAGAAAGGCACGTCACAATGAATCTTAATTTTGAAAATCCTTCGGATTCTTTCAACATTTGGCTGCTCGGACTTTCATCTCATTTTTTTTTATAATTTTTGTAATCTTTCATAACAACACTGTATAGTCTCCTTTTTGTTTTCAGACAGACTCTCAGTAATAGACTGTGCCAGCACATTTGTGGCAATGGATGTCTGTTACTTGGCTTCTCCCTTGAAAACAACTTCTTGTTTTTGAACAGCATTTGAAAACATTCAGTATTAAAATATTTTCTGCCATTTGAGCAATGCAAATTATCTTAGACATTTTGTAATCTGTTCTGTTAGCAAAGTCTGCTCCTATTTCATGTCTAATAGATGAGCATGATCTAATAACCAAGGGAGAACTATTGCTAACAGTCAGAATGATTGTAGAGTTTCACATCAGGCAGCTTCTCTTCCTTTATGTTCACTGTTTTGTCATAAGAAAAAAAATAGTAAGAAACAGATGTTTTAGAAGAGCAGCAATTAGAAGATCTCCTGAAAGGCTTCATGGAATATTTTGCATATCAGACAGTATTTTAAACTCAGGAGGGGTAAATTGAAACCATTATTTTTGTACTTACGCAGAGAAAACAAGACCCATGAGACTTGTGTAAGCATAGATGGTAGTCAAGACAGGGAACCCTTCCATGCTGAGTGTTGGAGAACAGCAAAGGGGTGGAACTCATTTAGAGATCTTCATCCCCCATTGCCTCAGGCATTATTGCTTTTCTGCACTTTTCTAACCATGGCCATTTCCACACTAGACTGTTATAGTGCTATTATTCCACTTTGAGGCCCCTACCTAAACTGCAAACCCCAGGATTCCATAGGATGTTGAAAGTGGAATAATAGCACTATAACAGTCTAGTGTGGAAATGGACCATGTTTCTGTGAGGGGTCTTAGAGTCCCATGGCTTCTTTTGCCTGTGGACCCATGTCAGGAAGAACTGAAATGGCTATGGAATTTCCTGGAGTTAAGGAGTTCCTCTTGATATGAAATTTAGGCCAGTAGACTAGTCTGGGGAAACTCAAATGCCCCATATGTTCAATAGATTCTTTCTCAGCTGTAATGTCATGAGGAAGCCTTCTGCTAGGTCTTGACAGATTCTTCAGTCTGGGAGCTATTCTCCACAATCATTTTCCCTCTACCAGTTTCCTTGATTTTTTTCCTCTTTCAAACTGGGCTCATCCTGTGAGGTTGCTGCCATACCAAAGGATTCTTCCCTCCATGTTCAGCCTTACCTCTTTCTCATCCTCCATCCCTCTGAAAGTTCCATCTTGCTTCTTTCCTCATTACTCCTATTTCTCTGTCTCTCATCCTGCTACCTCTGATTCTCCATGGGCCTTTTAAATGGCCTAGTCTCTCTAAAAAGGGAGTTTGCCTTTTGATGGTGTAAAAGGGAACACTGTAGGTCTATACTCTAGAACAGGGCTGGGGAAATATGGGAAACTAGGGAGGGTACATTAGATCCTCAAAAGACTTTGGAAGACCCCCCCACTTGTTTGCCCCAAATGTCTTCTAGGGACATGTGGGGCATTCTTATCATATTGTTAAGCCCCACTGGGTTATTTCAGGCCCAAGAGAGGCTTTTTAAGTGGAAGTCACTTGAGCCCTGGGAGGCACAAAATTGGCTCCTAGGGACAACATGTAACCTGCAGGCCACACTTTGCCCACCCTTGGTCTAGAAAAATTTCATTTTCTACAAAGTTTTCTGACAAAATAAGTATAAAGTTCTTCTCTGGTCAGTAATTTAGAGATAAGAGGTTATCTAAAGCCAATGAAATTTTTACATAGAAATGAACTCCAGTTTGCAGACTGGGAAAGTTTTGCATGGAACAGGAGCTCTGGATTGCAGCTCAGAAAGATTTTAAACACAAATTCTGTTTGGTGACTCCAGAAACTATTTTATGGAACTGACTTGCAATCTATAGCTGGGAAATAGCTGCAGTGGTGTATCTCTTGAAAAGAGGTACATCAAACTGAGCTCCAACTTGGAAGCTTGGTGGTCCAGATAGTTAGATTTTTACGTCTTGCCCACCCACTTTACTTTGGCCCCATGCCTTGCCCATAGCATTGACCACTGCTAGAATGCAGCCCCTTCCTAAATTGGAATTTGCCCCACAGATCATTTTCCCCTCTTTGGTTTATAGCCTATGGAGTTCATTCCACCAATTGTGATTTCTCTTGTCTCTGCAACACTGCGATCAATCAGCTTTAACAGAGCAACAAGCTCACACCTAAAAGCAATGGGCACAGAGAAAAAAGATGAATTTCATATACTGAGTTACACTAGCCAGCAAATTCTTTCAGTATAGGCTTCTCTCTACTTTAAGAATACAGAAAGTTGTCTGGGAGACTTTGGAAACTGTTACCCTCCCCGCTTTGCTTTCCTTTCAAAAACATGCAGATTTGTTAGTAAATTCCAAAATCCACTGAGAAACATTTGTAGCTAGCTAGTACTGTAGTTCCATCAAAATCATGGTGTCAGAGAACTGACAACCCTAATGAGATAAAATAAAAATTTAAAGTGCCTGAATGGTGGGGAAGGAATACTAAGACATATGGATGGCAAAAAAAAAGCAAGCAAGAAAGAGAAAGTTTCTAAGAGTTAAACTGTGCCTAGGAAGGGAAAATATAAATAAATTAATGTGCTAACAAAGAACAAGAGATAATTCAAGGGGTGACCTTAGACCTTCTGAGCTTCTGAAGGGCAACAGTGGGAATAAGCAATTAAGCTACTCCCTGGAAGTAGAGATGAAGAAATATTTCCTGATTTAATCAGAATGAGTACATCTATTCTATCTGAATTTCAACACTGCTGACTGTTGACACTGCTCTCTGTCAGACTGAACTTTTCCTGGACATATTACTATGCTTGTTTACTATATTTGGTGCCTCTGGCTGAAAGGTTATGGAAATCTGCCTTGTTTTGAACAGCATCCTTTATTCACTGTATTCCGTTACTGCATATGTAGTCTGATCTTATGCATGCTTACTGAGAAATTAAGTTTCTTTTTTTTTTCAAGGCCCAGGAGCATGCATAGGATTATAGCCTTCATGGCAAGCTGCTATGCTATCTCTAAAGCATTTTTGAGTTTAGACAAACAATGCATGGGTATGCTACTGTTAGTGGAATAGCACTTCAGGCTGCTCTTTTGATATTCTTTCGCTACCACTGAGGCCCTTTCCACAGGACAGCAGTGTCCCAAAATGGGGATGGGAGACAAGTGCAACCACAACAACACAGTCCTGCCATTCTCACGTCACTAGTCAGTGCAGTCTTGGGGTATATCATTGATGGGCAAACTCCATTAATGACCCTTGAGTGAGTGAGCCTTCTGTCACAGCCAGACATACAGAAGGACTGGAAGCACAATCACAAGCTTCCTTCCCTGCTGCAGCTAGGAAGAACGGTGGCTGCAGTATGGAAGGAAGAGGTATGTCCCTCATGCTCCCTTCTGCAAGCAGCTGGTTGTGTGCAGAGAGGAGTGCTAGGGATACACTCCCATCCTGGAAAAAGTGCTGTCAGGATTGTAACGGGATGATGCACGAGAGCGTCATCCTACGGAAAGGGCCTGAGTGAGGCCATATCTCTGTAACTATAAATGTTACTCTACTTTACAATTACACTTCCAAAAGAATGAAGCAACCCTTCATTAAATTATAAGCATAATGTAATTTAGCAATTCCATTGTTATTGGGGGGGAAAAATTACAGTAGTAAGTACTTATTGTTAATTAGTTACTTGCAAGCTCTGTAATTTCTTGATAAGCTCGCAGTGTTAAAAATGTCTTGTGATGAAAAATGTAGATGTTAGGGTTTACCTAGTCTTTGCCTACTATGATCATTTCTTGATTCTGCAAACAAGGGAAGTATATGTTCCTTGTAGGAGTATTATTATTCACTAATTTCACTTTCAATGGGAACTAACTTTAGCACCTTTTCTCCCTCTATGGAAATGCTTTCAAAAATTTACAGTTCAGGACCTACTCTGCACAAAGTTCAAACTTTAGCTGGTTTGTGCAGAAATCAAAATTTTCTGCACAGAACATAGTATTTGTACCATTGTGGACAGAGACTGGCGTTGTCTGCATAGATAATAGAAATGTCATTTTCTGCTCTAACTTTTGTGCAGAGTAAGTCCTAACTGTGATTATTCTTGTTAGTCTAGGCCTCTCCTTGTCACTCAAGAAACAGAGAGAAATTTCTGAAAAGAATCTGCACATACCCACACACACACATTTCTCTCAGTCTCCACGAGCAGCATTCTGAAGAAGTCATAGGCTGCACTTTGGAGAATACCCCTCCCAGATGCCACCAAGTGGGTATCCACCCTAGATCCTGAGGAAGAAATGAGCCAGCATCTCCCACTACCTAAAAGCAAAAGTCAGAATCAGTTAATCCCTCCAACTGGGTGAGGGAGAGCTTGGCTAGGAACAGATATACAAAATCCAGTTTCCATGCAATTGGCTCATTATAGGAAGGGACAGACAGGGACAGCCTCACACAAACCTAGGTAGAATGTCTATCAAATATGCATAAAGAGGGAATAAAATTTAAACCTTTTATCAGTGAAGTGATCACTCAGACCTTCTTTGCGATAACAACTGGCTTCTATGTTACTTATATGTTTAAGTGATCAACACTATGGAAGGCAGACTAACCTTGTAAAATTAGTTTAGATTTGACAGATTATTCAGAACCATATCATACATGCTATCATGAATAAGTGCAAATGTCAAGAGCTTGGATTTGCAGTTAAAGCTGACAGTAACATGATGTATAAAGGCAGAAAATTGGGAAATGTCATGAAAAGATTTAGATATACCTTTGGTTTTAAATGTGTGTCAGTTCACTAGACATGTGGAAGTCTCTCTTTTTGTATTTCTCGAAATTCTACTTACATCTTCTTTCTCATCCTTGTCTCATACCATCTTGCCAGACTCTGTCATTTTTTTTAACATCATGGAAATTTATACACAATTTTCATGCATTTTTCCTAATGTCCACACTTTCCTCAATTTTCATTTTTGTCAATTTAGGTATGTCCTCAATGACTAAAACATCTTTGTGACTATTTTTCAGTCCTGTGCAAATTAGCTCTTTGAATGTTAAGATGTTCAGGTTGTTTTGTGTGCATTTTATTTCTTACGAATGCTATATAAGGTTTACCAAAGTATACATTCTCAAAGTAAGCTGCATTTTTGTTCTGTCAATCAATCTCAAGGAGAGCAAAGATGCTACTTCTATAGAACCTATTAAATCTGACAAAATTCATTTCCATGAGACAAACTTTTCAGTTATTGTTATTTTTGTTGTCTGTATTTATACTCCGCTTTTTTCCTGATAAGAACTCAAAGCAGTTCACATTAATTTTATAAAGAAATAGTTACAAATCAGAGAATACAAAAGTTAAGACACAAATTAAACACTCAAATAAGAATTAAAATAGAGTTAAAATACATAATTAAAAGTAAGACTTTCATAAATTTCATAAACCCTGCACATTCTGGGAAGAAAGGCCTTCCTAGAAGATCATAAGACACATATGGGAAAATACAAAATACAGTTAGAAAAGCAAGGGAAAGTCACTTGCCAGCTCAAAAGATTAAGGTAAGCAGAGTCCTAAAGTTCAGTTGGCATACTCCCTCTCTGAAAGAGAAAGTCAGCAGAAAATTACACCCTCTGTGCCCTCCCTCAAGGAACAATGTTTGGGGAGAATTAGGGAAGGATTTTCCTTTGCTTGAAAATCATGCACCCTTTTTTTTAGCCCAGTTCATTATCATTTTCAACAATGAATTTAAAAAGCATTATTTAAACTGTTAAAACAACAGCAGTGTTACTCTTCTGAGTAATAATTACTATCCCATGCTCCTTCCTTCATGGCTTACACAGGGGTAATTTGGGAAGTTTTGGCCACTGGGACCCATTTTTAATCAATGTAAGTGATTTTCTAATTTAGTGATGGCACCATTAACATTTCAATAGTGATTAGCACAAGAAATATTATTATAAAGTCCTCTCAATATATTAACATTTCTAAACAATTTGTGTTTAATTATTTAATGTCCACACATTCGTGCTAATACCAATGTTTCCATGCTTGGGGAATTTGTTACAGCAATAACTCTTACACAAATGCACACTTCAAACAACCTTTTTGTATTGCTTGGGGTGATTTAAGGGAAGTCATACTAATTAAAGATGAACTTTAATCTCACACCTGCTCTGAGACCACTATGTCCTATTCAATGAGTTACTGCTTCGTGGTAGTAATTCATGAGACTGTTCCATTAACATGAACATTAAAGTCATGTAAATTAGAATTAAATACTTAATATTCATCTAGAACATATTTTGCTTTAAGATTTTCTAGAGTACTCACTTCCAGAAGCAACAAGGAGGTCTTGTAGCACTTTGAAGACTAACCAATTTCTGATTGTTTGAGAGTAAGTCTCAATCAGAGATGGGCCAACTGAATTCTCAAATCCTTGGCAAGGATTTGAGATTTGCAAATCCGAATCACTGCACCAAAATAGGCAAACTGAATCTTTTGAATCCAGCAACCAAACAGTTTGTTGGAGACCAGTATGCTTGAAAACCTGGGAGACCAGACATACAAGAGGAGATGGCACATAAATGAGTTTTTCCCTTGGAGTAATAATGGCCTTTGCTAACAATTTCAGAAATTACATCTGGGGTTGTATTCTAAGATATTTAAATTGAACACTTAATATTTAATATTTAAGTTCATTTAATATTTAAGTTCAGCACTATTTTCTTTGCTGAAAATCAAAGGCATGTACAAATGCTGGGGTCAGTGGGTCTGACGCCTATCAGAAGTAGTGGGAGAGAAGACAAGGTTACACAATCTCATCCAGTGATTGCCACATGTAGCCCAGTGTACCTCCTTCCACAAGATATGCCTGCTCGGGCTGCCTGTGCTGGCTTGGGCTGCCTCCCTCTGCAAGGTAATAATCTCTATTCTTTTGACTTGAGACTGGAGGGTAGGGATTGGGAATTTTTGAGCCTGATCTAGAGATTTGACTTGAAAGTCCTTTGTAGGACTTGAGACTGAACTTGAGGGTAGAGAACTGAGACTGGACTAGAGGCTGTTTTTTTTTTTCCAAGTGTCTTGTTGCAAGACTTGAGACTTGACTTGAGACTACAGGGTGCAGAATTGAGACTGGACTAGAGGTGTTGTTGTTTTAAGTGCCTTCCTTGTTGCAGGACTTAAGACTTGACTGGAAGATACAGTCTTGAGATTTCAAGGACAGCTGGAAAATTCTTTTGCATAGCTCCCTTGCAGAGCTCTTTCAGACACAATTCTGGGGTTTGTAGTTTTACAGGGTGTTACAGCCTTGTCTGCCAAAGTGTGCTGGTGCATCATCAAATCCCAGGATGCCATAAGGAGCTATGCAAACAAAATCCAGTTTTGACCTGGATTATCTCTGTACTGTAGTATGTGGCCCTGTTTACACAGAAAGGGCCTTCCTGTCATTTTCTCAGGGAGATCCTGAGGCAAAACTATGACAATTGTCCTGGCCCGGTTTCTTCAGAGGGAGGTTTGCCTTTGCCTAGGCTTTTGCTAAGGCTGAGAGGGTGTGTCTTGCCCAAGATTATCCATCTTTCCCTCGCTTTTTAAATCCTTTTAAAAAAAGAATTCGAAAGATTCAAGATTCGTGAGATTCATGGAATCCCAGAACCTTCCAGGGATTCAGATCCAGATTCGGAAAATTCTGGATTTCTCCAATCCCTAATCTCAATGACCAGAGTGGAATCATACTTCTAAATATGCACACATGTATCCTTATTTCACTAATGAGAAAATATCTGCTTTATGTTATATCCAAGTGTTGCCACTTCAGCTTCCTCCTTTTTGTGATTTAGCAGCTTGAATTCAGATTGCATTTTATCAGTAGTCAGATCTTCCTTGTTCACCTTTTGAACCAACAGAGTTAAATGAAGAAGTCTGCAAGGTCTGAATGAAGAAGTCTGCAAGGTCTGCTTTGTAAAACAGAGCTGACAACTCATCTTTCAATTATTTGTAGTGTATTTAATTGTTATTTACTCCATTGGGACTGTTGGGCTGTCAAAAGAGAGTAGAATGCAACCCTGAAAATATAGGAGAAAGCTGTCAGCTCTGTTTGGGAATTCATATGGCCTTTGTTGTCAAGGAACAGTTCCAAGGCCATTCTTCTGGTGCCGGTATGTGACAGAGTGACCTCATTCACAGCCACAAAGATTGTAATCTCAGTTCTGTCTGTGGGCCTTTCTGTACTACACTGTTATAGCACTGTTATTCTACTTTCGACATCTTGTGGAATTCTGGAGTTTGTAGTTTACTGAGGCCAATGAGCTCTCTGGCTGAGAATTCTAAAGGCTCCTCCCTAAACTGGAAATCTCAAGATTCCATAGGATGTTGAAGGTGGAATAATAGTACTATAACAGTGTAGTGCAGAAAGGCCCTGTGATTAAATAGAGAGTAAGTGCAATTTGTGAGGGCTGGATTAATTCAAGATGGATAACAACTGGTCTTGAATATTCAGAAGAACAACTATCCACTACCCTGCTATAGTATATATACAGGCTGAATTGTCAAGGTATTATCCTTCATTTTTTCCCTCTTTTGTTACCATGGCGGTCAAGTTTATTTGTTGCCAAGCACTTACAAACCTTTACTTCCACCAAAAATAGACTTTACAGTACTTGCATGTAAATAATTACCATGGGCATGTTTTGCCTTTTTTTTTTTAATGTAACTGTGAGGAGGTAAAGTAGGGTCATCATCACACCAGGGAAAAACCCTTTTCTTCCATCCACAGACTGTGTACTGACATGGGCTGTATTTTGTACTAGGAGAAGAATGGAGGCAAAACCCAAATAATTTAGCTCCCCTCTTTCTGCGGTTCTCAATCCTGTCACTGATGCATTTAGATGTTCTGGGTTAGGTCACCAACAGTCCTTTATCTTCTGTAATGTCATTGTTTCCTTTAAGCTTCTACACTGTCTCTATCAACACACCTTGCCAAATACACAGTGAGATGTAGGCTAAAAAAATAAAAAAATCAGACCAAAATGAAACCTAATAATTAAAACTATTTAAATTCAATTAGTAAAATGTAGATTGTATGAAAAGGGTTGAAAAGCAGCAGTTAAACAGTTATTGTAATGATGTTTTTGGTGGCAGGGGAGCAGATTTTAAAACAATTTTAGCAGTTAATCAGAAGACCAATTAGGATATGAAGACAAAAGAAAAACACGCTTCCTGGTGTAGACTATTTTAGTAATTTAGCAAGACAGAAGGCAATTTGTACCAAGTCATAATAGTCCATTGATACTGTAGTTTCCAGCCTTTTTGTTTCTGTTTGCTGTCTTTTGTTCCATGGAGTCTGTATCCTTTACAAGACTCCTTGTCCTGGCTTTTGATTTCTAGGGCCATTTCCATACTATACAGTTATAGCACTATTATTCCACTTTCAACATCCTATGGAGTCTTGGGGTTTGCAGTTTAGAAAGGGGCCTCAAACCCCAAGATTCCATAAGATGTTGAAAGTGCAATAAGAGCGCTGTAATAGTGTAGTGCAGAAATGGCCTAGGTTTTCTCTTCTTCCTTATTCTCTCCCTACTGTCTTCACTTATATTAGTAATGTAAAGGATGTTGCAAATTTTTCGTCTCTGATGTGAAAACAAGTCCTGATAATACTGGCATCCATCATGATGTAACTCATCTCCTGCACAAGAGCAAAACATGAGCATTTGTCCCCTGTCAAGGTATCCACAATTTGCATAAGAACCTCTGCACAAAATTAATCTGATTCTCTTTTCTAAAGAATGCACACAGATACAGCAGGCATAGAAAAGTAGGATTATTGGTCAAAATAACATAAACAACCCATCCAATGCTTCTGCCTTAAAAAAAAATACACAAAGAGTGCTAACAGCACCACTGGCATGTAACAGTTAACAAAGCCTCTGACAGTGAAATTGCATATTACAAAGTCTTTTTATGCCGGCCAGTACCCCTTCCTGTATTTTCCTCTGTCCACCTGCAGGTCTTTTAGCAGCATCCTCATTGGGAGGATGGTAAAAGAGGGCTTGCGAAATACTGACTTTTAGTGTCAGGTCACAGCAGCATGGCTATATGCTGCAGTGAATAAGGCAAAAAAATTTGAGCTGGGAGAGAAGAGATTCTGCTCTAGACAGTCCTACTGCAACTGTGTGTCCCTGTCTATAATAGGCAAGGTAAAGAGCAGCTGCCTCCAGAATCCCATACTGAGCATGCCATGACCAGCAAAACAGAGAAAGCAGGAAAGCAGATAAGCCAGCCTCACTAGCTACTCCCTGCATATTTAAAAACAACAACAACAAAGAGTCAAATATGACATTATGCAATTTGCAAAGGAAGCAGGGGGACTGGATCTACCTGATTTGAAATTGTATTTTGCAGCCTGTGGTTTGATTTGGTTAGAAGAATGGATGGGGCTGGAATTGGAAGGTCATGACCTGAGGTTTGGGTGGCATGTGTATTTGTAGTACAATAAAGTGGAGATAAATGTGGATTTTAATAATCATTTTGTGGGACATGTCTTCTTAAGAATATGGAGTAGATACAAAAACAGTTTGTGCTCAAATATACATTTATGGGTCTCAACACAAGAAGTTCATTATAGAAAAAAACAGGAAAAAATGGTTAAAATTAACACAGACAATATAAAATTAAATCAAAGGCGCAGTTAGCTGCACAGGAATATAATTTTCAAGTGTTTCCCTGTCAACAACTCTTTCAAACATTTAAGATGGACAAAAAGAGTTATGGTTTTGAACAACAACAAATCAGAGTTTGAATTGCAATTGTATATTAAAGGTGAACATGTGATTGGTAAAACATATAAACTGTTGTTAAAATTTGAGATGGAAGAGGAACCAGTGAAAGAGTGCCTTGTAAAATGGATTAGGAATGTTTGGATATGATCTACAGGTGGAACAATGGAGAAAACTGTGGATGAAGGGATTGAAATTTTCACTATGTTATCATCTTAAAGAGAACTTTTACTAAATTATGTATGATTGATATTTGACATCAGAGAAACTGTCTAGAATGTAAAAGGATGTTTTGAATGTATGTTGGAAATGTGAACAGCATGAAGGAACATTTTACAGTATGT
Source organism: Iguana delicatissima (assembly GCA_948472985.1). Lineage (NCBI taxonomy): Eukaryota > Metazoa > Chordata > Lepidosauria > Squamata > Iguanidae > Iguana > Iguana delicatissima. Next base: position 107,096 of record CAOKZL010000988.1, on the reverse strand, counting down.
GATGGATACGTGAAAAGGTTAAAATGTGCTGGTCTCAAATGCATACTTTGATGAAGAGGATTTTAAAGGTTGATATTAATATAAAATCAGAACTTTTATTTTGAGACTAAAGGATGATCAGATGGAAAAGAGACACAGCCATATTCTGCTATATAATTGTGGCAGCAAGACTATTGTACACACAAAGATGGAAGAACTTAACAAAACTACAAGAAAGGAATGGTTGTTGAAAGTGACTGAGCTAGCAGAAATGGGGAGAAAATCTGCTTTGATTAGAGAAAGATTGTTGGAGACATTTCTGAAAGGTTGGAAAATCTTTACAGACTTTTTTTAAGAAAAAAAGAAAATGATTTGGTTTGTAGTTTTGACAATTAGTAACATGTTGTTAATGGAAGAAGTGAATGATGTACTGTTACAGAGAGATGTTTGTTTATATTATATGTATGTACACTTGCCAAAAAGAAAGTCTGAAGCCACATTTTATTTTGCTCTATATCTCTATATCATACTTTTCTCTCTTCTTTTTCTCACTTTTCCTTTTTATTTTATTATGAAAACTCTTAATAAAATTTCTTTTTTTTAAAAAAATATAGATCTAGAAGTTTGGCCAACAAAATGGAAATGGTCACAATAGTGGAAGATGATGAAAGAAAGCCCTGGATGCATTGCAGGAAAAAAAAAACACTTTCAAGTGGTGTCTAGAAGGTTCAAAATATATTTCTTTACTGATGCAAGACATACCAGACTTAGTTGTGTCATTTCACATGCACATATTGTTATTTTTTAATCAATCGTCTCCTGAAATATGCTGAATTGCTTATCTTTTTGTGGTGCAGAAACCTATTCCTACTCCTTTCATGATATTCCTGCCTCTGGTACCAAATTTTCCATTAAAGGAATAATACCTGGAAACAAATTTAGTTTGTTAACTGACATATATGTGCACACTGTTTTCAGCTCAATTTTTTTTGTTTTGTTTTTTCTTTCCATCTTTTCTCTTTTTTTTATATAAAAGCAAGTTTTTCACACAAATGAATTTTTTGTAAAAAAAAAAAAAATCCCCCAAAAGTCCTCTGAAATGCAAAAAAAAAAAAAGAACCTTCCTCCTAAAAGATCGTCCCGAATAATCTCCTATTTGTTTACAATTTCCTCAACAGAGCATCTCAGTGTGGAGATAACCTTTCTCATAGATGTCTCTTCATATCCTGAGGCAATAAGAAATGTTTGTTCATAAACTTGTGGTTTCTACAAAAATCAGTGACATAATTTGTGGAGGGAAAAGTATCACTAACGCAAAAGATATTCTCCAAAAAATTCAAAAATTTATCTAATCTAGCAGGGAAGAATTTTTCTTTTAAGAGTTTTTTTCCACATATGAAAACAAGCAAAGATTGACACAATGGATAAAGCTTATTCCAACTCCAGCTCCCATCTTGAAAGAGAGAAGTTTTACTATGTGTATGGTCCCTGTAGTAGCAGATTTCTTTCCTTGTTAGACTTCAGTTCATATACTTGACCTTCTAAACCCTTCATAGAGAATAATTTCCAATTACAAAATGCAACTGTTTTACACCTAAAACAAACATAGTTTCATTGTGTCAGAGTAGTGGGAAAAAGTTACCCCATTCTGAAGCTGCTGTTAGCCCTCAGAGGCTGTTAGCTCATAGAGAGAAACAATGGCACAAGTGAGAACCCCCCTTCTTTTTGGATCCTATTACATTCTGTTCTATTTCAAGAACTAAATAAATATGCTTTATGTCTGATGCCTTAATACCACTTGGTATTGCATCTGAAGAAGTGGGTTTATATCTGCAAAAGCTCAAGTAAAAATAAAAGCCACTTAGTCTTAAAGGTGCTGCCACATTTCTTTTTTCCCCTTCGCCTTCCTTTCTCCTGTTTATGCTGCAAGAGACTAACATGACTACCTTGTTGAAAACTTGAAATATGGAATTCTAGCCACAAAATGTAATATTTTCATAGTTCATCCCAAGAGATGTGAATCAGTTACATTCATGGAGAGGAAAACAAAAAACAAAAAAAACCCTCAACAGAATGAATTTTTCACACATCTTTGGGTAGTTTGGACTTTGGCCTTGAGAGATACTAATTTGAATAACATGCAAACAGGATGTCACTGATTTTAGTTAGAAAAAGGTCCTTAAAAAAATAACCATGTCATTCCTGCAAACATGTTTAGCGTGCTATGGATGCCCATGTGTGATGATGGTGAACTTTGATGAAAGGGGCCTTTGCATGTATAGCGAACAAAATAGAAAGAAAAAACTCAGGGAGAGAGGAGCTAAATAAAACGTATCTTCTCAGATTGTTATGCACCTCCAACTTTTCCACCCATTCTAGAAAAGTTTTGCACCCCTGGCTACAATGTGGCCATAGCACTCACTCCATTATAAGAGCATCCTAGCCCCCTCAAAGTCTCATGAATCCATCATTTTGAATGAGACCAGGGATTTCACTGGAAAACTTTCAAAAGACACATATTCATCAAGGGATCTTACAATTTTGCTATCACCTTACATTTTGCTCCTGATCATCTGTTGGCAAAATATTGTTTCACACTAAAGCTTTTAGGCAATTAACATTTTAAGGAAAGTAATCTTCTAGGAAGAGTAGTTAAGTAAATCATTCATGGGCAATTATAAAAAAAAAGTGAACAGATGTGATTTTATAGAAAGATGAAACTGAGGAAAAATCAGAATAGAAAAGGCTTTAAAATGCTGCCCCATTTTTGTGAAAAATAAATCTTCCAAACAGAAACAGAATGTGAAAAAAGGCTTCTTTTGTCTTGCATTTTGCTGTCACTGTATTATCAGTCTTGTACCATGTACAAATGGAAATATTTGACTTGACATTAAAAAAAAAAAGCTAAAATGTCATCTATTTAAACTGAAGAACTTTTCCACTGGGAATTTCTAGATATGTTTTTAAGTGGGCTTGTGAATATTCTTGTTTTTGTATTGACTGTCTGATAGTCAGTGAGTATTTTATTATTTTTACAAGCAGATTAAAAGGACAATAAACTTGGCAATCACCATAAAGCACACAATGTGAAAACAAAAGCATTGAGAAATCCATTTTACCATGTACTTTGAATATTTTTAATTTTAAAACTGGACACAAGTATAAAATTTGAAATTTTAATATACCATACATTTGCGGGTTCAAAAATGTTCTTACCCTGACCCCTAAACTAGTGAGTGTATTTATTTGAAATATTACCTTCAGGTATTAAAGTATAGCTGGCAAAATAAGACTGGCTTGGAGAGGACAAAATTTCTTTTTCCAAAGTGCTCTGTGGCATTTTCATGGTGCTGCTATCACAATGCTTGTCACTACAAATAACGGAGAAGCCTACGATTGCTCTACAAACATGAACTAGGACCTTTAAACATTTCATTAAACATTTCACTTAAATATGAGGAAACTGATTTCTTCATCTACCCACAGCATTGTCTAGCTTCTTTAATGTACAGCATTGTGGAATAACGCAATAATACATATTATGGAGACTGTATGGGCTCATTCACACATCAGAAAAAAACAGTATTCCTCATAATTCTGATTAATAGGCCTAAAGCAGGGCCAAAATCTTCATAGCATCCAAATGTATGAATTTGTCAAGGATGCTCCCAATTAATCCTCTGTTATCAAACTTTTTCAGATACCTTTAAAATGTCCCAGTTTCCCTATCCTACTCCCACTTTGTCCTTAGTTTACTGCAATTGCTGCAATACATGAAAAAGTAGTTTGCACTGAACTCAGCAGGGAGGATGAGAGAAGAGAGTGCAGAATCCTGCTCGTCGCAGTATACTCAGGCAAAAGCAAATGGCTACCCCCTCTCCTTGCTTGTGCATTCTTCCTCATTATTAACTTTGGCCACCTTGGCTGCACTCTGACATTGCTTGCCCATATGTGTCCCATTTTCGCCCTAGCTAGCATAACTAATGTTGAGAAGTGAATTCCGGAACATCTGGAAGGCCTCATGACTCTCACAGCTAAGACCCTTTTGGCACACCACCTCCAACCTGCAATGGCCACAGGATCTCCATGGGATCGCAACTACAGTTCTGCATGATGTTGCCGTGATCCCGTGGCAATCCCATGGCAATGATTTAGTCACAATCATGGATTAAATCATTGTTGGGTTTCTCCTGACAATTAGATGAAATTGTGGAGTCTTCTTGCCTCCTTTCCACACTTACCTGTTGTGCAGAATGGCAGGAAGCACAATGGCTGTGCTTCCTTTCTCAGAGCAGCCTGGGAAACTGCTGGGCTGCGCTGCAGAAGGAAGGAGTGGGGTCATCACACTTCCTGCCATCCAGCAAGCAGCCAGTGCAGAGGGAAGCACAGCAGAAGTGATTCCCTCCCAGAAGAGGCTTTCCCTGGATCCCTGCGTGATGGCTTCAGAACTAGGTAAGTTGCGGAAAGGGCTTAAGACAACAAATCACAGACTAAGGGTTCATGAAGCACTACACCTGAGAACAATGCTACATCCCAATTCTAACTAATTCTGCCTCATATTGCATGCAAATTGGGCCTCTTTCCTCTCTTGAACATTCACAAAACAACAGAGCCAGCATTCAGAGCACCAGCAACCTATGTTACCATTGCCGAGCTAGTGGTTATCCAGGTAACTAGCATATTGCAACCTTAAATCCAATCAGGACTGTCCTGAGACCAGGTCTTGGAACCATATGGCTGTCCAGATGTTGCTGCATTTGCAACTCCTAGTGGCTCTAGTTAATACATCCAATGAGAAAGAATGGTGGGAGTTGAAGTTCAACAACATCTGGAGGACTAGATAATTCTATGTTGGAAGTTATGTTTGACTTAGCCAATGAGAAAATTAGCAGAATGTTGCATTCTCCCTGTGTTCCCATACCAGGAATGGTTGAATTGTTTTCCTACTTGTGATGCATCATAAGGGTGGTATTGGTAGCTATTAAAAGCATAGCATGGAAATGGGTTGGCTGGCTCTGGGTACCACTTTCTGATCATCTGTTTGTTACATTTTAAGCAGAGACTGATGTTTCTCTTAGGAGAATATGTATGAAAATTAATGTCTTGCCTTTTTCCTTGTTTCAGTCTGATTTTAATTTATTTTCGTATATACATTGAATACCTGTGGCATTTTTGTACATAGAAGTGTTTTGTTTTTTAATTTATCTTTTCCTAGCAAAAAGTCTTTGGGAAAGGTTCTCATTATACACCTTTCTTCTTTTCTTACTTCTCCCAGTGTTCATTCTTGAATATATACAATAACTGGAGGAAAGAGATGTTACCTGTTGGCATCTTTCTAGACCAGTTAGCATAACCCAGCTCCAGTCCATAGGACTTCTAATTATTGCTACATTACAATATTCATATGAGGCCTTGTATGGTTTTCACCCTCACTTTCTTTTCCTTGAATTTTTTTTTCTCTTAGGATATTCAATTCAAACCTTGTCTGCTTTTTCCCAATGAAATAAGTTAGAGAAAGCTGAGTTCTAACAAATGAACTCCACAGATAATCTCAGTTGGTTTACCTACTGTCGTCAATATGATGAAGGCAGCTAAACAATGATAGAGTTCAAAACTGAAATATATTTTTCCCCCTCTCTGTGTGGAATTGCTTTTCAACAAACCTCCCCCTGAGACTCTCGTTTCAACTGAGACTTGAATGGAAACACATTGGAACTATAATTACCTGGTTGGTAGGGTGGTGGTGAATGATATAGAAAAATAATAGGACCAATTCCAAATGGCAAGACTCAGAAAATTAATGTGAGTTGAGGTTATGAAGCTTATATTGGTCCCGTTAGTCCAAATAAAATATTGGCATCACGAAAGCTTCAGTCAATGATTCTTTTCTCTAGGAATGTTAGCACAGAGTATTGACATCTTGACCAGTGCATGCATTGACACACTCTTTTTATGCTGATGACACTAATTAATGAAAGGGCAGAATGTGATGCGATTATTTTGTTTTATTAACCCTATAAAAAGTGCTACCAGTTTACTGGATATTTCTCATACTGTTGGAAATGTACAATACCCCAACAATACCATTACCTCCAGGTTGAGGCAGCTCCATCTCAATCCAATTGTACTTCTTTATTTGAGGCAGTCCTTTGAGGGGGAAATGCAGTCAAACATGTATGCAAATACACCGTATTTTTCAACAGGATATACAAATTCACATCACTATAAATGTATCAGTCTCCCTCTCCAGTGGGCAGGGTGAGCCACTTCTTATTGAGCTTAACTTAGATGTCACAAGAAAGTAGGAAATGGTCAACTATTTAATTTACAATTACCATAGTTGTTCTTCTAGGAAGGGTTAGATCCACTAATAGAATTTTCCACCCCAGATGCTTGGCTTGCCCTTAGTAATATGTACCTCCATTTTCTCCCCATTGTTCTCTTTGTCAATTTTTCTCAGGCAGCAAATGTCTTGGGCTAGCCCTGCTCAGTGATATTATCACATAGCCAACAAATTTGGCTGCATGGTACCATAATGAAGTCATAATTTGCACTGCACACTGATAAGCTAGTATAACCAAAACAAGGCACAAATGTGTGCACACATGCACATGCGAGCACACACTCACACACAAAGGAGGGGGAGAGGAAACAAGCCACTAAATGTAAAGATAAAAATTCTTGTGGAGCAGAGCCAAACCAGCCTCCCTAATCTTCGGGGGGGAGTGTGTGGCAGAGATGAAGTGAGTGAGAAAGCATCTGGTATAATGTTGGTGGAAAACTCCATACAAATCCACTCCTACAGACTATTTAAAGTCCTTATTGTTTGCAATGCAGGCACTTTTCTACTCTTTCTACTTTGTCATCACATTTGTAAAGAGCTGTTGACTACAGCTGGCCCAAAGGACTGTAGCCAAACTATTAACTGAGGTACCTTTCACACTAGATAGCACTGTGATTCCACTTTAAATGCTATGACAACATGCTATGGAATCCTGGGATTTGGTGTTTAGGGAAGGGTTTTAAGAGTTTTCAACCAGAGAATTCTGGTTTTTCCCCACACTACAAAGCACAGGCTTCCATAGGCTGCAGTCATGACAGTTAAAGCCATGGAGGTGTAATGTTATAACTGTGGAGCGTGAAAGGGCCCTAGGGCTGACTATAGGAAGTATATGATTATCTTGTTCCCACTACTTCATAGGCTACTAGTCTGGTTCCTGGGATAATGCAAAGTGTAGGTTGTGGTTTATAAAGCTTTGCAGCTCATGTCCTGGCTATCTGAACGACCATGTAGACCTAAAATGAATTTCCTTTGAGATCTTCTTGGGAGGCCTTTCACACAGTCTCATCATCTTCATGGGCATTTCTGTATCTGGTAGAAGTGCAGCAGATGACCTTCTCAATAACTGTTCCATGGCAATGGAAATCTCTTCCTTGTTGCTCTTCCATCAGCAAGTAAAGTCTTTTACTAACATTTCAACAGGCTTTGGGGAACTATTTATAGGGAAATGGCTTTTAATAGTGTATTCTGCCATTTTTATTCCTTGCCTTTTAAACGGCTGTATGTCAATTATTACTTCTATTGATAGTTTAATTATATTTTGGGGGGGGGGTGTATGTTTTGCTGTTTGGGTTTTTTTTTTAAAAAAAAAAATCTGTATCTGTTTTGATTTTTGTAAACTACCTTTATACCCTCCAGTATTCACAGATGAAAACTAGGATGTGTATGGCAAGCAACATCAGAGTCTGGTCAAGATGGAAGAAGTTATTAAAGAAGAAAAATACACAAAATTTCCTGGAGTAAAACACCCCCAAAGAGTTTGATATGAGACTTAAATTAGAAATGGGAGCCAGCATGGACAAAGTTTAATAGGTTGATAAATAAGAAAGTAACATAGGTATTTAGACAGTCATAAAGAGAAAAACTTAATTCAGCTATTAATGTAGGCATATCTATGACCTTAGGATATTTCTGTAACACTAAACAAAAAATAAAACTGCTGCATAAATAAAGGTACTCAAGTAGTGTAGGTGTCATGGAACACTTTTTGATGATATGAAGCCAGTAAGACAACAAAAAATCTCCCCAGGACAGACTTATATTGGGTGGTGACCAGATACAGAGTCATTTCAGTAGTGACTCTCTATATAAATTTTCCTTCTTGGCTCCTCATCTCTGAAACTTCCTAGCTAGGTATTTTATCATCATTTAGGCAACAGGTTAAATCACTTTTTTGGTTTTGTTTTCCAGGGTTTTTAAGACCTGTCAATAATTGTAGGAGCTTTATTCATTTGGGAGCAGCTGTGATAATTTTATGGTTATTTAAATAAACTGGTGCTATTTTAATTTTTTTTATAGATGTGTGTGTGTGTGTTAAGAAATCATATTTTTTATTGTTTTTATCTGCATATTTAGCCAATTTGTGGACCTGAATTTAAACTGAAGAAGTGAGGAATACAAATAAATAATAGTAGACTGTGAATTTTTCCCCCCACCAATTATCCATGAGAAATAAAACGGTAAAGCAATCACATCAGAGCCATTGGTGTGTGGGTGTGTTCTATTTAAACAGATGTTTTACAGATGGAGATGGCAGTAAAGATCTGAGACTGTAAAAGACTGTCTAAATGTTCTGATATTTTAACTAATCTGTAAGCCTATCACTTGGGAAAAAATAATATTTTTTTCATGAAAACTCATGAAATTAACAAATGATGAATGGGCACTAAGTGATGTTGAAACATATGGTCACATATACAACAAAATCTATGTACTTTAGTATTATCTCAGTTAATGATGAAAGGCTACAGGAATGGTGTTCTTTATTCTTAATATTTAGGAATATTTGGAATATTTAATAGAACTGTTTTCATGGCAAGGTCTCATGCTTCCTTGCTGAACAACATATGCTCATTGGCTACAGCATGCATTTTACTGTGCAAACTATAAAATCAGTAGAATTGTGGTTTGGGTCACAGACATACAATACCAATAGGGCTTCAGTGCAGTTTTTGTCTATTTTGCTTCTGCAATGTAAATTCTAATTAGGGAAAGGTCTCAGGTGTTGCAGGGCACAGAGTGAAAGAAAAATAGAAACATCTAGATTTGGAAATTTTCTCAAACTGTACAGATCATTGTTCAATTCTACTTGTTACTATTCAGGAGTAGATCCCAGGGCAAACATGTTCAAGTACACAGAGGACAGCTCGTTTTCATCTGCCAGCTTCTCAAGATGCAAACTACAGGTTCGTTCCTTCAGACATTTTCCTAACCTAAAAAACATAGCTCTGTTTAATGCAACAGATTAGTGGCCTTTAAATACACTCTTGTTTCTTATCACTGATAACAGCTGAAGATGCTTGTGCTGGACAGAAATTTCTTGCAGGTTGGAGTGTCTAGACCATGTAGGCATGCCGTTGTTGGCCATTTCTGCACGGGTTTAAAGAAATGGTGCAGAGCATCCTCCAGGGAGGATGTCTGCACCTGGGAGCAGACTGGATCCGACCTACTTAGTGTAGTTCCGCACCTCAGCCCGCTCCGGAATGACCCGAAGTGGTCGTCCAGCATGCTTTTGAAAGACTGCTTGAAACAGGTCTTTCAAAAGCATGGAGTCTGCCACTTGTGCCCGCGCTCCAGTGCAGATTTGCAGGCTTGCACCAGTGTGAGCCTGTGATCTGCCGGGGGTGGGCTTCAGGCTGGCAAGCTTCAGTGGTTGGTGGAGAGCCTCGACCAACTGGAAGCCACCATTTTTGTCCCCGGAGCAGCGCGGAGCGGTGACCATGCACTGCTCCGGACCAGCCTGGACCCAAGTGTGGAGCCAAGAAGTCCAGTAAGTACCGGCATGGGGTGATTCCCTTGCCCTGTGCGGAAATGGCTATTGATTGCTACACTGAGTATATGGAAAGGAAGCAATAACTTTCTCTCCAATTTGAAAAGGCAGATGGCTTCTAATCATTACCTAACCATTCTGATAAAGTGGGGTGGTGGTGGTGAGAGACAAGTATATGATTTCAAATTCATATCCCCATTAAGAACTTTGGAAAATAGCATTATGAAAAGAACAAAACGCTGCCATAGACAGTTATTTTCAAGGTACCTTATTCTAGTACTGCTGCTTTCACCTGAAACAGGTTCTTTCTTTCTCTCTCCTCACTCTCTCAGAAGGGCCAGGGATGGAAGCAAAACACAGGCAATTTGAATGCATTAAATGTCATTTCTCATAAATATAATGTACATATCCACTGCATGGCACTAGTCTGGGATATTTGAATGGCAAACAAGGTGGTCTGGTTGGACACCATTACTCTGTCAGAAAGACCCATCATCTCTAAATGCATTTGTATTTATTCCTTTGGAAGCTTTCTAGCCGACAACTGCTAGAAACATGGTTAAATACATTCCTTGCCTAAGAAAACCCTAAGAAATTCATGAGGTCACTATAAATCAATAGATGACTTTAAGGCATGTACCCACACATACACATTTATTTGGACATTTTTTGGGAAAGATTAGGGCATTCTTAGCCCTAAATCCAGCTGTTAATTTCAACTACAATAGAACCAGTAAATCAATGGAACTTGCATAAGTGTTCATTTTACAAGTTCCTATTGATTTAATGGGCCAGTTCCAGTTGAGGTTAATCATTGGATTTAGGTCTCCTTTGGAAGAATGTAGGACCTGCTGAGTCAATCCATTAGTCTATCAATCCCAGTACTGTGGTGACTGACTTATGTCACTGCTTCCAAGTTTTCAAAATAACAATAATGGACAATAAAGATTCATGATGTACAGGGTTAGTAATACAAAGTAGCTTTGGATTTGTGTTTACCTAAATGCTAAATGGAAGAATTGATTTCATTTAACTTAGCCATGTTATTTCTCTGTAAGATTAATATATTGTCCACATGCATAAATTACATGATGCAGGTGTTTCTGCCTTCATGAATGGCTCAAGCCGATAAATACAAGATTTTTGGCCTCAAGTTCAGCTGCAAAAAAAAAAGGGGGGGGGACTTTCCAACTTTCAAATAGGAGACATTCCTTATAATAATGGACACCTGCCGGTTCTATAAGAGGCAAGCTTTCTGACTCTCAAATAGGGGAAATCCTTTATAATAAAGGATAGTCCTATAAGGGACAAATTTTCCAGGCTTCAGATAGGAGACATCCCTTACAACAAGGAACACCTGGCAACCCTTTGGACTTACAGCAGCCCTTCACAGTGTCAGAGAAGGATCTTTCTGAGTCCTCCCTGAAGATGCCAGGAACTAAACCTAAGACTTCCTTCTGGCAAAACATTTGTTTCACCACTGAGCTAAAGTTCTTTCCCAAGAGAAGGAGACAATTGTATTTTCATTCTGAATTTCAATGAGATTTGTTCTGACTCCGAGGTTTTGCAATAGTGGTGAGGTATGATACAGCAGATAAATGATGGTAAATAATTTTAGCTCAATTTATGTGGATACCTAGATCAGGGTAGTTATTTGAATCTGTGTTATTCCCAATACTCATCTCAAAAAAGTCATGCAATCTATGCATGATTAAGAAGTATGCAAGGTTTTGGTCCCAGTTCAATGTAAGGTAATTGAAATTAAATCAATTTTATTGTAAGTTAGTTACAACATAGTTGTTCCACTGCTTTCAATGAGACTGATGTATAGTTGTCACAAACAATAGGTGTAGTGATAAACCTGTATCTACAAGGGAATCACATGGGCTTCAAGATGTTGTTGGACTGCAATTCACAGCATTCTTCATCATTGGCTATGGTGGCAAGGGCTCCTGGGAATTGTAGGCCTTTTCTGCACGTGGAGGGGGAAACAGGGGGAAATGCTCTAAAATGGAGCTTACTGGCAGTCGAGTAAGTCTGTCACCATGCGGAGCAGCACGATCTCGCTGTTCTGCAGTCCTCCAGTGTCCAAAATGGCGGCCTCGGCGTCCAAAATGGTGGCTTCCGGCTGGCGGTGACTCTCCACCAACCGGAGAAGCTCACCAGCCTAAAGCCCGCCCCCGGCAGATCTGCAGGCACGCACTAGTGTGCGCCTGCAAATCTGCACCGGAGCGCGGTGACGGAGCTGCACGGGGCTGCGTGCTCCGTGCTTTTTAAAAACCTCTGAAACGAGGTTTTTTAAAAACACGCCGCGCCACCAATTCCAGTCACTTCGGAGCAGATTGAGGTGTGGAACAATGAAAAATAGTGTGCCCCAATCCACTCCACGGTGCAGAAGACCTCCGTCAGAGGTCGCTCTGCACCATTTTAATACCTCGGTGTGGAAAGGGCCATAGTCTATCAGCACTGGAAGTCCACACGATTCCTACCTCTGTTGCAAATGAAAACAGATGCCTTGTATCAAAAGTTTTTATTTCTAGGGATATAGTGAGGGTACCAAAAATTCTTCCCAGGTTTCTGTAAATCGTGGATGAGAATCAGGCAGCCCTTCTTATTTTATTGAACTGCAGCTCCCAGCATTCCTCCTCATTGGCTATACTGCGAATTGGAGTTTAACAACATCTAGAGGATTCTATGTTTTCATCCCTGGTCTAGAACTCCCTTCCTCCCAACTCAAAATTGGAACTCATATTACTGAATGCTTCTTCTCCATGCAAACAATGCTAAGATGAGATACATGTTTTCTATCTGTAGATTTCATTGGAAAAAATCAGGGTAGTTTCTATCTGGACTCTGAAGTGTTACAGGCCTGAAGTATTAAAGGTTTACTGATTCCTTGCCTTTTTGTAAGAACTAAGCCAAAATCATGTCTAATTTTAGGAGACTTGGACGGTTTGCCTCCATGATCTCAACAATGAAGCAAATCTGAATGCCTAGTTGAATGAACTCTGCATTTGCCCTGCAAAGCACAGACCCATAAAAAAAAATAATTCACAACAATAATAAATTTGAACATATGTGTTGCATTAATAAATTCAAGGGAGTTAATGGCAAACCACAGGAAGCATTTTTTAAGATAACATTTGGAAAAGATCAGCAAACACTTAAGACATCAATGTTGCAAAATATTCCTGCAAATAATTTCAAATGCCAACACACTGCTGTTAATCTGCTAAATCTTGTGGTATCAAAACAGTAACAGACAGAACTGTGTGCATCTGTTCAGGGAATTGCAGATGCCCCTTGAAAGAGTGGCAATGCATTTGAACCACTCTATTAAATAATATTTGACCGTCTGAAATGAGTCACCCAATCTTCAATCAGAGTTAGCACAGATGCTTGATTGTAAAGTAGCTTCTTCATATGCCTACACTATTTCACTATAGTTGAAGATGTCAGAGAAAAATACTTTGAATATCATTGAGAAAGTGGCAATATTACAGGAGATACAAAGTGTACGTGTGTACATGTGGACCGAGGACGGCACTTGGAGGAAAATGGTTATTTATAATTAGTTTCTAAAAAGAAACATCGTCATCAACATCATGGCATAGTTACTTCTTCATTTATAAACTTACTTGTAATCTCCATTCTGTGGTTCCTCACTTCCCTTTCCACTTAAGCCATCAAGCCCTCCCTTAAAAGAACTCCCATCCCCTTTACTGGAAGTGGGGATCATGGGGCCCTCAAGCTGCTGCTGAACTTTAGCTTCCATCAGCCACATATACAAAGAAAATTAAGGTGAAGAATGCTGGGAGGTGTAGTTCAGTCAGTGGTGGAACTTGGAGAGTGTGGAGGGTGGGCAGGAGGGGGCGGGACTATAGCATGATAGGCATGGCTGCTGTGCATGGGGGTGTGGCTTTGGGCAACCCAGAGCAAATCACCCCCCCTTGCCCGCACGTCCCTATGTGACTGAGTTCAGTAGCATATGGAAGAATATTGTTAAACAAGGATGCAGAACTGCAGGAAAGCGGATTTGATCAAGCTCAGGAAGTACTTGGCTAGAGATACTAAATGAAAAAAAAAATTCAGCAAGAGGGGAATTCATGAGGAAGGAGTAGCTAAAACCACAATCATAAACAATTCTGTGAAAGAAGAAAAAAATGGAAACATCTGAAAAAGCTGATGTGGCTGCACAACAAACATAAGAAGAAAGGAGAAATTAAAAAGAGCAAGAATAAAGAACAGAAAGAAGGATAGATCACCAAGGAAGAGTATAGATGTATAGCTCAAGTTTGAAGGAACAGAGAAAGTAAAACTAAAGGTCAAGATGAGGGAAATGAGAAGAAAGAAAAAGTTTTTTTAATTTTTTTGTAATAATTTTATTAAGTTTCATAAAATAAAAACAATTTTTAATTCATATTTTAACATGTAATATTTCTGATCTTCCACCCTGCCTTGATCCCCACCTCCCGAAGCCCACAGTGACAACCAGGTACCACAATACATTGCTGTTTCCATGCTTGAACATGCTTCTCCTTTCCCCTTTCCCTGTTATATTAAAGTTATCCCACTGCCAATCACAGTTCCAAAACAGTCCTATCCAATGATAGTTCTCTGTTATTATCTGTTTTTAGTCTTTCTGCTTCTTCTTATTGGATCCTCCAAACATTAACGATATATTTTCTAGCATTCTGAGCTGTTATAGCAACATTGTCCACCCCGAATTATTATTATGTGCCTATCCTGCTTCCCCTTATGTTTGTTTATGTTTGTTAAAGTACCTACTGCTTCATTTAAATCAGGACACCGTGCCATGACTCATCACTCCCTCCCCTCCCCATCTGGGATTTCAAGGCCGAACTCATGTCAACAGATTCTATGTTGCTTATCGTCGCTTAAGATTTTCAGGCCGTTACACCCCAGAAAGTGGAGAGAAACCATAAACGATATCTGACCCAGCTCCCCAATCCTTCATCCCTTTAACAACATCAATGACCATATTAATTCCATGTTGGGGGATGATAGGAGTTTCAGCACCACAGAAAACACAGCAAAAAAAACAGAGCCAGCTAGCCAACAGCAGCAACCTTGTTCCCCGATAAGGATACTCACACACGGAGGAGTTTCTTCCAAAACAGGAGGCACTTTATCTTGCAGCAAAGTTCCATTATATACAAAACATAGGACAGACCGACAGAGCCTGGCACCAGACTTGGTCAACAGACAGGGGATTGCTTTCTTAAATACATATTTACATCCAATCAAGTAAGTGTTTGCACGCTTCCCTCTACCTTCGGCACACAACCCCATTCCCTTATGCAACCTTGCAATTACCCACAGCTGGGACATGATGCAACATCTTTGCAGTGGGCTGATCATTTTCCCAGGGTTCCCTGCCTGGAATCCCTGACATTCCAGTGTAACATTCCAATACATAAACGTCTTTAACAGTGCCAAAGTACATTACATTTTCAAATCTGTTCCAAAATCCACCTTCTTTACACCCCTCCCATCCCTGCCTAACTACCCAGAGTTCATTTCTGAATTTCCTTTGTCTTCTCATAGTCGCTTTGAATCCAGGCAATCAGGGAGAGAGACTATTTAGCTTAGTTGACCTTCTATCACAGAGTTGTAGCCACAACAATCCTAGGAGCCCAGACTCAAACAGAAAAAATCAGGAAACAATTCACATACCAAAAAAAATAAAAAAAATAAAAATACACTGCTCAATAACTGTTATCTTCTTGCTTCCCACTTATATCAATGTTCTTTTTAGCCCCTTTAACCCTTATACATTATCACGCTATTTATGTTAATATCAACCTACCAACCTACCAGATATCAATCAAATGTAAATCTGAGCTTGTTAAAATACACACTGCAGCACATCTTCCTCACTCCCATCTGTGACTTTGCAACCCAGAACTCATCTCAAATATTTCAATGTGTGCTTACTGTCGCTTTAAGGTTCTGAACCATTCTGTCACCAGGAGTGGGATTGTTAATGATATCCAACACAAGCTCCCCAGTCTCTTCAACACCCTCAACTGCTCCAATATCTCAATAAACATATAGATGTCAGTATGTCATTCTCAGAAGCATATTTGCCATTGCCAAACATCATTATATTTAACAAATCTCTGCCAAAGACCTCCTCTTAAAACCCCCTCCCTTCCCAGATTTGCCACAACTGATTCTTCTTAAACTTCTTCCAAAACTTCTTCTGTTTCTCATAGTCACTTTCCGATGCAGCAAAATCCAAGGGAGTGAAACTGCTTACTTGACTTTCCAGCACTGAATCATAGGCACAGAGACACCCATCAATCCAAGCTCCAAAGGGGAGAAGCAGGAACAAATTCTTGTATTTTCAAAAATCCATAATCAGCATTCTAAATCCAACACCTCAGATCCACCAGAAAAAAAAATTCACTGCTCACATGGAGGTTATTAAATCTTATCAAATCCAGTCTTATTCCTCAGCCATCTAAATTATTAATTAACTTGATATATATGTCCAATTAGCAATTGTAAATCCAATTGAAGAGACTTCTTCTTCTTCGTTTTTCCCTTTAACAGCTCAGATTTCAAAGTCTCTCTTTTCGTTTTCCTTAATATCAGCCGCCCCTTTAAGAAAACTCACAGTCAAAACTCAAGTAGCTCACATAGATTCACCAGGCCCTTCCTCCTTCTCTCCTGAGCACTGTAGCAAGCCAAAATCTGCTGTGGTATTTCAAAAACGGAGAATCTAGATGGGTTACATGCTTATTTTCTCTAGTTGCTTCTTCTTACTTCTTTGTTAAAAAAGTCATTCGGCGGTGCTTGTGCCGCTCCTGCGGCATCCCGCTGGATCCGTCAAAGTCCTTCGACCCCCTGGTGCTTTCGGCTCTCCCATCTGGGCATAGCCACACACCAGTTGTGGGGTCCTCTACGGACTGCTTCCGCACCCCCTGTACCGGGGGGGGGTGTTTGGCCACCTCTGGGTCACAAAAGAGGCAGCTGGATTCCAGTGGGAGGCAGCCCGGAGCTGCGCCATTGCGCAGCTTCATTCCGAGCTGCCACTCGCATCCGCCATTCGACTGGCTAGCTAACAAAAGGATTAGGTAAGATAGTAGCTTCACTCTTAACTCATCATCTTCTTGGTGTAGAGACAAAGCATAGTCAGAGGGAAGGAAGTAGAAGCAAAAATGGCAATGAGAGAGAGGACTGGGAAGTGTGGTCTTTTACGTAAGACCAATGACCCCAGGATCTGTCCTGGGTCACATGGCCTGGTCATCTGGGTGCCATAGCCACGTACTTAAATAACACAAAGAGCAAGAATGAGGCTTTAGGTGAGAAGGCAGAAGGCTTTGACATGCAAAGGAAAAAGAAACTCTATGCTGGCTAAGCCCAACTTGCCCTAGAACAAGGGGGGAGACAAGAGAGAATGCCAGAATTTTCTAACAGGATCACCTTCTCTGGATGTCATCAAAAACAGTCTGGACAGCTACCTGCTGGGAATGCTGTAGCTGGAGATCCTGCACTAAGCAGGGAGCTGGATTCAATGGTCCATGAGGCCTCTTCCAACTCTATGTTTCTATGGCAATTTCCTCCTTTGAGGCCTCTCTCTAAACTGCAAATTCCAGGATTCCATGGGACGTTGAAAGTGGAATAATGGCACTATAACAGTGTAGTGCAGAAATGCCTGTCTTTTTCTCATGAATTTTGCTGGTTTGATTTCTTCTTCTTCTTCTTCTTTTTAATCAGTCTCCCTTACTTGCTGTTCTGCTTTCTTTTTAAGTTTATCCCGCCCCCCTGTAAATCATCCATGGATTCTTTGATTACAAGATGATATGAAAATGTCACAAATAAATATGAGCCTCCATTCTCTCACATTTACAGGAGGCTGGTCTTCTAATCTTCTCATCTTTTTGAATGAAGTTGGTGATGCAGGAATTACAAGACAAAATCAAGGCTTACATGTGATTATTTAAATGATGAGTGTATTTCAGAAAAGCAGCCACCTTCCTTGGCATTCAAGATGAACCATGGAAGTTCATCCAGCACTAATGCAGGAATGAATATTCATCCAAGGTAACCGGCATTGTGACGCCATTGAGTAAACACACTAAACAATTAAAGGCTTTAACAACACCTGTGACCCCTGCTAGGCATTTGCTTGTCTTGGCAATGTTATCCCTTTAATGCTTGCATTCTGTTAAAGAGACTCTTGCCTCTTCGGGATCATGGTCAAATGGATGATTTGGAGAGATACTGTGTAAAGCAACAAGAAATGCATGGATGATATTCTGTGGGGAAAAGCAAATTAGAAAGATTGGTTCCATTAGAAGGCTCAAACGCCTCCGTGATCCATCTGTTTGCAGCTTCCTACTGTTACTAAAGAGACTTGGCTGATCAGAGCCTCACCTCAATGTATTCATTGGCAGGAAATGTTAAAATGGGTAGGGGAGCAAGAAAGAAAGATTCCATGGAGAGAACTCATTGCAGGCAAAAGTTGGGCAGGAAACTCAAATGGCACTAATTTTGCTTTCACTCATCTCACAGGAGAGAAAGACAGGGGGGACATAGAGAGAAAGAGAGAGGCAGAGGTGTCTGTCACATAAAGTGACTGCACTTTTTAGAGCTTTAATCGCCTGGCGTTGTTAACTACCGATATCTGCTACTTAGAAAATTGACGTATTCACAGGAAACCTGACAATTCTGGAACATGCATGTGTATTTCTGTCTGTGGTGGCAGAATATGGATGTAATTCTTCACTAAGTTTTTTCTCCAAAGTAGCAATGAGTAATTTCAGCCATTTTCTTCTTTTTGTGAGAAAGCTGAAAAACATGCAGTCTTCTAAGGCTATTCACAATTCAGGACTTATTTTGCATAAAATTCGCATATGGTTACTTTGCACAGAAAATAACATTTTTTGGTGTGGAAAATATTGGTTCAACATAGAACTATTAATTCTTGCATGCCAACTGCTCTTTTAAGCTCAGAAAATGCTGTTTTCAATTCAGATCAATCACATGCAAATTTTATGCAGAATAAACCCCCAATTACAACATTTTTGTGGGGGAAAAGTATTTCATGTGTGGAAAAAAAATTTCAATGTAAAAATATTAATTCATACACAGAAAATATTATTTCTGTGCAGAATAAATCACTATGCAAGAATTAATATTTCTGCATTGAAACATTATTTTACACACAAAAATACTGTTTCCTGTGCAGAAAATGCTGTTTCTTGCACAAAATTTATAATTCTGCTTGTTTTTCTTCACAGTGACCAGTGGGTAGCTTCCCATATTCTAGTTCCTCAAATCCAGACAGTTTTATTTGCATATTATGCAAATTTATTGTCAGGTGCTGGGTCATGGGTCATGAAATGGTTGATCAGTGCACACACACCAGATATAATTCTCCTATACTCAATGTATGTAGTTGTCCTGGAAGTTGAAATTTGTTTGATGTGTCCAAATTCATATTTGATAATTTTGCCACAGAAACCAACATTTAAGAAGAGAGTTTTAAACATTCATTTCATAGCAAGGAAATATTCATTTCGTAGCAATGTGAAGCATGTCCAGCATACATATAAGTATGATATAAGCAAGTGCATTTGAAGAAGAAGGAGAAGCATGGAAAGTACTCATTTCAGAAATGGAACATATTTTCAGAGTGAAAAAACCTTCAGCATGCTTAAGGATAACATAGACTATTCAAGCAAGTGAGCAAAAACAAGAGTGACCACAATCTTGTTTCAAGCAGCCATTTCAGAGCAGGGAAAGCTTCCACAAGGGGTATACAAACAAGTCAAGAAAAAAAAAATGCAGAAATATTTTGAAATGAGAGAAATATACCTTAAAAACTATAAATCTCCACCCTGCTGCATAATGATAAAGCGTAGAATCTATGCAGCTATATTTAGCTCCATGCCCTCATGTCATCTACACAATGGTGTTACTCTGTGAATTGTGGGTCCCGGAAGGGGCGCCCAAACAACAAACCAAACCAAGCAAAGATGGGGAAATCAGCTGGAGCACTCTCTTGGCTAATGAGAGGCAGGGTAACGCAGCAGGATCTTTTATCCTATGTCTACAGCATCAGGTCAGTGAGGAGGCAAATGGTTCAAACAACAATTAAGATTTATTAAACAGTTATTAAAGAAAAGCACAAACACACTCCTATCTAGAGAAGGAAAATAGAGTTCAAGGGGAATGGGTGATATGCCACCTGTCCTGCAGTCCTGGAGAAGCCAATTGAAGAACAGGAGACCCGGCGTGGCGGCTGAGGGGAATCTGCTGAACCGAGCAGCAGCAAGGCAGAATGAGGTCCAAGTGATCCGGCGAGAGTTCTGAAGAGCTCTCAGAGCGGGGGATTTTTATAGGGGAAAGAACGACCTCAGGCTAGTCTGGTCTCAGGTGAAAACAATAAGTTTTGAGTTGGAGACAAAGCCTCCGAAAGGTCAGAATTTGCATGATTGAGTTAAAGTCCGAATTGACAATGGTATGGCCGGTACGTAGATGCGGCTAGCTCGGCAGTTAAGTACCTAGCTCACCAGGGTGTCCTCTCAGGGCAGAGGGTCACTTTGTGGTAGTGTGCATTTGTAATGAAGGTGTTTGTTTCGGGAGGTCCCCTAAAGCAGATCTGGCAATATCTGGCTTGGTTTGGTGAGAGCAGCAAGTAGTAGCCATGCCTAGCTTCGCGCTTGTTCGGCAGGCCTCACAAACACTTGGCTGGTGGCAGAGTAGGGCCGAATTGTGATATCAAAATGATATCTTTGGTTCACCAAGGGCCAGGCCAGGACACTGCGGTAACAATGGGAACAACCATACTGACCTGAGTGAGGATTAGGGTTGCTGGAAATCTTCAGTGTGCCAAAAATTACAGAGGTTATGTAAGGAAAAAGCTTTGTGTGCTCCAAATTACTTTTAAAATGTTGTATTATTAGCGGTTATGATGTAGAATAACAGCAATGGCAGATTTAAACAATGCCTCTCTAGACTTTGTCCTTGAAACAGGGTTGGCTGTGGGGACTTGTTATGGGGGTTTGCTGTGGGGGTTTGCTACAGGCCTTTGTACAGATTTGCTACAGGCCTCCAGGCCAGCCTGAGGACTTAGATGAGGTCTTCCTGGAGCAGATGACCACACATTGAAAAAGGAGAAATGCAGTGTTAATGGGAGATTTCAATTATCCTGATATTTGTTGGCAGTCAAACTCTGCCAAGATCGCAAGGTCCAACAGGTTCCTCGCTTGCCTTGCAGACAATTTCATGGTCCAGAAGGTGGAAAGGCGACAAGGGGATTGGCTATTTCAGATCTGATTCTGACCAACAGGGATGACCTAATTGATGAGCTGGAGGTGGTGGGATCCTTAGGAGGGAGTGACCATGCTCTTTTGGAGTTTGTCATTCAGGAGAAGCCAAGTGTAGCCAGAAGGAGTGTAGCCAGGAAGGAGAAGCCAAGTGTAGCCAGACACGCATCCTAAACTTTAAGAAAGCTGATTTCTGTAAACTTAGGGAGTTACTTGCTGAAATCCCGTGGTCAAGAATACTAAAAGAGAAAGGAATTCATGACAGATGGGAGTTTCTTAGAAGTGAGATACTGAAGGCACAATTGAAAACTGTGCCAATAAGGAGGAAAAATGGCAGGTGTCTAAAGAAACCAGAATGGTTAACCAAAGAACTCTCAACTGAGCTAAGTGTAAAAAGAAATATGCACAGGAAATGGAAGAATGGTGAAACCACCAAAGAAGAATTAAAGCAAATAGCCAGGAGATGTAGGGAGAAGTTCAGAAAAGCTAAAGCACAGAGACATTGAAAAAAATAAAAAGGGCTTTTTTAGATATGTCCACAGCAAAAGGAAAAATAAGGAAATGATAGGGCTGCTGCATGGAGAAGATGGCCAATTAATAATGGAGGGAAGAGAGAAGACAGAACTACTCAACACGTTCTTTGCCTCAGTTTTCTTCCAAAAGGATAGAAGTTCTCAACCTGGGGGATGAGGAGCAAGTGAGGAAGGGGGGAAATGCAGCACAGAATAAGTAGAGATATATCAAAATTTTATTACTGCAAACAGCCAGCAAATTTGAGCAGAATTAAAACAATATAATTGGAACAGTAATTAATTTTGTTAAAATCTTCTACAAACATCAGACATAAAATATAGCGAGATAACCTTAACATTTGAACTTAAAATGAAAATTGAAGTCATAATTTCTAAATTTATAACATTTAAAATTTTATATGTACATGTGTATATATGTGTGTATGCTTGTGTACATTTATTTTAATCCAACATAGCAAGTAATTAATCTAAAAAGCAAAATACAATAATAGAATACAATACCATAATAAAAACCCTGAAAGAGACAGTTTTAAAAAAATACCAGATTACAAGGTAAAAATTTTAAAACATGAATGCAAAATATTTTATGTCTTAAATATGAAATATATGAATTAAATTAGTGTAATAAAAACAGAACGTAATATCGTGATCTCATTTGGGCTAAGGCAACATCCTATGCCAACAGGTAATAGCTACCGAACAAAAGGTTGCTACCTGAGCTGTGATTTCAAGGGACTGATCTGCCAAAAGGTAATCAATATAAAATGTGTCTGATCTCCCAGGTATACCTTGTAAAATAGGAGTAATGAAGCAACATCGAAGATCTCATAAAAGGAACAATACAGTAAAACATGTCCCACCATTTCTTTTTTTTAATTAATTTTATTATTTAAAAAAAGAGAACATTAATTACACATATTACACAAAACTTACTCAAATATTAACACATAAAAAAAACAACACAACACACAAAGAAAAAAAAAACAAGAACAAAAATCATATCTCATCCACATACCTTCACAACAAAAAATACAACACATATTTACCAAACTCAAACACACTGTTTGACTTATTATTTAACTCCTGGCTAAATCCCCAACTTCCATCTTTGACTTTTGAATCAGTTAATCATCCTTCTATCTCTAAATTGGTATCCCTATTTCCAAATCCAATTTAAATAACAAGATTCCAACCAAAAGTTTAACCCATTCTCTTTCTCCTCATGAATTTTTGATATATTGTAGTACTTCCTCCCATTGTCTTGAGAACATATTCTTACTTTCTCCTCTTAATATACCTGTTAGCTTATCCATTTGAATCACCTCTATTAATTTCAACTCCCATTCTCTATCGACAGTGCGACCCTTTCTTTCCATCTACGCGCTATAACTAGCCTTGCCGCTGCTGTCATATAAAATAATTGTTTCCCCGCTGTCTTATCAAGATCCTTCCCCCACATCGATAACAAATATACTTCAGCTGTCATTTCGAATTGGATATTCAATATCGATTCTATCCGCCTATGTACCTGTTTCCAATATTTTTTCATTATTTTACATGACCACCATGCATGAAAAAATGATCCTACGTCGTCTTCACATTTCCAACATTTGTTAGAGTATCTATTTGTCATTACTGCCAATCTCTGTGGGTTAAATACCACCGAAGATACATCTTATATATATTCTCCTTAACATCCTGACAAAGTGTATATTTCATCGTTTTAGTCCATAACCGCTCCCATTGTTCCATCATAATTGAGTGATTGAGATTTTGGGCCCATTTAATCATAGAAGGCTTTACAACTTCATCCTCAGTATACCACTTTAATAAAATCCTATAGATACTAGAAATTACTTTAAATTCTTTTTCATATAACACTCCATTTAACTCTTCCTCTACTAATTGGTAATCCCTAATTTTTATATCAATTTTTAATTTTTCACGCATCTGCCTATATAATAACCAGTGACATTTGACTCCTGAATTATTCATCTCTTGTTGGGATTTAATTCTAATTTGTTTTTGTTGTATTGATATCATATCTTCATATTTTATCCACTTATCTAATAAAATATTTTCCCTCTTATAGAAAGCTTCATGTGGAGAGACCCATTTTGGGGTATACCTACAAGCTCGTACTACATATTTTTTCCAAACTTTAAAAAAAGAGCTTTCCTAAGATAATGCCTATCGAATTCCTTATTATTTCTCTCTTTATTAAACCAAATATAGTAGTGCCAACCCTGTCCTAATCCATCACCCTCTATCTTTAATAATTTAGTATTTTCTAATTTAATCCAATCACGAATCCAATTTAAGGCACATGCGTGATAATAGAGGGTCAAGTTAGGTAAAGCCAAACCCCCTCTATCTTTCTCGTCTTGTATTATCTTCATTTTAACCCTAGGTTTCTTCCCTCCCCATATAAATTTACTAATTTCTTTTTGCCAATTTTTTATTACCTTTTCATTTTGTATAATCGGGATATTTTGAAACAAAAAGAGCAGCCTTGGTAAAACTGCCATTTTAATTGTTGCTATCTTACCTAACCATGATAATTTTAAATTACTCCAAGTTTTTAAATCCTTAGCAATTTCATTCCATATTTTCAAATAATTATTCTTAAAGAGGTCAGAAGTTCTATTTGCCATCGTAATTCCTAAATATCTTACTTTATCTGATAACGTAAACCCTGTACTTTGAACCACCTTAATCTTTTCCCCTTCTGTCATATTCTTCGTCATCACCATAGTTTTTTCTTTACTAATTTTTAAACCTGAATATTTTTCAAAATTGTTTAGTATATTCTTCAAAATATCTAGATAATTATCTTCATATTCCATTGTTATTGCCAGATCATCGGCAAAAGCCCTAATCCTATATTCCTTACCTTGTGTTCTAATCCCTTTAATTTTATCATTTCCCTTAATTTTTAGAATTAACACTTCTATCACTAAAAGAAACAACAATGGAGATAACAGACAGCCTTGACGAGTCCCCTTTGAATTTCAAATTTTTCAGTTTTAGAGCCATTTATTATAATGCTTGCATACTGTGTCGAATAAATTGCTTTTATCCAATTTAAAAAATTTAAACCCAAACCCATTTTATCACACACTTTAAATAGAAAAGACCAATTAACAGTATCGAAAGCCTTTTCGATATCTAAAAAAAGGGAAATAAGTTTTTTCTGGGGATGATTTTCACAAAGTTCTAGTACATTAATTATATATCTTAAATTGTCCTCAATATATTTATTATATCATGTCCCACAGTTTCTATCTTCTCCTTCTCAGAAGGGCAGAGACGGTCACAGTATGGTACATTGTTATATCTACCCTTCAATAATGCGGATGGCAGCACATTAAACTTAGCCTGGGAAAAGGCTCTCCTATGTTTGGGTATAATTAAATTTTTCAAATAAGCAGCAGGGCGGAGGGCCTCCCTCTATCTTTGAAAACTGGATAGACGGAGACTGAACTTACATAATCCTGTAACTCAATATCCCAAATACGCTGGCACATAGTTTCTTTTGCTTTCGCATAACCCATGGCAAGAATAACACCTTGTGAAAATCCTAGCCTTAACACTTTCTCTCCAACTGTTTTTTTCCACCTTGAGTGGAAAGAGCCAATTAGCGTCAGAGGAGCCAGACCTTTGGGCATAAATAACAATTTTAACCAATAATTTAACTTATAGGTCCATGTCTGGGATGTAATGGTAAGTTGACCCGTCTCTAGCCGTGTAAGAGCATTTGACACACAGCTAGGAAGACCAAGATAGTTCTCAAGAATTTTGTTTGAACCGATTCTAAAACCGCAGTATTGCTGAACATGCACAATTGTGCTCCATAAAGCATTTGTGGTAAGATCTTATTGTTGAACACCTGTATTGCTGCCAGTACAAACTGACCTCCCTTGGAGTAAAAAAATGAAATCAATGATTTATAACTCTGTTGTACATTTGCAATGGCATAAGACACTTGGGCTTTCCAAGAGCCGGTAGATTGAAAAATTACTCCCAAATACTTATAAAAATTTACCTGTTCAACTGAATGGCCGTTTAGTTGCCCACAATGTTTACACCATTTCCGAGTGAAAACTAAAACTTTGGTTTTGTCATAATTAACTTCCAACTCTTCAGTACTACAATAGGCATCTAACGCTCTTAGAAGCTGTTTCAAACCTACACATGACAGTGAGAGAAGTACAGTGTCATCTGCATACAATAAAACGCTCATAGGTCTCCCTGCCAATTTAGGTGGGTGAGAATTTGTTTCAGATAATGTTTTGACCAGGGAATTTATATGAACATTAAACAAGGTGGGGGCAAGGATGGAGCCCTGTTTTACTCCAACGTATGTTGGTATTAAACTGGACAAATATCCTTCCTGATTACATCTTACTCGCAGATATGTTTTATCCTAAAGACTGCGAGTAAGAATAATAGTAGGCTATCACATTGGTAACCTCAAGCTTACTCCATAGTCTGTCTCCTGAAATCATGTCAAAAGCAGACTTAAAGTCTATAAAGGCTGGGTAAAGTGCCCCCCGGTTGAGAAGGAATACTTTTCTAATAAATGCTGTAGTACTAACCCCTGGTCAACAGAGGAATACCAGACCTGAAGCCTGCTTGCCCTGCCTCCAGAAAATTTTCTTCTTCCATCCAACTTTGAAATTTTTTCCCTAGAAGGTGACTGGTGTACAACTTGCTAATAATACTTAGAGACTAATTGGTCTATAATTAAGGATCTGATCTATTACCTTTCTTATAGATGGGGAAAATTATTGCAAGTCCCCAGTCAAATGGAATGCAAGAGTTTTCAAATTGGAAAAAAAGAATGGAAAAACCCCGGTGCCCACCACTCCAAGTTTAAACCCCCAGAATTTTTCAGATGGTTTTCGATCATTTTCCCTGGGGCTTTACCCGTTTTTAGTCTAAAATAAACTGCCAATTTCAGATGAAGTGACAGGGGGCCATTCAGGGACCCTCTGAGGTCTTGTAAGATCGTGAGTCTTGCCGGCCAGCATACATGGCACTAAAGTTTTAATTTCCCAGGTCTTCACAGGGATGTGGAAATCTGGGCCCATTACGTTGTTTTGCCAGCCCCTGACCTTTTTCCAGAAAGCAGCTAAATAATTTTCTGTGATGCAGTGATTAGCTTCTGCCAATTCAATCTCACTGCCTGTCTCTTTTTTTTATTGTTTTTTTAACCACAGCCATTCCACAGGTGATGTTTTTCATACCCCAACTCCCTATATTTTTTTTATATTTTCTGAGTAGAGTTTTCTTCATCCCCAGGCTTTCCCCTTTTAAAACCAAGGTTTAGAAATTTAAAGGAGCAAAAATTTTTGGTTTTAATTTTTACAAATAAACAATTCTGCAGGTGTAAAATTAAGATTTGGCACAAACATAAAACCTCTTCTGGTGTTTTTAAAGGTTGAAAAATGTTTCAAAAATTAGGTTTTTTGGGGGAAGGATTTTAGTTGAATTTCCTCTTTATTTCCTTTTTCAGGGGTAGAAAATTTGTTCGCCCTCCAAAAATTAAAAACCCGGGTTTCAAACAGCGGGGAAAGGTTTTTGTGGGGTTTTTTAGAAAAGAATTAAAGGGAGATGGTCACTTTCAGTACTTATTACCCTGAAGTTTAAAACCAGTTTTAAAAACAAACTATAAGAAACCATTATATAATCAATCGTTGAACCCCCAGGGGGATGTAAATGTGAATTCCCCAGGTTTTTTTCCTTCAACCCCACCATTCAACATTACTAAATCTAAGTTGTTCAACATTTCCCAAAAGCACAAACCAGAAAAGTTGCATACCTTGTTTTTAAATTCCCTGAAAAGGTATCAGATGCCCCTGCTTCTGCTTCAGGGAGGTACTCACCATAATGGTTATAAATTGTTTCATTATTTAGACCCGATCTGGCATTAAATCACCTGCCAAGATCACAAGTGCTTCTGGGTACATAGCAGTCATTTTATTAATAAATTCTTGTAGTTTTATCTACCTATCCTTAATTTGATATCTTTGAGATAAGGGGGGAAGATAAACATTTATTAACAACAACTGGAATGAATGCAGTTTGATAACCAGAGCAAGAGCAATATTGGGCAGATAATAATGTCATAGATTTTACAAAAGAAGCTTAGTGGAAATTAATATACCAAAACCCCCCTTAGGGGAGCCACCTCTAACACTAGGATCTGCTTTCAGGGGGGATGTTTCATAACCGTTTTAAATCTAAAAACACATTCCCATGTTTTTGGGGAAAAAAAATCATAACTTCCAATAAAATTAAAAAGAAGGAATAGTCTACAATTTTATGGGGAGCCTGCAAATTTCCAGGACAAGAATGACAGCTAACCCAAACCCGGGAGGTCTGAACAAAGATTTAAGTCAGTCAAAATATTTAAATGTAAAAGGTTCCCGCCCAAAAAGGCCTTTATTCCCCAAAAACAAAAAATTCAAATTTAATTTTCAGTATGATTTGGGGCATTTCCCCCTTGATTGTCTCCCCGTGTTTTTGGGAACATAGACTGTTTTTAGTATGGTCATTTTGCTTGGGCCATTCTGTAAACTCCTCCTCTTCTGCAGCCCCAAAAAAATCACCAAAAAAAATTTTAATCTGCTTACATTGGAAAATAATGGCTTAATTATGTTACATAAAGAAGGCCCCTTTTGTTGCTTTTTGGGGGGGCCCTTTTTCCCATTTTTTAAAATTCTCTCAAAATTTTAAACCATGAGCCGTTGTGACCAAATTTTCCTCTACAGAGGGTAGTTTAGAGACATAATCCTCAGAAATGCTTTTCATTTCGTGCTTATGGAAAAAAGGATTCATTTGTGCAATAACCTGATGAGACTGTGTAGTTGGCTTCTCGTCCCCCGTGGGGTGCAACTCGTAATGATTAGTCTGATGAGCTGCATTTGTAACCTGGTATACTATTTCATTTTTTGGGAATACCCCCCCCCCCCCCTTTTTTATACCTAACAAGTGAGAAATAAAAAAGACGGGGGGTATTTCCATTTTGGGGCCCCATGCGGTGAGGGATAAAACGATTGCAGAAGCTCTTTTCAGTGTTATCAAAAAGACCATTCTCCAAAGTTATTGAGGATAAAGATCTGTGAGGTCTTTACAGCTGACATGTTCCTTAAAACTCTAATTTATTCAAAATTTTTCACTTGATTTTCAAAGAAAAAAATCCCGGTGTTTGTTTACCTAC
The DNA here is from genome assembly GCA_948472985.1 of Iguana delicatissima. Taxonomy (NCBI): domain Eukaryota; kingdom Metazoa; phylum Chordata; class Lepidosauria; order Squamata; family Iguanidae; genus Iguana; species Iguana delicatissima. The sequence continues at coordinate 78,226 of CAOKZL010000988.1, read as the reverse complement.
AGGGCTTTTAGCATGCTGCTACATATGAAATTAATGGAGCTGGAAGGGGCCAAAGTTTTAAAAATTTTAGATAAAGGCCGCTCTTCTTCAGGTTTCTTATGTTCAAACACCATCTTAGCAAAACCCCCATTCTTTAAAAAGGAATTATTGCCCTGGATGCAAGCCATCAAAATTAATAATTTCCCCATGCTCTGAGTCTAGATGTTAAAACACCAACAATAGATGCCCTTTTAAAGGGAATCCAAAGGTGGGCTTTTCGCTCCTCTTGTGTCAGGATTCCCCCGTGGCTTGGGGGAGTTTAAAAAAACCAACTTAATTTGGCTTAGGACCAAGTTCCAAGTCCCATCAGAGGAAATTATCTCTTTATTGGGTTTAAAAAAATCTCCAGCTGAGTGGCAAGGGAGGGTTTTTGATGACTCTCGCTCTATTTTTTTCTCGAGTGCTGACTTTGCAGAGTTCTGCCTGGGGTCCACAACTGAGTTTTTTTTTTGAGTAAATTGAAAAGCTTTCTAAAATTCATTTTTTTATATTGCATTGCCTTAAGATTTTTAAAATTTTTACTTTTCTTTGTAGAAAATCACCCCCATTCTGCGTTGATTTATCTTGCAAGCTTTATGAGTCTGTTTTTGTAGATCTGTTTTTCCTGCTGCTGGTCTCTTCTGTTCTTATAGCTTCTTTATTTAATTTTATCATAGCGTTTTTTTCAAATTTCTGCCCAAAAAGCTTATAATTTTATTGCAGTCAGCTAAAAAGGTTTTTATATTTCCAATATCCTAGTTAACAGTATAAGCCATTTTGAAATAATATGCTCTCCTCGTTTTCCTTGGAGAGCACACAAAAGGAGTCATTTGTGGAAAGCATTAGCGTTATTTGAAGAAAACTCTAAAATTTGTTTTAGCATTAAATCCTCCACAAGGGTTAATTTATGAGCTACTGGGCTCTTCACTGAGACAGTTCTGCAGCTGGATCAAGCTGCGCTGCGCTAATATCTTTCCTGTGACCTCCATTTTTATCACAAATAGGCTTATCAAAACTGATATTAGTATCTGGGAGCTGCTGTTCCTCAGCTGCCTCCTCATGTTTCTTGTCCATATAAAACTGGGTTATTTTTGTCTGAGCCTTCACTTTCTTCAGGGGAGGATTTGTAACAGACGGGACAAGACCATGAGTTTTATAGCCATTCCGAGTCATCACCATGCTCTTATTTCTCATTAAGCCTTCCCACTTACTTGCTTAATCCTTTGCTTTGTTTCATTTCCACTTATAATTGTAAACTGTGAGCTCCTTAAATGACGCACAGAAAAAAAAGAAAAGAAGGGGGGAAAGTAAGTAAAGTAAACGAGATAAAATGAAAACAAAAGCAGGAGGGTGAGAGTGAAATAAAACGTGTCTGCTTATGCCACCGCCATCTTTCCTAAGATACCTAAGTAGAGAAGTAGTCGGGAATATTTGTCTAAACTAGGTAAATTCAGGTCTCCAGGACCAGATAAATTACATCCAAGGACACTAAAAGAACTGGCAGAAGTCATTTCTGAACCACTTCCAATAATCTTTGAGAACTCTTAGAGAACAGGAGAAGTCACAGCAGACTGGAGGAGGGCAAATGTTGTCCCATCTTCAAGAAGGGAAAAAAACAGGACCCAAATAATTACTGCCCAGTCAGCCTGATATCAATACCAGGAAAGATCCTAGAGCAGATCCTTAAACAGTCAGTTTGCAATTACATAAAAAGCAATGTCGTAATCACTAAAAGTCAACATGGATTTCTCAGAAATAAACCACGTCAGACCAATCTTATCTCTTTTTATGATAGGGTTACAAGCTTGATAGATGAAAGGAATGCTGTAGACATAGCATATCTTGACTTCAGTAAGGCCTTTGACAAAGTTCCTTATGACATCCTTGCAAAGTAAAGGTAAAATGCCAGCTGGACAGGACTGCTGTTAGGTGGATTGGTAATTGGTTGACTGACCAAACCCAAAGGGTGCTCACCAATGGCTGTTTTTCATCCTGGAGAGAAGTGACTAGTGGAGTACCACAGTCCTGGGCCCAGTGCTATTCAACATCTTCATCGATGACTTGGATGAAGGAGTGGAGGGCATGCTGATCAAATTTACAAATGACACCAAATTGGGAGGGGTTGCTAATACCCTAAAGGACAGGATCAAATTTCAAAATGACCTTGACTGATTGGAGAGCTGGGCCAAAGCTAACAAGATGAATTTCAACAGAGAAAAATGTAAGGTCCTACACTTAGGCAGAAAAAAATGGAATGCATAAATATAGGATGAGGGACACGTGACTGGATAACAGTATATGTGAAAGGGATCTAGGAGTCTTGATAGATCACAAGCTGAACATGAGTCAGCAGTGTGATGCAACAGCTGAGAAAGCCAATGCAATCCTTGGTTGCATCAATAGGAGTATGATGTCTAGATCGAGGAAGGTAATGGTACCACTCTATTCTGCATTGGTTAGGCCTCATTTGGAATACTGTGTCCAGTTCTGGACACCTCAATTCAAGAAGGATATCGACAAGCTGGAACGTGTCCAGAGGAGGGCGACCAAAATGGTGAAGAGTCTGGAAACCATGCCCTATGAGGAACGGCTTTGGGAGCTGGGTATGTTTAGTCTGCAGAAGAGAAGGTTAAGAGGGGACATGATGTATTCAAGCTGCAGGAAAGAAGATTCCACTTGAACCTCAGGAAGAACTTCCTGGTGGTTAGAGCTGTCTGGCAGTGGAATATGCTGCCTCTGAATGTGGTGGAGTCTCCTTCTTTGGAGGTTTTTAAGTAGAGGCTGGATGGCCATCTGTTGTGGATGCTTTGATGGGTGTTCCTGCATAGCAGGCGGTTGGACTGGATGGTCCCAGTGGTCTCTTCCAACTTTATGATTTGAAATGAGAAGAAAGAGGGAAGGAAGGAAGGAAGGAAGGAAGGAAGGAAGGAAGGAAGGAAGGAAGAGAAAGAAAGAAAGAAAGAAAGAAAGAAAGAAAGAAAGAAAGAAAGAAAAGATCCTGAGGACAAATTGCCTCTGTGCAGAAGACTCCCTGTCTTTGATATAAAATTAGTTTCTTTTCAAAAAGTCGGTTAATGCTTGCAATAGTGCATGCCCATGGAAAGCTAAGTTAACACAGAGTTTGGCGTGTACAAGGATATAGGATGGATTGCAGCTTGAAAGCCCAGTGTCTATAAAGAAGAATCCTTTGTCCTATCATATTCTCTTCCTTTCCCATTCCCCTACTCTGTCTCAGGCATATTTACTTCATTATCCCCCCTCACCTGCTAGTACAGGCAAAATGTGGTTACAAAATAGAAAAAGCTGGTGCCCATCTGAAGAAGACAGAACAGCTGTCTTTTCTATTTTCCTTTACCATATGCTTGGGCTGAAGGCTGTCTGTTAATTTTTTAATAAGTAGACTACTAAGTATGACTTGACATAATTCGTGCCTCTGTGTCGGGTAGATATTGATGGATCAGTCTACAATTTTAACTATATAAGTCCCTTGAAATGCCAGTCAGAACTGTCACGTCATTCTTTGGCTAAAAACACTAAAAGGCAGAAAGAGGCTTGTTTAGTGCAAAACAATTAGGGAAAATAGTAACTACATTTGGCCCCATATCTTGGCTTCTACAGGGACTGGAGCCTTGCTTTAAAAAAGAAAAGAAAGGGCCTTTTCACACTACACTGTTATTTTTTTTTTAATTTTTTAATTTTTTTTTATTCATTTACACATACAACATATAACAACACTCAATATAGGAAACAATACAGATTACACATTACACATTACACTTATAATACACTTAAAATACCTAACATCACATAATATAACTCAAACAATCAAGTTACACATCCCGTTACCCCCCCACCCCACCCATCATTGCTGAAATTGACATGCTTCTTAATCTGTCACCTCCCTCTAATTCATTAAATATATATATTTATTTTAATATATTAAATTTTAACAATTATTTCTTACAGAATCATAACATTTATCTCTTATAGAATAAATCTGTTCCATCAATACAATATCTATATATTATCTATATATATTTATATATATATAGATATATCTATATCTAAAACTTAAATATATCTATATGTCTGATATTTAATTAATGTATATCTGATATATATACGTCATATTCAACACCCTGAATTCCAACTAAATTTATTACGACTTCAACCTAAGTCATCCAATTTCCTATAATATATAATTATCCAATGAAAGCTATTGCTTTTTTCCCCACCTATCCGTCCAAAGCGGCAAAACCATTTTCCATCCTTCTATAACTTCTCTTTTCCCTTGGCCCTCCAAAGATTCCATCACCATATCTGCTTCTACCATATCATATAACTTAATCAGCCAATGCTCTAATCCTGGTGAATTTGACTCCTTCCAATATAGGCATAACATAATCTAGCAGCAGTGATCATAAAAAGGACTATCTTTTTTTTACGTTTATCAATTTGTAAATTTTTTATCATATTTAGCAAATATAGTTTTGGGGATAACACAAATTTGATTTTTAGTACCTCCTGAATTTTATTGTGTACACCTTTCCAAAATGTCCTTGCTGCTTCACATTCCCACCACATATGAAAGAATGTGCCCTTCTGGGTACATTTCCAACACGCCTCAATTTGACTCTTCTTTGCCTTGACCAACCAAACAGGAGTCAAATACCATCTATGCAAAAGTTTACAAAAATTTTTCTCTCAAACTAACTGGTTTTAATACTTCCCAAGTAATTTCCCAAGAGCTTTCCCATTCATCCATAGTAATTTCTTCCCCCACATCTTTGGCCCATTTTATCATTGTTTGTTTAACAGTTTCCGTCTCAGTTTCCAGGGTAAGTAAGATATTATAAATAACACTAACTTTATGTTTAACTCCAGGTTTTAATACCATGTCAAATCCTGATCTCTTAATTCAAAACCTTCCAGCTCTTTATCTTTCTTAAATCTATCCTGCAATTGCATAAACAACAGCCAATGTGATTTCCAATCTTGTTGAAGGAGGTCCTGCTGAGATTTAAATTCAATACCATCCCCTTGTATCTTTAGGATATCCCTATATGTAAGCCAATGACCCATTTTAGGAATTTCTCTCTTATAAAACGCTTCATGAGGTGAAACCCACAGTGGTGTCCTTAAATACAACTTCCTTTTATATTTTAACCAAATTGTAATTAGAGCCTTCCTGAGGAAATGATCCCTAAAATCTCTATCAATGGCCGATTTACCATACCATATATAGGCATGCCAGCCAAAATGTATATGTTCACCCTCCAATGTCAAAATTCTGGAATTTTTCAAAGTTATCCAATCTCTTAACCATTCTAATCCATTAGCATGATAATACAATCTCAAATTAGGTAATCCCATTCCACCCCTTCTTATACTATCCTCTAAGATTTTAAATTTAATTCTAGGCCGTTTTCCACTCCAAATGAATTTTCTCAAGTCATGCTCCCATTCCTTAAAAGGTTTATCATTCAAGATTATTGGAAGATTTTGAAATAAGAAATTTATTTTGGGGAGTATGATCATCTTTATTGCCGCTATCCTACCCAATAACGATAATGGTAAATTTTGCCATTTTCTAAGTTCCACTTTAATTTCAGACCACACTTTTTATAATTATTATCAAATAAATCTATACTATTTTTTGTAATATTAATACCTAAATATTTAACTATCTTTCCTACCATAAATCCAGATTTATTTATTAGCTCTTGTTCCTCCTGGGCCCTTATATTTTTAAGAATCATCTCAGTCTTGGATGTGTTAACTTTATAACCAGAAAAAGAACCAAATTTTATTAATTCATTAATCAATACATCCATGCTCCTGCTGGGATCCTCCAATATAATAGCCAAATCATCAGCATATACGCTAAGTTTATATTCCTCCTTATTAATCCTAACACCTCTAATTTCAACTTCTCCCCTAATTTTATTATTCAAAATTTCTAACACCAAGATGAACAATAGGGGTGCTAAAGGGCACCCTTGCCTCACTCCTCTAGCAATCCTATATCTCAAGTGCTTCCCCATTCACAATAATTTTAGCTGTTTGTTCCCTATATATACCCATTCAAGAAATTTCGGTCCTAGATTTATCGTTTTGATAACTTGAAACTAAAACTCCCAATTTACCCTATCAAAGGCTTTTTCTGCATCCAGAAACATATAGCCATTTTTTTTCCACTACGTCTATGAAAATACTCTACAATATTTAAAATTGTCCTAATCTTATATTTTAGCATTCTCCCTGGTAGAAAACCATTCTGATCTGGATGTATAATCATTATCATAATCCTTTTTAATCTTCCAGCAAGGATAGTGGCAAAAATTTTATAATCTATGTTCAATAAAGAGATGGACCTATAATTCCTAACATCCGTTGAATCTTTACCCTCTTTTTTAATCAAGGAAATGTTTGCTTCTCTCCACGAAGTGGGATATGTATTTACCCCTAAACCAATCATAACCTCCCATAATGGATCAACTAATTCCTCTTGAAATGTCTTATAATACAATGCACTAAAACCATCAGGTCCCGGGGCTTTCCCTAATTTTTGCTTTTGGATAGCTAAAATGATCTCTTCTTTAGTAATAGGCCGGTTCAATTCAGTCCTCTGATCTTCTGTTATTCTTGGAGTCTCTCATCCTTTACACCACTTAGGTATTGTTCCATCTTTTCCCTTTTATAATCACTTATCTCCATCTCCGAATATAAATTCATATAGTAATTTTCAAACACCTTTTTTAACTTATCTTGCTTTGTTACCATCCTATTATTATCTATAATCTGAGAGATCATCTGGTTCTCCCTGTCCTTTTGTAGCCTATATGCCAACCATTTATTTGTTTTATTAGCTAAGAAAAAAAATTTTTGTTTGGTAAATTTCAATTTATCTTCTACTTCCTGTGTATTAAGGAGTTCTAACTGTTTATGTAATACCTTTAATTTATCCAACACATTTTTCTCTTTTGGGGGAGCTTTTAGAGTATCTTCTAAATGTCTTACATCCACCATCAATAAATTTTCCTTTTCTTTTTCTTTTCATCTTAGAATTATTTCTTGTTGTATCATATATCCCCTCATCACAGCTTTACTAGCCTCCCATACTGTACTCAAAGGAGTCCCCTTATTTAAATTTTCTACAAAATAATTCTTCAAAACCTGCTTACCTTTTTGTACTATAACCTCATCTTTTAATAATTTATCTTTCAATCTCCATCTATATTCCCTCTTTCGGCTTTCCATAATCACACTCAAAGGAGCATGATCCGAACTATCATGGAAGATTTTCCATCTTTTTAATTTGATTAATAATTGTTATAGAACACCAAATCATGTCAATTCTTGACCATGAATGGTGAACCTCAGAGAAAAAGTATATTGCTGCTGGCCACACCCTCCTGCCTGGCCTTTGAAAAGAATCTGGAAGAAGAACTAGAGGGGCTTGCTGCTGGCCACACCCTCCTGCCTGGCCTTTGAAAAGAAGCTGGGGAAGAACTGGAGGGGCTTGCTGCTGGCCACACCCTCCTGCCTGGCCTTTGAAAAGAGGCTGGGGAAGAACTAGAGGGGCTTGCTGCTGGCCACACCCTCCTGCCTGGCCTTTAAAGAGGCTGGGGGAAGAACTAGAGGGGCTTGATGCTGGCCACACCCTCCTGCCTGGCCTTTGAAAGAGGCTGGGAGAAGAACTGGAGGGATTTTTTGCTGGCCACACCCTCCTGCCTGGCCTTATAATTAGGAGAGGGAGGAAGGAAGGGGAAGTAGGAGTGGGGGGGTGTGGGTAAGTAGGGGATATTTCTTCTGATGAGGGGCGGCTGAATGTAATGGATGAACAATGGGGAGCGACAATAAGTATTGTGTGGGGCAAAGGGAGATATGGTGATAGCATGGTGAAATGTCATTACAGGGGAAGGAGAGATAGATGTTTAATACCTATCCCACCTTCTGTTCGCCCTGCTACCCAAGGTGTCTGGAGAGCGAACCAAACCACCCACAGAACCTTTCCTTGCTCCTATGCAATGTCAGGTCAATGAAAAAGAAAACGCATATTATCCATGACCTTTTAAAGGATGAAGACGCTGACCTGGCATGCTTTACAGAGACCTGGCTGGAAGACGATAGTGCTACAACCTGGGTCCAGGCCTTGCCAGCCGGATACTCTGTTAGTGAGCAGGTAAGGGGAAGTGGGCGGGGGGGCGGAGTAGCCTTGGTTTACAAAGACAATCTTATACTGACCAGGATTCCTGTCCGGAAAACAGACCACTTTGAGTGTATATACCTGAGCCTGAAGGCAAGGGATAGTCTGGGGATTCTGTTAGTGTACCGACCACCCCGCTGCCTATCAGACTCCCTAGACGAGCTGACAGAGCTGGTGTCGGAGTTGGTGTTGGAGTCGCCCAGACTTCTGGTTCTGGGTGACTTCAACATCCCATTTGAGACCAGTTTGACAGGTGCAGCTCGGGAGTTCCTGGCATCCATGACAAACATGGGCCTATCCCAGTTAGCCTCTGGGCCAACACATTGTGCCGGTCATACCCTTGATGCGGTCTTTAGTATGGAACAGGTACAGCTGTGGGTGGAGATAATAAATGCTACCACCTTGTCATGGACGGATCATTTCCTGGTCAGGGTTAGACTAATGGCTGCTATCCGGCCCTGCAGGGGTGGTGGACCTATTAGAATGGTCCGCCCTCGAAGGTTAATGGAACCTATTGGATTCCAGAAAGCCCTTGAGGGTTTTATGGTTGGTATCGCCGGTGATCCTGTCGAAGCCCTGGTTAATACCTGGAATTGTGATCTTACCAGGGCTATCGACACGATTGCTCCCAAGCGTCCTTTCTGGCCTGCTTTAAACCGTAATCCCTGGTATACAGTAGAACTTAGGAATATGAAGCAGGTTGGACAACGACTAGAGCGCAACTCGCGGAAATCTCGACTCTTATCTGACAGGACACGCTATAGAGAATTCCTTTGTTCCTATGGAGTGGCAATAGATGCAGCGAAGAAGACTTTCTTCTCTGCACGTATTGCGTCTGCGATTTCTCATCCAGCAGAGCTGTTCAGGGTGGTAAGGGATTTGACTCAGTTACCCACTCCCCTGAACTCGTTGTTAGAACCTAATGTAGCTTGCTGTGTTGTTTTGAATAATCATTTCGCAGATAAAATCTCTCAGATAAGAGCCGATTTGGATGCCGGTGTTATAGCAGAGGTTACAAATGAAGTGTCCGGCAACTCCGTGAATAGGATTATACTGGATCAGTTTCAGTCAGTGAGTACCGAGGACGTAGACAAGCTCCTTGGAAAGGTAAGGAGGACAACTTGCCCTCTTGATCCCTGCCCTTCATGGCTGGTTGTCCAGGGAGGAGTTGCGATTAAGACACACTTAAGATATGTTATTAATGCATCCTTCAGGGAGGGCAATTTTCCAGCTTGTTTAAAAGAAGCAATTATATGTCCGCTTCTAAAAAAGCCCTTCCTAGATCCCCTGGATATGAATAATTACAGACCAGTTTCCCATCTTCCATTTTTAAGCAAGGTGATCGAGAGGGCTGTTGCCCTTCAACTCCAAGCTGTCTTGGATGAAACAGATTATCTAGATCCATTTCAAACTGGCTTCAGGGCAGGATATGGAGTCAAGACTGCCATAGTCACCTTAGTGGATGATCTACGTCTGGGTATCGACAGGGGAAGTGTGACCCTGCTGGTATTCTTGGACCTCTCAGCGGCTTTCGATACCATAGACCATGGTATCCGTCTGGAACGCCTGAGAGGGCTGGGGATCGCGGGCACTGCACTTCAGTGGTTCCAGTCCTATCTCTCGGGTAGATACCAGATGGTGATGCTTGGGGACAGCTGCTCCTCGGAAAAGAGCTTAAATCTGGCGTCCCTCAGGGCGCCGTCCTGTCCCCAATGCTATTTAACATCTACATGAGACCGCTGGGAGAGATCATCAGGAGGCATGGAGCAAGGTGCTATCAGTACGCTGATGACACCCAGATATATCTCTCCATGCCTCAGATAATAGCATCGACTAAGGGTGGCATCTCGCCTCTAAATGAATGCCTTGAAGCAGTAATGGACTGGATGAGGAAAAACAGACTGAAGCTGAATCCAGATAAGATGGAGGTACTTGCTGTCAAGGGCCCTAGCCCAGGTATGGAGGTTTGTCAACCAGTTCTAGACGGGGTCACACTTCCCCTGAAAGACTGTGTCTGCAGCTTGGGGGTGCTCTTGGACTCAGCGCTTCAGATGACAGCTCAAATTGATGCGGCAGCCAGGAGCGCCTGCTATCAGCTTCGGCTGATACGCCAGCTGCGCCCCTTCTTGGACTTGGAACACCTAAAAACAGTGGTACATGCGCTGGTAACTTCACGGCTTGACTTCTGCAATGCGCTCTACATAGGGCTACCCATGTGCTTAGTCCGGAAACTTCAATTAATTCAGAATATGGCAGCCAGGTTGGTCACCGGAAGATCTAAAACTGACCACATAACACCTATATTGAAGTCTTTACACTGGCTGCCTATTAGTTTCCGGGCACAGTACAAGGTGTTGGTTTTTACCTTTAAAGCCCTTCATGGCTTGGCGCCAGCCTACTTGCGGGATCGCCTTCTCTCATATAATCCGCCCCGCACATTAAGGTCCTCTGGGAGGAATCTACTGCAGCCAATCAGAACTAGGTTGGCTGCGGTTACCCAGAGGACCTTTTCTTCAGTCGCTCCCAGGTTATGGAATGGCCTGCCGGAGGAGACCCGGCACATTACCAGTCTTGACTGCTTTAAAAAAGCAGTCAAGACTGTTCTCTTCCGACAGGCCTTCCCAGACTAGTGTTCCACTGCCTCTCATCAATTGTCCCTTTGTTTTTAATTGTTTTTAATTGTTTTGTTTTTAACTTTTAGTTTTAATTTTATTTTAATCTGTTTTAATAGTTGGTGTGTTGGGGGGATGGTGGGGTTGGTGAGTGGGGAGGGTGGGCTACATTCTGATGTTTTAATATTTATATGTTTTGTAATGCCGCCTCGATCCATTTGGGAGAGGCGGGGTAGAAAGAAATTTTATTATTATTATTATTATTATTATTATTATTTCCTGTTTCCATATAAAGTCCTCCATATATCCACAAGGCCTAAATTCTCCATCATCTTATTGAAAACTTTCGGTAATTTCCCCTCATGTTCATATTTCTTTTTAATTGCATTTCTATCTATCTCAGGACAAGTAACCTCGTTCCAATCTCCCATAATAATAATGTTCTGTACGTTCATTTCGCTTATCTTTTCAAAGAGTTTCCCATAAAAATCACTTTTACCTTCAGATGGTGCATAGATACCAACCACTAAAACTTTCATATTTATTAGTTGTATCTCAACCGCTATAAACCTACCCTGGGGATCATTTAAGACCTCTGTTACCTCATATTTAACATTTACATATAAAGCAACTCCTCTTTTCTTTTTGTCAATTCCTGATGTAAATACATTCCCTAATTTTTGATTCTTTAATACAAATGCTCCCTTCCTTGTTATACAAGTCTCTTGAATACAATAAAGATCTGCTTTTTGCTTCTCCAAATACCGAAATATTCTTTTCCGTTTTATAAAAAAATTTTATCCCCCTAATATTCCAAGATATAATTTAACCATCGCCATCCCCAGGTCTACTAACCGATTACTCACTTTAGTCCGCTGTCTCCAATTCTTTTAGATATCTCTTCTCCTAAATCCTCTCGTTCACCTTCCTCTTGTGTATCTTCTTGTTCTATTTCCTCTTGTTCCAATTCTTCCTCTTCCTGCTTATCCAGTTCTCGATGTAGATGCTGCCCGACAACTGTTATCTTATTTTCAACTTTCTCTATAGGAGATCTTAGACCTCCTTTCTCCTCATCCCGATGTTCTTCGTCTCTTATCTTCCTTCTTTCCTTCCAATCTCATACCTCTCTCATCACCTCTTTTTTCCCCTTCTTTAAATTTTCTTAGGAATTCCTCTGCTTTATATATTGTGTTTATTACTTCTCTTTTTTGGTGATATGTAAATATCACTCCCTCAAATTTTCCCCAGCTATATAGGATTCCTTTCTTCTTCAGTTCTTCCGTAAAGCGCGTACTCCCTCCGCTTCTTCAATATCTCCAATGGAACATCTTTAAAAAGCTTTAATTCAGTATCATCTATTATCAATTTATTGGTATAACTATGCTGTATCAACAGGTCTCTCACTCTCTCTCGTACTAAATAAACAACAATATCCCGTGGTACCTTCCTCTTTTAGCGATCATCGAACTGATCCCGAAGATCTTATCTATCTCCATATCCATCTGATCCGTTGGCCAATCCAAAAATCTCGCCAATTCTGGGACAACTCGATTATATAGATGTTCTCCTTCCTCCTCCGCCAAACCCCGAATCTTGATACATCTATCCCTATATTTGATTTCGCTAAGTGCTCCGTCTCACCACCTGTTTGACTGTACCTTCCAGGTCACCTGTTCTTTTTCCATTGTATTCGTCCTTTCCTGTAAATCTTCCACACATTTATTAGTAGTCCTCACCTCTTTTGTGATGTTATCCATTCTTCCTGTCAAGTTTTCCAATTCTTTCCTTATTTCTTTAACATCCTTTTTGATCTCAACTAACACTTCTTTCATATCCGCTTTCATATCAATTCTAAGCTTCCTCATCTCATCAAGAAGGAGCTTCTGTGGACCCATTTCTCCGGATGTTCTTCTCTGCAAAAGAATTCGGCTTTGGGCTTGAGCCTGAGCTGTCTTCTTTCGAGTTGCCATACCCTACAACACTATCTCCCAATACCAAATTCTCACCTCAGATATTGCGTATTCACTCTACTTGGATCAAATTTCAGCCAGGTTACTCCTACAACAAATCTATAGTTATCCTTATTTCCCTTATTTCCCCCGACTTCAAATCCAAGTTATTCTTTATATATATACACTTCTTATATTCTTTATGTGTTTATATATTTGTATATTCGCTTCCTATATTCTTTAAATATATTTAAATATATTTGCCCTATATATATACTCGCTATCTAAATTTATTTATTTATTTATTTATTTAATTTATTTAATTTATCTGTTTAATTTATACAATCTAAATTTATATTAAATGAATCTACTTTCTAATCAATTTCTAGTCAATTAGCTAACACTAATATCAAATATTAATATTTAATATTTAATGCTTTCTAATTATACAAATCTATCAACCTTCCCTTAATACCTCTATACCTTTATATCTTTTTATCTTATAAATAGATCCTACAAGAAAATTTTATCTATTTATTTCTCTATCTATTTATCTATTGATCTATCAAGTAAAACTAATAAAGCTATCAACAAAACAGGAGACCATTAACCTTAATCACAAGGATTAAGCCTAGACCAAGTGTACACTTAAATTAATCCACCAGATGTCACTATTTACCCCCAAATGATTCCTCTAAGCTCTGCGATGGAACAGCTGTGTAAATTACAAGATGTAAACAGAAACTACCAAGGTTATAAAATATAAACAATGTTCGAACTGAAGGTTACTGTCCTTGGGAGAGTCAGCTTCTAAACCTCTCCCAAGGCTTTCAATAATAAGGGCAGAGACTTATACCTTTTCAAACAAAAAGAGAAAGAAATTCCTTCCCTGCCCTTCCATCAACACAAATTATCAAATTATAGATTGTCAATTATCAAGCTTATTATCAAACTCAACTCACATATAAGAACAGTTTAAATAATACATGCAATTAAGCAATTATTAACCCTCAAAATACAGCACATCCAATGAACAAACACTTTCCCTTCAATCTCTCTCACTGCTTCTCCACTCTGCACTCTTCAGTCTTTGCTCTCACTTCTGCTGTCCCGTTTCTCCGTCTTTTCTTTCTTGCTCATCTCTCTGTTCTCGCCTCACTGTCCTTTCCATCCTTTTCGTCCTCGTTGTCGTCACGTAACTACACCTCTCACCTCCGTTCACAGCGTATCTTCTTTCAAAACCCAAAGTCCAACTTTCAAAGCCCAAAGTCCGATCTAAGAAACCGCCGCCGCTACCTCCGCAACCTCCTCTCTCATCTTCCCTCACACCGGTTTCTCTCATGCTTCCTCCATGCCAATCTTTCTCTTACACTCTCTTACTTTCCTCCTCTTCTCTCGCTTTCTTCCACTTTCTCTTACTTTCACTTACTTGACCTTCGCTTCCAATCTTTCCCAGTCTCTTCCTTTAATGGCTGTTCCAAAACGACTCGAAACAGTTCACAACCATAAAAAGTATATTCTGAGTTCTCTCTTTTAACAACGATCACCAAATAGCAGCATTCCACGGAGATATACCAAACAGACAGCTTCACAAGGATAAAAATTTAAGATTTGAGATTCAGTCAATACCAGTCATGTCACTCTCAGTTAATCAGCCAACTGATCTGTTCCAAATCAGTGAGAAAAAGAACGTTCTCCAAATCAGAGTCTCTTGGACACATTCGCTTACACTTTTCGTTTTAAATCTCTGGATTCTTAGACATCTTAAATATCATTAATATTACCAATATCTTGAATATCTCAAATGTCTTAAATCGGATTCTTTTAGTTTAGGTGGTGTACATATATTCTATGAAACAGGAACTCTTCCCCAACATATCCAAATGCTTCTCTTTCTTTTTTAGGGTGTAACTTGAGAAGGAGCTTCCAACTCCTGTCAATTTCAGCAAGGCACTCTACTTTACTTACTTTTTTTAAACCCCCTCTAGTTGTTTAGCGGCATAGCGCTTGTCGCCATGCAGCGGCTCCCGAGTTGGTGGCTCCTTTATCCATCGGCTGTCCTTTCCTTTCCACAATCAGAATTTCCCGGAATTAGGATGCTGAATTCGAATCAAATTTGGAGCCCCACGATCCCCCTTCCCTAGGGAGAAAATCGCCCCGTTTCCTTCCAGCAACGGGCAAAAATCCTCCGGGCGCCAGTCGTCAATCCCGCAGCTGTGCGAGAAGCGACTGTATGCTACGCCATCTTGCCTCCCTCTCACACTACACTGTTATAGTGCTATTTTCCATTCACAACATCCTGTGGAATTCTGGGGTTAGTAATTTACTGGCACCAAAGAGCTCTCTGGCTAAGAATTCTAAATGTTCTTCCATAAAGTGCAAATCTCAGGATTCTATAGGATGTTGAAAGTGAAATAATAGCACTATACTGTAGTGCGGAAAGGCCCACAGTTGGAAATCTAGACCAGCACTAATGACTTTGTTTCAGGCATTATGGCTAAAATCAGGATAAAACATGACAGGCAGATCATATTGAACTCTACCAGGAGGTCCGTGGCTGAAATAACATTATTTTGGAACATAGGGTATATTTACACTGCACAATTATAGCAATTTGATCCCACTCTACCTGCCACAGCTACCTCCTATGGAATCCCAGAATTAGCATTCTCTAATTCCCACTGCTGAACTGCAGTACTAGAACTGTCTGTCAGAGAATCCAAAGTACTTCAAGAAACTATGTATTCCAGATCACAGAATGGACTAATGGCTGTTCAAATGATATCAAACTGCTATAATTGTGTTATGTGGGAATCATACCCTTAGTCACATAAGAAATTAACCTATCACAGTATCACATTGATCAGACAAATAACCTACAGCTATATTATGAGGGTCTAAGTCTTGGGTGTTGTTAGTCTGATGGTAGGAGGTAAGTAAGAAGGGAAGATACTGTTGATGTAACCAGGCACATTTTCTGGGGGCTCTCTAAAGCACAGATTCCAAGTGAAGAGCAAAAGCTTGGGTGGTGAAATCTTCAAGGCACCCATCAAAACAGAGAGAAATGATTGAGCAGCATGCTTTTGGGTTAGCAGAAGGCTTTCTTTCTTTCTTTCACATTAACCATCAACTGGGGCCAGCAACTGTTCTATTAGGGGCTAAATCTAAACACCAAAATACTGCCAGCTGCCAAGTCAAGTTCCCTCTTCTCCCTGTTGTTTTGTTAGAAACAACAGCAAAAAACAGAAATCGAGTGGGCAAAAAAAAGAGACTGGATAAGTTTCAGAAGCTGTTGCACTGTTTCTTCATGACAAAGATTGGGATGCAATAACTTACCAGAAGGTTTATTTGAGGAGGGTGATTGGAGGGAAAGGAGTCTGTCAGTTTAAGATACCTGCTGACCAAGTCTACAGTTACCTCCCCTTCATCTCCTCAAAACTACCCCATAGTTAGGAAATTATTGTAGTTGTTGTGTGCCTTCAAGTCATTTCTGACTTACAGCAATCCGATGGTTTTCTTGGCAAGATCTATTCCGAGGGACTTTGCCTTTGCCTTCCTCTGGTCACCTAGTGGGTTTCCATGACCAAGCAGTGATTCAAACCCTGGTCTCTTGAGTATTAGCCCTGCACTAAAGCACTGTACCACACTGGTATAGAAAGAGACCTTTTCAGTGGGCAAACATACAGAATTATGATGGTTTTGAACTTTTCAGGATTTTGAGGTCTGACCTAACATAAAATCCTAGTAAAATACTTTGATGGGTTGATAAAACCAAAAATACAAAAAGATCAATCATGTCATTGAATACTTTACTCTCCCCAGCATGGGAGATGTCATATACATTTTAAAAAGAAACATGATGTTTAAGCTAAATCAAGGTTTTCTTTAAGAGAAACGGAGGCTATTTTTAAAGGGAGGAAAATGCAACAGCAGGGTTACTGCTGAACATTAAGAAAACAAAAATGTTGGCTGTGGATAATTTGTATAACTTTAAGGAAGATGATGAAGACATTGGAATGGTTTCCATACCTTGGCTCAGTCATAAATCAGAACAGTGGCTGTAGTCAAGAAATCAGAAGAAGACTAGAAAGGGCAACCATGAAGCAACTAGATAAGATCAACTGTAAAGATGTACCACTGTAAAGTTAGGATTGTCCATGCCATTGTATTTCTTAAGTATGATTGCAAAAGCTGCACCATGAAGAGGGGTGATAGGAAGGAAATCAACTCATTGATATGTGGTGCTGGAGAAGAGTTCAATGGGTACCCTGGATTGCCAGAAAGATATATAACTGGGTCCAAGAGCAAATCAAACCTCAACTCTTCCTAGAAGCTGAGATGGCTAAACCAAGGCAGTCAGACTTAGGAGATATTATGAAAAGAAAAGACAGTAATACTTACCAATGTGGATGGCATTACAGGTAGATAGCCTCAATACAGAGAAGTTACAGCCCTGAATTTTCAAGACCTGAGCAAGACTGTGGGTAACAGTGTGACCTGAAAGTCTCTCAGTCATAGAGTTGCCATAAATTGAAGCTGACTCAACAGCAATTAACAATAAAAACGGTCAATGAATCTAGAGGTTGTTAACAATTTTTTTTTTCAGTATTAGCCTAGTACTTTGTGCACACTTGACTGGGTATGATGTAGAGCACTGTTCATGGTTCTTTAGATGTAAACCCATCTAGGAATGTAACAGCAAGGGTGAGAAAATGTGCCTGTTTATGCCAAATGAGAATTTTAAAAAATTCCCATCAGTCCCAAAATTTCTAGCATTGCAGTAATTTAAAATGTCAGGTGAGCATTTAGAAATATATCCAAAGAAAAGGGGAAGCAAAACTGTCAAGAAATGCAAACACAACAAATCTAAGAATTCTAGTTGTGAATGATTTCCAATGTCTCACTCTTTATAGGGTTAGACTTTTGGGAACTGGAGGAAAAATTCATTTTGGAGAAGTGCAGAATTCTTTTAAAGGAAGATTGTTTTAGATTTTTATGATTTTATATGTTTTAATAATGTTTTTATTATTTTATATGTTTTTAATGTTTTTAAATTGTTTTTAAATGTTCTGCTGTTTTAATTTTGTTGATGAAAGCCATCTTGGGTCCCATGCCAGGAGAAAGGCAGCATATAACTATAATAAATAAATACTTTACTTATTTACTTACTTACTTACTTACTTGGACTACAATGCCCCATCCCTCTGCCCTTTAGTTATATCCCTGAAATCCACTGACTTCAATGGAACTTATTCCTCAGAAGGTAAGGCATTGCAAAGTGCCATCTCCAGTAGTTGTTCAGCCTTTGGTTTTGAATTGTATTCATTTGTTGTTGTGTATCTTTAAGTCATTTTCAACTTATGGTGACCCTAAGATGACCCTATCCTGGGGTTTTCTTGGCAAGATTTGTTCAGGATGGGTTTGCCTTTGCCTTCCCCTGTGGCTGAAAGAGCATGACTTGCCCAAGGTGACCCCCTGGTTGAGCAGGGATGCAAACCCTGACCTCCAGAGTCATATTTCAGCTCTCAAACTACTACTTCACACTGGTTGAATCATGCTGAGAGTAAAGTTGTACCTAAATGCTTTTAGTCTTGTGGTTACTACTATACCTATGAGACATTTCTGCCATTTCTTCTTGAACAGACATTCTTAATGCAGCATCAACCTTGAGTGATACTCAATTATATTTTAAGAGCTGTTGTTCAGTAGATAGGCAAAGATGAACATTTGAGTCATTTCTCCTACATTGTCAGAACATGGGTGACAAACTTATTTCAGATAATTTCAGGATTTGGGTCCTTTTCTTCTTCTTTTTTCTCTTCCCTGTGTGAGACAGCAGCTCCTTTCCTTTCTAGATGCACAATGTAAATCATCTTTTCTTCCATGATGAGCTCCAAATTACTTCCTTGAGTCTTCAATCAAAGATGAGTCACTCAAAATGTAAATCCTCTTGAGGGACCTTTCACTGTGAAAGCAGAAACACAGAGTTCAATGCAAAGCTATTTTCTAAATTCAAAGGGACTGCTTGGCTTGTCCCCTCTCCATTCCAAACTCTCATGAAAATTAACAACAGCTCTTTGACAAGACTGCAATGAAAACCACCCCCAAATATATTGAAAAAGTGTTCAGTGGGGGACATATTACCCTCTGGGGAAGTAATTATTTTCAGTTTAGCAGTTTTTATTCCAATAAACATGGCATTACCATTCACTGTGATAATCATACTGTTTCTCCAACAACCAGCCATGTAGGCAAAATATTATGAAAATATTTTACACAGTTGGCTTTTCCCCCTATCACTCTTGCTTGGGTATTTCCTAACCAAAAGTTTAATTAGGGTTTAAGTAGGCCCTGGGAAAAGTTGTGATAAGCTTAACTGCTATCTGTGCTGCTAATTTTCTACCATAATAATTTCTGAAGCATTAAAGCAACCACATGAAAAGAAGGACAGGGCTCCTGTGTATTTAATAATTGTGCAGATGGAGGAATGTTAGCTGGCATAGCTAAACAACACACTAGACTTGCTAAACCTTCCCCTTACATAAAATTGTCAAAGGTACAGGAGCCCGGTCCTATTTTGCACAAGCCCACCCTGTATCAGGATGGTGGGACAAGTGCTACAAGGCTCAGAGAGCCCATTGCCAGGATCCTGTCAAACCTCCCTTTTAATGTTGATCTCTTTTATAACTGAAAGACATCAGATCCTAGCTGATCTTCAGTGCTAACTGGGATTAGCCTTAGTTAGTACTTGGATGGGAGACTGCCAATTAATTCCAGGTGTTCCTTCAGAGGAAGAAGCTAGCAAAACTACCTGAGTATTCCTTGTCTAAGAAAATCCTATGAAATTCATATGACTTGAGACAGGCAACCTGAAGACATACATGCACACACATGAGCACACACATACACACTAGCTCTGTAGGAAAAGCTGAGTGGTGCAACCCACTCCTATATTCTTTCCTCCCAGTTCCTCTGGTTTGTGTCCCTGGAACAGTGAGGAATATAGGAGACTATCCCCCTAGACAGAGGTGGTACAGGGCTAGAGTTAGATGACAAGGCTAGACATCTTTCCAGATTTCAGGAGGTGTGCTGTATGAAGGCACAAGCTTATCTTTTCACTATTATTTGTTTGTTTAATGTCTATCCTGCCTTTCTTTCAACAGAGAAGCAAGGTAGTTTACAACAAGAAGTGAGAAAAACTGAAGAGCAATTAGCTATCATGCAAAATAAAAAAAAACTGTATGCACACCTCATTGAAAGCCTTTTTGCATGACATTCTAATCATCATATGCCTGTTTCAGTAAAAAGGTCTCTATATTTACTAGGGAAAACAGAACAGAGAGGGGTCCAACGTAGACTCCCACAACCTGGAAGTAGCACTGAGGAAGGCTCCTCACAAATCCTCACTAGAGGGGCCTGTGAAGATGGTGAGACCATGAGAAAGCTTTTGTCCATGGACCTTAAGAGTCAGTCAGACTTGTATAGAGAAATTTGGTCTTTCAGATCATCTGGACCAAGTCATATAGGGCTTTATAAGTCCTAACATGGCTACAAGAATATATGTCATGTTCTTGTGTCCAGAAATCAACTACCAGAAGATGTCCTCAGCTATGGGAACAGTTTCCTTATGGGTAGGAGATATCTCAATACTCCGAGGCCTTCTCAGGTAAGGTCCTTTCTACCTGAAGCTTTGACACCTGAGCGATAGGGGTGCTTTAGCCAACTATTACCATACCATACACCTCCACTCTGCAGGATGATATTTTCATAACTGAATATATTTCATGGCTGGAACACATGTCTGAAAGTGCACTAGCTGCATGCATATGCCAAGTCAGGATGACCTCAGACATGATCAGGTCATAAATTCAGGGAGGATTAGGTGGGAAAGTCCGATACTAATGGGATCATTCTTTTAAAAAATGTAAGTTGTCAGCATTCCTGAAAACAACCAGGAGCCCTACTGTGAGCATATCCTACAGAGACCTTCCCCATTCACTCTACCTGACCAAAACATTAAGAGACTGTCATCACTCCCATCAGTGTTTTGTCACCTAAAGTTAAGGCAATCAACCCATTCTGAACTCCTTTGTCAGTTTTGTGGGAAAGCCATTTCTGTTTTTTCCACTCACGCCTCTACAGGACAGGAAATGGCTCCAGTAAATTGTAGTACTTTGGACACAGTATGTGGCACCTAGATCTCTGTTCCTCTGTACTACCCTCAGATACACTGTCTGAGCTATTCGGCATTGACATTCTGCTTCAGGATTAGTAACTATCACACTTTCCACCCAATTTCTCTCTATCCAACCTTTCTTGCCTCATTTTCCAATAGCCTTGTATGGTTCTCAAGAGTGTATGATTTCTTCTGTGTTTTGACAATCTAAATAAAACACTGTTTAACTTTTAACTGGAGTCCTCTCTACAGTTAGTACTGGTATACACAGGTGAAAAGATCCTACTGTTACTCTCCTCTCATAGGCCTTTTTTGAACTATAATCCCCCAAATTCTAAGGAGACGTTGGCATTGAGGGTGGATCGCAAAGTGTGTTTGACTTTATGACTAGAAATACCCTTGTTCTTCTGAACTGGATTACTTAGACCAGGGGTAGGCAATTGCAAATAAAGCAGAAGCTAACATCACATTAAGTGTAACATCACTTCTGGTTTCGCTTCTGGATGATTTTTAGTCCCTTCTTTGCATTTGGCAGTGTTATTTGGGGCAAGGAGCTGTGAAGTACGGAAGCAACTGCCCCACTTGAGTATTATGAAAAATATTGCAAATAGGATTAGACCCTGATTTTTTGAGCCTGAGTACTCCTTCCCTTACCTTCTGTGGCTTTCTGGTTGAATGCTTGACCTGACTGTTGACTATCCTTCTCTCGTCTGTTGATGGTTCACTGGCACTCACTATGGGTTCTTAGACCCTGCTTGCAGGGACCTGTCTGGAAACAGGACACCAGAGGCATTATGGGAGAATGAAGGTGGTGGCTGCTGCAGACATCTGACCCAGTCCTTTTATTCTTACCACTGGGTTCTTAAAAAAATGCTCTTGCCAATGTTACTGACTATCATCACTAAATTTTTGCAACAAAAGCACTAAATGATGAAATCTCTTGCATTTTTTAAATATTCCCTGAACGGCTTTGATTGCTGCCTGCTGTATGTAGAGTTTTCTGACACCTCTCTGCACTCTGGGCTCTAGAGATCATGTTTTTCAGTAAGTGAGCTTGAACTATAGTTGCTTTAGCTGCTGTATGCTATTGTCTGAGTAATTGTTGAATGACCCCATGAAAAGAACAGCTTTCTTTGGCAACTTGTTTGGCCTCTGATTGCTTGCAAAGGAATGAGTACAGCCAAAAAAATTAATATGTCTGTATTCATTTCAGTGCATACTATACAAGATTTGGAATGTGTTCTGTACATTAGAAAAGTCCATCCCAGCTGATGTCAGCTCCCATTAACTTTAATGGTACAGAATTGACATCTCTAACACTTCCAATATGGATGCTTTAAAAGTGCTTGTTGCTGTTATTGTTGTTGTTGTGTGCTTTCAAGTCATTTCCAACTTAGGATGGCCCTAAGATGAACCTATAATGGGGTTTTCTGGGGCTGAGAGTGTGTAACAAGATCAAGGTCATCCAGTGGGTTTCCATGGTGAAGTGGGGAACTAGGATCATAGTACAACGCTCAAGTCACTGCACCACACTGGCTCACTTTAAAAGTGCTACTCATACATAAAGAGCACCATCTTTTAGATCTTGTGCTCTTAGCTAAGAACATCTCTCTCAGTTTAAGTGGTTGCCTGCTCCAAGCGCACCTAGCTGCATCAGACATGTGATTGCTTCTAAAGCTTACCTTCTCCATCTGATATATAGGTAAAATAATACCTGCCTACCTTGCAGGGCTGTTGCGAAGAATGCTATGATTATTGCTAGAAGCACTACATGAATGAATGAATGAATGAATGAATGAATGAATGAATGAATGAATGAATACATGGGTATTGCTATGACAAAAAGATGTCTGCCATGCCAGCACAAATAATAATAATGTATCTCCTCCATCACAGTTACTTATATGAGTCAAATATTTATTCTTTTTTCTGACAGAAAGAAGAAAGAAAGAGGTTAGTGCTCTGAATCTTTGTGTCTGCGCTACACAATGATAGCAATTTAATAACACTTTTAACTGCCATGTTTCTACCTTGTGAAATCCTGGGATCTGTAGCTTGGTGAGGTTCTTAGAATTCTTCATTAAACGGCTCAAGCGCTATAGTTCATGGCAATAGACCAGAGCACTCCAGCGACAAATTTGAAGTACCCCACCAAACTAAGATCTGCACAATTGTTTAGAAGAGAACCATGACAACAGAAGTGGTGTCAAACACACAATGGAGTAGTGTAAATACTTTTATTGGATTAGGTTAGCTAACAATGATGATAGTGATGAAAAATTATTATTACATCTATCCATGGTATTAGACAGCTATATCTAATGCTGGTCATAGCAGCTGCAATTGGATTGGCACATCATTTCAAATTATCCTGCTAAAGAATACCATGGGATTTCAGTGGCTTGGGATATTGTACGTTTTTCAATATTGATATTCAGCAAGCTGTAGACGCAAATGATTGACCTCTGCCCCTGACATTCCTGTGACTCCAGTGGGAGATGATCTCAACTCTGAAGTCAAAACGCTGGGGCATAATTGTTAAATGTTTTACCACTGTTCAGATCAGGACTGTGAAAGATAAGGATGCTTGACAATGGGAGTCATTTTTCTGTTAGCGTTGTTTAGGGCTTGTCTATATATGTTTGATAGCTAGTTATTAAACCTATTATTAAATAGGTCAAATGCATTTTAAAAAAAAGAAATCTCATAGATATTGTTCAAGCTAAAGTTGGATATTTCATTAGCGCAGAGTGAAGGTGGTGTGTGTGTATGTTTTATAGTTCAAGGAATTATTCTCTGTATGGTGAGCTCAACGTATGCATTAGGCTGGATGACAGGGGGAAAAAAAAGATACACTACAAAATTTCACCATGGACCATTTTGCATACTCAAGGGTGAGATAGCTGCTCCCAAAGAACCACACAAACATCAATATTTTGGGGAAAACAAAGCCACAACTTTATTGGCTACAGATGTGACAGGGTTGACATGTACATGGGTCTGGAGCCAGGCACCGCCCAACCCGCCTGTTGGCTGATGAACCGTCCCAACCCAGATCAATGCCACTCAGTGACAAGCCTAATAACCGTTTGTCCCATTAGGAGTGCAGAGGATGTATGCACCTCCATTCATCACACACATTGATCCTCTTGCACTCCTGCCACCCCAGAACTCCTGTTTCTGGCCTGGAAACCAATATCCTGGATCTAGGACCCATGCCGCCACCTTTAAAGTTATGACAAATAAGCTATTGCAATACACCACCAGAGCCATGCCTGGTGGGGAGGTGGGAGGGACGATGTCTCTTACTGACTGAAAAATGGTGTGAAGTCCAAACAAAGGGAAAAACCTCCTCACCTGGAGGAGGTTCCCTGAAGGAGATGGACGGACAAGGCAGCCAATGATCTCATCTCATGTGAGCAGCCCATTGGCTGCCGCCACCAGCAGGACGGCCTTCCAGCCAGTGCAGGACATGCTAGGACCATGGAAGCAGCTGCCTGAGAACCCATGTGGCCAGCTAGACAATGGGGAGAGATGATGCTGCCCCAAGCTGCACCTCCTATGCCTGGTAAGTCCTGTAGATTATTTTCCTCTCTATGCTGCTAGAGTGTTGCTCTGTGGAACAGAAGTAACTTTTTAAAAAGTTCTATTGACTCCTTCTCATTAAAACTGTTACCAGCAGAACACCCAGAAAGGAGCCATTGCTTTGTGGGTGATATATTCACATATTCCTGAAATGGGATCTGTTCTTGTGGCTGATTTTTTTAAAATGATACTGAGCTAGCATTAGCTCAAAAGTAATATATTCATGGTGTAGAATGAACATAACTGTTCATATCACCAATTTCTTAATTCAATTGCACAAATATTTGTTTGATATCTCCTACTGAGATGAGAGAATAATGATATTTAAACAGTGATGGCTAGTAGCTTCCACATCAGTGGGATAGTGAAGCTTCCCCAGGTTTAAGAATGATGTCTAGAATAGCTATCCAGGGTGATGAAACCAGTCATGAAAATAATCCAGCACCTTAGTTAGTGCCTTTAAAATTCAGGATAAAACCTGAGAAGTGTCATGTCCTACCTGTAGGAGGCCTCCTTGAACGAAGAAGGAAGAGAGGAAAGCCAGGATGGTGCACCAAAATTGGAGTCAGAAGAGACTGGCAGTCCTGCCATCCACTGGCAGAGGAAGCTTCATCCCAGAAAGCATCTGCAGATCAGAAGAATGCAGAGACACTTTACCCAGTCGAGCAATAGAATTAAAGCATCATAAATTAAAAGTGACAAAAGGTCAAGGCAGTGGTGCAGTCCTTTTTAAACAGAGGACACTGAGCTAGCGAAGTCAGCTAGCCTGGCTATAAATTGGTTCAGTCCAGGTCACTCCATTGCTGCAGAACAGTAGCTCCCAAACCTCTGTGTAGTCCTGTCTGACACATTTGCTTTCCTGGCTCCCTAGCTTTTCCTATGTACTTTTGGACTCTTTCTGGTAATTCCCCTCTCTGATCTGGAGTCTTCTCAGGATTGCTTTCTCTCTTTGAAATGCGGACGTCCTAGATCATGCTTCTGTTTGTGATCCTGTGTTAGCCTTGGGATTTGCCTGGCTTTCCTCTGTCTGTTCTTGTGGACAATAGGTGTGCTCATCTGCTTTAAAAAACAGGACAAGGAGAATTCACTGTCCCACTGACATGGAAGCAACTGCCCCACTTGAATACTATGAAAAATACTACAAACAGTACATTTTATAACAATGATGATGATGATGATGATGATGATGATGATGATGATGACAATAAGTGACTAGCCATCTCTGAATTAATGGAACAAGATCACAGTGCTTGGGAATTTACTAATATTTGTTTACACATTTAATTTATATCCTTCTTTTCTTCCCAGAACAGAGACTCAAGGCAGCTTACAACTAAAATAAACACAATGTAGATAAAAACAGGCAAGTGAGTATCATTAAAATGTAATTAAAGTATCAATAGCATTAAAAACAATTTAAAACACACATTAAGAATAAAAAGTACACCATTTTCTTTGTGACTACAGTGCATAAGAACAGATGACAAACAACTGCACAATAGCTGTGGGGAACTTATTCCATTCCATAGAGCAATATTCCAGATACTATCAGTCAAATGGTTGTGGAGATAGCTCACCACAAGCATACAATCCTACCTCAGTTTCAAACTCATTGTAGAAAGCTTGGACATTTTTTAAACTGTGAGATAAATCCAGCACTTAGACGGAATTGTTAAATTCCATGACTCAATAGAACACTTACATATGTGGTGACTTACCAAGTATCTATTGATGTAATCAGTTTATTCTAGTTGGGGCTAATGATTGAACTCAGTCCTATATACCGTACAAAATATATTGTAGGGATGAGAGCAAAATTTCTGAAACATGCCAACTTCCCTAATTTAAATTTCTCCCAAACTCTACATTCACTGGAATGTATCTGCATTCTGAAATACATACTGTATCATGTGACAAAGTTTGTCAAGAAAAGAGAATTTCCACAAATGTGTATATTGAGAGAAAGGGTGCATAAAATCACATTGCTTCAGTAGATATTACTTGGAAAAAAGGTACACATTGGAAAAATAAATGCAAAAAAAAATGTATTGCATAAGGACACATCTACAAACAAAAATTTCAGCCTAATGCAAAAATAGAGTGGAATATATGGCACATAATGTTTAAAATCCAAGAACCTAAATGTAAATGAAATCGATAGGTTTGTCTATCAGCTGTTATGGTGACAACATATTTTAAAGTCTGTCCTGTGTTGTTGACTATATCCACGAAGTATATCATCACATAAGTCTGTATGAGTGTTGGTGTATATTAAATCAGGTAAGTTGTTATATACCTTCAAGTCACTTGTGACATATGGCCGCTCTGAGTAAAACCTGATGGGGTTTTCTTGACAAGATTTCTTCAGAGGTGATTTTGCCACTGCTGCCTTTGGAAGCTAAGAGAGTATGACTTGGCCAAGGTCACTCAGAGAGTTTCCACAGCTCAGCAAGGATTTGAATACAGATGTCCTGAAATCCTTGCCCAACACCCAGGCCACTACACCACACTGGATCTCAAAATATGCTATGATTATTTAGTGGATTTTTATTTTAGGGACCTAAATCTAATGTGAAGCTTGCAGTGGCATCAGGAATTTCATTCCTTCCCCTGTACCTCTTTCTGGTGCTGAAAATTTGCTCCAGAGTTTTTTAAAGTCCTCTAGAGCAGGTTTCTGAGCGAGGGAGATACAGCAGAGCAAGGACATTGAGCCCTTCTCCCATTTATGCTGGATTCCCAATCAGTGTTAAAAAAGCTCATGATGAGCATCCAGTTTTAACAGAACCTGCTTGCACTCTCAAGAAATGTATCCCCCAAAGCTGTGATAAGCTACATAGCT
This sequence comes from Iguana delicatissima, assembly GCA_948472985.1. Lineage (NCBI taxonomy): Eukaryota > Metazoa > Chordata > Lepidosauria > Squamata > Iguanidae > Iguana > Iguana delicatissima. Next base: position 50,838 of record CAOKZL010000988.1, on the reverse strand, counting down.
GAAATGAAATCCACAGGGTGCCCTTAGAACAAACAGAACTCAATAAAATTGCTGTGGACAGCCTCTGTATACCCACAACTGTAATATAGTGGTCGGAATTTATGGGAACAAGTGTTTCAACTTACAGTAAGCTATAAGACAGGATTGTTCACACTGCCTACTTCAGAGGTCCAATAAAAGCCAGCATTTTATTTACATTTATATTAAAGGAATGTCATTTAAGTAACAGATTGTTAAATAGCCATAAATGGCATTTTATTAGCCTTTCCCTATTGCTCTACATCACATAATTTTATTATTTTTTAGAGGCTTCATTTTATCCTGTCCCCTACTTCTCCTCTACTGTGACAGGATTCTTTATGAAATTTCCAGTTCAAGTATGATTTCTCCAGCAAATAATATTAATAATACTGGCACACCTTCTGCTTTCACCTGTATATCATTCATTTCTCAGCCATTTTGTCATACAGGTAGAGTTGAAAATTGCTTTCCTACTGAACAACCAACCTCCTTCCCTCCCTCCCTCCCTCCCTCCTTCCCTCCTTCCTTCCTTCCTTTTTAAAACTTTAATTCTTCAAGAGACTCATCCTAGAGATTAAACATAATTTAAGTCACTGGACTCATAAGCACTCTGTTCTCAGATTTGTAGCAAGCTTTTCCCCCCACAGTTCTCAAGGTGAGTCTTGAATCTTTTGCACTTTTCTGCATGTACTTGATCCAGCATCATATATAATTCTTTTTCCCATTGTGTGTTTTATTGTATCTGTCATGTGTTTTTCTTTCCTTTTTCAAATTTACCACTCCCCTTCTTTTTGATATTATTTATTTGTTTACAATGCTACGTAATGAAATTTCTAACTGGCCTCCCTGTAATGCACACTGATATCACAATTAAAATACATTTTGAAATGTATTTTAATACAATTTAAGCACAGCAAGCAACTCAGATCAAAATAAAATGACAGAGCACTGTCAGAGATATTACGAGGCAGTGAAAACCTGTGTAAAAAGTATGTTTTCAGAAGTCATTTGAAATTTCTCTTGGTCTTCACCTCTTGCACAGCACATGGAAGGGGAAGTGCCATTAATGCAAAGGCCCATTTGTCAAGATGTGACATGACGGTTACTCTGTTCGTTATGGGAACATCCAACCAGGCATGCTGTGAAACTTTGCAAGGTAAAAAAGATGTTCTTTCACACTACATCATTATAGCCCTATGGCTACATTTTAACTGCCATGGGTAATATCCTATGGAATCTTGGGATCTCCAGTTTGGTGAGGGACTGTATCCATCTAGCTTAGAATTTGAAATGCTCCTCCCTAAACTGCAGTCCCCAGGATTCCCATGGTTGAGTCCCTCAACCATAACGTGGAATCATTGTGCTATAACTATGTGATGTAAAAGGGCTCTGGATATACACTGGGGATGATGATCACCAAGTATTCTGATCCTAAGTTGTAGCTAATAGACTCTCAGTGCACTGTCCTCCACTTAGCATAGGTACATCCAGGAGTGAGCATGTCACTTTGATATGAAAATCACTCCATAGGTTGCCAATTTGTTTCTGGGCAAAGTACAAAGTTTTGGTCATTACCTGTAAAGCCCTACATGGTTTGTGCTCAAGTTACCTGCAGGATCACATCTTCCTGTACAATCTACCCTGCACACTCAGGTCCACTGGGGGCCATTTACTTAAACCAATCAGGCCTAGATTGGCAGCAGTCACCCAGATGACCTTCTCATTGGCTGCCTCTAGACTGTGGAATAACTTACTAGAAGAGGTTCGACAGCTAAACACATTGTCTGAATTTAAAAAAGTATTAAAGACCCATTTCTTCTGGTAGGCCTACCCACTTGATTTTAAACTTTGAATTTTAAATTGGCATATTCTTATAGCTGTGTTTTAATCTAGATTTACAGGTTAAATGGTTTTATGCATCTAAGTACTAGCTCAGAATATTTATTTATTATTTCCAAATATTTCATAGAATTATAGAATTGGAAGATACTGCAAGGACCGTTTAGTCCAACCCCAACCCTGGAGGAATGCACAACTAAAGCTCTCATGAAAAGACAGCTGTCCAACCTCTGTTTAAAAATTTCCACCATCGTCTTGGACACTCTATTCCTCTGTTAAATAGGATTTAAAGTAAAAAAGGGACTTCAGAATGTTTAGGTAAATCTCTTGTTTTGTAATTTGAATTCACTGGTTCACGTTCTATTCTCTAGAGTAGCAGAAAACAAGTTTGCTCCATCTTCTATATGACATCCCTTCAGATGTTTAAAGATGGTTATCATGTTATCTTTTAGTCTTTCCTTCTTTAAGCTAAACATACTCATCTCTCTATTTATGAACTGCTTTTCATTTTGAAAAATTCCAAAGCCGTTCACAGTTTAAAAAACACATACATCCAAACAGTAACTAAAAGAATAAAAAGATACAACAATTAAAGCTGTAAGACCCATAAAACAGTGTATTACAAAACAGCAGGTCGCTGATAAAGTTAACCTTTAGGAAAAAGAACAGAGAAATGTCTGGATAAACACAGAGATAATCTTTCAGATATTACAGAAAAACAGACCACACACTGTATCTCTCAATGTCCACACCCAGTGGCTTCATAGAGACATTAAAAATAGCACCTGGGACATAATAGTGTGTTTGTGCAATGCTGTTCTTCCAAATTTACCTCTTCAATAAGAGCCAAACCACCGCAAACTAGCGACCTCATAGAGATGATCTGACAGGAAACATAACAATGAACAAAGGTATGAAAATTGATCAAGCAGAAATAGCAAAGTTGCAATCTCTTTCATTTTCTCTCAAAGAAGGAAGACAGCACGGAAAAGATTATATTGTGCATGCTTAACATATAGCTCTTAAGGACACTAAGAGAAGAGGAGGTTGAAAACATAACCCCATGATGAACATCTGACTGAATAACCAGAGATTCAAAGACAAACTGGAAGAGCTAAGCACTCAAATATCTCTGCCTGGATGGGAAACATAAATTTTGCTTCTCTCATTTTTTGAAGAAACAAACTCACTTCTTCAAAATGAAGAAGATATTTGTAGACTGTGAAAATTTTGGAAATTCTTACCACAAAGGGAAGATTAAAATTCACACTCATATTAATTCATTAATTCATCTAGAGGCATAAGATCATCTGGTACCCTTTCATACCATCACACAATTATAGCACTCTGATTCTGTTTTAACTGCCATGGCTGCATCCTCTGGAATCCTGGAGTTTGTAGTTTGGTGAGACACTGAAGCCCTCTGGTTGAGGAGTCTAAATACTTCTCCCTAAACTGCAAATCCAAAGATTCCATAGAACAGAAATATAGCAGGTAAAGTAGAATCAGACTGGTGTAGTAATGCTGCTTCTGGAAGGGCGTCCTCTGTCCTTGGTGGTGGAAGTGGGGAATATGTGAAACAGATTTGCTTCCACACTGTATCTAAAGCCAAAATCTTAGATATGCTTGGAGGATCCTCATTAGCTGAACTACCAAAATAGTCTGAAGGGAAACAAAATTATTTTTCTACAGAAGGAAGCATAGGCAGGCTATTAACTGTAACAAGACATGTGATCTGTAAGTGGATAGATGAGCTGTACATACTTAAAAGGGCATTATTGAGTGACTGCTGTATATACTTGGAATGAATACATAGGAGGAGGTAATAGTATACAAAGCCCAAACTTTTTTCTGTACCCAGACAGTATGTCTCTTAAACCAATAATTTCAGTAGTTCACTCTTAAAGTAGTTTTACAATGTTTTCTTTTGAAAAAAAACATGGTATATATCTTCAAACTATCCTCAGGACTTGTTAATTTAAGGATCATTCAGAACCACAGTGGTATCTGTGGGAAAAATGACTTTTCCTAAAGCAACAGGGCAGAGTAGTGATAAGTGAAACATCTATTTGTGAAGATACTTATAGCTGTACATCAGAGATTGCTTTTGCTGGGAGGTTAAATGTCATGTTTTCAAATACTCGAAATACAGCCTTATTGGTTGCTATGAAGAAAACACATTTCTTGTGATACTCACCACTAAATCAGTCAGTAACATGAAATTGAAGGTTTATGTTTTTCTTGAAAGGGGTGTGTGTATTGCCAGTACAAATTTTCACTTGCATCAAGTCGGTACTGTGACTTTTTGTCTGCCTAACATCTTTGAATTGCTTGTACAAATAAGCAGATTTTCTGGTAAGAAGTCACATCATCCTTTCACCTCTGAGAACTTCAGAGATAAAATTTCATCTTCTTTTAAAAAATTCACTGGCTGTGCAATTCCTATGCAATCTATGTCTTTTTCTTCCAGTCTGCCTGTTCTTACAGGGATGATGTTAACATAGGTATTCTATATGAACTAAGGGTAAGTATATTAATAAACATTTCAGCAGCTATCAAAGAGGAGGCAAGTGGCAGTTGTGGTTTTGTTATCATGCAATGTATTTGAAGAAATATTTTAACTGATCGCCTAGCATTATGATTTCTCACTAAAGAATTGAAATGGTCTGAAAAGCTTCTGCATTTTTTGCAATGCCTTCTGAAGAAACAAGGCATGTCCTTGTGTTGAGCAAGTATTCATTTCTGTAAAAAACGTTTTGGATTTTTTTTAATACAGTTAAAAGATGTATTATTATAAAATAGGGCTATGAGTTGATCACAAGATTTGATCCAGATGTTCTTTCAGAAAACAGCCCCACCCAGCTCATCTCTCTTTAGAAACTTCTTGATACAACTCTGTTCTCAATCCAGCTCTTGATTCAGAAATTCAGATCTCTGTTCTCCCCCTCCCAGACAACTGGAAAGAAACAAGCAACCCTAGTTTTCTTGCTCTTTGACACAACCAGATAAAAGGCTCAAAAATAGTAACTCCCTATGACTGCCAACATTAATAATTGCAGATAAATAGATGTGGTTCAGCTTTGTGCTGCACAGCTTTAAATTTTATTTTATCAAATATAGCAAACTGACAATAACATTTTTATTTCTTAATTTACTTTTTTTTTTTAAAAAAAAGTACTTTTTAACATTTTTAATGGGCTTGGATAAAATTTGTAGGAACAGTTGTAATGAGCAGATGCAAAAACAGTCTTTAAAATCTGTGCAAAAATAGCCTTTACAATAAAAATGTCCCTCCCCCCAAAAAGTCCACTTATCTCCCTTGTATTCATTTATTTAATTATTGGGTGGGCCAGGGTTATGAAAATAACATATAACACAGAACCAGCTCTAGTTATGAAACCTGAAAGATTTCAGAAGAATAGGCAATTATTGGTGAAGGGGAATCTTCATATTTTCTTGGGGATGTAAGGTGATCCATTTGCTCTTAATCCCAACCCATCTGTCTCTCTTTTGCAATTCCTAATAAAATGACCTAAGATATAACAAGATGGGTTTAAGAGTCATGGTCTTACAGTTTTTACTCACCTGATATATTTTTGAAGCAGGTACCTATATACTCTTCTGGCCCCACAGAGAAACTCTGTGCTCCTGTCAAGCAGAACCAGTGAAGAATCAGAGCTTGGAAGTATTGTAAGTATGGAAGTATTATTGTTACTATTGATTATAAATAGCCAATAACTCATTCCTACAGTTAATAGGCTTCAAGACCAATGAGACTTGGGGCATTTCTGCACTATACTCTTATAATGGGTTATGCCTAGGTCTCAAGTTTAGCCCCTGAAATTTCAGGGCTTGGAATCCTCCTTACCTGTCAACCTTATTTATACGCCAAACATTAATACAGTTATTATTTGGAAGCAATAGAATACAGTTTACTTGCTAGCACATGTGCTTAGGATCACATCCTTAGGTGGCAAATCTGTGTTTAGTTTTCTGATGTAAGCTCCATTGAACTTTTGGAGTAAACATGTATATGAATGCACTATTAGTCACTGTATTTGACAACACAGACCCAAAATATTTAGTAGAAAACAGCGTCCTAAATTTCAGCAAAATTCATGTGTGTCTAGGGTCACAGCTGAACTGGCTTAAATTCCAGTATATTAAGGCTGTTTCTGCACTGGACTGTTATTCCACTTTCAACATCCTATAGAATCCTAGGGGTTGCAGTTTAGGAAGGGGCCTCAGAAATAGCCTAAATTACAAATGAATACAAAAGTTTATTTTGTATTTACACTCTCTAAACTTGAACCTTCCTATAAAATACCTGGATCCTTTAATATCAAATCTGTCACATATGTCCATACCATCTGTTTCTTTCTTATCAGCAGGAGAGACAGATGTGAAGCAAACTTTGTTTTGAATGTGTATCTAGTCATTTATATTCATCATCAAAGGCTCAACACCTATTGAAGGTTTGTTTGTTTTTTTAGATTGCCTTCCCAGTGCATGCCTGTTTTAAGTGTACCCTTTTCCAGCTTTTAGTAATTTGGATTGCTTTGATCTAAAATTAGTGGGCTAATTATATATATCAAAAATATTGTTTGAGAATCAAATAGACAAAATGTGAGCATTGGATATTTTATGATTTGTGGAAAATCCTGCTTTGTTGCATTTTGTTGCTTGTTTTGAAAACAAGGCAATTTAAGCTCTGTGAATTAAACACCATCTTTTTTCTTGGTATTGTGATCATGTATTTGATTTTTTTCCCATATCTACTTGTATAGCCTACTTTTGTATGCTAGATCTTGTATTAAAATGCAGAGATAGAAAAAGGGTAGTAAAGATTTGATGACTGCAGGCACACAAAAAGTAAGAAACAACTAAAGTAACAAACATGGCATAAAAGAAGAGTTTGTTGAATGTTTGCACAAAATTACTTTAAACCAGAAATCAAATATCCTAGCATTTTCCTTCTTTCTTTGTTGTAGTTGTTGCAGTGAGCTTTCAAGTCATTTTGAACTTATGGCAACTTTAAGGCAATCTTTCATGGGGTTGTCTTGGCCAGATTTGTCCAGAGAGAGTTTGCTTTTGCTGTCCTCTGAGGTGGAGAGAATGTGACTTGCCAAGGTCACCCAGTTGGTTTCCACAGCTGAGCAGAGATTCGAACACTGATCTCCACAGTCATTGCTGCATGCTCAAATCATTACACCATTCTGACTCTTTGTTTTCTTATTTATTGTGTATATATTTATACATGCAATCATTTATAACCCAGTTTTTCATAAAGGTGGCTTACAGTATTTTCACATATATTTAGTTTATAATACATTTAATAACAACACACAAATTATCAACAGAAGAACCAGTGATCTTGCCACCTTTTCATTTGTATTTCACATGTCTATGTGTGCATGTATTTGTGTATAGATACAGGCCATTTCCGCCCTACGCTGTTATAGTGCTATTATTCCACTTTCAACATCCTGTGGAATTCTGGGGTTGCAGTTTACTGAGGCCAAAGAGTTCTCTGGCTGAGAATTCTAAATGCCCCTTCCTAAAGTGCAAACCCCAGGATTCCATAGGATGTTGAAAGTGGAATAATAGCACTATAACAGTGTAGTGCGGAAATAGCCATAGGTGATATATAGACCCATGACAGCTGGTCTGGTGTAGTGGTTTGAGCATTGGACTACAACTCTGGAGACAACTCTGATCATCTTTGCATTGTTCATGATTGTTTACAACAATAAAAATATCAGTAGCAGAAAACAATTAGAGACAGACTCAGCAATTTTTTTAAAAAAAACTTTGCAAAGATGAGGGTTATCATGTAATAAGTCACAAGCAGTGAGTGTAGCTATTGGTGTAGCTAAAAGGGATGCCTATTATTTTTTATTCTGATGCTTGCTTTCTGTTTATGCCATCTTTGATAGACCATCAAACAGAAGACACTGTCAAAAAGAGAGCTTCCCACACAGCAACCACATCTATAAAGACGGAAGCAAGAAATTATGCCTAAAGACTGCAGCAGTGCATGGAAACACTGAAGGAATGAACACTTTCATGGTTTAGCAGGGACTAAATTACCAAGCATCAAAAATCACAACAATGACAAAAATAACAGTCACAGTACATGGGGAAATAAGGGCATAGGCCCCCCATGAGAATTCTGCCCTTCCCTTGAGTTTTTTCCTTCACTCCCCAATTTCTAGCATCACAGTACCTTGAAACATCAGTTGAACCTTTAGGAATACAGTTTAGGAATCCAAAGAAAGGGGAAGGCAAAGTTACCAAGGGAAGGCAAACATAGCACATGGTAAAAATACTATGTATGAATAGTTTTCAGGGTCTCCTTTTCTGCAGTGCTAGAAATTTGGGGGAAAAAGAAAATTTTCATTTTGGGGAGCAGTGCTTTCATTTTGCTGCCTTCATAGTTACACTCCTGGTCTGGTCAGCAGACTTGCACGAGAAATGATTACCAGGGAATATAAATAAACAACCAGTTGGAGAGAAATAATCAGAGATCAGATGCCTCTCATGGAATAATGGGTTCCAGAAATTTGGTGAGTTAAAGAAAACCTATTTCTCCTTTTCTCACATTGTTCAGAGATGAGACATGGAAAAGCTCTCCTGAGAAGATCACCAGGATAGGTGGGCAGGCTGGTGTGGGAAGAGACTCTTTGCATATTTAATTTAAGCTGTTTCTAACTTTAAAGAAAATGAACAACTGGAGACAAACTAGCAGCCAGTGTTGTTGCAATGCAGGGACAAACTGATCCCACGGGCATGTATCTGTTTGATCAAATTCCACCTTTCCCAAAAAACAACCCGGAAAAAGTACCCTGAACTCCTATAGTACTGAAAAACAACATGACTGTAGATGTTAGTTCTATGATCTATCTTTTCCTTTGTTCTTATGCATACGATCTGCTCTTCTTGTGTGGTTGTTTTAACCTGGGAATCCACATCTGTTGCATTTTTATTACCTTGGTTCTTCTTGGGATGATTTCAGTCACTTTTTCCAGCTGATGGATATATAGGTTGGAGTAGTAAATCGTAACCTAAGAGAAGCCCTTGAAATTACTGCTTTCTTTATTGTTTGAGTCTTTTAAAAACATCTTTGTGCCTTAGGATTAATCTGCATGCATGTTTTAAAATACCTGAACATCTCTTTTGATCAAGTGGGAACATGTAGCACCACATTCAAAGCACATCTGCTGTTGAAGGCAAGGTAAAGTGTCGGGAAGAGACAAAGCAGTCTCCAACTTTTATAGAATAATGGTCCTGTGTACCAAAAATGATTTTACTCCTTGAAATACACCCAACAATGTTAAGCAAAAACATTGAAGAAGCCAAAGATTCTAATTTACAAAGCACACAGATTGTATGTTTATCTCAGTGAAACTAGCAGTCAAATTCAGAATTTTTCTTCATAGGCTTGTAGTATCAGCAATAAGAACAGTCACAGATTATATATTTCTGATGGAACTATATACAGTATATATCTGTCAAGGTTGTTGCCGGGCAGACAAAGTTTTCCTATGAGTGGATGACAAAGGGAAGAAGCGGTATGGCCAGACATCCAGGTGCAAGGCCAGCAGAATTGTTATGGCTATGTCTTGTGTATTAAAGAAGATCACACGCCAGAGCACTGATTGGGTCACCCCACTTATTCCAGGGTGACAAAGTTGCATAAAAAGGCTGGTGTTTGCCTTGACCAGCTGCCAGTTAGACACCCTAGCTGGACCTGCCATGCCATTGGCAATATACTGATTGTAAGGGGAGATGCTGCCTAATTTTTATTCCTGCTTGTCTAATTGCTAGAATGCTAGCATGTTTTTGCTAAGCCTTATCTTAGAGTGCAGCAATAAATCAAGCCTCCAAGTCTTACTTAATGAGCCTCTGGAATTTTTTCTGCTTCACTGGGACTCTGTGCTGCAGCAAAGCCTTGCTTCACAGATAGCACTCTGCTCATGCTCAGAGAAGCCAAATTCTGCCAATCCTGACAATATCATACAGACAAAAGACTTAGCCAACTGTACATTAAAATGCTGCAAAAATGCCAAACAATCATGAATGTTAATACCATATAATATTATATAAAGTTCATAATATTGTTCCCAAAATTCCATCAAGTAAATAGGTGTATTTAGTCTTACAAGCAAAGACAGACAAATAATGGCCATTTCCAAACGGGGATATAGCCTGCGCTGGGACGACCTCACCAGGAGGTCATCTACACCATGGGGTGCACTAGGGCAGTTTGAAAAGGTGAGGTTCTACACCTCAAAGCACCCTCGCGCGGCTGCAGGGGTGGCACCACGTGTTTTATAAAGACCACCTTTTAAGTGGTCTTTTTAAAACAAGAACGCGCTAGCCCGTCACAGCGCCCCCTGAAGAACTTCAGGGCGTGCAAGTGCATCCCTGCAGAGCTGCCCGGGAGCGGGCTTCCGGCTGGCGCGCTGCCCTGATTGGCAGAGTGCCGCCAGAAGCCGCCAGACACCATTTTGGGCACCGCCGGACGCTGCCGGCATGTAGAGCGGCAAACATGCGCTGCTCCCTGCAGGGATGGAGCCACCCAGATTAAGGTAAGCTCCGTTCCCACGTGCGCCACCCCATTTCCCTGCATTTCACACACACCCATGTGGAAAGGGCCAATAACAGTGACAATGGCACATGTCCAACATCTGCCATTTTAACCCATTTTTTTTGGTCACTACAGAGATCAGAATTCTGTTCCAACTGCTCATTTATTTATTTGTTTGTATATCAAGAGATATTTTATTTGTTTGTATATCAAGAGATCTCAGGGCAGCTTACAAATAACATTAAAACAGGTTAAATGGGTTAAAAAACATCAAGATGATTTAAATTAGGTAAAAAGCTGTTACACAGAACAATGAGTTAAGTACGAACTCACCACCAACAGAGAAATTGCCATCTTGTGAGGGTGTGTGTGCTACACTGAAAAGGTGAGACAGGGGCTTGTTTTAGGAGACGTATTGTAGCTAAGCACTGGCAGTATGTCTCTTGATGCAGGATCTCAGTGAGTGTCTGTTTTCCCCAGATTTGATTCTCAGATTCTTTCCATCAGATTTATGAAAGATAATTGTGAATATTAGGTCCTTATGAAAACCAAATTGCATTGTATTCTCTATCATCTGACCTGAATACATTCAGTAGGCATAGCTGTTCCCAAAATGGAAGCAACCAGGTCCAAACTGACTGCCCTGCAGTTGTTAAGAGGATGATCTTTCTGTTGCAGATGAGGCACACCTCTAAAAAGGCTACCTGAAGTCTCACAAGAAGAAGTCCTTTTATGAAAGTTCTGGCCTTTCACAAGACTAGAGATCTCAAGGAAAACCAGAATTCTTGTGAGAAGCTCTTCTCTTCAAAGACTTGAGATGGGTTTTATATAGGCTTGCCTAACATTCTTTCACCTCAGTTTTTGGAGTGTAGATCTGAGAGCAGGAGGAGTGAGCATCTGCCACAATCACAACAGGAAGAGACACAGTGTTTAGTATGCAATTTGAGTTCATTTTGCTGCCTACTAAATGTTATTGTGAGCATAGCTGGTGTGCATTTTTTCTGTTCTCACTGGATTCAAAACCAGGGATTTGGGGTTTCTCTACCCCATATTAAAAAATATGTAAAATAACCAAGTGCCAGGCCCTCTTTCAGATCATCAAGTGCTGGTAATTTGTCCTGGCTTCTGCCCACATTAGCTTTGAGGGCAGAAAAAGGACAGCACTGGAGCACTCTTCCAAGCCCTGTCCCAATACTGGTTGAATCACGATTCTGCCCCATGGCTTGCCTCGTCTGGGACTCTTCTCTCCCCTCCAACAACCCACAGAGCTACAGAGGAGGAAAACAGAGCTGAAATTTTGCACTTTTTTTTTGGTATGTATTCTTTTTAAAAAAAATGTTGGTAGACCTTTTACTAGTGAAGGCAGTTTTATGCATTTCACCATTGACTAAAAGGTGTTCCTGTGTATTTTAAAAATACATTCATTTTATTCATGATCCTTTTTCCAATATTCACATGATTTTATGTGTACTTCCTCATAGACAAGATTCACTTAATCTCATTGCCAGTCTCTAAGGGGGAGCAAAATAAAAATTTTCATAAAGAAATGCAAGCCCAAGGAATTTGTCCCCTCTCTCACTCTTTAGTCCAGGATCATTTGATAAATAACTTGTTTTTAAGGAATACACTTTGTATTACTAGTACAGTGAATGAAGTCTAAGTTGAAATCACAATATTATTACATTATAATTTTCATTAATTGCCCTTTTTATCCTGGAAACTTCACAGGCAATCATTTCAAAAGTGTGCAAATATATAAATGTGCTGGTTCAAGAATATTGAGTCAAGAAATGTTGTTTCAGACTGAATAGCATAGTAAAATTATTTGGCAGTAGCACTGTAGACAACAGAATTTATTGTGATGGTATTTAGCATATGATTTCAAAAATATTTTTTAAGGATATTAATGCAGTCTTCTCCTTCCGAATACCAGGCAGAACAATTCTTATTAACAATGTGACCTCTGAAAACTGCATTTTTCACACTCATGTCAAGTGTCAATGTTGAATTTGACATCTTCTGCACTGAGGACTCAAGTAATTTGAGCTTTCCTTAGATTTCTGGCAGAGTTCAGGGTTACATGTTTTATGGGCTGATGTTAAGCCAAACAAGGCTCATTATCATGATCTGTGAAAGCTTGATAATATTCTGGTCAGTGAAAGCTGGATCCAGATTCTAATTCTTTCAACTGTTTAAAAGAAAATTTAAAAAAATGGAAAAGAAAATTTGAAAACATGATACTGTCTCTCTTATATCTTGAAAATGAAGACAGAAATTAGGTGTGTGTGGGGGTCACAAAGTTACTAATTAACAGAGATTTGCAACAGACATTCTGAATTGCTGTGTGAGCATCTTATGAATTACCATGTAACTCAGAGCCTGAAAAAGTTACTGTTTGGACCATGACAGAATCTCACCATGCTGACTGGAGGATTCTAAACAATTTAACTTTTTTATGTTATGCTACAACTTGAGAAGACAACTGATAATTCCCCATCAGAAAATACAATTCTGTCTCAATGGGGTGGATCATCCATTTTGGTGATTCATTTCTACACTCCCTTTCTGCTAACCAAGGAATCCAAGACAGCTGTGATGAAATCAATTCAAAATTATAATTAATGCGAGGAAAAATTAAAAACATAACAAATACAATTAAAACACGTTAGTCAAAAGAAAACAACACTGCCCAGCCAGCCAAGACCTGAGCAATAGCTCTGATTCATAAAATCATTTCCCTTTTTCCTACTAAGTTTCTTCCAACTTCACAGCTCAAAATACGTTTCACTTAAGCAATTTTCTCTGAATACGGAATTCAAATGGATGTATGCAATTCTTCTTCCTCCCCAGGAGCTAATTCCATAATCAGCACTCTGGTTGGAAGAGAAGATATTTTTGCCATCAATGTACAGAATGCCTCTGACTACCTTTCCTTCACTTATTAAAAACCATCTCTTCAGGCTTATGATTTCCCTGTGCCCTAGGCACTGTAAGCCATTAGCACTTTCCTTCGTAGCCTTAGAAGTCAAATTCACAGTCTGTTCTTTGACTCCACTTTCTTCCTCCTCTCAAATTGCTTTCCTTGGTGCTTGTTTTTCCCCCAGCATGTGCTAGCAAGAAATAACATCTTTCTCCAAAAGAGTTCTCCATAACAAACCTTTTACTATAAGCGTCAGTGTAACTTCCACCTGTTTCCTGCCATTATCCTTTACATCCATGCAAGTTTGAATACCTTAGACGCAGGTACTATGCCATCAAGCCATATCATTCTCTAGGCTTCTATTTACCAACAGGGTAAAATTTTTCTACCTTTGAAGATTTTCAAAAAATTAGGAAAAGAATTTAGACATATTCAGAGCTGGTGTGTACACTCAAACTCTTAAGCTACTTCCCTTAACAATGCAAAAGAAAATGAGGCAGCAAAAAGAAAACAAAAACAATTAAGAAGCAAATTCATCATGCTATGAGATTGGAAAATGATCATAGAATCATAAAGCTGGAAGAGACCACAGGAGCAATCCAGTACAACCCCCTGCCATGCAGGAACTCACATCAAAGCACTCCCAACAGATGGCCATCAAGCCTCTGCTTAAAAACTGCCAAAGAAGGAGACTCCACTGCACTCCGAGGCAGCATATACCATTGCTGGACAGCCCTGACCATCAGGAAATTCTTCTTGAGGTTCAGATGGAATCTCCTTTCCTGCAGCTTGAATCCATTGCTCTTTGTCCTAGTCTCTGGAGCTGCAGAGAACAAGCCCACTCTCTCCTCGACCTGACATCCCTTCAAATATTTAAACATGGCTATCATGTCCTCTCTTAACCTTCTCTTCTGCAGACTAAACATACCCACCTCCCTAAGCCGCTCCTCATAGGGCATGGCTTCCAGACCCTTCACCATTTTGGTCACCCTTCTCTGGACATGCTCCAGATTGTGGATATCCTTCTTGAAATACAATATTCCAGATAAGGTCTAACCAAAGCAGAATAGAGTAGTACCATTACCTCCCTTGATCTAGACACCATACTCCTATTGATGCAACCAACAATCGTGTTGGCTTTCTTGGCTGCTGCATCACACTGTTGACTCATGTTCAGCTTATGGTCCACCAAGACTCCTAGATCCTTTTCACACATACTGTTATCCAGCCACGTGTCCCCCCATCCTATATTTGTGCATTCCATTTTTTCGGCCTAAGTGTAGGGCCTTACATTTCTCTCTGTTGAAATTCATTTTGTTAGCTTTGGCCCAGCTCTCCAATCTGTCAAGGTCATTTTGAAATTTGATCCTGTCCTCTGGTGTATTAGCAACCCCTCCCAATTTGGTATCATCCGCAGATTTGATCAGCATGCCCTCCGCTCCTTCGTCCAAGTAATTGATGAAGATGTTGAATATCACTGGGCCCAGGACAGAACCCTGTGGCACCCCACCAGTCACTTCTCTCCAGGATGAAAAGCAGCCATTTGTGATCACCCTTTGGGTTCGGTTGGTCAACCAATTACAAATCTACCTAACAGTACCCCTGCTCAGCCCACATTTTACTAGCTTCTTCACAAGAATGTAATGGAGAACTTTGTCAAAGGCCTTACTGAAATCAAGATATGCCACTTCCACGGCATTCCCTTCATCTATCAAGCTTGTAACTTTATCATAAAAAGAGATAAGATTAGTCTGGCATGACTTGTTTTTCAAAATGCATGTTGACCCATGATGACCTATGAGCTGAGCCAATAAGGTAACCTTGCTTTCCATGTCTTCTTTTTCTGCAGCCTGTGCCTTCAAGCAGTTTCTGATTTATGCTGGCCCTAACATGAATCTATCATGTTTTTTTCTGGGGCTGAGAGTATGTGACATGCCCAAGGTCACCCAGTGGGTTTTTATCAAGTGGGGAATTGAACCCTGGTCTCCAGGGTCATAGTCCAACACTAAAACCACTGTACCACACTGGGTCTCTGTGGGAAAAGCTGCTATGGAACAATTGTGATTGAGACACAGCCTGGTATAGCTGACTCCTGAGGAGGGCTGTTTTCTCCCCAATCCCTTCTGCAGAGGTCTGAAGCCTTCTTTATTTATTATTTCTCTCTCTACTCCTCAAGAGACAGATCTCCCTGGGAAGTTCAGAAAGGAGGTTAAATTGTAAATGTAAGAAAATAAAATGTAACATAAAATAAAAACAAATTAAAACTTTTTTTTATTTTATTTACTTTATTTATTTATATCCCAGATCCAAGGCAATTGACCATATATTTTCTTTAAAAAAACAAAGGCAACTGAAACCACAGTTTTAAATTAGAGAAATTGTCACATCAGAAACACCAGCTCATTGAAAGACACCTCAACACAAAAATGTAGCCTCTCATCTCCCCAATTAAAGCTTTATCTCAACTACCAGTCAGTGGCTTGACTAAAATGATCTCTGTTAGTGGAAGGACAACAGGGAGGTTGAAAGTCTACTTTCCCTTGGAAGAGAGTTTCATAAACAAAGAGCAGTCACCAAGAAGGCTGTAGATTGATATTAAATCTTCTCTTTGAATCATCAAGTTGCCATTGCAGATAGGTGTGTATGTGTATGAGAGAGAATTAACTCCACTGGTAATAGGAAAAAGTTTTTTTCTCTGAATAAATGCAGAGCTGGGAATGTCTTTTGACCTAGAGGCTGAATATCAGTTTCAGAAGAGTCTCAGAAAGCTTGTTCCAACAAAGAGTAGGGGTGAAGGAAACACATAGGTCAGTTCTAGGTGTGCCTGTCCAGGAGCAAGCCCAGAGTTGCTCACCCTTTAATTTCTGTCTCAAATGACCACAAATTGAGCTCTATTTCTTGGAGATGTGTCAGCCTTCAAGTCTGGCCTGGAGTCCAGGAACTGACCTCAAAGAACCTCTTTAGGCCAGTACTGGAGATCTAGTGCTACACCAGCCCATTGTCCCACAATGCCTAAACTACAAATTGGAGGAGGTATGGGGTGACGGAATGAAGTTAGTAGGCTGAAATAGGTCTGGTCTGCCAAACCAAGCTCATATTCCATGCTTCTGAAGTTACTAAGCAGAACTCAATTCCATGTAACAACTCCTGCATTTTAAATACTGTCTTAGCTTTTATTTCTGACTACTGATTAAAGATAAAACCAGTAACTTGTAGGATCTTGTTGCCTCCCTGCTGCAACAAAAGCATCTTTGTGACTCTGCTTTCAATCCAATGAACACATTTTCCTTCTAGAACCTTGTTACTACCCATTTTGTTTCTGATATCCATCTGTGTGCCTTCATTAACTGCTTACTGTTTTTAACATGGGATGTAGAAGGAGACAAATGGCCCGTTAGTCAATAAGTGACGAGATCTCAAACTGAGGCCTTTATTGATTCTTATCTCCAATTTACCCATGCAACAAATTTAATTATACTTATTACACTTCATTTGCTGGAGTCTATGGAAAGGAAAGTGCATGAAAAATGTGCGTTATCAGCTGTGTGGAATATTATTAGCTCACATTTGTTTTAAAATGATTTGTTTCTTCAGCTGAATATGTGTTTGGGATATTCATAAGAAAAATGTTATCACCCTAGATTTAGTGTTAAATGCCTTGCCACCTTAAAGCATGCAGTATAAAAACTAATTTCGTTTTCAACAGGTTTATATTACACCTGGCAGTAACACTTACAATGTTATTTTTTAAAAACTGTTTTTATGAATGAAGTCTAGCAATGCAATCATAATTCAAAAATTAGCTGGTAGTAGGTAAGTAGGATTAGGAACAAGCTTCTCCCAACAGCAGAAATGTCCTTCTGCTGGTAGAATGTCTTCTGCCAGCTGGACTCAGAGATCTGTCAACAGAGCCATCTGTTCAAAGGAACTGAGCAGAACTAATATATTCTGGCAGAATTACCATAAAAGTTACATCAGACCTAAATCTCCTCTAGTCAAGTGGTGTAACCGTAAGACTAGCAAAGTGTTAGGTGAGAGCAAGGATAGTCCTAAGTAATTTCCAACATCTCTGTGCTAGGAGGAGTTTGGATTTAGCACATCTCCTGCTGCCCTTGTGTTAACTCAGCTGGCCCTTTAGGCAACCTGTCATCCTTTAGGACTACTTTTCAAGTCACAAATATGTATGACATAACCATCAGAGTACTGACTATGCTTTTCTTTGGCCTAGCTATTACCCCAAAATGTGGGTGCCACAAGGGCTGTCAGTGTCTCCACAAGGGATGCCAGTGTCTCCTTGCAAAAATGGGCAATGAATTAGCTCAAAGAGGAGGCTTGCGAGAGGGGGGCAATTTAGTGAGACCTTTTCTACCAATGTTTACAGGCACATGCAGGAAAAGAACCAGCCAGAGATTCAAAAGTAAGCTAAAAATGTGTTTTATTGAGGGGAATTCACTCATGCATGCATACAAGATACACACAATCACACATTCACACAAGAGCTAACTGAAAGAAAGGGAGGAAAGCAGATAGAGACTGTGAAGGGTACAGGTGATATTTACCGGATCCAACAAGAAGCAGAGAAGTGGGACGAAGTGACTTAGGTACTGGACCCAAGGGCAGTTTTCAGTTCGGGCATCAAACAGACAGAGTGACACTCAGAAAGGCAAAAAATTGCACTGGGCATCTTGAAATCAGAGGTATTTGTACCCTGAAAATAGCCTGTGGCTGTGAAGGTTCCAGATGCAAGACAAAGGGAACCTGTTGTGGACAGTGCATTTGATGAGTTTAGTGCTTGATTGACAAAGGCCCTTTCCACACGGGGGTAATAAAACGCTTTAGCGCACTGTAGCGCGATTTCTGACGGAGGTCTTCCATACCTTAAAGCGCACTGAGTCGTCTTTAATTTCCAAGTTCCACACGTCAATCCGTTTAGAAACGTCTCCAACTGTGCTTGCACGTGCTTTTTAAAAACCGGAAAAAAAGTGTTTCTTTTCCCCCTGATCCGCGCAATCACGTTCTTGCTCACTTGTTTGGAAGCGCAGATACGCGCTGATTCGCCCCTGAGATGAACGGGGGGTGGGCCGTGGGCGTGGACAGCCTATCACAACCATAGTGGGCGGGGTTATGTTAATAGCGGGGGTGGTCAGGACGGCAACGTGTGGATCTCTGAAACCGCGCTAAGCCGGATCAAACATAAGACGTATGAATAGAGAGCGCGCATTAGTGCGGATACAAAAAAACCCGGTTCAAACCGCCCGGAACCGTCACTACGCGGATTCCTCTTCTCGTGTGGAAAGGGCCAAAGACATGATGGATGTTGTAATAGCGGTGAGGTGCTGTGGGTGCTGTGAGGAAAGAGGAAGGAATCCAGGTGTACAAGAGACATATATCTGTCAATCAGTGTGCTGGTGGGCTTTTCACAGTTGGGTTCCCTGGAAAATTCCAGCTTCTAAGTCCATTATCCACAGGAATGGTATTTATTTACCTGACAAATGACTCAGTCTTCCCTGGAGGAAGTTTCAAGTTGACCTATCCTCCTCACATTTACAATCAAATTCCATCCCTCGCTCAGTTTGACCTCTCTCTCACCTTTCAGGTCTGGTTTTGATATCAGAGCCAATTAATACAGTTTCCAATCCAATATCGTGTCAATTAGGTATGGTACCCATCCAAACTATACTAATATCAAGGACCCCCAAAGTGGGGCAGTGGGGACAAAGATATGCTCAGAATTGGTGATTGGCAGACTTGTCTCTCGTATTTTATACACAGAGGGTTGTAAGTTGCTCAGCACTGCTTTAAACACTATCAACTGTTCTGGTGGCTGGCAACTCTCCTACAGGACTCCCATCTCACCAGACCAAGGTGAAGAATCTTCAGCCCAAGACATTGTGGGTCAGGGTGGCCCTAGAAACTCCTTAATGTTATTGTTGATTTGTCAGGTGGCCAAAACTTATTACAATTATTATCACTGTGGGAAGACAGTAAATTGTTTAATATTAGGATTGCATAGAATTCTGGGAGTTGTAGTTCAAAAATGTAAAGAACACTTCCTTTGGAACTCTTTGAGACCAATTAACCTCAATAACAGAAAAGCCTTTCTCTAACAAAGAAAGCCATACCAAGGGACCTGATCAGCTATCTGCTGGGGGTGCTTTAGCTGGAGATCCTATATTGAGCAAGGGGTTTGGGCTTAATGGCCCATGAGGCCACTTCCAACTCTACAATTTTATAATTCCACAATTCTGTGAAATAATGGTATCGAGCATGGCATGTTAAGGTTACAACCAAATGGATAAATGTCATTTTTTTTAAAGGAAGTGTGAGCTGTTCTCAGCTAGCTGTGAAGAACAAGATCATAATGGCATATTAATTAGAACTCATCAGTTAATGCTATGTTATTAGGAGCTACACACTGATTACATAAGAACAAAACATCATTGCAATAATGGTTCATTAAGAATATCATGATACTAATGTTAATAATCAACCACTTTATTCATCTCTTTTGATCTTGTTTGTATTCTGAAAACCTATTTCTGGTACAGGGTTAGAGAAACGATTTTCAGCTAATGCACCCCCTTGACAATTTTGACATTTAATTTCAATTCACAAGTGTGGAGATGCCCTTTTTATTTTACACAGTGGTAAAAAATGAAGGAAAAAATCTGTGTCTGAACCTCTCTGCACCAATGAATTTTTTTTTTTTTTTGCTGTTATATATTAGTTCCTGTCTTTTTACATCATTTAGGTCATATCACATTGATTTATTAGATTAGCTAGAAATTTTACACATAAGGAGAGTTTCTTAAAAAAAGGTCAAAGAAAAAAAAATATTGTATGTAGTGTCATGGGTCAGTATTAACAAACTGTGACATTTTATGATCCTTTTCCACTTCTACAGTCTTCTTTGAAAGACTACATGAAAGCTATCTGTGTAAATTTTAGGCACTGGGTAGGGAATATTATGTCAACTAGGAATAGATAGGATATTTATTGGCTCCACTTTTTAAAGCAGACTTACTAGATTTGTACCTCCCAAAACCTATGCACAAATTGAGCTGTATTTGCATTTTCAGAATTGCACTGAATTTGTAAATTGAAAAGTAGGTACCAACATGGGCACTATAGGAGGAAAAGAGTACTTAAATAGGGATAGGAGGGGAAAGCGTTGAAAGACATATGCTGAGGAAACATGCATATTAAACTGCAGCATGATGGGAGAAAATACTTGGGAAAATGTGCATATTTAGAAAAGCATGTAAAAAATCCACATGTGAATACATATGAAAGTGCTTATGTTTTGATAAACGCACAGGTAATAAAAGTAAAAGAATGTAAAAGGGTACTGAGTTGAGCTTGATATTCTCTGAGCTTGGTTATATGCAGCATGGCCTTTAAAAAAAAGCAGAAGTGTCTTCTGGTCATGTTCTATTTGGGAAAAACGGACTTCATTTTCTGAGTCTAAAACAACTTAGAAGATGGATGCATAGACATGTAGATTATGTATTTGCACTGACTCATACAGTCTTAGAGGTGGAAGGTATGGCAAGAGCTTTCTAGTCTGGGCCCCTGCCATGCGGGTATACACAACTAAAGCACTCCCAAAAGATGCCCATCCAACATTTATTTAAAAACTTCCAAAAATGGAGAGACCACCACCCTCCAAGGCAGTTTATTCCATTGTCAGACAGCTCTTACAGTCAAAATGGCCTTCTTTAAGTTAAGATGGAATCCCTTTTCTTGTAATTTGAATCCCTTGGTTCATATTCTAGTCTCTGGAAAAACAGAAACCAAGCTTGCTGCATCTTCCATGTGATACCACTTCAGGTAGTTATCTCATGTTTCAGTCTTCTCTTCTCCAAGCTAAACATACCCAGCTCCCTAAGTTGTTCCTCAAAAGACTTGGTTTCCAGATCTTTGATTATCTTGGTTGCCCTCCTCTGGACATGGTCCAGCTTGTCAATATCGACCCTGACTTGTGGTGTCCAGAACTGAACATAGTATTCCAGATAAGGTCTGACCAAAGCAGAATAGAGTGACACTATTACTTCTGCTGATGCAGCCCAGAATTGCACTGGCACTTTTGGCTGCTGGATTACACTATTAATTCATGTTCATCTTGTGGTCTACTAAGACTCCTACATTCTTTTGACATGTAATATTTTCAGACCAGGAGTCACCCACCCTCTATTTGTGCATCTCATTTTTCCTGCCCAGAGGTGATACCTTTCATTTAACCCTAGAGTCATAGAATCATATACTTGGAAGTGTCAGGACCCTGGAACTCCAGGACAGAAGCTCTGAGTCTGAGCCAGAGTCCCTGGAGCCTGCTGCACCAGCACAGCCCACTCCTGAGGCTGCCCCAGGCACAGAGCCCTTGGCCCCAGTAGTCCCAGCAGCAGAGCCAGGGGCTGCCCCAGACCCAGCCCAGCCAGAGGAGTCGGATAGTGAGTTTCAAGAGCAGGTGCCTACTTACCAGCAGCATCGGGAGCAAAAGAGTGCTCTCAGGAGATCAGAACATTTAAATAGAAAACGCCAGGCAATCAGGGCCCAGCTGCGATAACACCTGGAGGAGTGATCTGCCTATAAAAGCAATCACTCAGCCTTGGGTCTTTTGTCAGCTCACAACTGACCATTCTGGGCGAAGTGCTTGTTGTAGATCTCAGCTTGGCCTCCTGAAACACTGCCCAACCTGCTGGAACATCACCACCTCTTGATCTCAGACCAGCTTTGGTAACTTTTCTGTTCGAACAGACTTTGACTGTGTGCTCGCTTGGCTGTGACGTAACAGCCAGGGAGTCTCCCTGTTGCCGATATTTACTGCTATTTTTCCTGTTCTGTTCTGCTGAAGTAAAGCCCTTTAATTAATTCCCTGCCTTATCTGCAAGAGACCTGTAGCTGGCTCCCTTGCCTGCTCACCGGGCCTTGGCGTTGACAGGAAGGGACCCTATGAGCCTCAGGTCCAACCCTCCTGCTCAATGCAGAATCTCTATCTAGAGCAGTGGTTCTCAACCTGTGGGTCCCCAGATGTTCGTAGACTTCAGCTCCCAGAAGCCCCAGCCACTATGGTCAATGCTCAGGGCTTCTGGGAGCTGAAGTCCACAAACATCTGGGGACCCACAGGTTGAGAACCACTGATCTAGAGCATCCTCACCAGTAGCTGCCCAGCTTCTTTTTGAAGACATCCAGAGAAGGAGACCTCATCACCTCTCTAGGCAATTAGTTTCATTGCAAAACCGCTTCCACTGTCAAAAAGTTCCTCCTAATGTTCAATCAAAATCTACCCTCCCGTTGGTTAGAACCATTAGGCCTAGTTCTACTTTCTGATGCAGCAGGGAACAAAACTGCACCCTACTTTTGTGGCAGTCCTTCAAGTATTTAAAAAGGACATTCATGTCACCCCTTAGTCTTCTCTTCACCAAGCTGCACATGCTGAGCTCCTTCTCCCTCTCCTCATATGTTTTGTTCTAAATACCTCTTCTCATCCTTGTTGCCCTGCTCTGAATTCACTCCAACTGGCTTCTATCCTTCTTAAAAAGAGGCACCAAGAACTGAATGCAGTACTCCAGATGACACCTGATCGGTGCAGAATATATTAGGATGCTATTAATTTCCTAGACTTGGAAAGTATGCTTTTATTAATGCAGGCTGAGATAGCATTTGCCTTCTTTATTGCAACATCACACTGCTGGTTAATGTTCAATTTATGATCAACAATAATTCCAAGTCCCCTTTCACATCTAGCACTGCAGAGCCAAGTATCTCTGATCCTATATCTGTACATTTGATTTTTGTGGCTTAAATGAAGAATTTTGCATTTGTCTCTGCTGAGTTTCATTTTATTAATTTCAGCCCAGATTTCCAGTTTATCAAGGTCCTTTTGAATTCTGCTCTTATCTCCCAGTGTGTTACCTACCTCTCCCAGTTTTGTATCATCCACAAATTTGATAAGGATACTTCTACTCTATCATGTAAATCGTTGATAAAAATATTGATGAGATTCAGCCCCAGGACAGAAGCCTCCAGCTCTCCATTTGAGACCTACTTTCAATTTGAAGCACAGCTACTGATGACAACTCTTTGAGCATGGTTTTCCTACCCATTAGGGATACATCTGATGGTGTTTCCATCTTTCCCATATTTATGCAGTTTGATGATCAAAATATCATGAGGGACCTTATTAAATGCTTTCCTGAAATCCAGATAAATGCAATCCATAACTGGTGGCACAGTGGTTAAATGCCGGTACTGTAGCTGCAAGGTTGTGAGTTCAATCCTGCCGGGCCCCAGGTTGACTCAGCCTTCCATCCTTCTGCAGGTCGGTAAAATGAGTACCCAGCTTGTTGAGGGCAATTAGCTAAACACATTGTAAACTGCTTAGAGAGCACTTAGCTGATAAGCAATATAGAAATACACATGCTATTGCTATTCCCATCATCTTCTAAATAAGTGTCCTGTTCAAAAAAGATATAAGATTAATTTGGCATATTTGTTCTTGACAAACCCGTGTTGGCTTCTACTAATCACTGCATTGTCATTAAGATACTTGCTGACTGGCTGATTGGTCTTTAGCTTCCTGGACCTTCTCTTTTTGCCTCTTTTGAAGATCAGTGTGTGGCCTGTAGAGAGTCCAGGAAATGCAGACTAGGCAAACTCTTTTGCCAAACCCACTAGAGGTGCCTTACTCACACCTTTCTATTTCAGATGTTCTTATTCATTGATTTGATTTATGTCCCACATTTCTCTCAATATGGGACCTAAACCAGCTTCTTCAGCTGTACCTCCCATGGGCCCTGATCAGCATAGCTGACACTAAAAGATGATGGGAATCACAGTCCAACAAATCTGGATGGCCACACATTATCAATCTCTGTATGAGAGCAAGGAATCAGGGTCAAACTTTTTCTTTAATAGGTAGTCTTAGTTACTTACTGTAATATTCTTCTGTACTGATGACAGAACCAATTTTGCTTTTCTTGATTAATTTCCATCTCAAACCAACGTTCTACATTCTTGAACATCTGGCTTAATTTTATTGCAGAAGGCAAGTAATGTTTTTCCTATATTTAAATACTGTCCAAACATGTTTAGTATAACTGAAGTGACTTTGCTGTTCTGTTTTTCAGAAGTAATTTTAATTTTCTTTTATAGAGCTTCTACTATTTAATGTTCACCACATCCTTGTTTATCACTTTTAGCTGATAAGCAGAAATTCTAGGCAGGGTTCCCTCCTTCATGAGAATTCAGGACCAGGCAGAGAAATCACCTTGAGACCCCTTGAAATTACATTCATTTTGATAAATCCAGTATTTCTAGTATACATATGTGTACGATATATTTAATTAGCATGAGTCTCTCAGTACATTACAGTTCTGCCACATTAGTTGTTTCAGTGTTGGATAATTACTTGACAGTGAGAAAAACACACTACTGATGATTGGAAGTTCAATGGAAATACAGATGTAAAGATAGCCTATTTCTAAGAAGAGAGGCAAAAATGAAAAGAGACTCTTTGCTTGTCCCTCTGACTTCTCTGCCCCTCCCATTCTTTGGAACATTTGTGTCATCCCAATGTCATTCTACCATTTTATGTAACCGTGTGTGTGTGCCTTCAAGTCACCCATTGACTTTGGTGACCTCATGAATTTCACAAGGCTGTCTTCAGCAAGGAATACCCAGTGGTGGTTTTGCCAGTTCTTTTCTCTGAAATATTGCCTACAGTACCTGGTATTCATTGCCAGTTTCCCATCCAAGTACTCACTGGGGCTGACCCTGGTTAGTTTCCAAGATTAGATAAAATCTGGTACCTTTAGGGTGTTTAGGCCCTTCCATCATTTCTACAGGCCTTTAATTATATCTCATATTTCAGATGTAGCCCATTAGTGTGGTTCATGGTACTTAGCAGGCAATCAGTGTCTTTCTGGTGTGACATCCTCAAAAGCCATTACTCCTATCCCTGCCCTTAACTTGCTATTTGTTTCCTTCTTTTCTTTTATTGGGTTCTGTGTGGGCAAATAGGTCTGAGCTAGGTTTATCATATACCAGTCCCTCTGGGCATCTAATTTCTATACTTTGCAAAGTATTAAAGCTATGCATATTATTAATTCACATTCTATGTATACAAATACAACAAACTAGTCATTGCATTTTTCCTAGCACTGTTTTACTTTTTGCACACCACCTCCAACCTGCAATGGCCACAAGATTACCACGGGATCACCACAGGATCACCAAGGGATTGTGATGACAGTTCTGCATAATGTTGTCGCCATCCCATGGCCATCCAGTCACAATTGCGGATTAAATCATGTTTGGGTTTCTCTCGAAAATGACACGTGATTGCAGAGTCCTTCCACCTCCCTCCCACACTTACCTGTCGTGAAGAATGGCAGGAAGCGCAATGGCTGCAGCACAGCCTGGAAAACTGCTGGGCTGCACTACAGAAGGAAGAGAGAATGCCATCGTGCTTCCTTCTCTCCAGCAGGCAGCCGGTGCAGAGGGGGAGCACAGTAGAAGCGATTCCTTCCCAGAAGAGGCTTTCCCTGGATCCCCTCACACGATGGCTTTGGAAAAAGGTAACTTGTGGAAAGGGCCTCTGTTTCAGCCCTGGTAGCATTTTTACAGTAACTGCTCTTTTGATGTTTCCAATACTAGATATGGAATAGAGCAAGACCCAAGTGCAAACCTCTGCTTGGTTATAGAATGTAACTTACAGCTATCACTACCTCTTAGCAATTTACCTCACAGGGTTTTTGCGGACAAAACAGCAAACCATGCAAAGCAAAACAAGAACCATGTAATGTGGACATGTACATTCCTAGTGTGGTGGGAACAACAACAACAGCAACAAGAAATAAGCAACATCTTTTTGTCAAGCAAGGACACTTGTAATGCTACTGTATTTTCATTAGAATGTTACAACATATATTTTTTGCCATTTTTTTTTCTGCTAGAAAAAGTTACATGTACATGAAAATATCAAAGGAAGCCCCTAAAAGTAGAGTAGGAAAGGTAGGATGGAAAAAAGGAGGCAGTAATAGGATGACATTTTCTTTCTCACATTCAGCAGTGGGGGAATTATTATGTCTTTATTTAATTCATTTATATCCTATCATTCTCCCAATAATAAGACTCAAAGCAGTACAAGTTAAGAATAATACATAAGAATTCATATAAGTATAAATATAAGATTTAAAAAACAGTTAAACAGTTTGTACAGCTAAAGCATGAAACATTACATACAAACTTCCCCTCACAAAATGAAACTTGTTTTATTTTATTTTTTCCTAATATTGCTGCACAAACTAATTCTTAAAACAATTCTAGGGAACATTAAATACTTAAATACCTTAAAAATCTTAACTTTTTATCCCTTTTTACTCTCCTTTGTTCCATCCTTCCGCCTTCATGCCAACAGTTCTATTGCTGTTGTTTTCTAGTACAATGTCTGCAATGAGCTCTGCAAATCAGAATTCAGCTGGACTTTCCTAGACCATTTCCACACTACAGTGTTAAAGTACTGCTATTCCACTATCAACCTCCTGTGGAATTCTGGAGTTTGTAGTTTAGGGAAGGGCACTTTGAATCTCAACCAAAGAGCTCTTTGGTCTCAGTAAACTACAAACCCCAGAATTCCACAGGGCATTGAAAGTGGAATAGCAGCAGTTTAACACTGTAGTGCGGAAATGGCCCTAGAAAAGCTAAGGTTTCTTCCAGAACTGTAAAACTGACCCAGGAAACTAAGCAAGGATCTGAGAGAGGATAGATCACAAATTTCAGTCATAGTTGTGAGAGTTCACTCAAAGACAGAATGAAGTTTGTTTCTTGCAAAACAGTTTGCCACAGAGTTTTGGCCCATAACTCTACTTTTACAAGAAGAGACTTTACTTTTTTTTTTTCCAAATGAAGACCTAGAGTCTAAGCTTCTGTTGTTTTTTTGCGGTGGGCCTTCAAATCATTTCTGACTTATGGTGATCCTAAGGAGAACCAGTGACATGGCCTTCTTGGCAAGATTTGTTCAGAGGAGTTTTGCCATTGTCTTCCTCTAGAGACATATCTAGGGTGGGGCAAGGAGGATATGTGCCCCGGGTGCCAATAGCAGGGAGTGCAAAAAAGTCATGCTGGACTGGGAGGATTTGGCTGTGGCAGCAGAGGGGGAGGAGGAAGCAGCCCCAGACAAGAAGTGGGAACAGGCAGTTCTTCACTGTGAGCCAAGAGAGCATGTGCCCTACTTGCTGAGAACATGTGACCTGCCTAGATACACCAGAGATAGGAAATCATGTGCCCTAGATACTCCGGATAGGGAATCCAATGAGGTTTATTGGAGAAAGAGGTAAGTAGATCTCACAACAAAGCAAAATGCCTGGGAAAGGATGAGGGAAACCTGCCCCCTGCCACCCTTGCTGGGGTCTTCCTCAGCCTGGGGTGGTGGTGGCAGGAGAAGCAGCCCCTCCACTGTGGCCCACCACTGCTGCTGCCCTTGCCAGGGTCTTCCTCGGTCTGTGGTGGTAGCAGCACGAGAAGCAGCACCTAGGGGCACACTTCCACACTTGTCCTAGGTGCTGTTGAAGCTAGATACGCCACTGCCTTCCTCTTCAGCTGAGATGGTGTGATTTGCCCAAGCTCACCCAGTGTATTTCTATGGTCAAGTGAGGATTCAAACCCTCATCTCCTGGAGTCCTAGTCCAATCACCAGGCCACTATACCATGCTGATTCTCTCTGTGTCCCAAGAGATGGTTCAAATGCACCAGGTAGCAATCCTAGAAAGAAGGGGAAACCCAGCCAACTGAGTGGTATGGCAACAAACTTTCCCTCAGAAATTTCCCCTACTCAGGTTTTTTCTGTGACTAACAGGGAAGAGGTCAACATTTGTCTATAGGTTAATAATATCTACCTAACTTTATTATGTTTGCATATATCCTTACTATAGAAGTAAATGGGTCTGAGCTGAGGTAAAGAAAGGCTGAATAATGGTCGCAGATATTCAGGGTTTTTTTGCCTTATATTTTAAAACAAAACTGAGTAACTTAGGAAAAATATTTCACTTCTTTCCTAATTTTTTCTCTAGTTTTTCTGCTTTTCCTTAGAGTAGTACCTTTTCCCAATGTAGGGGAAGCAAATCTTATTTCCCAGAGCAAGTCCACAGACGAAAAATATTTTGGATGGCTGCAGATTACCCAAAGACTTCTTTTTTCATTTCTTCTTTTCCCAAAAAACCCACCTATAAAATCTCTCACAGTTTTGTGATCACTTTGTGGTTTCTGTCATATGAGGTTCTAAAGGGAAGAGAAGCACATTTGTAGGGGTAACCGCTTGGCTAGCTTCAGTTTACACAAATCAATACCATTAGAGCCTCACTTTGATCTAATTGATTTCCTCCACAGTTTTACTCAGTCCTTTTACATCTAAACCTATTTTCCCAAAAATGTAAACAATTTGGGAATCTTAAAGTGCCAATGCAATGAAAAAGTACTGCCCGCATGCATTCTGTGCAGGAGTGGGCAGAAGATGTGAGGGAAACATGTTTTTTGATAGCAGAAAGAGTTAGGGTTGCCAAGTCACCAGCCTGCCATTCCCTGAGATCTCAAACCTTGAGACCAAGGGCCCAGTCTTTGTGATGTCAAGGAGTCAGGGCAAGCAAGGGTGGAGAGATGGGAGTCAATTCATTGTGGAAATGGGCATGGGACCAAATCAATGAGGAGGAGGCTGAAAAGGTGGCTGAAAAGGTGGCAAAATTCATCCAGTAGCTGCAGTTGTGGACATTCCTAAGAAGGCTTGCATCTCAAGTGGTCTTATCCACAGCAAATGTGAATTTTTTCAGCCCTATGTACTGCTGGGGCAGCCCTAGAGGAGACTTTCCCAGCTTCTGCATTACTATTGCCATATCAAGAAAACCCATGAATCACTGTGGTAGCACTTCACTCCCTGTCTTGCTCCAAATGGAACAATGAGCCCAAGTTCTTGAAACCACTATTTCTCCGCATGCCCCCACTCCTGGTTTTTGTTTTTTTGATGTACCAGGTACAACATGCAACCAATGATTTTATACTGAGACACAGTGCCCTGGTTCCAGCAGGAGACAGATGGGAATGAAGACTAAAGGTTTACAAACTGCAACTCTCCAAATGAATTTGGGCTGCAGTTTTCATGAGCTGTAGACCACAACACCAACGCTAAGGAATGCTGGAGGTTGCAGTCTAAAAACATCTGGAGGGCTGTACTGTGGTCATCTTTGGCTTAAAGCCACCTCATTCATGAAAATTAAATTATTTGCTCCTCCCCAGTCACTCACTTTGAGATTTGTCTCCCCATGCTGGGGAGCAATTCCTGGAAGCTTTAGCTGGCACTCTGGTACATGGCAACCCTTGAAGAGTTCTGACAGGTTTTCCACTACCAAACAATGTTCTGTGCTCCTGAGTAGAGATTTTGGAATTATTGGAGACTTTTCTTTGTTTGATTATTTTCTCATGGTTCACTAAAATCTTCCTTCCAAGCACGCAAATGGCCTTTGCCACACCATTTAAAATTACTATCATATCCAGAAAGGATGCATATGGGCCACTCTCTGAGACATTTTTCATGCTACATCTGAAATAATGCACTGCCCATCCAGGAGAATTAAGGTTGGTATCATATTTAAGCAGCACTGCAACATTTCTCCTGGCATTGTGCCATTGAGACATCAAGGAAGGATGCTTCCTCATCTTCTTGAGCATAATGTCTGTTCACCTGCTTTTCCATAAGACCACTGAGTTCACACTGGACAATTTGAATTTGGTTGTTTTGAGTTTTTCATTGGTTAGCTAAGTAAGCAGAAGCAGAACACAAAATGTCCATTCTAAGAAAAAAGACTAGACTTCAAACCTCATAAGAAGCTGAAGGGCCACGGCATCAAAATGTGTGTACGTATAAAATAGCAGGACATTTGATTTAGGAATTTCCATTATAATCTCATACGATCAATAGAAAATGACTTACTCTCTAAATTCTCTGAATTGCTTCCTGGGAAAAAGTGGTTCTGAGTTTCCCTGTTTCACGTCAGTTTGGATTCATTCTGCTGACAACTTCAGGAGGCGTCATGGACCACGAGAAAGCTAGGTGAAAACACACAGGAGGAAAAATCCTGGGATTCTTTTTCTAAACCTGTAAAAAACAGGCATACAAATAAAATGTTCAAATGGGGGGGGGAATCAAATGACAGTCTTTCACTCACCATATTTTGATCCTCTTCCATTTGAATTCTTCTCTCTTGTTCCCAGTCTTTATTTTCTTACTCGGATCAAAAACTGGTGTGTCTATTTGTTGTCCACATAGGTGACATAAAATGATTCCTATCTCTTAGAAGTATTGGAAAAAATATTTCACCTGTCCAGTTTCTCTGTTCTTTATCAGAAACACTTGCCTAGTGTTTTATTATATCAAGAGTAGATCCATTA
This sequence comes from Iguana delicatissima, assembly GCA_948472985.1. Taxonomy (NCBI): domain Eukaryota; kingdom Metazoa; phylum Chordata; class Lepidosauria; order Squamata; family Iguanidae; genus Iguana; species Iguana delicatissima. The sequence goes on along the minus strand of CAOKZL010000988.1, from coordinate 20,029 downwards.
TTTGATGTTCCTTTCTGGGAAATGTTTCCTTGCTGAAAACTTTTTCTTTTTCAATCTAAAAGCAGTTTCTTCACATCTGTTTCTTGAGAGATTGCTTGATGCTCTAGAATTATATGTGCCATACAATACATTGAATCATTTGAAGGTTGTTTTGGGGCAATAAAGGCAATGAAACATTCTTAGAGATATTCTCAAAGTTAGGTTTCTATTTATTAGGCAAATCTCTGTATACATTAAACTTTGGAACACTGTAAGCCATCCTCTGTTCACACACACCCCTAGATTTGGTTTGGAGAATGACTTAGCAATTCTGAGTGATTTGGATGAAATCCAGTCTGATCCAGTTCTTAAATATGAATTAAAATTCAGAAATCCTGTACTTTGTGTCGCCTATTGAGCTGCAGTGTAAAACCAAAATGGTCATGTGTGTAGGGAGAGTGACATAAGTCCTTGAAATCTGCAGCCATGATAGCCATTTCAGAGCAGATGAAGACTGCCAAATTGGAGACAAATGTATCCAGTATTTCTTTGTTTGTGGGGGGAGGGAACCTTCAAAAATGAAATACAGTTTTTTAAAAAAACACATATCATTAGCTGAGCGTTCAGTTTTGTCAGGTCATGCTGCTTTTGTGGTGGCCCACTCTCATTATATTGGAAACATATTTGCAAATGCTTCAGTTGTTATGTGCCTTCAAGTCGACTCTGACTTGCAGAGACCGTCTCATAGGATTTTCCTGGAAAGATGTGTTCAGAGGAGATTTGCTAAGAATGGGAGACTGTGATTTGCCCAAAGTCAATCTGTGGATTTCCATGGTGAGATAGGATTCAAATCCTTGTCACGCAGAATCCAGCGCAACACTTAAACACCACATCATGTTGGCTCTCTGATTCTCCATTGTGTTTGTTTTTCATGATAGCAAGTAATATCAGAAAAGAACCTGACGCACACATTATATGCACATATAGGCTTCTTTTAGATGCACAATGGGCTTATGTAGGTTGGGGCAGAACCTGTCAGGACCATCCAGCTCTTTGATTACCCTATGCTTACTAATCATAGCTTAACTGGGTATCTGAAAAGGTCTTCACAGGTTGTATCTGGACTGTGAAATTATAACAGTGTGATGCCACTTTCACTGGTATGGTTCCATCCTATCGATTCCTGGGCTTTGTAGAAGTACTGTAAGGAATTATACAAGGTCTTCATGGGTTGCATCTGGACTGTGAATTATAACAGAATTATACAAAACCTAGAACTCTATAGGTTAGAGAGATGACAGTTTAAATGCAATAAAACTGGACTAATTGTGCTTTAAGGATGCCCTCCACCACCATTTTAAGCCCTGTTACAATCTGGAGTCACAGAATAGTTTGGCTGAATAACAATTTACATGCTGCTAACAGAAGTTGTTGACCATTTAGCCAATGTGTCACTCATGTAATAGCTCTTTGGCAGCTCTGTTATGGGGATCTGTGGAGTGAAAACCTACCACAGAATTGCAGGACCTAATACTATTGTTGTAGCTAAATTGGGAGTTTTGGCCAAAATAAAGCCTTGGGAATAACTGCATTGAGAGGACAAATCATGCCCTCAGAGGCTTCTGAAGATGCAATTTGCCGTTTTGAGGACTCTTTTTTTTTTTCAGGAACAGGGCTCAGAAGAGGGTTGTGGTACTGTGGAGAAGCAATTGAATGTTTTGTGGAGGAATCACATGTGGGCCACACCAAAGGCCCTTTCACATTACAAAATTACAGCTCTATTATTTCACCTTAACTGCCATGGTTTTATCCCATGAAGAACTGGGATTTATAGCTTAGGGAGAGGTATTTAGAATATCTCAGCTAGAGAACTCTGGTGTCTCACCAAACTACAAACTCTATGATTATATAGGATGTTATTGTTGTTGTTGTTGTTGCTGCTGTTAAACTTTATTTATACCCTGTTTTTCCCAAAAACTGGAAGTCAAGATGGCTTAAAATTTAAAATCAGTACAACATACTGGACATCTGTCTATGGTTCAGAATCGTTTGTTAAATGAGATTCAAATGCATGTACTTACATGTAAGCAATTTGCTGAATCTTACTTTGAAATTACCTAGGTCTTCACCTATTAAATATTATTCAACATAAGAGACATTTGTTGTTTAAAGCTATTGACATGAACATTTATTTAAGATAATATTCTACACTAGATAAAATAAAGAAGCAAAACAGCATTAGTCCTTGTTTTTCTGCCTCGCTGTACCTTTCCTCACTTCATATAACAAATTTGAGATCACAGTTCTTAATGAGATTGGCATTTACAGGGAGGATTCTAAGTAGAACAACTGTTTTGCATAAAATAAATATTATGAACAAAGTAAGTATCATGTTTAGCCTCCAAAATCTTCAGGTAGGATGAGGGAAAGAACAAACTCTGAAGAGACCTCCTGCCAGTCAGTGTGGACCAGCAGTTCTCAAATTGGGGTGGCACAAGGAGAGACAAGTGCTTGAAATTGGTTGATGGTCATAATGTGCGTTGTGCGATTTATCTGCACAGTGCTAGTTGCGTGGCAGAGTGGCTGGTGGCATGGCGTGTCTTCCAGCATACCAGGTGGGGAGGAGCCAAGTCCGGATGCTCAGGAAGTGCTGGCCAATTGGATTGCGCTTTGTGCAGTCTGGTTGGCTGGTGTGGCCCAGCCAGGTGGCAGCAGGGGATTTAAATTACCTCCACCTCCACCTGGACAGCATCTTGCCTGTATGGCAGTTCCCCTTCTCCCCCCTCCTTTTTGTTTTGTTTGCTGCACAGTTTGTAGCTGCTGTGTTTTGTGGATGTTAACGGTGTACTTGGTTATGTTTATCTCTTTTATTAGTGTCACAACTTTGGGTGGTCGCATGGGTCTGGGATCCTAGTTGTTGGGGCCAATGGCCGTGGCATTTGTTTGATGGTCCTCGTGGCTTGGAGGGGGTGCAAGGAGGCGGTGAGCATGTCCGGCTTGGGGGGACATACCTTTTCTTGCACTTCAGAATGTCAGGGGATGACCGGTCAGTGGGCCTCCCCCTCTGCCATTCCATCAGGATTCTGGCAGCCGGCTGGAAGCTTGGAAGCATCGGTTAACAGTGGGTTGACTGATGCCAGGATCCAGACCCATGCGTGGGCCAACCCATTTTTGCCAATCAAGTTATGGCCTTTTTAAATTCCAGCCTGGTGTCCTGCGGTCATGTCACCCCAGTTCCGTGCCCGCACTTGAGGTGACATTAGATATCATTTTGATATCAACAATTTGGCCTACTATCCCTCTCTGTTCTCCTCATGCTTGCGAGGCCCCCGGACAAGCACGCAAACAGGCTTGGTCGCTAATTGCTTTAATATTCAAAACAAATACAGGCTGGTCAGAAATAGCCAAACTGCTGCTTCAGGACCTCAAGGCAAGTACCCTCATTACGTATGCATGCCGTGCACAAAGACCTCCCTGCCTCAAGCAGGCAGCTTGATTAGAAGGATCCTCACCTGTCAAGCACTCTGCGTTTGCATACTGTCTATTCCATTGTCAATTTGGAACTAACTCAATCATGCTAAATTTTGACCTTTCGGAGGCTTTGTCTCCAGCCCGAAACTCATTGTTTTCCCCAAGTGTGGGGAATGTAGCCTGTGGCTACATTTCCCTCTTTAAAAACCCCTGACTTGGTGAGCTTCTTTGGATCACTCCCGATTTCCATCCCGCCTTGCTGCCGCTGTGCCTGGTGAGCCTTCCCCTCAGTCCCACATACTGAGACTACGCACCTTCGAACTTTCGCAGTGATCTACCTGGGCTTCAGGACAGGTGTAGTATCACCCAAATCAACAACCCCTCTTAAAAATCCCTCTGTCTCACTCCAACCTTTATTTCTTTAGTTCTCTGCATGAGTGTGTTGCATATACTGTTTGATTATATTTTAATAAAAACCACAGTTATTATTTCAATTCTGTGTGCTCCTTGACTTGGCCTGACCCCGTAGACATTGGGTAAAAGATTCTGCTCCATTGCCCTGCCTCTCATATTGCTAACCTGTGCTCTTGGCTAATTTCCCCATCTTGTAATATTTGAGAGTGCACTTAGGTGTCCTTCCCGGGACCCCCAGAAAACAAGGTAACAGTCATTCTGCCGCCTCTCATTCCTGCCCATGCAAATACTACTTAATATCTTTTAATATAAATTGTTCTACAAATCAACACACACACATAATGCACATTTTATTTAGAATTGACCTTTGCCACTAGCATCAACTAGTACATATTATGAAAATCACAGCCCCCGGCGTTAGTCACTAAACTAGCTTTCGACAAAGTAGCCTTGATTTCCATCAACAGACTTACAAATTTGGGGATCGGTGCCAGTTAATGTGAAATCACAATGTCATAACTGTGTAGTATGAAAGGGCTCCTAGTGATCATTTCTCAAATGAATGCATTTTCAGAATGAGCACATAGATTGGAGTGGTTTTTTTCTCAAAATTTTATCAAGAGCTTCATAGAAGAATAGTTTTCTTTGGATGTACTTATTTTGTTGCATATCTCAGGAAGTGAAACTGAATTCTTCCATATATAAATGTGAGAAAAAAATGTGAGAAAAAGCAGGAATGGAAATGGGAGATCACGTTTGCAGCCATGGACAGGGGGCTTAATTCTTTCTTTCTGTGTTGTTTTCCTATTGCATATTTTTCCTGCAAAGTTGCAATTGGCCTCAGGAGTAGATAAGAATGGAAAGAATCTTAGAATATATTCAGAAGTGGTCAGAAACGTGTTTCCTATATGGTACTTAATATTTCTGCATTGAAGTATCATTTTACACATAATTTTTTTTTCCCGGCTCAGAAAATGCTATTTTCTGTGCAAATCAACCATGTGCAAATTTTGCACAGAGTAAATCCTGAATTGCAAATAGCCTTCAAAAACTGTATGGTTTTCAAAGACTTTCTTGTAGCATGAAAAAAATTTCTGAAATTACTTGTTGATACCTTCAGGAAGAAACTCAGTGAATAATTACATCGCTAGGAGTAAGGTTGCTAGAATGGATCCTGAATGGGGACTTGTAATTGGATTCCTTAATAGTTCTTGGAACAGCACAAGCTACCATAAAGCTTCATCGAACAGAACTGTCCTCTCTCATCTTCCAAACCCCAGCCCCAACCTCCCTGTTGCCTGGCTGGAAGGGTGGAAGAGAGCCTGACTCTGTTCTTCTCACTGGATACCAGGGAAAAAAAAGGCACATAGGCCAATATGAGGTATGGGGATACCAGTTAGTCAGCCTAAAGCATCTGACATTCTGTAAGGGCCATTATTGTTTCTGGGTTAAGCAAACAAATCACTCCCCCATTCCATGGCTGATTTTTTTTTTCTTCTTTTCTGTTCTTCAGTCTCCAGTCTCAACTTTCCAACTGTTTTCCATCTATTCTTCTGCTAGTTTCTGCTCCCTGGCAACAATGCCACATGATTTTTATTTTCCAGTCATAATCCTTTTTCTTCCAAGGCCCTCCTTTTTCTTCCTGAATCTGCCAGATAAAAAGCCATTCAGGCTAACAAATTCTAATCTAAAAATAATCAATCCATTAAAACATAAGGTTAACCTTGATGTTAATAAAGAAATCTAGTTAGTTAAGCCATGAGCCAACTGACAAGTTACTTCCAAACTCTGATATTTTTGCAGGGAGAGAAACGTGGGATTTTCTGCCCATTTGCCAGAGCAATTTACCTGGCTTTGGGAATTCCTTACCTTGATATGGGTTCAGGGAGCTACCACTTGCTTCTCTGCCTCAAGCAGCAAAATGCCTTGGGCCTCACTTAACCCTTCTTGTCTTCTATGTATAGCAGTTCTGGTATTCCATAAAGAAATGCTTCCTTTTTTCAGTTGCGGCAAAGGAGCAAGATGCATATTAGATTTAAAGGGAAACTCCAGCTCTTTGAATTCCACAGAAAAATGTGATTCCTTTTCCCTGTTCTTCCAGTTCTGCCAGATACTTTTGTTTAAACAAATCATACACCAAAGAAGAGAGAAAATGAATCAGATTTCTCTGAATAGTTATAAAGAGCTGGGCCCACCATAACCTATGCTTGAAAGATAAATGACTATAAACTATGACATAGACCTTCTTCAGCCAAGAGAAAACCTTCTGAAAAGAAACAGAATCCTGCGGTTTGTGGATTGGTTTGTTTTTTAAGGGGTTTAAAAAGTTATTACCCAGAAATAAAAAACTAAAGCAAATGACCCAGAAAAGATAAACTGTGGTCTCTGTTGTTGCTGATCCTCTGTAAAAGACAGTTGTGTAAGAAGTGGCTATTTATACTGCTGAAACAGTGATCTTGATATTTAATGCTATCAATATCATTCGTTTATTACATATTAGAACTGGATTTAAGTGGATTTAATCAAAGCTCTAGCCTTTGGAAGAATGCTCTGTCCTAATTTGATCTGGCTGTGCTTCTTAAAAAGAAACTGTTATCTTAATTAAATATCCTCAGAATATCACCTTTATTGAAATACCGTAATGCTTAAATTGGGTAATTAATCCATTAATCAGTTAAGGGCAAGAGAGTTAATTGACAAAAATTTAATCATTTGGCAGCCTCAATTATTTACGGTAAGATTATTGTATATAGGCTCAAAATACTCTCTTCAGCTAAATATATGCTGAACAGGGACACCCGCCTGTCAGTAGAAGCTTAAGGTGTAATTAATGAAGACTTCATATACACTTTGACCTTCTCCCCATTATTTATATCCCAGTGATTAACAGAAGCCACAATAACCTGGAAAAGACCTCTACAGGCTTCTCCAGAAGCAATCTACACTTGTGGTGTTGAAAAAGTATTATTAATTTAGAAGTAATGAATATTCTGTTGGGATTTTAACTTGCCCTCTTGATGGCCTACCATGATTTGATCCATTACCTTACAGCCCCTTGACTGCCTCAGAAGGAAAACACAAATGGAGATTTTGAACGCTGCGTCCGTTGTCATATATCTGTAAGTGTGTGAGAGCAAAGGGTTATGACTAAGATGAACTTTATGAATGGCAACATTACCAATTTAATTGATCACTTTAATGCAGAGAGAGTAATGTTTTGCAGCAGTCTTGGGAGAAACAAAAAGAAACCAGAGCTATTTGGCATTGCATTCTTTAGTTGGTCACTCTAAAGTAGTTTTGTATTTCAGAATTCTAAAGCTGAATGACCTTACCTAGAAGTATACTGGTTATTAAGGTTTTGGTGGTGTGTGTAACAAAGATTATATCCCATATAATATCTGATGTAATATACTACTGTCCCATAATCTCAGGGTCAGTTCTTATATCATTTCTACTCAGACACAACAGTAGAAAATAACAGGAGTGTGCATTGACCACATTCTTTTAGATCCCAATTCAGCAATTTAGAAAATGGCCCAATTCTTATTTGGGAGCCACCTGACTCAACTTGGAACACAAAGCCAAGACAAGATGTCACAATTCAAAGACAAATGTTACTCACTGACTATCATCAGAAAACAGGATTTTTTTTTTTCTGTATTGGACAAAATTGGATGAAATTTGCAGAAATGGTGTTCCCTTAGGAGAAGAATACTCCAGGCCATGCTATGCCAAAACCGTGTGAGGTTGGGGTGTGTTAGTTGGACTTATAATTTGACTAATAAAAGCAAATGTCAATAGTTGATAATGAAGAACTGCAAGAAATCTGGAGGCATCACTGCCTCTTCTGAAGGAACTAAGGTAGCCAAGTGTTAGATGTACAGGCGCAGAGGATTTTGTGCAAGAGTAACCTTTAGCCTTTTGAGGGTGTCCAAACAGTTTGCTTGTAGATCATTGTTCTGAAACAACAAAAGGCATGCCCGTGGCTGCCTCAAAGCAAGAAACCTGCCAACATTCAGAAGGGTGAGGCAGAAGTTGGTGTGGAAGCGGAATCTATTAGAGTGAGCAATCATTGCTGTCTGGAAAGTGTAAGCTGCTAGCTTGCATGTTGCCCTGTAGGAGTTTAAGCACAACATACATTTTTGGTGATTGCCTGTTTGTTTGTTTGTTTGTTTGTTTGTTTGTTTGTTTTACCACACTCTCTTCTTGCATCACTCTTACCTGTAGCCTTTTTCTCTTCTCTGTCTCTCTGCTTCTAAGACTCTGAGTTTGGCTATGCATGAGTAATTTTATAGCTACTTTTATTGTTTTTTGTAAAGAAGACTGGGCTTGTTTCTTTCTCTGCTAGACTCTGTTTGTGGTTGTATAGGTAGGAGAGGGACTGGTTTTGTCCAGCTTTATTAATTTATTTACTCCGTTAGGGAGATCAATTACTATCTCACCCATTTCCCAACAAAATCCTGCATTACAAGGATATGACATGTTTTTCTTCTCCTCTTACTGTTGTTGTTGTTGCAGTTGTTGTCGCTGTTATTTGAGGGGGCTGCAATCTGTACCTATTGTTTCTAGCAGATTCATCAATTTCTTACACAAGCATAAAGTTAAAAAAGGAAAGGAAAAACAAATCTTTCCCAGCTCTATTTACAATTTTCTTTTTTAAAAAGACTGTTACCATTGGGTAGTAACCCGAGAGGAAGAGTGGCTAGAAGGGACCAGAGCAGGGGTGGGCAATTGCGTGGGGGGAAGGGACACTTTTCACCTCCACATCATCCATGTTGTTATCCTAAAATGTAGGTGACTCAGGAGTCCACCTGTGATGCCAGAGCCTCTGTGAAACAGTGGAGAATATTAGCTCAAAGGAGAGGACTATGAGGGGGGTAAACTAACAGGATTTTTTCTACCTGTGTATACCAGTACTAATGCAGGAATACCAGCCAGAGATTCAAAGAATATTTGTTTCATTGGAAGAATTAACATGTGCACACAAGATCCAAGCAGTCTCACAATCACATAAGGCTGGCTGAAGGAAAAGGGAGGAAAAGTTTTGATAGCGAGAGTTTAGGGTGATGTGGGTGATTTTTTACCTATCCAGAAGTGAAGAGATACAGTGATGTGGCTCAGACCATGGGTAGTATGATACAGGAATTGGAGCAGCAGTGTGATATCCAGTATGCCAGATACTACAAGCTACCTGGCTGAGAACCAGGGTTTAAATACTCTTTCCCCCCTTGAGGAGGAAAGTGTTAATGGCTCTCTGGCAGAGTAGACAATGGAGTCTGCAGAGTGGATAATGAGGTCCAGAGTGAGCCAATGGCCTTAGCATTAGGCAAGAAAGGACTGATGGGAATTGTGATAGCTCCTTAATGGTGGGAAAAGTGGGGGACAAAAGGAGAGTTTCTGTGGACAAAAGGAGTGGATCAAAAATAGTCACTCTGTGGAAGCAGTTTCGGGTGTTATTACTTCTAAAGATTGACTCATTGAGGGACATCTGCAAGTCCATTAAATTCTCCAGAGTTTCCCTGACTATGACCTACCCATACCTTGAGGTCCCAGTCTGACCTACCTTTGCAACGCACATGTGCAGCCACTTCCTCTTTGCCAGCGGTCTTCCCAGCTGTATCAGGATATAATTTATATTTCATGCCAATTAATATTTACTAATTAAACCATATCATGAAGCAGGAGTGTACTTCCCGGTAACAATGCAGGCTGCACTGGGTACATTTAGGCACACCAAAAATGATGACATGTAATTTCCAAGTGTTATTTTTGGCCAGTTTCTGGTATGTTTTTGACATTTGAGTGGGAGCGTTGGTAGTTCAGAGGATGGACATGTAATCTAATATCTTTGTGTGCAGTTTGAGGGCCTTATGGGGGGGAAATCGACCAGAATTAAAGTGGGGAGGGATTGAAAGGTTTGCAGGAGGGGTCTCCTGGGAGGGCTTCAGGGGCTACAGAAATTAAGTTGGGGGCTCAATGCAGCCCAAACTGGTCCTGGAGGCTATGCAAAAGGGCTAGTAAATCCTCTCACCCCATAGGGATTTCCAGTAATGATTGGAGGATTGTTCCTCTTTTTACAGCCTTTGATCCTTTGTCTGATCTGCATCTTGTTTCTTTTGTGCTTGTTCTTAGCCCACCTCCTTGTTATTCTATTCATATGCTCATATGGTGTGCTCTTTTTTGAGCTCTTCGTTCTCATAATATGAGGTCTTCTTGTAAGCACTGGTAACCATTCTCTCATCCCTTCCGTCTGCAAGTTCTTTGGATTCACTGGTCTTATTACTTTATTTTCAACTCCCTCCTGCTGAGCTGAGTGGAAACTACTTGTGCACATTGAACTTGGTCTGAAGCAATTGAAGTAAACTGAGGACAAAGTGGGGAAATGGGAAGAGGAGAGAGAAACTGGGGCATTTTAACAGCACCTGAAAAAGTGGGATGACAGAGGATTAATTGGGAATGTCTCCAAGACATTCCAAGAATGTCTGAACCAAGACAGTTGGAGGGTATGATGTCTCCCTAAGAGCTTAGGCACAGCATGAATTTATGTCATTTCCTGTTGGTCTTAGCCATACCCTCTTTATTCCTGCATCATTTAATCTACAGTAAGTTGAAGTTTGTCCTCCATTTTGTTCTATGCACCTCTCTTTCTCTCTCTCCTTCATGCTGGAAGAGCACATTTCTGGAGCCTGTAACTATGAGATGTTACAAAGCCTTTGTAAATTTGTAAGACTTCACTCATGTTTTTACAAAGAAGACTAAGTCTACTTTATTTTTCTACTTGAACCTAATGCGTGTTGAATGGTAGTGATCAACTTTTTTTCCCCTGATGCTTTTAGAGGTGTGGAGGACATTTTTGCCATGTTTTGGGGTTCCCTTGAAGTATTCTAGGCCCAAGAAAGGCAAGAGAGGCCTTTAAAAAAACCCAGTAGGAACTCCCTGGATTTTTAAAAAGATCACTGCTGGATGGGCCTAAAATACCAGGGGGAGGGTAGAAACATGGCAAAAATTTTTGCATCCCTCACCAAAGCATTGTGGGTCAAAAATTGATCCATGCAGATTCTGAAGAGTGTACAAATATCTTTAGGAGTTCATGCACCTCAGAGGCCATACTTTGTTCAGGCTTGCTTTAATAGCAATCTTACACAACCACCTTGGTCTTTCTAGAAGAGTGCGACCCAGTTCAGAAGCAGCAGAACTTCTAGCCAAGCCAAATTACCTGCCCTTATTTCCTCTTTCTTGTCTGGACTGTGCTTCTATTTATTGATCTGCCATTATCTGTTTACTGATCAGTAGCAACAATTCAATGAGCCATGCCAAAGAGGCAATAGATTAGGTTGGGGAGACAGTCTGGTGCTCTTCACCCTTTTTGAAAATATAATTCCCACAAGCCCAAACCAACACTGTCAGTGGCTAGAAATTATAGGAAACATTTGGCAAGTGTGAAATTGCCTATCCCTGTTATCATCAAAATACCCAAGTACAGAATAAATTTCAAGAAGTGGACCTGAAACAATGACCACAATGTAATGGACTATTGAAGCTTCAGGCCATCTGGAAAAAAGAGCTGTAAGAGACAGATTCATCATCTTGTCATATGAAATGGGAGACAGAGGATACAGTAAATGTTTGCACAGTTACATCAGTAAATCAATTTGCAATGGAAGTAGATTTAGTTAGGTAAGCCTTTTGGCACAGGTGTGGAATAATTATCTGATTGCTTGGGAAAAACTATACTTAGCTCTTTAGTGAAAGCCCCAAACTTCTACCTGGTTGATCAAGATAATGCAAAAATGTCATGAACTTGGATTGCATGGAGTTTCCATGCTTTCTCTCTTCAGAACTTTCATGTAATTTCTCAGCTCAGAGAGCTTTGAAGTGAATCATTTCACATTAGGGGGTCTCCGTTGCGTAGAAACCCAGCTCCTACATTTTATTCACAAGCTGAGTAAGCTGGAACACTCTATTCGCAGTTATCCGTATGTCCAACATTTTTAAAAATATGCTGAATGGATTAAGGAAATGACAGGATGCTAGACTCATATTTTGGAGGAGTTTCTAGCATACCAAGTGACTGTCTTTTAAGGTAGGATGCAGAATGAGTTGCCTTGAATGATCTTTTTACTTTTTAAAAAAAATAACTTTGGATTTTTCCTCTCCAACTTTTAGACTCTTAAACTGATGCTAACTAGGTTAGAATATATCAGTTTATTGCACAGATTTTTTTCCCTTTCTCTACTTTTAGTGAGTAAAGTAACAGAAAGCTGTTTGATGCCAAACATTTAATGAAAGCAAATAGAGCAAACATGAATAGAAAGTCTTCTAATGAATAAATCTGAATAATAAAATCCCCCATGGAGCACAGAGTCAGATAGGTTAATTCTTTCACTTGAATTTTAATCCTAACTATGAAAAATAAAGCACCAACAAGTTACAAATTCCAAGCACATCACTGCCTAGAAATTAAAGTGAATGGGAGTTTTCTATTCTTTCTATAATCTAATGCAATCATGGAGAACATTGTGTTATGGTAAAATTCCAAAAGAGATTATCTATCAACCAATGACCACATGAAAATGGAAGTGTATTAGAAGAATCATAAAAATAAAAGGTTCCTCAAAAGTCATCTCAACCCCTTGCCAGCACAAGTGTGTGTGTGTGTGTGTGTGTGTGTGTGTACACAGACATGCACACATACATACACACCCCACTGTTACAGAAATATGGTCTGTGTTTTTCAAAAAAACTTCAACAAAGAGTCCACCAGCTTTTCTGAAACAAAAGACTCCCCTTAAACGAGAGGGAATTCTGTCATTTCATTTCTACCAGCTTCTGGGGCAGTCTGTTCTGTTTTACTGTCCAGTACCTCATCCCAACAGAAAGTTCTTTCTTGTGTTTTGACAAAAATCTCCTTTCATTTCATTTAAATCCATTGGTTTGAATCTGACCCACTGGAGCAGAAGAAAGAGCGTTTATTCTATCAACTGTATGGCAGCTCCTGAAATAATTAAGGATTGCTATTATATTGCTGCCGGGTTCATCCAGGCTGACCTCAGGATTTGGCAGAAGTTGTGCCTATATTTATTCAGATTTTTACACACCTCTATATGTCTTGTCCTGGTCTATTTCAGATGAACTTCCCAGAATAGCAGTGACTTATTCAACTTGGTTCATGGGATTTTTTTTTCTGTCCAAAGAGTTTCCAATTAATACAGGAATAACTTTCCATGTCTGTATCCATCATCTCAGTTCCTTCTGGGTGGTCCCACTGATTGCAAGCTGAATGAGGTGTGACCTTTGCCACAGGTTTTCTTCTGAACTTCCTTCTCTTATTATATTTCCAGTTACCAGATTGGACATTGTCTCCCCTCCTCCTCCATCTACTCTGCTCTCCTCTTATTTTTGTCCCTTTCTTTTGTGATTATAGTGGTGAAATGGTACAGCACTTTAGTTCTGTGGTTGTAAAACTACTTTATTTTTTTAAAAAATTAAATATGTTCGGACAGGCATAGGGATGCTGGGGCAGGAACACTGGAGGGTTTAAGTTCATGGAGACGGCAAAGGAAACAGCATCCATTCCACAGTGAACCTCATTTCAAGCAAGAAAAGAAAAGTGGATGAAACCATGGTATATCTAGGTTATGGCTGGATGTGGGAGTGGGCAACAACTATTACAAGATGTTTAATCCACAAACAGAAAACCCCATCATTTACTGGAACTGCTGGCTCATCTGGTGGATCCCCAGGTCACCTCTTTGCTAAGCTAAATATCCCTTATTTCTTGATCTCTTTTTAGAGGTCTTGGTTTCCAAGCCCATCACCATCTTTGTTACCTTCCTAGGGAAATGTTGCAGTTTTTTTCAATATCCTTCTTAAACTACTGCAGTACACTGAACTCAACACAACACTTCAGGAGAGATCTGACCCAATCAAAATACAATGATACAGTTCTCACGATCTGGGCACTATATTTCTATTGATGCAGCTTAGAATTTCACTGATTGATTGCTGTAGCATACTGAAGATGTATGTTTTATTTCTGGCCTGCTAAATCTCTAGATCTATTTAGCAAAAACTGTTGTCAAACCAGGTGGCAGCCATCTTGTATTTCTGCAAGTGATTCTTCCTTCGTAAATGCAGAATGTTACATTTATCTTTGCTGAAATTCATTTTGCATATTTTGGCCCAGTTCTCTACACTGTCAAAATTATGTTGAATCCAGTTCCTGTCTTTTAACATATCAAACTGCCTCACCCAGTTTGACGTCATCTATAGAACACTTTGGCCTTTTCTGCATGATGATGCTCTCATGCACCATCTCGTTACAATCCCAGCAGTGCCTCTGCTGGGATGGGAGCATGTTCCCAACTCTCCTCTCCACATGTGGCAGTTGCCTGAAGAAGGGAGCATGAGGGACAAACTCCGTCCTTCTGGACTGCAGCTGGCCTTCTTCTCTTGCTGCAGTAGGAGAGGAAATGCGTAGATCACACTTCCGGCCCTTCTGCATGGCTGATTGCAACAGAAGGCTCACATAATTGGGGGTCATTGACTGAGTTATTCAGTCAATGATATAGCCCATGATCATGCCAGCTGATGACGCAAGAAGGACAGGACTGCAATGACGTCATGCAGAAGGGTTGTCGCAGTCCTGCTCCTCTCATGTCCCCATGCCAGGACAGCATTGTCATATAGAAAGCACCTTTGTAAAATGAAAATCTTTACTGATTCATTGATTTGATATATAAACTGCCCGTCCCCAGTGCTGGAAGATAATCTTAAGGTTATATTGAAATCAGTGTAGTAAAGAGAAGAGTAAATTCCATTAAGTCCATGAAAAATAAGAGTTTTTTTTTCTATAAGGAAGTGAGGGATATATGCAAAAGAAAAAAAGGGAGAGAAAGAATATACTATTCAAAACAAAAGGTAAGTGAAAGAAATGTAGAGCCACTGTTATTTAGTGGTTTGAAGACCCTGGTTTAAATTCTTGCTTAGCCAGCCACATTCTCTCAGCCTCAGAGATAGGCAATGGCAAACCCCTTACAAAACAATCTTTCCAAGAAAACCGTATGACAGGTTTATTTTAGGGTCGCCATAAGGCATACTTGAAGGCATACAACAAGAAAAGGAAAGAGATTCACAAGGAAACTCATAGCAAACTAGGTGAAAATATTCATAGTGAGATCCAGTGGACAAAATACTGCCTGAACAAACAGAAGTCAAATTTACAAAGATAGTCCTTTTGAGGACTGGTTAGAATCAGCATGATGAAAGTATAAGCCAACTAAGTGTTGGCAGAATATCTTCAACAAACTCACAGCATGGCAAATTTTTGTTAGCAGGTCAGAGTGTGATATTAAAGAAAAGACTACAGTTCATAGCTGTAACAGCATGGCGATTTGATTCTTTTTTCGTCATGAAGGAATCAAATACCCCGTATGCTTTTCTGTTTCAAAAAGGATCTATATGAAATGAGAGTTAGAGAGCCGACTGCAAAAGGAAACAACTGTCACAAAAAATTGAATTATTTCCTTTTCTTTAAAAAAGGAAACCAAAACTACTGAGTGGTTTTCAGGGGGAAAAAAGTTTATAACAACTGTCTAAACTCACAAGGGTAACGGAGGATTTGCTGAGTTTAAGTGCTGGAAAAGAACAGTGAACACAGACAAAAATATGAACATTTGAATACATTATAGAACAAGGAGCCATGTGGTACCAAAATTTTAAAAAGAAGAAGAAGAAGACCAGGACACTAGACAGAATATGCAAGACACTTGTCTCTGTGAAAATAGACTCCACAATTAAATGTCATCTTCAAAATGCTAGGCATTTAGATAATGAGTAATCATTCTAATTGCTCTTAACAAAAAAATGAAATACCAAGTATTTCTGAGCATTAATTATGTGAACTTTACATGCTTCTGATCATCTATCATATGCAAAGCTTGAACTTCCGAAATTGGCCGACTTTTCTTTAAAAAATATAAATAAAAAGCTGCTGTAAATCCTGAACTTTAAGAACAAAATGTCATCAAAATGCTTGGCTAGACCAATTCTTCAAAAAAGTCACCATTTTGTCTGTGGTCAGTAACTAGACCAATGTGTCCGGGAAGTTCACAAGCCAAACGCTGAGCCCATATCCAGTTCTCATATATGAATAGGGTGTTTGAGGCCTCAAGAATTTTTGCCACATTGCTGTAATTCTTTGGAGTTATGTTGGCATTCTTTGGATGCTTTGCTTCTGAGCAGAAATGTTCAAATTTTGCGATTTCATTTAGGTGGCATTTGTTGGCAGCCTGGAAATATATGAAAGCTCCCCCTCAGAGATTGCCCCCCACAGAATTTCCATGTTTTGTGATGGGGTTTCCTGAAGAGGCCCTGCTCTCCCCCCTCAAAAACAAAAGCAAAAAAACACTTTGAATTTTACATTTGATAAAATGTCAGTGCTACCCTAATTTGTTAAAACACCTTGAGCTGCTAGCAGGAGGGGGGAAGGTTTATCATAGCTGGTCAATTAATTCATTTTATAAATTATTAGCCCAAGACAGAGAATTAGGAAAACAGCTGTAACTTAACAATTCTTCTGTGCATTGAGTTTCTGATGTTTAACAAAAGGAAGTAAGTTAGTGTGACAGACCATGTGTGCAGTATGTCGCCAAATATGCATACCTATTTTAGATTTTAAGTACTTTTGGTATTTAAAATTGATGAAATAATTTTCTTAATGTTTTTAGAAATTATTTTCTTAAAATACTAGTGCTGATTTCTCAGGCTCTGGGAAAAAATACACAAAACATCAACAGTCATCTTCTCCCACTGACTCAAAGCCTTCCCATGACCCAAACTCAGCTAATGCAAAAGTAAAGAAGAAAATGTGGAAAATATTTTTTTAAAAAAAAGTAATGAGAGATAAAAAGAAGAGAAGGAGAAGAGAAGGAGAAGAGAGCTAAAGGAAATACCCAGCAGTGGAGAATTCAGTGCGCTCTAAAATCCAGACCACTATGTGAGAAGACATAAATGAAGGAAGGATGGATGAGAAGTGCAATTTATGAGCCCCAGCAGTGTTTGAGTCCCACAGAATTGCCTATTATTGGAGGCTCTAAACTAGTTTCAGTTGAGGTCAGAGCAATTTCCTCAAGCCATTCACAGCTATTTTCAGAAACAGCTCAGAGTGACACTAAATTTCAGAAGTGTGGGTACAAAAAAAAAAAAAAATGAACTCACCAGACTGAAAACTCTGGACCAATTATGTGGCAAGCCAAATGCCCCTTCGAAATTTCGCTTACCTAGCAATTAATCACCTCTGTATTAGATATTTTCAGCCTTTCCTGAAGCTTGTTCCCTCCTCCCTCTCCCCCATCATTAACCTTGTGAAAGTTGGTTCAAAGAAGAAAATCATGTACAAGAAAGGCTGAGTCAGAGCTTGGAGGTTATGTTTTGGAAATAATTAGCTATGGTGATAGTTCTAAGGCCTGCAAAGTAGCCAGTTGCCCTTTTACATTCAAACCATAATGCTAAAAGTGTGTGTGTGTGTGTGTGTGTGTGTGTGTATCCATATGCCCTTCCACCATTACTCTAAGGCCCTTTCCTCACGGGGGGGGGCCGAAACGAGGCCGCACACGCAGAGGCGGAGCTTACCCGAGAGCGGGTTGCTCCGTCCCTCTGAAGAGCGCGGATCCGCCGATCCAAAGGCGGTGCTCTGCGGCGCTCCGTGGCTCCCGGCGGCGCCCAAAATGACGGCCGGCGGCTTCCGGCGGTGCTCCGCCAATTAGGACGGTGCGCCAGCCGGAAGCCCGCCCCTGGGCAGATCTGCAGGGGCGCGCTGCCGCGTCCCTGCAGTTCTTGACCAGGGGCTGCTACGGGGCAGCGCGGGTAAGTTTTATAAAAACCACTTTTGAGGGTGGTTTTTATAAAACTCACAGCGCCACCCCCGGGTCTGCGCTAGAACAGTTTGAGGTTTAGAACCTCACTTTTCTTAATTGCTCTAGCGCAGGCCCCGGTGAAGAAGACCTCCTGGGGAGGTCGCTCTAGCGTAGGCAATATGCCCATGTGGAAATGGCCTAAGACCATCAGCTTATATATTTGATTCTTGGTGTGCATATGGAGGTGGGCCTGAGATTTTCCATAGCGGGGTTATTTTGTTTTAGAAAACAATTAGTTGGTTTTAATTCATTAAAATCTGTCTGTAGCCAGTAGTGTGGGACAGCCAGTGTGGTGTAGTGGTTTTGCATGTTGGAGTAAGGCTCTGGGAGACCAAAGTTTGAGTCCCTGCTCAGTGTGGAAGCGCACTGGATGACCTAGTAGCCAGTCACAGCCTCATGCTTAGAGGAAAGTAATGACAAACCTTGTTAAAATAGTCATATTTTTTTTTTGCCAAGACAATCCCAGGATAGGGTCACTGTAAGTCAGAGGTGACCTGAAGGTACTTGACAACAGCAAACCCTGTAGTGGCATATTGCATGTTCGTTAAGGTAGTGCAACAAGACTCCTCAGAAGTATGAGAGTTCATCAGGGTAGGGCAAGAGCAGGGTGCCTTAATAATTTGGTCCAAATCCTTGCAGCTGGTTTTGGATAAGGTTAGAACCAGGTTACTTAAACCTGACCTCTCAGATTCTGGCCTCTCTGCTGCTGAATCTGTAGAGGTCCTGTCATGAACCCTGACTATTGTTGACTCTTTGTGCATGTGTATGCATGTGTTTATATGTCTTAGGCCCTTTCCGCACCGGGCTTTTTAAACGGTGCAGAGCAACCTCCAATGGAGGTCTTCTGCACCGTAGAGTGGACTGGGGCGGACTACTTTTTGCAGTTCCACATCTCAGTCCACTCCGGAGCGACCAGAACTAGTTGCGCAGCATGTTTTTTAAAAACCTCTTTTTAGAGGTTTTTAAAAAGCACGGAGCGTGTGACTCTGTGTCGCTCCATTGCCATGCTCCAGTGCAGATTTGCAGGCGCGCACTAGTGCGTACCTGCAGATCTGCCGGGAGCGGGCTTTAGGCTGGCAAGCTTCTGCGGTTGGTGGAGAGCCTCCACCAACCAGAAGCCGCCATTTTGGACTCCGGAGCAGTGCAGAGCAACAAGCTTGCACTGCTCCTTGTCCCGATGGACTCAACTGGATGACAAAGAAATCTGGTGAGTCCTGTTTTCGCCCGGTTCCTTTCCCACATGTGGAAAGGGCCTTAGTATCTGTCAGAGCTTGGGAAAGTTCCTTTTTAGGCTATAACTCCCAGAATCCCCTGGTCAGTGTGCATTCTGGTTGAGGTACTCTGGGAGAGATGTTCAGGGGAATCACCCAAAGGTCTAGCTATCATTTGCATTTTCTCTGCAGCTAAAAGCATTTTCTGCACAGATTTTTGTTCACATAAATAGTAAATCCTCTGTAAAGTAATAGAGTAAATAATATTATGCACAGACCCATGTTTTTCAACCATTTTTCTGTTGCAAATGGAACAATGCTCAGCAGTTAAATCTGTTTCTTAAGGAGAGGTGTAGTTTACTGATAGGGTTAATGAGGCTTTCAATAATCTAAAATCTCCTCATGTCTTAGCCACCTATATAGTAGAAATAGCATGTGTATTTCTATACTGCTTGTCAGCTAAGTGCTCTCTAAACACTTTACAGTGTATTTAGCTAATTGCCCCCAACAAGCTGGGTATTCTTTTTACCAACCTCCAGAAGTCAACTTGGAGCCCAGCAGGATCAAACTCACAACCTTGTGGCTGCAGTACTGGCATTTAATCACTGTGCCACCAGGGCTAATCTCTCTTAGATTCATATTCTTAGTGATCACCCCACCTGTTCCCCTCACTTCTTTTTTGTTTTGCTTTTTTGCTGCTTCAAAAAATAAAATCTAAGAATCTGTCAGGGGCCCAGGCATGGCTGAGCCCGCCGTCGTCCCTGAGGCTGCCGCGGAGGCTGCAGCTGATGCGGAAGAGGGCCCAGATGCCTCGGGGGCCACTGCCACCGAGGGGGAGGGCCCGGATGCCACAGAGGCTGCCGCTGATGCCAGCGGTCCCATTAGTGGCGCTAGGGACGATCTGGTTCCCCCTCTGGCGGGCAAGGCAGGCGCAGGTTCACTGGGAGAGGCGGGTCCCGGTCTTGACCCCAGGGCTCCGCCCACCCATGGCTCCGACCCAGAGGAGTCTGCGGCCCCTCCCCCCACGTTTCGGCAGTG